>OZ010786.1:394947900-396197900 GCA_963932465.1 Maratus speciosus
TCTAAGCAATTCGCATTGTAGTCACAATGTGACGCCACCGGGTGGTGGTATTTTAGTCACAGATATGACATTGCCACCGTGACCTACAGTGACGTCACAGCGATTATGCTTGATATATGGGTAATGGCAATGAATATACCAAAGACAGGTAATCTAATTAAAAATATTACTCAAACGTTTACTTCTGAACATTATGGTTCTTCTTTTGTAATTATAAATAGCCGTTGGATAGATATTTTTCAAAAAAACATATGCACTTTTCACGCTGTCTTTTCAGATAACACACTTATAATTAGAACTGCGGAGTCGGACTCGGGCATATTTTTGAGTAAAAGAGTTGGGAGTCGGATCTGTTAAATTTCTCGGAGTCGGAGTCGTCCATTTTACAAGCAGGTCAGCATTGTCGGAGTCGGAGTCGTCTATTTTTCCCACCGACTCCGCAGCCCTGCTTATAATTATGTGCAACACGCCCGTTTGTGTAAATCCAGGTATTTTTCTACATTTACACACTTGTCTGAGTTTATCAAGATATAACAAATTGCATATTTGATTTCATAAGTTAGATACACATAAAAAGAGATAAATTTTTGTTCAAAATGTGTAATTCCTATGAAAAGTATGTAATTTAAAAAATTTACACACTTATCTGTGTACATATGATTATGTTTAAATTGGAATAACTCACAAATTCGTGTAAAAAAGGCATTTTTCTACATTTACACACTTATGAGTTTTTCAAGTGATAATAATTTACACACTTACTTTCAAAAGCTAAATACACATAAAAAAAGGTAAATTTCAGAAAAAAATGTGTAAATTTTACGACAGGTGTGTAATTTTAGAAATTTACACATATACACGGGTATAATTAACTAATTTACACATTTATTTTTTAGAGTGTACCAAGGATCAAAATAAATAAGTCGTCATCTTAGCTTGTAGTTTTCTTTGAAATACGTATTTTTTTAAATTGTGAAATTACATGTTCAAGCCTATTTTTTATCCATTTTTGTGACGTACAAAATATAGAACCCTAGAAACGAATGGGTTAATATTTTTATCAGCCATTTAGGGGACAATTATTTATGTAAAGTCTTTTTCAGGATGATTATGAAACAAATTGTTTTTAAGCCTCAAATACAATTATTCTTAGTTTATTATTACTAATACTTATAATGTTATTAGTCTTTGTAAAGAAATAAATATACTTTTTTATTAGTTCACAAAAATACTAATTATATTATATAAAATGCAATTTAAAAGCTTATTTTATATAAATTTAGACAAAACATATAATTATGCATGTTATACTATTTCAAATATTTGAGTAACTCTAGGATAGACGGCCATAGTTTTTAAAGATTGTAATAAAAATTCTTAGAATGCAAATACAAGAAATATTTATGGATATTTAAAATTCTTATACATATACTCATCCTATTTTATACAAAAAATAATTAAATATTGAAAACAAAAAATGTTAAACAAAATTGAAATTAAATGGCAGATGACCATCTCTCCTTCAAGCCGAAGAGAAATGGCCATCCAATACAAGAAAGAAAAGGTGAAGTTAAATAGCAAAAAAATAACACATTTCATATAGTTAATGATGAAAAACCCATAGCAATTTGTAAAGATGCATTAATATGATGGAAAACGAGTGAATAAAACTCGAATAAACAAAATTTGAAGTATAATTTCAATTCACTTTTCGTAAAAGCTTACCACATGTTTGGCAAAGGTCTTGATAATTTGTACACGTTTCATAGAACCACTTCAGGTACCTTATGTATTGTATTCAGACATCCTTTTTACTTTCTTCTATCTTTACAAGAAGAAAGTATTGGATTCATGAAAATTTTCGAATTCCGGTTTTTGACGGATTTACACGTTTTAGGGGTCAGAGATTCCAAATATCATGTTTTTACAAAATGTCTGTCTGTGACTCTGTGAGTCTGTCTGTCTGTCTGTCGTTCTGTCTGTCTGTCTGTGTGTATGTGACACAAATTTTGTGGGCGCTCTATCTCAAGAACTAATGCACGGAATTTAATAAAAATTTATATTCTGTTAGTCCCTAATACAAATTGATGCTGATTAGTTTTTGGTGTAAATCGCTCAACAGGTGGCGCTGCTATGCTGCATTTTTCAAGATTTTCGCAATAGCTCTATCTCAAGAACTAATGCACGGATTTTGATCAAACTTCAGATTTAGTTAGTCCTTGATATGAATTGATGCTGATTATGTGTTGGTGTAAATCGCCCAACAGGTGGCGCTGTTACGATGAATTTTGCAGGATTTACACGATTTTCCCAATAGCTCTGTCTTAAGAACTAACGCACGGATTTTCATCAAACTTCAGATTCAGTTAGTCCTTGATATGACTTGCTACTGATTATGTGTTGGTGTAAATCGCCCAACAGGTGGCGCTTCTGTGCTGCCTTTTTCACGATTGCCTCAATAGCTCTATCTATAGAACTAATGGACGAATTTTCATCTAACTTCAGGTTTAGTTGTATGTTGACACAAGTTGTTGTGAATTAGGTTTTGGTGTTAATCACCCAATAGGTGGTGCTGCTATGTAGGAATTTTCACGATTTTCGCTGTAGCTCTATCTCAAAAACTAATGCACGGATTTTCTTCAAACTTCAGATTCAGTCAGACGTTGACATAAATTGTTGCTGATTAGAATTTGGTATAAATCACCCAATAGGTGGCGCTGATAGGCAGCATTTTGCTGGATTTACACGATTTCAGCGATAGTCATATCTCAAAAACTAATGCACGGATTTTCTCCAAACTTCACATTCAGTCAGACGTTGACATAAATTGTTGATGATTAGGATTTGGTATAAATTACCCAATAGGTGGCGCTGCTAGGCAGCATTTTGCTGGATTTACACGATTTCAGCGATAGTCATATCTCAAGAACTAATGCACGGAATTTCATATCTTTAGAATCCTCATGAGATGCATAGATTGCCATTTAATTCTGGCAGTGTGATAGTGAATTTTGATATATTAACATGTATGAGATAGAAGAAAGTTTTGGGATTGGTACATCCGACTAGTTGGATGTGGTATTATATTGTTTTGCACAACCAACACAGTGATCCTAATCTAATTCTATTTACTCGGATTCTGTAGAATCTGCTAATTTTAAAGGATTTCGTTTTCTTCGCTACTAGAAGTGTCGAGTTGTCTTTTTTTTTTTTTTTTTTTTTTTTTTTCTCACGTTAATTTCAGTTTTATTACGTTAATTTAGTTCATTTATCAACCTTATCAGTTTATGTTATGAAAGTTTCCGGTTTTTTTCAGTATTTTCTGAAACAAATAAATCGTTAGGTTTTATTATATTATTATTATTATTATTATTATTATTACTATTAAAATATTTATATTAGTTAAAATTTAAACAGTTACATCAATTAATATATTTATTAACATAAACGCTATATATTTATTTTAAATTTAATTATATTTAGTTAAAATCATGACTCCGTATAATTTTGAAATATTGATTAAAGGTGGCCATCTCGCCTCGATTTGATGTGGCCATCTCTCCTGAAATTGAAGGACTGATGGTCGCCGAATTTAAAGCATCAATAGCCATAATACGTCTTTGTTTTAGACTTAGAAGTAAAGATTAGATTATATACGTGCCTTAAAAGTCCATATAGTAAAAAATATATGTAATGTACGTACTGCAAAATATTCAGATACCTAAGTCAAAAAAAAATATTCAACCACTAAATTAAATAAACATTAAAATTAGACTTACTTTTATAATAGAAAAACACAACTGCACGTCACAATAAATAAACTCGTTGAATATTTCATACGAATAACTTTATGTTGCAATCTATGATCAAATTTTGAAAATATTTAGGCTGGCCATCTCTCCTCTATGGCCATCTATCGTAGAGTTACCCTGTGCATATTCCCATATTTAGTACGTTTACATTTTATCAAATAAATACGTAAATGGGTAAAATAAATGCACAAATGGGTTAATAGTACAGCAGCGTCATATCAGTTTACAAGTGTACTGAAATAATATCATACTGTTACTAAATTGCAAATTATTCATAATCAAATGTAATCTGAAATGTAATCTCTGGAAATGAAATACGATTTTGGGGCATAATGAAATGTAAGAATATACTGGGCTAAACAATAAACTTGTGATATTGTTAATAGTTTTTCTTACATTATATCCATTTTAATTTATTAAAAACGTCATCCATCATATACTAGGCTATTGTTTGAAAATCAATGGCATATTTGGCTTTCAATCCTCTTACCGGTCTCTTTTGATAGGAAGTATTAATTGATGAAGTAGGATTTTTATTCGCACGGGAAGTCTATGTTTAGATCGAATTTTCCTGAACTTGTGTTCAGTGAAACTTTAAAGAAATTGGGGACGTTTCGTAAAGTGTTTAAGTTTGTGATTAGAACACTAATGTTAAACATAAATTAGAAAAAAATAATATGTCGTGTCGATTTTGTATGATCGTAAAAAATTTCAAATACAGTAATGTCTGCAGAACTGTATCGTGTACGTATAAGGACGATAGTGAAGTGAACCATGCAAAAGTTTTGTTACATACAGTGGAAGGCTGATTTGTTTTTTCACAGTGTAAAGAAAATATTAATATTACATAAACGCAATAGTGTTTAAACGTTTAAAATAAGCTTAATTAACAATGAAAGTTAATTTATCTGAAATAGCTAAACTTCAAAAATTTTAATTACGAAATATGTATGTAAGACCTTATCGATAAGATTCTAATAGTATTTACATATATAGCAATCTAAAATGAGAATAACTCCACCATGCTTTAATCAGAAGTATAGTCAGTCAGTACAAATATATGTAGAGTCAGTATCTCAAATTGCTCTTAGAAGAAATGCATAAATTGACCACTACTATAGTATTATTTCATTCTTATAATTTTTAATGGTCCTTTAGATTTTGTATCGAACCAATCTTTCTTTGTCAAGTTTACTCTCATTCTCTTTTGAACCAAGAAGTGCAATCTAAAAATGCGTTTTATAACACGTCTGCCACTAAAATAAACGGTCAAGTGCGAGTATTACTCGCGCTCAGAGGGTTCCGTACAACAAATATATGAATTATTAATTGTATTAATATAAAAAATCGTTGATAAAAGAATAATAAGACTTTGTAAAAAACTATACAACATAGGCTTGGGTATAGCTGTATATATTAGAAAAGTAGGAATGGGTATACCATAAAAGCTTGACGAGATATGAAGTCTAAATAATATCAAATATTACTATTCTGTATAACTCTTTTTTTAATCTTTTTTAATGTGTTTATGATGAACTTAATTCGGTACTGACAATAAAAGTAGTGCATATTTAAACTTCATTTGGCATTTCATAAAACTAAATTCAGCGTAGTAATAATCTTTTCCTTTTACAGTGTAGCTAAAACAAAACTATTGTTCAAAGTTTAAACTTTGTACTAAGCGCGCTTCTAAAGGAGGTTGCAAAGTTGCAAAGTTGGCTTGGCCAATGCCGCGTTTTTCCAGGTAGGTTTTTAATTAACTTTTAAAAACACGGCAGGCGTATATTGAAAGATCCACTCAATGCAAACTAGTCGCGAATCTCATAGTATTTGTGTAATTAATTCTAATTAAATTGTTTTCAACAATTTGACGTTTATTGCTTTTATACTGCTACTGGGCATTACACAAATGCATTACACAAATATATCATTAAAACTTGTTATCTAGGTTTTAAAAGCCGATGGTACATAAAATACGGCGTCCCTGTCATTATGCATGTAAAAAAAACCCAATGGAGTTATAAATAAAGAGGAGGAGACATATAGTGTATTTTCTAGGAGTTGCGAGTGCAAGTAACTGAGAAGGTTGTCACAAGATGGCCGCTGCTTTTTTAAAATCGGAACTTCAGTTTCTGAATACCGCCTTGGCAAACTTCCCACTAGTAAAATTGAATACAAAAATTTGTCTTATTTAGGCGTTTTATTCACCGAAATATTTTCTTACAAATATGGTAAAATCTCCTATTTGTTTTTACTGGTGTCGGTTTGCCTGGTAAAACAGTCAGTTTGTTCCGCCGGTTGTCACAATACGGCGGAAATGCAAGGCCTGACTACTACAAAAGTAAACTTCCACCAGTAAAAATGAAAATCAGTTTCTGCCATTATTTATGACTGGGGTTTTGCATTAATAAGGCCTTTAAATACGGAGAAAATTTCTTTTTAAATTTACTGGTGGAAATTTCCACCGAAGGTATTCAGCCCTTGCAAAAGCGGTCACAGTTGAAGCTTCACTATTTTAATAATATGTCTGTTCCTCTTTATTAAGGGGCCTCAGGACTATTAAAATTGGGAAAATCGAAAAAAAGAGACCATTTTCAACACATAATTCTTAAAATGTAATTGATTTTAAGACAAAATTTTATATTGGGATGAAACATATAAGTATGTTCTTTCATTTCATGTATTTAAAAAATTACAAGATGCAGAATTAGAATTTACAGTGGGCTCCAAAATGTCAGACGTTTGACGAGCGGAAAATCGGCATAACAGATTATGCGCACGATTACAAAATAAATTTTGCAAGTAGAAGGAAAATTTTGGGTCCTACTTATGCTTCACATTATAATAATTACTCTGAACCTAAATAAATTTGTATTTAAAGCATTTTTCTATTTTTAATACAAAGTTGTATTTAGTTAATGCAAAATTTAGAAATTTTCAACACTATAATCACCTATAAAGAATATATTTCTGAGCAATAAGAAGGAAATTTTAGGTTCAGTTTATACAGACTAACGTGAAACATATGTTTTGAATATTTCATTTTAAAAAAATCAGAAGTTTTTGAGATATCGTGCGCGTTATGCCCAAAAACGTCATTTGGAGAAAATTGACTTCAAAGTTTCTGAAACGCCGCTTCAGCTATTGAGCGTGTATAATTCTAAAAGCCATAACTTCTGTTCTAATAGGAATTTCAAGGAAACATTTATACCAAAATGTTCAGAAAAGATAGTAGTTTAATATTTAAAAAAAATTAAAATTTCGAAAATTTTAAAGCTTTAAGCGTCCTGAGACCCCTTAATACTTCCACGGTCCAAACCGTCCGTGTCTTTAAGGGTTAATATCTCAGCTAATTACCGGCGATTTTTTTCGAAAATAATTATCAACAATGCTTTTATACTTCTGCTACGATAGGTACATCCACAGCTCCTCGACACCTTTGCTGAATGCCCGTAAATCGAAATTTGTGTGTAACGGGAAAATGCGCTTTTCTCAAAAATTATGTGACCTGGGGTAATCGCTATAGTTTGCCTGCAAGGTTCAATCCATTTATGCCTGAATTTTTGTTTTCTCAAATTTGTTGGTAAAATCACTTTAAAATGTTGCAAAATGAACTTGAAAAATCCTAAAAATAAATTTCGCTAAAATATTTTTGTATTTATTCGATAAAATGTAAACGTACTAAGTATGGGAATATCCATATGTGGAAAAATGCATAATTATATGTTTTGCCTAAATTTATATAAATTAAGCTTTTAAATTGTATATCATATACTATAATTAATATTTTTATGAACTATTAAAAAAGTATATTTATTTATTTACAGAGATTAATAACATTATAAGTAATATTAACAATAAATTAAGAATAATCGTATTTGAGGTTAAAAAACAATTTATTTCAAAATCATCTTGAAAAGGACTTTACATAAAGAACTGCCCCCTAAATGTCTAATAGAAATATGTACACATTTGCGCATTGCGCCCTCTATTTTGTACGTTACAAAAATGCATAAAAAGAGGCTTGAACGTATAATTTCGCAATTTAAAAAAATACGTATTTCAAAGAAGTCAACATGCTAAGATTATGACTTATTTATTTGGATTCTTGATACAAAAAATACAAATAAACTTACTTTTTACATGTCGCTATTTTGAAAAATGAAAAATCTATAAATACCGAAAAAAGGTCTTCATTTAAGCAAATAAATATCACTCTAATGCTGTCATCTCTCGGTAATAGATAAAGACATTTATAAACAATTATTGCATACAATTTTCATGTTGAAAAGAAGAAGAAAAATTTAAAAAAAATTATTAAAATTCGAAACGTTCCAAAAATGGGACGCTAGGCATAAATGGGTTAAATTAACGGCTACTAACTCTTATTTTTTTCATAATTTTAGCTTCAGCAGATTCAGAAATAGAAAGGTGGAGGACATATTTTTGCACTACATTTTCGACGCTATCTCTGAAACTATAATACCTAAAATTAAAAGAAATTTATTTTTGAGTTCAGCGTTACAAAAGCTTTGAAATGATACCCCACAGGATATAGAAAGAAAATATATTTTTTTTTTCAAGTAACTTAATTAGCCCCCCTACATTTTTCCCAAATATATTTGTGGATGTTTAATAATCTGTAAATATGTGGGTCAATAGTGTTTATTACTTCCCCCAATTTGAACTTTCCACGTCCCATAGTTTACGAGTTAAATGGCTGTGACAGACATACAGACACAGGAGTGATCTTATAATGGTTCCGTTTTTACTTTATAAGTACGGAACCCCTATAAATTGGTTTTAGTAAGATAGCAGGCAACAGGGAAAGGTTTCGCTTTGTAACTTACCGAAATTTCATATAATTCCAGTTAAAACTAGTATGTTGTGGCCATAACAAAACTTTCTTCTATATAAATCAAGTCAATTATTTAAATAGTACAAGAAATTACATCAATTTAGCACCAATTCATATCAAAGTATATCTGAATTTGAAGTTTGATAAAAATTCGTGCCTTAGTTCTTGAGATAGAGCTAAGCGGAAATTCTGAAACATGTAGCATAGCTTGTTGAGTGATTGCCACCTGTGATTGTTGTAGTGATTGTTGTAGTGAACGCCACCTGTTGAGTGATTTACACCAATACATAAACAGCAATAATTGATATCCGGGTATACATGGATCTGAAGTTCGTTGAAAATCCAAGCATTAATTCTTGAGATAGAGCTATTGCGGAAATCACAATAACAGCATAGCAGCGCCACCTATTGAGCAATTTACACCAAACTGTATAAAATGTCAATTCATGTCGAGGACTAACAGAATCTAAAGTTTGATGAAAAATCGTGCATTAGTTCTTGAGATACACTTATAGTGGAAATTCTGAAAAATACAGCATAGCAGCGCCACCTGTTGAGCGATATACACCAAAATGTACAAAATGTCAATTCATGTCAAGGATTAACTGATTCTGAAGTTTGGTGAAAATTCTTGCATTAATTCTTGAGATTCAGCTATAATGGAAATTCTGAAAAGTTCAGCATAGCAGCGCCAACTGTTGAGCGATTTGCACCAAAACAAAAACAGCACTATTTCATATCAAAGATACTTGAATCTGAAGTTTGATGAAAATCCAAGCATTAGTTGTGGAGATAGAGCTGTTGCGGATATCGTAAAAAATGCAGTATAGCAGCGTCACCTGTTGAGCGATTTACACCAAAATGTACAAAACATCAATTCATGTCAAGGACTAGCTGAATCTGAAGTTTGATGAAAATCCGTACATTAGTTCTGGAGATTGAGCTATTGCGGAAACCCTGAAAAAGGCTGCATAGCAGCGCCACCTGTTGAGCGATTTACACCAAAAACTAATCAGCACCAATTTATATCAGGCACTAACTGAATATAAATTTTTATTAAATTCCGTGCATTAATTCTTGAGATAGAGCACCCACAAAATTTGTGTCACATACAGACAGACAGACAGACAGACTCACAGACAGCCATTTTGTAAAAACATGTTTTTCGGAATCTCTGACCCCTAAAACGTGTAAATCCGTCGGAAACCGAAAGTCGAAAATTTTCACGAATCCAATACTTTCTTCTTGTAAAGATAGAAGAAAGTAAAAAGACAAAATTATAGTTACCATAGGATCCAACCCGAGCTTCCCGAGTTACACAATATATTGCCAAGTGTACAGAACATAGGTAAAAACTAGTTACTTTCTTCTATCTTTACAAGAAGAAAGTATTGTACTCATGAAAATTTTCGACTTCCGGTTTTTGAAGGATTTACACGTTTTAGGGGTCAGAGATTCCGAAAAATATGTTTTAACAAAATGTCTGTCTGTGAGTCTGTCTGTATGTGACACAAATTTTGTGGGCGCTCTATCTCAAGAATTAATGTACGGAATTTAATAAAAATTTATATTCGGGTAGTCTCTGATATAGATTGGTGCTGATTAGTTTTTGGTGTAAATCGCCGTACAGGTGGCGCTGCTATGCTGCATTTTGCAGGATTTACACTATTTTCGCAGTAGCTCTATCTCAAAAACTAATACACACATCTTCATAAAACTTCGGATTTGATAGAAGATATATTCATATAATCCCCTTATCAAGAGTTTTGGATACCCATTTTCTCCCTCTTTCTACTGCAGAAAAACATCATTAGAGTTCATAGCGAAAAAGAAACACTTAGTAGTCGACAGATGTAATATGCACAGAAACTGCATCTCTTCATCTTTCTTCGCCTTATGTGAGATATGTTTTAAACCAGACTCGCAAGCACTTATGTTCTATTCTGGTTCGCGTTATAAACTTATAAACATTATAATTGACTGTTACACTGAACACTATTTTATCAGACTTTACTTCCTTGTAACTTTCATAAATATCCAATTATGTATAATTGGTTGATTACCTCAAAGTGCCGAAAATACATCCATATGGTTATCAATTTTAATGATGTAACACGCGCGGAAAAACATATGTAATATTCACTTTTAAAACGTCCTCACACAAGTGAAGACGTACAAAATGTAATCTCTTTCTTAGTATCTCTAATTAAACTTCTCCTTTTTCCTTTCCTACAATATGAGTAGTTTCAATGGTGTACAGACACAATAAACCGTCTGTTACATGATTCCTATTTTAAGCCTGATGCACTGAGACCTGAAGGAGTAAAGATATACGAATATATGATGATACGGGATACTCCATAATTCTTAGACGCCCTGACTAACCGCGAGCTGAAAAACGGATATCTATACATAGAAGGTAAGGCCTTTAATTATTCTTTTATTGTTGTGATGAGGCATCGCGCAGTTTGCGTTTATAGTATATGAATTAGTGAGGAGCGTGTGGATTCACCCCAAAAACTGTTAGACTCACAAATTTTTCTAACATATTTTGATTATGAGACTGATTTAATGTCTCATTTAGTAAATTAAACAAATATAGATATCCATTTAGGCAAATTAAGCCAGATAAATAAATCCGGTAGTCAGGTGAAGGAAAAAGTATCTAATTGACTTAAAGGAAAGAAAAATTATGGCTTACGCAAAAGATAGTGCAGCCATTGAAAAACTTAACGCCAATAACTATTCTTGTTGGCGGTTTAAATTAGAAATGCTTTTAATTAGAGAGGAGCTATTTGATGTCATTACCGATCGAGCTCCAGACCCTTTGACTGAAAATTGGAATAAGAAAGACAGGAAAGCACGGGCACTAATCAATCTCAGTATTGAAGATGGGCAGATAATTAACATCAAACATTTAAACACGGCTCGAGAGACTTGGGACACTTTGAAAAATATTCACGAACGGTCCAATCTCTCAAGCAAATTGCACCTCCTTCGAAAATTGTATAGCACAAAGCTAAACGAAGGAGGGAACTTAATCGCACACATCACGAAATTAATGGAACTTATCGACAAATTAGCTGCGATCGGAGAAAATGTTACCGACTCTCATATATCTGCACTCTTTTTGTGCTCATTACCGCCGTCATATGACACATTGATTACGGCGTTAGAGTCGAGAAATGAAGATGAATTGACGCCCAGCTTTATTAAAAGCAAATTATTTGATGAGTATACTCGTAGAGTTGAAAATTCCGAAAACTCGGAACATAGTACTAAAGCATACAAGGCTCGAGAAAAATTAGTTAACACAGACCGCAAGAGAGGTAACAAATTTTGTTCCTATTGCAAAATGAAGAACCATTCGTACAACGATTGTTGGTTCCTGAAACGGAAAAATAATAATAATCCAGTACAAAATAATAAATTTTACAAAAATAAAAATCACACCACCTCTCTATGTTTTGAAGAAAATGCCCCGGCCAAAACCGCGAAACCGCAAGATACAAGACAGATAGGAAATGAAAATAAAAATGTTGCGTTGTTAATTGAACGACCCGCAAATAAACAAACTTTTATTATCGATAGCGGAAGCTCTAGCCATATTGCCAACTCCAAAGAAATGTTTTCAAATATGACTAGCGACACAGAAACTAACGTAACAGTCGCGAATGGCAATAAACTAATTTCATATGGCTCAGGGGAAATTGTAATTCACACAGAAAAAAACAACAGGCAGATTATACTTCGTGACGTACTGTTTGTGCCTGAAATCGAAACTAACCTGCTGTCAGTAAGCAGGGCAACGAAAAACGGATGTCAAGTTAAATTTGAAAAAGATACATGCGACATTATACATAACGATGAAGTAATTCTTCAAGGTAGATTAAAGAACAATTTATATGAAGTACAAGTAAACAATGATAATCAATTTGAAAGCAATCATGTAAACATTACGCATAAGTGTTCAAACACAAAATGTATTGAGTTGTGGCACAGGCGGTTAGGCCACAGAAGCTACGAAACAATTAAAACCATTGTACAAAAACAACTAGTGAACGGAATTACCATAAACAACTGCCGACACGACAAAGAATGTGAGGTATGCATAAAGTCCAAAACCAACGACGCCCCATTTCCCAAATCGGGTGCACATAGAGCCACGAAAAGGCTAGAATTAATCCACAGTGACGTATGTGGGCCGATAAATACACCCACCATAGGGGGAAAGCGGTACTTCATAACATTCATTGACGACTATTCCAAATTTTGTGTTATCTACTTAATGTCGAAAAAGAGCGAAGCATATGAAAAATTGAGGGAATACATCTCAACCGTCAAAAATAAGTTTGGAAAATTCCCAACCGCCATCAGATCCGACAATGGCGGGGAATATGTCAACGATGAATTAGAAAACTATCTTAAATGTAACGGAATCGAACACCAGCTCACCGTACCATACTGTCCAAGTCAAAATGGCATTGCTGAGAGGAAAAACAGGACACTGTTAGACATGACTAGAAGCATGTTAAGCGAAGCTAACCTCCCACATAAATTATGGGGAGAAGCAATCTGCACCGCAAATCATTTGCAGAATCGCTTGCCTTCCAAATCTATTAGCACTACGCCATATGAGCTTTGGCTAAACAGAAAACCAAATTTAAGATATCTTAAAGTATTCGGCTGTACTGCGTACGCATACATCCACAAATCAAAACGCGGCAAATTAGATGATAAAGCAGAGAAAGGCATTTTCGTAGGTTACGACAACCGATCGAAAGCGTACAGAATATTTACTAGTGACGAAAGAGTCATTTTAGCTAGAACCGTAAAATTCGCGGAAAATAACATGGGTAATATAAATGCTGAGGAAAGTTCAAACACGAATGAGTTAATGTCAGAAACAAACAAACACACACGACAGACTGACACAAGCGTAATCGAATTTGATCTAACACAAAACCAAAATTCTTCAGATACACCATCCGCGTCTCAACATACACAACAATTGAGAAGATCTGAAAGGCATAATAGAGGCGTGCCACCGGACAGGTTTGCCTATGCAGTCCGGCATGATCCGGTATATGAACCGAAAGGTTGGCACGACATGCTAAACATTGAAAACCCACAAGAAAAAATGAATTGGATTGAAGCGACACGCGACGAAATAAACTCGCTTATGAAAAATGAAACATGGTCTTTGGTAAAACCACCACAGGGAGCCAAAGTAATTGGATCCAAATGGACCTACAAGGCTAAATATGATGAATCTGGGAAAGTAAAGCGTTACAAGGCGAGATTAGTAGCTCAGGGATTTAAACAAAAATACGGGGTCGACTTTGACGAGACTTACGCCCCAGTAGTATCCCACACCACCTTAAGATGTTTCCTCACTGCCGCAGCCTATCATAACATTAGTGTCAGGCACATCGACATAAAAACCGCGTTCCTGCACGGAGACCTAGAAGAAGAGGTATACATGTCACAACCGGAAGGGTACGTGAACACAAACGAACCCGATAAAGTCTGTAAACTCCGAAAGGCCATATACGGGCTTAAACAGGCAGCCCGGGCCTGGTACACAAAAATTACTGAATCTCTTAGAGAACTAAATTTTATGCAAAGCAAGGCAGACATCTGCCTATTTACACAAGGACAGGGGGAAAATATAGTCTACGTAGTTGTGTACGTAGATGACATTCTCATAGCGGGAATTTCATCGCATAGCGGGAATGCGCAAATTGAAGAAGTAATAAATAAGTTAAAAACACAATATACACTTGAAGATTTGGGGGAAATTAGTAATTATCTTGGGATAAAAATTAAGAAAACACATAACGGCTTTAACCTTAACCAAACAACAAAAATAATGGAAATCGTTAAAAGGTTTAACTTAGAGGAATCAAAACCTTACGGAACACCCATGGAAACGGGCTTCTTAAGATCAGAAAAGGATAAAGATCCAATGCCAAACAACATAAATTATCGTAAAGCGATAGGCGCGCTATTATACATTGCAACTATAACTAGGCCAGACATACTGCTGGCTGTAAATGTTCTTAGCAGAAAGAACGAAAATCCGTCGGAAAAAGACTGGAAAGGTGTTAAACGACTGATCAGGTACCTCTACCACACAAAGGACCTAAATCTCATAATCAGCACTGAATGTACACCAATTTTGGAAGTGTACACCGATGCCGATTGGGCCGGTGATACGCAAACACGAAGATCAACATCAGGGAATTTATTCCTTCTTGGGAAAAATCCGATACAATGGATAACCAAACGCCAAACTTGCATTGCGCAATCGTCAGCAGAAGCTGAATACGTAGCCGCAGCAAACGCTGCACAAGAACTTGTGTGGATAATAAAACTTTTACAAGATTTGAATTTACCACAAAACCTACCCGTAATTGTATATGAAGATAACATATCCTGCATAAAAATGATAGAATCTGAAAAATACACCAACAAGACAAAACACATCGATCTAAAATATCACATGATTAAGTATATGAAAGAAAATGGTACCATAGAATTACGTTATTGTCCGAGCAAATCTATGCTGGCAGACATTTTGACGAAGCCAGAACCCAAGCCTGAATTTCAAGAGAACAGAGACAAATTAAAATTACAGATCAATCTTGATTAGGGGCTTAAGGGGGAACTTGATAGAAGATATATTCATATAATCCCCTTATCAAGAGTTTTGGATACCCATTTTCTCCCTCTTTCTACTGCAGAAAAACATCATTAGAGTTCATAGCGAAAAAGAAACACTTAGTAGTCGACAGATGTAATATGCACAGAAACTGCATCTCTTCATCTTTCTTCGCCTTATGTGAGATATGTTTTAAACCAGACTCGCAAGCACTTATGTTCTATTCTGGTTCGCGTTATAAACTTATAAACATTATAATTGACTGTTACACTGAACACTATTTTATCAGACTTTACTTCCTTGTAACTTTCATAAATATCCAATTATGTATAATTGGTTGATTACCTCAAAGTGCCGAAAATACATCCATATGGTTATCAATTTTAATGATGTAACACGCGCGGAAAAACATATGTAATATTCACTTTTAAAACGTCCTCACACAAGTGAAGACGTACAAAATGTAATCTCTTTCTTAGTATCTCTAATTAAACTTCTCCTTTTTCCTTTCCTACAATATGAGTAGTTTCAATGGTGTACAGACACAATAAACCGTCTGTTACATGATTCCTATTTTAAGCCTGATGCACTGAGACCTGAAGGAGTAAAGATATACGAATATATGATGTTTTTCTGGTGTAAATCACCCTATAAGTGGCGCTGCTATGCTGCATTTTGCTGGATTTACACGATTTCAGCGATAGTCATATCTCAAGAACTAATGCACGGAATTTCATCTTTTTAGAATCCTTATGATGAGTATAGATTGCCATTTAATTTTGCAAAGTGATAACGAATTTTGAAGTATTGACATGCATGAGATAGAAGAAAGTTTTGGGATTGGTACATCCGACTAGTTTTTTTATTGAAACTTTAATAGGTTTTTTTACATGTAATAGTATATGTTTTAGATTGTCCAACCATTCTAAAAATTTATAGCTAAATCTAATTTTTCCAAGTATTTCCGATTTTTTCTAATTAATTATAAAGCTATTTTACTCAACATGCTACAAAAATACTACCCCTTCACTGTTTTAGCATAACTTTTAAACTTATACTTTAAATCCCCTCACATACACAGAACTGTAAATATATTATACTTTTAGATAAACTTTTTAAGCCACCTCGTATAAGATTGAACTTTCAAACTTCCATTCTTTTAGATAAACTTTTAAACTTCTCTTGATAACCACCACACACAGGATTGAACTCCCAACCTGCCACTCTTTTAGGTATAATTTTAAATCATTGTATGTACACTTTTAGACTTTTCATGCATGCGTACACTGCAAATGAAAATGTCTGAAATTCAGACATTTAAGTGTCTGAAACGCAGTGTTCAATTTTCAGACGTTTTAAAATGTCTTAAAATTTTCAGACACTTCTTGCGTCTGAATTTCAGACACTTAAGTGTCTGAAACAGGAGTGTTCAATTTTAAGACGTTTTAAAGTGTCTTAAATTTTTCAGACACTTCTTACGTCTGAATTTCAGACATTTCAAATGTCTTAATTGCGGCCATCTTTGAGCCTTTTTTTTTTTTTTTTCTAGCCAATATGAAGCCATCTTTGACCACTTTTCTTTCTAAGCCATATACGCAGCCATGTTTGACCACATTGAATCCTTTTTTATAAATGGGAATAATTTGTTACCATACAGCAGAGCTGATTGCAGCGTGGGAAAACTGGGGTGCTTCTCTGCCCCCTGATTTTAGGGTACCCCAAATTGGGTATGAAATTTTCATAAAGCTGATATTTTAAATCAGTTTTGACCTTATGAGGATTGTAATCAGTATTTTGTAGTTTTAGAATAGGATAATATATATATATTTTTTCACCTAAATATGTATTTATGTGTTATCATATATGCCCTACGGCATCAAAAATGTTTATAACTTTTAGTGAGAACTTCAAATTGCTGCTAGTCCAAAGACCTAGTATTCATTCACCCCCTCCCCCTATTGCCTACATATACTGTTACAAAAAAAATTAAGCCTATTCTATGCCGTCAAATACATATTTGGATAAATATACCATTTTCTTTATCCTAATCATGTTCTAAAAGTGCAAAATATTTATTAAAATAAGTGTAAGATCAAACCAAATTTAAAATATCAGCTTTATGGAAATTTCGTACCAAATTTAGGGGCCCGTACAGCTAAAGGCCCATAGAAACAGCCCAGTTTGCCCATGCTGCAATCAGCTCTGCTTTATGGTAACAAATTACTCCCATTTATAAAAAATGATTCACTTCTTCAGAAAGAATCCCATCCCTGCTATGTTATGCAATTTTTTCCCATTTAAATAAGATATTCCCAGTAAATTAGTTTAAGCATTTTTATTTCTGTGTTAAATAAAATCTTACACTGGATTCCCCCAAATTTACAGTATATGAGTATTATATTGTAATATTTATTAATCAATATTTATTATTAACCAATATTATGAATTTCTAGAGTAGAATAAGGTTAAAAACAAAATATATTTGTCTTAATACAGTAAAACCTGTCAATAGCGGGTACCTCGGAACCGTGGAATTTGTCGACGTTCGGAGGTGTCTGCTTTTCTGAGGTATAAGTGTATAAAAATTTTGCATATTTTCAATAAAAAATGTGTTTCCTAAATAGTGGCGTCCTTTATTTAGGAGTGTCCGTTATGGAGAGTTTACTGCAAAGCCTTCATACGAACAGTTGTCTTTAGCGAACACTCACCTTTATAAATATACAGTAAAACCTCCCTAAAGCGACCACTTCCGTTCCAATAAAAATTGGTCGCTCCGAAAGGTGGTCTCTTAATGGAGGTCATATTAAAATCTAGATTTTAATTGTTGAAAAAATGTAACAATTAATGTTACTAATATTATATTTTTGAAATTAAGAAAACATATGAAAATTTAAGTATCAAAACAAAAGTTAATTACATAAGTTAATTACTGCAGAGTTTAAAAAATGAATACATTGGCGTTTGCTTTGCTTTTATGGTTTTATCTACTATAAATTTTATTTCCAAGTCCTTTCGAAATTCAGTAAATAAATTCTTTTTTTTTTTTTTTTTTGGTCTGGAACAAATTAGGACGATTTCATTACTTTATCTGTTCCTTTGAGCGTTTCCTGACAGAATAGGGCAGGGGAGTTTATTGACCGTCATCCTTAATTTGTCATCAGAGTTAAATTCATTGCCTAAAAAGGAACAAAGCGGTTTAAACACTTAAAAGTTACCGGAATAAATAAAAATTCTAAACTTAGTTTAGAAGTTTGATAAATAATGCGCTCTCCGGAATTATTATTCTAATAAAACCTTTTTCAAGCGACCCGGAAAAAACGGAATTTGTTTCATTTTCTTCAAAGAAATGGGTCGTTCATGGAGGGAGTTCAACTGGGGTGGTCTCTGAATAGAGGTAAAATTAGTATTCAACCTATGGGAATAAATTTCGTTCCATGAAAAAAATGGTCGTTCAGGGAGGTGGTCGCACAGGGAGATTTCACTGTATGTAGACAACCTCATAAAAGCTAACACAATCGAATAGCAGACAGATTCAGCGTTCTGAAGGTGCCCGCGATTAAGAGTTTTTATTGTATTTAAAATTTTTTGTACTTAACTTTTAATCTTATTCTACTTTTTAAGTTCAAAATACTGATTATAACCAATATACAATGTCCAAACATATTTAACGTATAAGCTTTAAAAAAATTGCATATCACATTTGGGGCAGCAAAAATCGTAGGTGATGGTGGTGGGGGCGGGGGTGGGGGACGTGCCAAAGTTTACCCGTGCTTTCATCAAGTCCTTCTAGAAAAATCCCAAATCTGCATTGTGATTCGGTAAATATAGAATAATTCAGCTTTAAGCGCAAAATCTAGTAGTTATGCTCAAGTAAATATAGTATAAAATTCTATCTTTTTACTGATATTCATTTTAAATTTCAGATTTCTTTTTTACTAAAAATAATCAAAAAATCAATATTATAATTGATTTCAAATGAAATATAGCTGTATATATTTACCGTATTTTTACAATTATGTTAACAGCACATAATTACATGAATTTAAGAATCTACAAATAATCATGACTAATACAGAGATAAGGCGAGAACATTTTCTAAATCGTTAAATAAAAAGATTTATTGGCGACGCCAACAAAATTTTCTCCCCTTCTACGTCTACAGATTTCAGACGATTTCTGATGAGTCTTCAAATTGTGGTGTGAATCACCGGGCTTGAAAATGAAAACATCTGAAGTTGACTACTTTCAATATAGCAAATATAATAGTTCTAAAATGCTCGGAAACAACAAAAGTATATAGCAGAAGGAAAAAACAGATTCCATGACCGGATTTAATGAGTTTTATCAGTCAAAACAGTTTAAAATAAATAAATGAACACAAGTAATTCGCTGTATGTAAGCGGGAATTAATGATATGGGTAAATGGAAGGATTTTCGAACTATATTCTTTTAAATAACTTAAAATTTATCGCGGTGTATAAAATATGACACGCAAGAAAACGTCATCAGACATGAAAAGCATACATAATAAATAAAAGCATACATAATAAATAAAAATTAAATAAGGATGTTTACTATAAAGAGTTGGGAATTTCAGTACATATCACATATTAAACCTATGGGAAATGTAAAACCGATGTGAACGTTACAAATGCTGTCGCATTAAATGCTTATAAAAATATTGTATTCATAAATAAAACCCATATAAAAGGTACTCCGGTGTAATAATTACTCTAAAAAAACACTGTTAAGATAGTCTTGATGGTAGTTAAGAAATTATGAGCCAATCAACAGGTGCTGTCACTGCTATTTTTAAAGTAATGGCGTGCGAGTATACAGAGAAAGAAGGCTTAGGATGGTGTATCTCAGTAGATTCAGTAACCACTAATGCACCATGCAGACACGCCAAAACTTATTTTAAGGATAACATTGGATGGAAAATAATGCAGAAACATGATTGCAGATGATTTGAATAGTAGATATTTAAATTTTAGCAAAATAAAATTTTAACATGGAAATACCATAGGCAAAATGATTTGAACATATTTTGGCATAACTCAGGAACTAATAAAGCTATAGACTCGTGTGAGGTATCCATTTAAAGATAAAACATTTACAGAGAGTTTTAAATACATAGTTAAGACCCCACTTACCTGGGAAAAGGTCTGATTATTCCAAACGCACATTCGCCCAGACGACGTCCGGATTGAAGGCTACGATAGTATCCGTTAGTTAGGCAGAGTTTGATGTTTAAAAAATAAAATCCCCTTGCACATCCGGCTAGCTCTGTTAAAAGAACGGAAAATTTCCATCCTGAAAACATAGCCCGCCAGACAACAGTTCTCTTTACAAATTTGACGAGATGAAGAACACTATATTAGTGTTATAGATAAATATTAATACGGAGTACCACTATGTCGATAGAAATTAAATCCCGGAACTTCACATTCCGCAAAAAAACAATCAAGTCAAAATAAATTATTAGTTAAAATGTACGCGTACATAAAAACAAACATTCAGTTTGAATTACAAACGAACATCGAGTTCGAAAGGAAGACGCATGCGCAACTGAGAGTGCCCCCTAGTGAATGCGGAGCGGAGTTACAAAGTGTCTTAAAATTAGACACTTGCAGATTTTTTAGACACATTTCTCAGTTCGTTTACACCATGATCATAGTAAGACACTTATATGTTTTAAATTAAGACATCTATCATGACTGAATTTTCAGATTCAGATACTTAAGTGTCTTAAATTCCTTTTCAGTCACATATATGTCTTAATTTAAGATGCCTCTATTTGCAGTGTACTCGCTGTAAAATTTAAACACATGCTACTTTTTTAAACATATGTCACGTGACTGTATAAAATGTATACTAAATCAACAAACAACCATTTTGCATGATGTACATCCAGTGAGCATCTATTACGTATTTTTTTATACATGCGCGCCACCTATAATTGCATTAATTTGCAGGAAATGAGACAATTACATTTTTCTGCGTGCTATGTTACAGTTGTGTGATGATATTGATGACTGTTCTGTTTTCCTATTCGTTTAATGCTGGCTTATTTTCAATGCGCAAAGGCTGCTTTGTTAAGAAATGTTGTACTTAAGGGTGTATTCGAAAAAATATTTTTCCACTCTTAACAGCTCGAAATTTTCTGAGACATTTTCAAACTCATTTTAGGTAGCTTTCTTTACAAAAAGTTGCTATTATTACTAAGCTTACTATTGCAGCCGTTCGGAGGAAAGCGATTTCAAAAAATTTTGGTATATTTTCATCGATCATGACCCCCAGACCCCGAAACCACCCTCCGTTCAAAATTGATATATATATATATATATATATATATATATATATATATATATATAATCTGACCTATGTCATACTGTAACTCTCGTATTTATGAACCGATTTGGATGTAATTCGGTGTGTACATAGTACATACCAATGTCTCGACCGAGTTCGTTGGCCAGCTTCATCCGCCATTTTGTTTCAAAATGGCGGCCATTTAAATTTTTTTTAAAAATTTAAAATTTGAAATGTGGTACCAAAAAATTGAAAATGGAAAAATATTTTTTTCTTATGTATTTGATCTTTATACAAAGACTCCGTAGCAGTTTTTGTTTTGTCTATATCTTAAAAAATGGCTGAGTTATAGCATTTTGAATTTCTAGCGAAGCTGAAATTTTGAAACGTCCTTAATTTTGTCACGCGATAAAAGGCGTATTTATGAACCGATTTGGATGTAACTTCGTTTATACATAGTACAGACCAATGTCTCGACCGAGTTCGTTGGCCATCTTCATCCGCCATTTTGTTTAAAAATGGCGGCCATTTAAAATTTTAAGAAAAATTTAAATTGGAAAAGTGGTACCAAAAAATTGAAAATTGAAAAAATATTTTTTTCTTATGTGTTTGACCTTGATAAAAAGATTCGGAGCAGTTTTTGTTTCGTTTATATCTTAAAAATTGGCTGAGTTATAGCATTTTCAATTTCTAGCGTGGCTGACATTTTGAAACGCCCTGATTTTTGCCGAGTGATAACAGACGTATTTATGAACCGATTTGGATGTACCTTGGTGTGTACATAGTACATACAAATAACTCAACCGAGTTCGTTGGCCAGCTTCATCCGCCATCTTGTTTCAAAATGGCGGCCATTTAAAATTTTTTTTAAAAATTTAAATTTAAAATAAGATGCCAAAAAATTGGAAAATGAAAAAGATTTTTTCGTATGTGTTTGACCTTAATACAAAGATTCCGGAACAGGTTTTGTTTCGTCTATATCTAAAAAAATGGCTGAGTTATAACATTTTGAATTTCTATTGTGGCTGACATTTTAAAACGACCTGATTTTTGTCTTTCGATAACAGGCGTATTTATGAACCGATTTGGATATTACTTGGTCTGTACATAGTGCATACCAATGTCTCGACCGAGTTCGTTGGCCAGCTTCATTCGCCATCTTGTTTCAAAAGGGTTGCGATTTTTTTTTTAAATGTATTTTTAAATTTAAAATGAGGTATTAAAAAATTGGAAAATGAAAAAGATTTTTTTATGTGTTTGGCCTTGATACAAAGATTCGGAGCAGTTTTTGTTTCTGAAAATTTGTTCTTTTGTTTATATCTTAAAAAGTGGTTGAATTATAGCACTTTGAATTTCTATCATGGCTAACACTTTGAAACGATCTTGTATTTGTCACGCGATACCCCACGTATTCGCCTATTTCGATGGAAGAAGGCATGTGGATAGTATACATCAATATCTCGACCAAGTTCGCTGGCTAGCTTCATCAGCCATCTTGTTTCAAAATGGCGGCCATTAAATTAAAAAAAAATTATATTTAAAGTGAGGTGCAAAAAAATTAGAAATTGAAAAAGGTTTCTTTCTTAAGTATTTGACCTTGATATAAGGATTCAGGAGCATTTTTTGTTTGCCTTTATCTTAAAAAATGGCTCAGATATAGTAGTTTCAATTCCTAACGTGGGTGACATTTTGTAAAATCTGATTTTTTGCCTGCGACAGCACTCGTATATATCAACCGATTCCGATGTGAGTGAGCATGTGCACAGCAATTACTAAGGTCTCGACCAAGTTCACTGGTTAGCCTCATCCACCATGTTGTCTTAAAATGGCAGGCACTTTAAGAAATCGCCGAATTTGGCAGCCAAATATAAGTTACTTTAATTAAAAGCAGCTTGGATAAAGCTGACTAATTTCGCGAAATTCTCATTCATAATGATTTAGTATTGATAAAAATTAGTATTGAATCTCCTACATTCGGTTTCCACTTAATTGAGCTTCGTGTGTTTGAATAATGTAAGTTGGCTTTTTTAAAATAAGGAATATGAAAGCTACCTCTTCCTCCCGGCACTGGCCGGAAGGACTTTTTAAAAGTAAAAACATGAAACCTACTGAGGTGATTTTTGAAGAGATGTATAAGAGGCCGTGTGATTTCATTTCTCGCTCAATTAATTAGAATTTGATTTTTAAACAATTATTTTCTCAGTATGACCATTTTTTCCAACACCAGATCTCCCGCTTCGGAAAATTCGGTTCAAAACGCCTACTTTGACAGTATTTTTTACAATATTTTCTTCATTTATCTTTAAAAAAAAAAAAAAAAAAAAAAAAAAAAAAAAAAAAACGACAAGCACGGTACATTATGTAGTTTCTAAATGAGAATTTCCAGTTTGATGTGTTTAAGAGAAAAAATGAATTTAAAAATAAATCAGAAAATAAGCGGTTTGTATTGGAATACACCCTTAACTCCAATAGTCAAGCCCATTTGCGGGAATTTAATTATCAAGATATGGAAATTACATTGCTCCCAAAGAAGTACCTGTTTCGGTTAATGAAGTGACACCTTGTTCATCAAAACAGGATAGTCAAAAGTTTACGTTTACCTTATGTATGTGCTACTTGCAGCAAAGCCTTTTCACAAAGAATGTGTTAATTAGACACATAAAGTTTCATTCAGGAAAAAACCCTTTAGCTGCGAAGTTTGGGAAAACCATTTTTCAAAGGAATGATTTACTGCGACATATCATATAATTCATTTAAATGTGCATACCATGCATAATTGTGACCAGAGTGGCCAACAGTTTTCGCGAAAGAATGATTCATTAAAACATACTAAATTTCATAAATCTCCCAGACAACGTAAGTGTGACCAGTGTAGCGAAGTATTTAATCGCAAGTCGTTTTATTAGGTACTGCGCACACGTTAATAAGTGTTCCAACGGAACGCGTCGAATCATTTTTAAAATATATGTTGTGCATAGTACTGAAGCATTTAAAAAGGCAAGATGCCCTTCATGTATTTCCTAAAACTGTGGACGACTCTAAATAGAATTAAACAAAAACATAATTTGAAGAACAAAATAAAACAAGTAGGAAATTGCTCGTCAAACGTGGCAAATGAGGTGCATTCGTACTATAACTAGTTTTATAAATATTTTTTGCACCCCATATTGTACTGATATTGAATGTATTATTTTTTTGCACTTCATAAGTGCATAGTCTGTAACATCATTAAAATGTACTTGCAATAATTTTTCTCCCATTGCCCGTAATGTAACGGAAAAATTTTGACTGTACCTGTAATTAAACTATACATCCAATTTTTATAAAATCTGAAATGGCTTGACAATATTTTGCAACAATTATATATTTAAAATTTCAGACCATTCGGGAGACTGTAACATCATTAAAATACATTTGCAATAATTTTTTCCCATTGGCCGTAGTGTAAAGAAAGACTCTTGACTGTGCCTGTAATTAAACTATAAATCCGATTTTCATAAAATTTGAAATGGCTCGACAAAATTTTGCAACAGTCATATATTTAAAATTTCAGACCATTTGGTTGGGTAGTTTTTGCTCTGTTATATGCGGACGGGCGGACAGACGGACTGAACGACGACTATAGGTGCTACGTATTTATATAATTACGAACGCACCTAAAAAGAAAAAAAATTATTTCCTACATTGTTTAAGCCCGAGAAGGGACAGATATTACAGAAAAGGATACAGAAGGGACAGCTATTTCATTCAATTAGTCCTACACGTAACATTAAATTTTCGTAAGTTAAGACAATTGAATATTAAAAAATAAAAATAAAATTCATTCAATATGATACTTCAAACACCCTAAAAATTAGATTCCGTTCAAATAAAATCGAAATAAATCTTAGACTTCTTCTATTTTTAATTGAAAATATTTGTATAGATGATTTTGTATTATGTTTTGATGATTGTACATAAAATGATAAGATGCATGCTAAACACAAAACTTTAAAAAAAAAAAGTCTAAGATTTATTTCGATTTCATTTGAACGTAATCTAATTTTTTAGGGTGTTTTAAGTATCATATTGTATGAATTTTATTTTTATTTTTTAATCTTCAATTGGTTTAACTTATTTGTTACAAAATTTTAACATTAAATGTAGGACTAATTAAATGAAATATCTTAATATCTGTCCTTCTCGGGCTTAAACAATGTAGGAAATAAATTTTGTTTTTTTAATTTGTTCTTCAAATTATGTTTTTGTTTAATATGTCAAGTTTTTTAATAACTACTGCATTCAGACGAACTCATTTCAAAATTAATGAAGGGTATCATAATCAGGCTTTGATGTATGCGGTATTGCATCACAATGTGTAATGCAGTTTACCAATGTATAATTCAAAATATTTCACCACTGCAGTAATGCAGGTTGCTATAGTTTGGACAAAAACTTCCAATCTGAACGTAGAAAATCTATAATCAAAACATAAAAAATTAATTTCATTTAAATTTAGATACCCTATTTCCCACAAAGGAACGCTATGAGTGCAAAAATAAATTGTATTGAATCCTTACTACTAATGTTTAACAATATTATAGATGTGATACAGTAGAAATTTAAAAAAAAAGTTTTACTTAAATTTTGTTACCTTATTCCCTCTCAAGGGGTGATATAAACACAAGAGAAAATTATTACCTAAGTTTAACTTAAGAAATAAATAGTTTCCATTTTGGATAAAAGGTAGATTTTAAAATTTAAGTTATGTAATTCCTCACCAAGTTCGCTACCTGCGTAAAAATAGGTATCCTTTTGAAACTTTTTACTAAAATATAAACTTGACCAAAGCGAAAATTTATTCTGAGAATGTCCTTTTTACTTCCACTATGACACCATATTCATCTTTTTAATTAAAAAAAAAAAAAAAAAAAAAAAAAAAAAAAAAAAAAAACTATTTCAGTTTAACTTTTCACGTGGAAATCTTTCAACTAAAAAGAGATAAATATTATTTCGGTTTTTGAATTATCTGCAACAATGAAGAAAAAATGTTAAATTTTATAGGGAAAATGTCCGTTAATTCTCAATGAAAAAAGCTAAATTTGGAATTATTAAGAAAAATATTTGAATAATGTAAATAAAAATTAGCCCTTGTTACTCTGTGGGTTATAATTCACCCATATGGAAAGGCATTTTATCATCCGTTTTGACCCTGACGTCAGGCAAACATTTTTACACTTTAAATTTATAATATCCTTAGAATTAGAAAAGAATTTTTAAAAAATGTGGTATCAGGGACAAAAATGTGGGAAGAAAAAAATGAAAAAGTTATAGGCTTTTGTATGTTAAATTAACATTGAGAAGTGATACTGGAAATTGTGGCGACCGATTCCGGTTCAGTGGATTTCTTAAATTAACTAACACTATCTTAAAAATAAATCAATTGGCACTTACTCAATTAATTCCACGGGATATCAAATTTTCTCTTCTTTTAATTGGAAGACACATATTTACATCTATTATACACTATAATACATTTTATTTACAAAAGCGAAACGCGTTCTTAAAAACAGAATATTCTTTCAACAACACCATCTCGAGGAAAACAGAGAGAGCGCGCGCGATGAGCCCAGGAGGGGTTACCTTACGTAAACAATAGATCCATTGCTATCCCGTTATCGCCCATTTGGCGTCAAAACATATAATTCTCCACACACTCCCCACCTGGACTCATGAGAGTACATAATGATAAATCAACATAAACATTCTTATAATAAACTTGACCTTAAATGACAACTCAAATGATAAAATAGAAAATTTTCAATCTACAGGCGTTGAAGTATAAAGAATTAAACATAAAATAATAAAGTCATGATCAATATAAATAAAAAAAAAAATGATGCTCTTATAACATGTAGCTACATGAACATATCTGGCCAGATATTTTACCTGAATAAGATTAACTGAATATATATATATACATAATATAAACAAATTAAATACCATTATTAATTCAATTATCTTTTCAATTTGAAATAAAGTACAATTATGCATAAATGAAAGATTTTTACTAAATAAACAACAAATTGCAAAACACACCCCCAAAAAAAATATTTCCAAACATGAATTTATAAAACAAACACACTTTGATATTCAAACACTAGTAGAAAAAATAAATTTCAAATCAAGTACTGAAATCACTTATCATTCAGATATCTAGTTCAAAAGGATACAAAAGTTGTATTGGTTTTCTCAGCAGTCCTTTAGCAGTTTTTATTATGCAAGCACGAATAAGTTTATCTCTGCCAATAATGACTTCCTTAACTATTCCTAAGTCCCACAACAGTTTAGATTTAGCAGTACCATCTACTAAAACAACATCGCCAATTTTTAAGTTTTTGTGTCTTTCAGGAGTTTTAAATTCATGAACTGAACTTAAATTCAATAAGTATTGTTCCTTCCACTTAATCCAGAGCTGTTTCAACAACTTACTTTGATATCGTTTTCTCCTTAACAAAGTTTCTTTAGTAGAAATTTTATTTTCTAATTCGGCAAAATGTAGAGGAAAACTGATGTTCTCTCTTCCTAGCTGAAGGAAATGGGCCGGGGTAAGTGGCTCTGGCTCGCCGAAATCACTTGTTGTGTAGGTTAGCGGTCTCATATTTATTATGGCTTCTATTTCTGTCAAGATTGTTGCCAATTCTTCAAATGTGATGAGAGCTCTTCCCAAAATTTTTCTTAAGGGTTCTTTTACACTTTTTACGAGCCTTTCGTAAAACCCTCCCCACCATGGGGCACGCTCGACGATAAATTTCCATGTCATACCTTTATTCGATATAAAATCCTGGAGTTCTTGATCTTTAATGATTTTCTCAAATTGTTGTAATTCTTTATCAGCAGCCTTAAAACTCTTTGCATTATCCGAAAAAATCATTTTACAGTTTCCGCGTCTTGAAATAAATCGACGAAAACACAAAAGGAAAGATTTTGTAGTCATATCCCTGGCTGCTTCCAGATGTATTGCTCTTGTTGTGGCACAGGTGAACAGTACAATATATGACTTTGACGTCTCTTTATTCTCTGTTCTTACGATTATCGGTCCTGCAAAATCCAATCCTATAACGGTAAACGCAGGAGATTCTGATATTCTTTCCTTCGGAAGTTGGCCAGTTAGTTGGTCAGCTGCTTTCGCATTGTATTTTTTACAAATTAAACATTTCCTGACACTTTCCTAATTAATTGTCTTCCTTGAGGAATCCAAAATTTTTTTCGGATTTGTGCAAGTGTCAAAGAAACTCCACTATGCAACAATTTTCTGTGTTCTTGCATAATCAGCAACTCGGTAAATTTTTCATTCTTTGGCAATATGACTGGATTGCTTTCATTTAAACTAAATGAGCCTTCATTAAGTCTGCTTCTGATTCGTAAAATTTTATTTTTATCCAAATATGGACATAACGAATAAATTCTTGAGGTCTTCTTAATGGGATTTCCTTCTTCTAATGACTCAATTTCTTCCTTATAATTTGTCATTTGTACTTCTTTAATTAATAATTCTTCAGCTTCTGTCAATTCTTCAGCAGATAATACACCTTTATGTTTAATTGGACTTCTTAGATTGAAGACAAATCTTTTAATTCTTGCCACTGTTCTAATTGCCTTCAATAAAAAACTAAAACGCTCAATCTCTATAAGTGGTTTCTCTTGTTCTGATGAACAAAGGTTTTGGGAAATTACTTTTCCTTTAGCTTCTAGTTGCTTCATATCTTCATCCACTTCTCTGTCTTCCTTGGACCATAAATTTGAATCTTTAATTAACCATGGAAGCCCTGACCACCATAGATCATCGCTCTCGAGGTCGAGAAGTGAGAGTCCTCTCGTAAATCGGTCAGCAGGATTTGAGCTACCGGGACAATGTCGCCAGTTCATCGGATTTGTTAAAGTTTGTTTGTCCGTTTCAATAACAGGGTGATGGGGTAAGTAGCATGCCAAATTATCATTGGTCGAATTTATTTCCTGGGGTTCAACAATTTCTACTACTCCCAAAGTCTTATATTCATTAATATCTTTGCATTTGTTCGTATTATCGTCTTGAATCCGCAACCCTTCTACAGTTTCAAGCTGAACTGACATTTTATCATCCTTGTTATTATCCCAAATAGATATGTACATTGCACACACTAAATTATCTACATTAACTTCTTCTGAGAATTTGCCGTGAAGTGTCCAACCTACTTTCGTTTCATTCAGAACAAGAGTTGGTGAAATGCGTTTATATTTTCCTGTCATAATTGACCAATAGTAATCGCTCCCAATCAACAAATCTATTTCATTATCACCATCATCTAAATCATTAGAAACGTCTGATAACTCTATACCCATATTTTTAATTTTTTTATATAACTCAGAACTTGGTGCTCGTATTATATCGGAACAGATTCTCTCCGTTTCTAACGCTTCCAGACATATTATATTGTCCGAATTATTGTCTTTTAGGAAAATCTTTACTCTATTATGATTACCAACAATAGGTTTCTTTCCAGCAAAGGTATGAATTTTTAATGATTCCTGCCCTGTCACCTCTAAATTTAAACGATTAGATAAATTCTTCCCAATAAATGTTCGCTGCGAGGCGCTATCTAATAATATTCGAACATTAATATTTTGATTCTTTCCAATCATAATTCCTTTCAATGTTTGAAAATAAATATATTCATCTGGATTACAACAAAGTGATGAAACTGTTATTTTTTCATATTTCTTATTTTCCTTTCCCCCCGGTTCACGCTCAGTCGAAAGAAGGTCAATTTTATTTTCATTCGATGATCTTTCTTTTTGTTTTTTGTTACAAAGAGAATTTTGATGCGTTCTCGAAAAACAAATTGTGCAACGAATTTCAGTGTTTCTGCAATTCTGTTTTCGGTGGAACCGTTTGTAACATCTGAAACATTTAGCTTGTTTTAATAAAGATTCTTTTCGTTGTTCCAAATTTAACTTACACGAATTTGCGTCGTGTTTTTGAGAGCAAAAGGGGCAAAGGTTTTCAGTAATTGTATTTAATGCGAATGCCGAAGGATTTTTTATTTTTCCTTGGTGAAAGTGTTTGGGAGAATTTTGTTTAAATTTATTTTCATGGGATTTAGTATTCTCAAAACTGATAGAAGTAACATTGATAGCCTTTTCTCGCGCTTCTGTTTCACGTTTCAGAAACAACAATAAATCATTTACACTAACATCCTTTTTATTGCATTGTTCTCTGTGAAATTGTAATACGAGATCATTCGGTATACATTTATAAATAATGGGTAATAATAAGCAACCATATTGGTCTGACTTCACATCAAGCGCTTCGAGACATCGTATTTGTATAGTTATCTCATCAAATAATTTTCTCAAAGAATGTATGTCATTTGATCTTCGTACTGCTTCTAAGTTTAATAATTTGTTAGTGTGCTCGGAAATTAAAACATCTCTTTTCCCAAAACGGTCCTTTAATATATTTATTGCCGTTACATAATTTTCACTTGTTAATGGAAGCCCATTAATAGCGGCAGCTGCTGAATCAGAAATTAAAGATTTTAAGTAAGTAAACTTTTCAATTTGCTGAAGAGCTTCATTTTCGTGAATAGCAACTTTAAACTGAGGCCAAAATTCTTGAAATTCGCAAATGTCGCCTGTAAATTTATTTAAAGAAATTCGCGGCAATTTCGTATTCGACTTTAATTGACTGTCTGATATGGAGGGCGTAGTTACTTTTGGTTCACTCGTGATAGTTGAATTTATGTTTAAATTTTTCAAATATCTACTGGCTCTAGATTTGCAAGTCACAATAGCTTCCTTATATTCTATCGAAGTTTCTATATCTGTTTCTAAATTATCGGTTTCAATTTCCGATTCAATTGACTCATCCAATTTTTCTAATGATAATTTGTGTTCAAGTAATGCTTCTAAAGAGTCCTCAACTATTTCCGGTTTGGAATCACTTTCTTTTTTAATTTCACTATCAATCTTTTTTATCAATTTCGTTACTGTGGTTCTAATTGATCCGCGTTTTGCTATGTTTCGTTTTAAAACTTCACTTTGATTCATCTTTATATTCACTCATTCAAAGAATTATGTCTTCCAATATATCGTAAGTTTAAGAGAAATTTTAAATAATTTACCCGTTTAATGAAATGCCAGTAGCGTAGTTATCAATTTATATTCCCGGCCTTATGCACCAGTGTGGCGACCGGTTATGGTTCAGTGGATTTCTTAAATTAACTAACACTATCTTAAAAATAAATCAATTGGCACTTACTCAATTAATTCCACGGGATATCAAATTTTCTCTTCTTTTAATTGGAAGACACATATTTACATCTATTATACACTATAATACATTTTATTTACAAAAGCGAAACGCGTTCTTAAAAACAGAATATTCTTTCAACAACACCATCTCGAAGAAAACAGAGAGAGCGCGCGCGATGAGCCCAGGAGGGGTTACCTTACGTAAACAATAGATCCATTGCTATCCCGTTATCGCCCATTTGGCGTCAAAACATATAATTCTCCACAGAAATAAAACAGTATTGCGCTGTCGCGCAGTACTTAAATAATCAAAAAGAGTTTCACATATTTTTTAATAGCATAAGACGGTTTGAATGAATGAGATTATCCGATGGAAGAAATAAAATAGAATTAAATAGTATACAGTTGCAAATAAAAGTTGTAGCCGTGCAATACAGGATGGTGATTAGCACATTGCCATCCCTATTCCAATTGAAAGACTGTACTTGAGTTGACTAATAATAAGTTATCTGTGCATATGGAGGATGCATTTGCGAAAACTATTATCGCTTTTGAGTAGATCATTCAACGTGGATCTGGTTACTCATTAGAAAGGAAAAATAATTTTAAAATGTCTACAGCAAAATAAAGCGTAATTTGAAATTTTCGTGCCTTTTTGAAATGTGTATAAGGCCATTGTGCCTAACTGTGACGAGCCCTAAATGCGACAATGTTCATGTAGAAAAATCTTAACACAAGAATCGATATACATGCGGAAATATAACTTCGGATAATTTCGTTTATAAATTTAACCCTCCGTCTACCAGACGGGTCCATTGGACCCGACAGGTACATACAAAATATTCATTCAAACCAGAAATTTCTTTAAAATAAACTAAGTATATAAACCAGACAAAAATAAGGTAAATAAATAAGTTAAATAGTTTTAAATAAAAATTCTGGTGTAGAACGTTTTATTAAAACTTGAATAAAATTCCCGGTAGATCTAGGGTTAAGTAACAAATTTCGGAATCTCGCTCTGAATGTAAAATGTTTTCTTTAAAAATCATTTTCTTTACACTACACACGTTTATTATAAAGCGCCCCATGTTCTCGAAGTGCGACGAAAAATCGTGAAGATTGTTCACGGTTTTTCTTTTTTAACTTCGAAAATCAAATAACCATACAGACCTCAAGGATTACAACTTCTGTTTCATATACCTCAAGTTTAAGCTCGAGAAAAGGCAAGAAGTTTTCAAATTAGAGTTCTAAAATATTCTACACATTTTGATGACTGGTTTGCTTCAGAGACCTATTAGCGACTAACTGAATTCCCTAAATTCAGAGTGATTTTAGGAGATTTACCGCGGTAAGTTTACATGGTATTTTATATATTGTATCAAAATGATGTTTAAAGCAGATATTGTGTTTAATTAAGCTGTGGTGAATTACTGATTTAGGAATTGCAACACGATCCTCCAGTATTGTTTTCTTTCACCGGTTATAACAAACCGGGTAAACGAATATAGAAAAATACACGTCTTTAAAATTTTTAACAAAAAAATGGCATTTTTCCATTCAGTCGGTGTGCTGTATTAGAATTATATTTCGACTCCAATGACATTCGATGCTATAAAAATTTACAAAATCAGAAATATAGATTAAATGAATTTAATCCGTTTATACCAGCCATACCTTCCAGTGACTTAGCTGATAAGAATTTAGAGGAAGAAGCATGTCTTTGTACCTATTGTACCAGGGTTGGTGTAATATATGATTGCTGGTTTTTGCTAGTTATTTAATCATGAAAGTACAAAATTATTACATAACAGAAAAAAAAATCATATTTACAAGCAAAAGAAAAAGGAAATATAAGACTTTTGATAAAGAAAAATAAATGAATTTTAATTTATGTTAAAGCATTCTATATGTTTATCTTTAGGTATTTTCAAATAAAATTCTTTTATTTCTTTTGTTTACGACTTTATTTCATTCAATAGGGTATACACATGAATGTAGACACATATCGTAAAAAACTGTACGTGACATATAAAAACTGAGGTCATTTTTCAAATAAGCATTTAAAAAAATGTATAGAATCGGTATATATTTTTTTAAAATAGTTTTCACAAATATACAGTTTGTAGGTCTGTGTAAATGACTCTATATTAATTAGAAAATTCAATTCATTTATTCACTTCTTTGCAGAATTATTAGCATTATAGATGCTTCTGAAATTACTGGTTAAAATTGCTTATAATTTGGTTTCTTAAATTCAAAAAACATTTCATTGATTGTTTGTATTTAAACAAAATTTCTAAACAATTACGTCTTTAAATCTTTAAACCCTTTTGGGCAGTGTTGCCAGATTGGGGACTTTTTTATTTCAGCTTATTTGACTGCCACCACTTTTTTTAAATAGTAAAATTCACCTTATTTTTCAGAATTCTTAATCTATTTTTAAATAGGCCGAATATTTCTATTTCAAAAAAGCGGTAACAATCAACAATCTGGGGACACTGCTTTTGGGACGGGTGATGCATATATGCATCGTCAAAAGGTGCATGCGGAATTTATTTTTGGCACCATCAATAAATAAATATAATATTTGCTTTTTTGGGGGGCAGTCCATAAACGATGTCACACTTTTTTTCAATATTTTTGAGCCCCCTCCCCCCGTTTGTCACAAAGTGTCACACTTCACCATACCCCACCCCCCTTGTCACATGCCATGCTATATTACATAAACATATACTTGCAGTTCAGGAACACAGCACTGCGTTATAGATCATATTTCAAACTTTATTTTTAAACTTTAACTATGTGTCTTAACGACATTTGTGAGCATAACAATAAAAATTACTCATGTACTTATTTTGTATGAAATAAGATTAAGGTTTATAATAAAAACATAATGAACATACAATAGTAATAAAATATTAATACGAAAGAGCAGCTGAAAACAGTCGTATTTTGGAATTTGAAATGGATTTTAATATATTTGGCTTTAAATCTACCTTATAAAATAAAGTACTTTAATTTCAAAATAATTTCAAAATTTAATCTGCTGATTTTTAATACTTTTATTTTAACCAAAACGTGTGATGTCACATTTTTCTTACCCCCTCCCACCCCCTTGTCCCAAACTGTCACAATTTCACGACCCCCCCCCCTTCCTCCAAGCGTGACATCATTTATGGAAGGCCCCTTAGAGCATTTTTCGTATTTAACCAGTAAAGGGAACTACTTAAAAAAAAAGCGGTGCCAACCAAATAAAATTTGTGTAAGGGATGCCTTCTCGAAAGGGTTACATTTAAATTGTATTACTTTCAGAGGATCCAACCTGTGCTTCCCGGCTTACAGAATATACAGAGAGGCTTATCGAACACGTGTGAAAGCCATTTTTCAATTGAAAACTCTTAGGACATTTTACATTTAAAACATATTTTTAGATTGTCCCGCCATGATACCAAAAATATTTTTTATATGAAAAATACCAATTATGCATTCAAATAAAGTTTTGAAATTCATTAAAAGCGTCAAATCCACTATGCATAATTTTTAAAATTTTTAATTTTGCGAAACACGTTAGGGTGTATTTAGTACAGGGGAGAAGGATTTCTATCAACTTATACATAGGCACATGATTACATACAACGTAGTTAATGGAAAATAAGTTCTATGATATCTGCTTGGAAATGTGATAAAACAAACATTTTTAATCCACAACTTTCACCCTGTTTTATTTTATTACTTTTTGTTTTTGTTTGAAAAGTTGATTTTAGTAGATATCATTTCTTTTCAAAAAACATGAGACATTACCTGAAACACCTGTAGAATTTTTAATTAGACTGTCTAAATACATACTAAATTTCGTGCATACCCTTCACTTAATACTTTATTCAGGCCTTAAACTTATACTATGCTTATGCTTACTAAGAATCAGTAAAATTTCAAATTTTCAGTAGTCTGTAGGTTGATACATAATAAAATTTCTTACACTTAAAATTCATCGTTTCAATACTTGAAAATATTTCGCTTTCTAATAAACAAAAAATAACAAAATGCGCAATTTTTTTAAAAAATCAATATACGTTGAATGAATCCCTTTTATTTTCAGTTTATTTTAGAAGTAAGCCTTTCACGAAATATTGTTTTAAGTCTTAACCAGAGAAACCAGTGTTTTTTTAATTAAACTAATTATATTTTTTAAAATTACAAACTAAATATAGTATGCACCCTTCCCTATCCTCTGCCGTGCAGGCTCAAATTTTATTCAAGCACTACATGCACTTATAATATGCTTACTATAAGTTCGACTTATACTTGCTAAAAATCAATTAAATTTCATATTTACACTATCTTGTATATTAATCTATTTATATAAAATCCAAGTCTCTGTGTATCTTTTCTCAATTCCGGTAGGACCGCCTCATTGTAATAAGTAATTGTTGAAATATACTAATGCAGGTTTACCACAGTACCGCCAAATGTTGACCAAATTGGCGAAACATGACAAAAAGTAAGTTGTCATATATGAAGCCAACTTGGCGATAGCTGGCTAATTTGGCGAAATTCCCATTTAAAACCATTAATTTTTCATAATTGAGGTCACCGCAATTTAATTTAAACTCCGTGCTTTTAAGGGTTTTTTCAAAATAAATGGGTGAAAATTTAAACCTAAAAGTTCATTAATTTTGTCTACATAGCAATTCATTTGGCAAAAAATCTCACTTTTGAAGCCCAAATTATTACAAACTTTAAAAAGGTACGCCAAAGCCCTTATACTGGAAAAATACAGCGCTTTATACAGCCGGATACAAAAGTTAAATTCTCGGTATTTTTCCACTTTAGGGGCCTTGGCAAAGAAAGAAATTTGGCGACATATTTTCTGGGAACCTTTTAACTGTTTCCCTTTATATACGCACGCATGTTTTTCAATATTTATACAATTTATTAACCGTAAAGAAGCCATTTATCTAATTTTATAAAGAAACAGAAGTAGTTTGTACATAAAAAACAACAATAATAAATTGCATTTTTTATGTATTCATTATACATAGTTTTTAATAAATTTGTTTCGTTTTTAAAATGTGTTATTTTCATCTGTCACTGTGGAACAAGCGAGAAAACACATATTCTCGCACATGTGTTGTATATAGTATATCCGTATGTCACATTTTTCGTCATTTTTGACGGGCTATCTTTCTAGTACAGAATAATTCTTGATAGATTTATAATTCATCATTTCAACAAAATAGTATTTCACTACATATATAAATAAGAACTAATACATTTTTTATCGATGTAGTTTTGAAATAACCATTTTATTTTCGCTTGCATTTAGAAGTAAGCGTATTACGAAATACCATTTTCCGACTTTACCTGAAACACCTGTAGATTTTTAAATTAAAGTATTTAAAAAGAAAAATGCATACTAAATTTGGTGCACCCTCCCTGCTTCTACCCGTTTATACTTTATTCAGACCTTATATACACTTCTCATATTTACATACTCATATTTACATAAATTTGTAGATTAAGAGCTCTGCATATATTTTTAATTCAACTTTCAATCTTTGAAAATATTTTATTCTCTTATAATCAATATAAATAACAAAAAGTGTATTTTTTACCCATATAGGTTGAAATGCCCAGCTAATTTTCAATTGTTTTAGAAGTAACCGTTTTACGAAATACTGAATTAAGGCTTAACTAGATAAAAGAATAACGTTTAATGTATGCAATAATTGATATAGTTATTAAAATTACTAATTAAACTATTTAATAATTTAAATTAAAGTACTACGGTATTTTTTATTTAAGTAAAATTAAAAGCAAATATTTAAGCAACATCTATCAAAGTCCTGTAAAGTCCTGTGTTTTTTAATCGATTTATTCTTAGAAACATCTTTAGGTATTTTATAGTAAAGACTGCAGAATTTTATAACACTACAACAAAATTAAAACAGGCAAAAACTCAAGGTATTTCATCTGTTTAAGTAAATCATATGTCAAGCGACAGTCTTTAATAATTTAATTATCCTTAATAAATTATTTAATTTACATATAGGTAACCTATACACATACAAAAAAAAAATTAAATGGAATTGAAAAACAAACCCTTTTATTCCATCTGTTTTAGATAACTTACAAGGAAGGTCTCCATACTGGGCATACTCAGAATATGTTGAAAAAAATGCTAGTGAAAGTACTCATGTATGTAATAAAGGATCAGTTAAAATTAGCGGCGGAATTACAGTAGAAAATCTGTAAAAAAATAAAATACTTTCGAATAATTGGCGTGAAAAGACGAAAGCGGCACGCAATTTGGCGAGCAGCACTTTTCCTCGCCAAAAGCAAACGATTTTAATGAATCTGAAAATTGTTTGTTAATTGATCTTTAGAATATGCGATATTTAATGAATTTAAACGTAAACCATGAAAGAATTTATTATTATTATCACATTTTTCATTATACTTGTTGCTTGTTGCCGATTTGAACGAAATTTTGCCATTGTTTTATTCTCCAATCCACAATTTTTTTAAATTTAAACGGCTTTATCGGTTATAAAAATAACTTTTAACGCCAGATGAATAATGCTGCCGTAATACATTTCCATACCGAAGAAGTTGTTTCCATAGCAACAAAGTTGAATCGACAGTGCTCGATGGGGCATATTTTTGAGTTTGGAACAATTTTAATCAATTTAAATTTTGTTTTAAATGGTAAAATATGATAGTTAAAATTCGTTATAAGGACATATAAATATATATGACAAAACTATGGTTAAAACAAACTAAAAATGACAAAGCTAAAGTTATTTAAATTAAACTTATTTAAACGAATTCAACATAAAAAGTTTTTCCCTTAAAGAGTATTCGACAAGCGTTTTTTTTTTAAATTTAATTTCTTCGCCAAACGGTGATAAGTCGCCAAATAAGCGAAATTTTCATTATTTTTTTTACGGACGTTCTACCGAGGTTCCGCCAAAATTTTTTATAAACATATATACCCATGGGAGCAGAACATTCTGTATTTTTTTCAGATTTTTCTGAGTATGCCCGTATGGAGACTATCCTTGTTAGTCTAACGATATTCCGTAGGAATTAGTACCATCCATCCTATTATAATTCTTTTTATTATTTTGCATTTTTAGTTTTTTATTGTTATTTTATGCTTTTTTTCTTTTTTTTTTTTTTTTTTTTTTTTTACGCAATGGGTTGGGTTGTGAGATCATTTATGTATTAATTGTATATTAAAATATATAAAATATTTTTAGGAAAACCATGATTTAACGCATCATAAATTAGTTTTTTAATGTTAATGAGATGAGAAGAACATAAATTCTTTATTGTATATAAATAATTGAGGAGTATATTACGATATACTGGAATATGAAAACATGATTTAAAATGAGTAAATGTATTCACATTGAATTTAAATTCTTTACGTTTGTCAGTTATTGTTTTGTTTTCTTTTAGTATAATTTTTAGATATAAAAGTTAATAATATTGCTGGGTAAAATGTTTTTCGTTAATTCTAAATTAGTAGGATAAGCTACTGAAAATTGAGAAATATTAGACTGATCGGTAGCAATTAAAATTATGCCATCAATATAACGATATAAATGTATGTTACTATTACAATAAATACAGTCATAGTGATATATGTATAAGTCTGATAATAAACTTGAAGTACATCCACCTTGTGGTGTACCGACTTTCTGTTGATATATTAATCAGACTGTTAGACATTGTAAGTGTTGTGTGTCCGGTGTTGAAATAAAAAAAAAACATATTTTATATTATAATTTTATAATATTTTGTATTATAAAAAATGTAATTGTATTAGATATTATTTCAAGCAAAAAAGTCACAGTTGTAGTCCTAAAAAGAAAAAAAAATGTATATGCTAGAGGCATGAACGTTCGTGGTTAGAATATACACTATAGCTTTCAAGCTTTATTTGAGAAACAGAGGGTATGCGGAGTCTGTTAAAAAAAAAAAAAAAAAAAAAATCCAGAAGTTATACGGCGTATATCTCAGTTCACCCCCCCCCCACCCCCCAAAGAAAAAAACTACACTCCTGGTAACTAGTATAGTAGCATATCTGGCACCTCAATGCCTAAACGTCATTCATTATCTTTTTTAAAAAGTTCAACTTTATGTATTAATAATTATTAATAAAAATTAACAGAATTGTTAACAAATATTGTTAATCAACTTTAACATTATCAGTTATTTGCTAATTCAGAATTTTTATACATAAAAAAAAATTTATACATAAAAAAAAAAAAAAAAAACATAACGTTTGTACTCTATGAAAATTCTCGTAGTTATTAAAATAATAAAGTAGCTTTTTCATTTAAACTAATCGAAAAAATAGGTACATAAAACCATACGATAAGAACTAGCTCCACTGAAGAAACTACAGCGCCCATCTCTATATTAATTCCGTTTCACATAATTTTTAATAATAGAATATCGTATTAAAATAAGAGTATTTTTTAAATAATGAATTCACCTGTTAAGTTACTGAATGAAAATAAATCTCTAGCAGGGGCTATTGGCATTACCATTTCTTTAAAATTGAAATAACAATCGGGAAATAAGTTTTTTCCACCTCTCTTAAAAAAGAAAAATGACACATAGAAAACTGAACACAGAAAACCGAGTTAGTTATGTCACGCAAAGGTAAAATTCAATTTAGTGATACTAGCGCCATCTGTTAGTATTAAAATGAAAGTCACCGAATGTGCTGTTTCCGCAACACAACAACACAACCACTTTAGAATAAATATTTATACTAGTAGCAGAGTCGCTACTTAATCGGATTCATTTTATTAAAAAAATCTACCACTATTTCCGAATAGTAGTAATGAAGGAAAATTTTGTTTTTCAGAAATAGAGGTAGATTATATACATATATTTAAAAACAAAAAATCCACCGAATTGGCAACGGCAACATTGCATAAGCAAGTATTCTGAGAGGGACCAGGGATGTAAAAAGAGCAAAATAGGAGATTTTAGGAGGAATAAGGTGCCAATTTGTTTCAATAACAGATTTCTTAGTTTGTTTTAAGTAGAAGTAGGGGTCATCGAATAAAATTATGAAAGAAAAAAAAGAAAGAATTTTTTTGAAATAATTACATTAGTTATAACCAAACTAGCACTGTAAACAATAAAGAAATATATTTTTTTACCCCGTCCTGGTGAGCGTCTATAGCAGAATTTTTAATTTATTGTCACCGGTACTTTTAACTGGAAACTTTTCTTCAATTTAATCGCAAAAGGGATGGGAAGAAAAAAGAAAAATTTAAAATTATTTACAGGACTAATCAAGGATTCTGAGAAAAAATATAAATTGCAACTTACAATTCTTTTTGATAGATTTATATTTATTATAGCCTGCTTCATGGGAATTCTCAATTGCAAATTTTTATTCCAGGTAGTTTCGATGTTTCGAATTATGATTAAATAAACGGTCAAGTGCGAGTATTACTCAGGTACAGAGGGTTCCGTACAATAAATATATAACTGTATTATTAAAAAAAAATCGTTGCTAAAAGAATAATAAGATTTCGTATAGAAAACTATGCAATGTAGGATTGGGTATAGACTAAGCTGTATATACTAGAAACGGGGCTGTCCATATATAACGATATCTCTTTAGGGGGGAAAAGGGGGGGGGGGGGGTCTGGCACTTGTTGTCGTAAGATATCTCTCGGGGGAGGGAGAGTTGCTTTTTGATATCGTTATCATTTTTGATTCAACCAAACTTTTCTTTTTTCAGAAACTTTTGTTTACATCGAAATAGTCTGTTACCTTTATTATTTTTTATATGTTTTTATGAAAATACAAAGCTATTATTAAAGCCATTAAATGTTTATAAAATCATTTCAGTTCCAAATTTGGAATATGCCTGCCTACGTTTGGCATTCCTGCTCTTCTGCCATATGCGCATATAATTCGTTGTTAGAGAAACCAGGAACATAATATGTAAGACATGATACTTGCGTTTACCAGTAAAGAAAGACAAAGAATGTTGTCCAATGTTTTACTGACAGGGCTGCCACATGCGACTATTTTTCTATTCTGTTCGCACCTCTATTTAAAAAAAATAAAAAAACGGATTTTGTATAGTATATTTCTCTTGCAAATGTTCTCAAACAGTATAGTAGTGGTGTTTTGTGCGTTCCACGGCACCTGTGGGCCCGTGGTGGAGGATCTGTGGAGTGTGGAGGTCTGTGGAGGTCCGTGGAGTGGCGCGCTGATAAGAGTCGGTGGTGGAGGAAACGCATGTCGGTGGAGGGAGAGGTGTTGTCGGGAAACGGATAAGAATTGCTATTTTATTTATTTAACGGAACTTTGAAAATTCGCGGGAATTCATTTTTATGTTGGTATTTAGTGGAGATACTCAATTTTCAATGGATGACTTTCTTCGAGAAGAGGTATTTTTGCGTGATGTATTATCATGTTCGTGTTAATTTTTGGACGATGTGTACTTTAACGTGGGGATAGCTTGATTGAAATTTATTTTGTTTGCATGCGCAAAGAAAATATTTTAGTTGATTTTGATAAACGCCATGGGAAAGATTGATTTTTTTCAATTTTAATTCAACAGCAAATACAAAATTGACTGGAAATGTTTGTAACAACATTTTTAAACCAATCATGTTTGTGCATTTATAATTTCCTGCACTCGTTAGATACAAAATTTATGCGAACTTTATTTTTATTTTAGAGGAAATAGAAGTTTTTGAGAAGAATTGCTATTTTATTTTTTTAACGGAACTTTGAAAATTCGCGGGAAAGAATTTTATTTTGGGGAACTTAATTTATTTCATGGTCTTAATTAAGAGGAAATATTTTTGATTAAGAACTTAACCTATTTTTCAGGAAAGTGTTTTCTTATTTTGAGAACTTTTATTTATTATTTTTCGTAAATAATAGATGTGTGTTAGAAAATTGGGAGAATTTGTCTTAGAATAGAGTAATATTTTGGAATTGCAAAATTATTTGATTTATTATGTTTTTAAAATAATATGAAATAAAAGCTTACTTGATTTTCTTGATGAGAAAATAGATCTTGCGCATTCATCGAATTCAGGTTGTAAATGAAATTAACGCTCACAAATTATAAAAATACGGAAGAAATATTATTTCAACTATGTAGCAGAAAGATTTTACACCAATACACCAATGCAGATGTTAATGAATTCCTACAGGTGTCGTGATGCTTCTGTTTATCTAAGTCGAAGTAGAAAAACTGACTTGCACGCACTTTTAGAGCATATATCATTGAGTTGTCATTTTTAAAAATATAAATATTTTATTATAATAGCATTGCTACATTTCGACAAAAGTCTCTTATCAACTGGCTTAGTATGACGCCAAGGATAGCCTCGTTCCCAAATAAATTAATCTCGAACATGGATTTTATCAAAGTTCACCCCTTTTTCGCAGACAGAAATACTGCACACGCAATGACAACATCTGTTTTTAATATCACTCAATGGCCGGCAGATTAACTTAGAGCAACGCGGCATGTGTTATCATTTTATGCTAGCGTCAGCCAGTCTATGCGGGCGAGTCAGTCTGTCTCTGCGCTCTTGTTTGTGGACTGCAAGAATGTATTACCTATTTCTAGTAAATTTATTAAAACTGGGATATTTAAAGTAAATACAGAGGTTTTAAAACTTGCAAGACTATAATTTATTTAAAAGATTCTTTCTTTTAAATGAATGGACATTTGAAAAATTTTGCGGAAAGATTTTAATTTTGTGAACTTATTTTTTTTTTTTTTTCGATTTAAATTTTCATGGATACATTCTTCGAGAAGGAATGTATATTTTTAGATGCGTTAGTTTTAGATAAGTTGTATATGACATGCTTTAAAATTAAATTTGTAAATTTAAATAATAATAATAACAATGAAATAATAATAATGAAAACAATGAAATAATAATAATAATGACAGCATTAAAATTATTATAATGACAACATTGAAATAATAATAATAATAAGCAAAAGAAATATTTCGTTAGATGAAAAATAAAGTTTTCTCTTTAGAGTTCATATATTTTGCAGTATTCACTATCAATTCACATATTTATCGATGTATTAGATCTTTTCAGAAAACACCCTTTGGATACATTTTGAAAACTCAGTCATGAAAAATATGATTTCTTTTAACTCTTGAAAAATGCATGATTAGTGTTTGCTTGAAATATCCAAGGTCTCTCATCGTTCTTCCTTTCTAGTTTTCTCACATAAGAATTTTCTAACACTCATATATATTTGAATTATTCTTTTTCCTTGCAAAGGAAACTTAAGTTATTTCTGAAATCGATATTATATATATATTATAAATTAGTTCATATATAAATCATTATTAATTTAATTAATATAATTATTAATTAACGGAAGTGATTTAATTATACTTAGAAATTGTTTATTTCAATTATCTAATCTAACAAAAATATAAATATATACATTTCTTTCGTGATTAAACTTGCATTTTAGGTTAAGTAAGAAGCAATAACATGTTTAGACAACTTCAGACAAGTTAAAACATGATTTGACATGATTATACAAGGGACGGATATCAAAGACAAACCTGCACGGGTAGTCACCTGAAAAGAGTGATAAAATGGCGTGAATGTGGCTTCTCAGAGTTGTTCTTATCGTTGAGTGACATTGCAGATAAGGAATCACGTGATTGCGTTATCATCCAATGAAACGGGAGGAAGTTGTGACGTGATAACATGTTTCGCGATAAGGATTTGCCATTTCACTTAAAGTTGTCCTGTTAAACACACTTGTCATGACCAAGCTGGTATATTAGGTAAGTGTTGAACATATTATAATTTTAGATTTGTTAAATGTTAGAGTTTAAATGTTTTAAAATACAGGTATTAGAGTACATAATTATTTTTCAAACAATAATAAAACTTTTAAAAATAATTTGAAATTGATAACTAAACTGAATAGAAGAATTTAAAGTTTTGCAGGTAAATCTCATGAAACTAAGTTGAATTAAAAAGGTTAGTTACACAAGGTTTATCATAGAAAATCTGTCAAAGAAATGATTAAGTTGGAATACTACCAAACCTAGTTAACCTAGAAATATTTCTAATTACTTGCAAAGTAATATGAAACAGTGAGAATTTAATTAATTTAAATATAATATTGTTGTAATTTTTACATATCTCCAAAAATGCATAAGTGAGTTTTCGCGGGAAATGAACAACAATTTTGCAAATTTTCATTCCAAATTGATGTTAAATGAGTTTCTGAGTCTAAGTTTATCTTTTCGAAAATATTGGATAATGTCGAGTTTCAACAAAGTCTATTTGATAAGTCACTTATTTTTTCGATTCTATCATCGGTTTACTTTCTGCACTTGTGCAGAAATAAAGGGTTAATACTATAAATAATCGATTGGTGTGGTAAGAAGATGCTTGGTTGGTTAGGTGTTGAATAAACATATGGTTGGCAGGATGAACAAATGAATGCTAGGATGAAATCATTTAAGAGTTAAAGCAGAAAACAATCAAATTTTACAAACATTCAACCTTGAAATACTTTTCTAAACGTGATTTTTTTCTAAACTTAACTTTTTTTTTTCTTTACTTAATTTTTTTTTCTTAATTAATTTTTTTTTCTTAATTTAAATTTTTTTTCTTAATTTAATTTTTTTCAAACCTTTAAAATTTTTTAACTTAATTTTTTCTTAACTAAATTTGTTTAACTTATTTTTGCAAAACCTTTGCTTTGTTAACTAACAAATATTTTTAAAATTAGTTCTCATGAATTATCCAAGGACTCTCATCGTTCTTTCTTTCAATCATGTGTTTGATCCATGCATTTACCAAAAATTTTAAGAAATCAAGCAAACCTTCTAACCTTCCATGATTCTTATCATTCTTTCTTCCAAACAAGTGTTCAATTCATAAAATTTTTAGGAAACATACATATGTTCTCATGAAACTAAGGACTTTCATCATTCTTTCTTCCAAGTGTGAGTTCAACCCATGTGATATTTATGAGCATTAATCAAATAAACCTTCTTAGAAAACAAGGACTCTCATTCATTTTTCCTCTAAAATCATGTCATTAAATAGATTTTCAAAACAAACTAGCACGACTCAATTGCCATGATATATCAAGAAAGATTTTTCACGAATGAGTTCACAAAAGGTAACATTGACTTTCATCATTTATTCTTCCAAGCAAGTGTTCAATTCCTAAAATTTTTAGGAAACATACATAAGTTTTCATGAAACTAAGGACTCTCATTGTTCTTTCTTCCAAACGTGAGTTCAACTCATGCAATATTTATGAGCATTAATCAAATAAATCTTCTTAGAAAACAAGGACTCTCTTTCTTTTTTCCTAAAAAATCGTGGTATTAAATAGATTTTCAAAACAAACTTTCAACACTCAAGGCGCATGAAGTATCAAGAAAGAATTTTCACGAATGAGTTCACAAAGGTATCCATGAACTGTCATCATTTATTCTTCCAAGCATGCATTTTTCATAAAATTTTTAGGAATCATGCATATGTTCTCATGAAACTAGGGACTTTCATTGTTCTTTCGACCATGAAAGTGTTCAAAAACTTTAAAGAAACCAAGGGTTGGTTCTTCTCGTTCATTCTACCAAGCATGCAATTTTCGTAAAATTTTTAGAAATTAAGTATATGTTTTCAAGAAACCAAGTTCTTTTTCAATGGTAACACTTTCAAATATTTTACAACTCAAATAATTTCTTCGAGTTATGCAATTATTTTTCAACTCAACTTCGGGCAGTGAAATCATTTTCAGTTCTTCAAATATTTTACAAGTCAAATAATTTTTTCGAGATATTTTCATGTCTTTAAAAATTTTCAAGCCAAATAATTTCCATGACTATTTTTCAAGACTCATTTTCTAAAAAATAAACCATTTTCAGTTCTTCAAATATTTTACAAGTCAAATAATTTTTTCGGGTTATTTTCATGTCTTTCAAAAATTTTCAAGACTAACAATTTCCATGACTATTTTTCAAGACTCATTTTCTAAAAAATGAACCATTTCACAAATACGACTTTCAATACTTTGAAATAATTTCCAACATACAAAACAAAATTTTAAAGACTTAAGTGAATGAAATTTAAAGAAAATTAAGTTATTTCTAAGATCAACACTTAAATGAAATTTAAACAATATAAAAATAAATAACTTATTATTATAAAAATCAATTAATGATCTAATTACAAATAGCAATTGGGGATTTTAACTAATTAAAATAATCACAACTTACATTACAGATGAGGTAGCGAAAAACAGGATAAAAATGCTTCGGATAGCAATGCTATACACCACAAAAGTCTAGCTATTCTAATCGCCTACTGATGACGTTGATAACGTGTTTATACTATCAGCCATTCACATAGTAGAGTGAAGTCATGTGATAATGCGTGGCTTTCGTGTTTAACAGATAAGAAATCCACCATTTTCTCTTAATCAGGTGGGGGAAGAGATATGCTTAAAGTATATGGCTTCAGGTAAGCTAAATTTTTCTCTATGTATTTAAACGTATAAGTAAAAATAAAGTTTTCAAATGTATTTTGTGAGGGAAAGATCATTGGTGACACATAAGTCACATTGTAGTATCAAATCTTGTTAGTGTCTGGAAATATCATCATATATGAAATTGCTAAACTGTTACAAGTAATTTCTAAACGATAGTTCAAAAGTTTTCAAAAAGTCAACTCACTCATATTTTGGAAAAATATGAAACATTGTTATGTGCGAGTTACAATTTCAAACTCTAAGCTTTTTCACTCAAAAATATTTTCAATAGTTCCAAAATATAAATTAACAGAGTTTAAACAGGTTGATAAAGTTTAAAGTCAAACCAAAATTTAACTAAAGATAGTTCTAAGTCAAAAAAAAAAAAATTCTATGTCTCTGCGTGAACATGCATTTTTCTTTTACTTTTCATTTTTCAAAGAATTTAAAAGTAACGTTATATTTTAGCTTCAGCGTTTAAGATAATTTTGAAGTGATGTTTGGAAACAGCAAAGTCTCCAACTCTTTCTAATGAAGATTAAAGTAAGTGACATTTCTAATTAGTTTCAATTAAAATAAAATCAATTCATTTCCTTTAAAAAGAAATCCGTAAATCTCAAATTTCTGTCAAAGTTGATGTTTTGAATCGAATTTCCGCGCGAGAGGAGAAAAAGAACTCAAGAGCGGAGGAAATACGTGTTTGTCATGTAATTAAAATCGCTATCTCATACCATGCAAATTTATACAATCATAGGGGTTGCAGAAAATTATAAATAAGCAACCCTGATTGTTTTTAAATATTTTACTAGTCACGTGACCTAAATCACGTAAGATGATTGGCGCGTTAAGTTAACAGAAATTTCGTGACCTTTATTCCTGAAAATTTACTTAATGCTTATTGAAAATGTGCACAATATCTAAAAGTGAATTATTTAATCTTTAACTTGCCTTTGTTTCAACTCTAACATAAGCGATTCTTCAAGCAGAAGTTTGAAAAAATTCATTTTAGGTAATAAGTAAAATTATTTCCTAAGTCGAACCATGGTATTTTAAAAAAGAAACTTCAAATGATTCCTTTAGAAGAAAAATTCTTTCCCACAAACATTACACAAAAATCAAGTTAATTTTCTGAAAAGATCTAATGCATCGATAAATATGTGAATTGATAGTGAATACTGCAAAATATATATGAACTCTAAAGAGAAAACTTTATTTTTCATCTAACGAAATATTTCTTTTGCTTATTATTATTATTATTATTTCAATGTTGTCATTATAATTATTTTAATGCTGTCATTATTATTATTATTTCATTGTTTTCATTATTATTATTTCATTGTTATTATTATTATTTAAATTTACAAATTTAATTTTAAAGCATGTCATATACAACTTATCTAAAACTAACGCATCTAAAAATATACATTCCTTCTCGAAGAATGTATCCATGAAAATTTAAATCGAAAAAAAAAAAAAATTAAGTTCACAAAATTAAAATCTTTCCGCAAAATTTTTCAAATGTCCATTCATTTAAAAGAAAGAATCTTTTAAATAAATTATAGTCTTGCAAGTATTAAAACCTCTGTATTTACTTTAAATATCCCAGTTTTAATAAATTTACTAGAAATAGGTAATACATTCTTGCAGTCCACAAACAAGAGCGCAGAGACAGACTGACTCGCCCGCATAGACTGGCTGACGCTAGCATAAAATGATAACACATGCCGCGTTGCTCTAAGTTAATCTGCCGGCCATTGAGTGATATTAAAAACAGATGTTGTCATTGCGTGTGCAGTATTTCTGTCTGCGAAAAAGGGGTGAACTTTGATAAAATCCATGTTCGAGATTAATTTATTTGGGAACGAGGCTATCCTTGGCGTCATACTAAGCCAGTTGATAAGAGACTTTTGTCGAAATGTAGCAATGCTATTATAATAAAATATTTATATTTTTAAAAATGACAACTCAATGATATCTGCTCTAAAAGTGCGTGCAAGTCAGTTTTTCTACTTCGACTTAGATAAACAGAAGCATCACGACATCTGTAGGAATTCATTAACATCTGCATTGGTGTATTGGTGTAAAATCTTTCTGCTACATAGTTGACATAATATTTCTTCCGTATTTTTATAATTTGTGAGCGTTAATTTCATTTACAACCTGAATTCGATGAATGCGCAAGATCTATTTTCTCATCATGAAAATCAAGTAAGCTTTTATTTCATATTATTTTAAAAACATAATAAATCAAATAATTTTGCAATTCCAAAATATTACTCAATTCTAAGACAAATTCTCCCAATTTGCTAACACACATCTATTATTTACGAAAAATAATAAATAAAAGTTCTCAAAATAAGAAAACACTTTCCTGAAAAATAGGTTAAGTTCTTAATCAAAAATATTTCCTCTTAATTAAGACCATGAAATAAATTAAGTTCCCCAAAATAAAATTCTTTCCCGCGAATTTTCAAAGTTCCGTTAAAAAAATAAAATAGCAATTCTTCTCAAAAACTTCTATTTCCTCTAAAATAAAAATAAAGTTCGCATAAATTTTGTATCTAACGAGTGCAGGAAATTATAAATGCACAAACATGATTGGTTTAAAAATGTTGTTACAAACATTTCCAGTCAATTTTGTATTTGCTGTTGAATTAAAATTGAAAAAAATCAATCTTTCCCATGGCGTTTATCAAAATCAACTAAAATATTTTCTTTGCGCATGCAAACAAAATAAATTTCAATCAAGCTATCCCCACGTTAAAGTACACATCGTCCAAAAATTAACACGAACATGATAATACATCACGCAAAAATACCTCTTCTCGAAGAAAGTCATACATTGAAAATTGAGTATCTCCACTAAATACCAACATAAAAATGAATTCCCGCGAATTTTCAAAGTTCCGTTAAATAAATAAAATAGCAATTCTTCTCAAAAAAAAAAAAAAAAAAAAAAATCTATTTCCTCTAAAATAAAAATAAAGTTCGCAAAATAATTCTATTTCCTCAAAATAAAATTAGAAAAAATTTTCTATCTCCCCTAAAATAAAGCTCAATTCGCATAAAATTTTCTAACATCTCTAAAATTTAATTCGTAAAATAAAAATAAAGTTCCGTTAAAATAAAATTATTCTCTAATATTTTCTAACTCTGCTAAATAAACTTTGCAATATAAAAATATTTTCTTGAAATATTTCTATCTCCTCAAATAAAATTCGAAAATAAATAAAATACCTTTGTACTATAAGAGACTATTTCCTCAAAATAAAATTCGTAAAATAAATTCAGTTAGCAAAAATTTTCTAACACCTGAAAATAAAATTAAGTTCGAAAAATAAAATTCGTAAAATAAATTTTCTAAGACATGAAAATAAAATTAAGTTCGAAAAATAAAATTAAAGTTCCGTTAAAATAAAATTCGAAAAAAAAAATTCAATTCGCAAATAATTTCTATCTCTAAGTAATTTTTAAAAAGAAAAAAAAAATAATTCTAACACCTAAAATAATATTCGTAAAATAAATTCAATTCGCAAAATTTTTCTAACACCTGAAAATAAAATTATATTCGGAAAATAAAATTCGTAAAATAAAGTTCCGTTAAAATAAAAATCGAAAAAAAAAATTTTCCTTGAAAAATTTCTATCTCCTCAAAATAAAATTAAGTTCGAAAAATAAAATCCTCAAAATAAATTTTCTATCTCCTCAAAATAAAATTCGAAAAAATTTTCTATTTCCTCAAAATAAAATTCGAAAAATAAATTCACTTCGAAAAAATTTTCTATCTCCTCAAAATAAAATTCGAAAAATAATTCTAACATCTGAAAATAAAATTAAGTTCGAAAAATAAAATTCGTAAAAATTTTCCATTTCCTCAAAATAAAATTCGAAAAATATTTCCTCGAAAAATTTCTATCTCCTCAAAATAAAATACCCTCGTACTGTAAGACAAGTTCTTATCCGTTTCCCGACAACACCTCTCCCTCCACCGACATGCGTTTCCTCCACCACCGACTCTTATCAGCGCGCCACTCCACAGACCTCCACACTCCACAGATCCTCCACCACAGGCCCACAGGTGCCGTGGAACGCACAAAACACCACTACTCAGTATGTCAATAATTTTTGGTATGATAAAGTGGTGTGAGCTAGAATTAAAAAATTAGTCATCAGTGGCAGCCTTGTATTGATAAGTTCTGCTCTTAGCTCCCCGAGCAGGGTGCTAGTGTTACTTTTGAATACATTATGTAACGATATGCTATTATTAAATACATTTAAATAGCAACTAACTCTTTTAGATGTTATTTGATATACATTTATTTCAATTATTCATATTTCATTGATTTCTTGAATCCGTAAAGTATGCAACTAATAAATGTATAATCATATGTATACAGTGTGCCTACGTATAACCTGACCGACCTTTATTTTCGCAACCGTTGCTCCTAGATGCATACTTCCAATTACAAAAATGGTTTAAATAAGGTAAAGAATTATTTTTAAAGCGATTTGGGTCAAGAAAAACATTTATTAAAAAATACGAAATTTAAATTTTTATACTGTCCCTCGGTCCTATAAGTGATACTAACAAGTAAGACAAAAAAAAGTCCCATTCATCTAACATTAAAATTGACCGAGTTATGAAACTTTGAAATTCATGACTTATACCACTATTTTGCATATCAAAACAGATGATTTCGACCATGCTTTCAGGGGTCGTGTATAAGTACTTGAGCTTATTTCAGGGTATCTGCGCTTTGAAAGAAATCGTACAAATATTACGATTAACTTTTATTAGTTAAGTTTCAGATTAGTTAAAATAATTGCATTTTAACATATGTTTTACTTTGTAAGGATTTGAGGCTATGATTTCTTTAACTAAAATTATGTTATTTTCATAAGGTTTTATTTAACTTGCAATGATCGTCTTTCCAGTTTAAAATTTGTAGTCGAACTTTAACTTACTTTCAAATGTCCGATCGAAGTTAAATTTTACATACTGACTCAAATCTGATGACAATGCAATATTATTATGATTTTCGACTCTTACCATCTTATACATACTTATATTAGAGGATAACACAAAAAATTCGGATAGATTACTGTCAAGAAGTTTAAGAAAGAGTTTTAGATTAGATAACATACGATGGTTGTATTTTTTAACTTTTGTAATTACATTTTATGCATTTTTTAACCCTGAATCAAAATTACCTTCACTTTTAACCATCATGTCAAGATTTTTCACAAATCATAAATTTCAAGGTTAAAAATAGCGAAACATCTGATACTATAAAATAGATGTAAGACTTTTTTTATTCAGTTTAATTTTATTTAATTCAATAATTTAATAGATTTTTTGGCTTATACTGGGTTTCTTACAGATAAACAGCTCAGGGGTCCGATGAGGTTGGGAGAGGAGGGGGGATCAATTTTAACTTTTAGCTTTTTAACTTTGAAATTTGCGATTTGAGAAAATTCCTGACGTGATGGTTTAAAATGAAGGTCATTTTCGGATTCAGTGCTAAAAAATACATAAGAATCAATTTTCAAAAGCTAAAAAACATGCCACAACCCAAAATTTGAAAGACAGTGTATTCTAACAGCATTTTAAAGTATGTATCATTTTGTAAAGAATTGAGGGTCTTGATTTTCATCCCTTTATTTAACAAAAAGTCTGTTATTTTTATCCTCTTATAATGTTCAGTACTAATTGTACATTTTGCAGTAATATGTCAGAATGATTAAACATTTCAAATTTATATTGCAATGCTAATTTTACTCTCAACCATTTCTTTAATATATCTGACGGAATTATATTTCTACTAAATTTGTGAATGACCCCTAATATGCAGCAAAAAATATACTCCAACTTTAAACAGCTATTACTCGGTCAATTTTAATCGTAGAATAACGGGACTTTTTTTGCCTTACTTGCCAGTGTAACTGGGAAATTTTACTAAACATAACTCATAGGACGAGGGGACCGTATAAAAATTTAGATTCTGTAATTGTTTACTAAATTGTTTTTTCGCTTCAAACTTTTTTTTATCTTAACCCTGCACCTAATTTTGACCATTTTTGTAATTGGAAGTATGCATCTAGGACCAACGGTTGCGAAAATAAAGGTCGGTCAGGTTATACGTGGACACACTGTAATATCACTGTAAGTGCATAAAAAGAAAGAAAAATAATCTAAAAATAAAATAATTTTTTTGACATTGATAACCATATCAGCAACTAATAAATGCTAAATAATCATATCTGTATATCACTGTAAGCGTATAAAAAGAAAGAAAAAGAATCTAAAAATAAAATAATTTTTAGACATTGATAACGATATAATCAGATGGGGGTGGGGGTTGACGAATGATAACGTATGATATCGTAAGGGGAGGGAGGGGTTCCAAAAGTAGCAAAATGTTCTTAACGTTATATGGGGCATTGTCACAATCTTTTGACTTTTAAGCCCCTGAATAATAATTTTTATTTTAGTACATATTCTTGTGGGTTTTTTTTTTATTTCATATACTGGGGAACATCACCTTGCATGATTGCATAACAATATTAACGAGATAAATAAGTTTTGGACGATGTTGGGGGGTCCAAATACCCGGAAAACTCCTATACCGTCCCGTGTCCCTGATGCTGATTTTTAAGTTTGGAGCTGTCTGTATAAAATTGTTTCAATAAAAGTAATTCGATGTAATTTTTTTCCGAAACTGGGACAATTGTTTTATAATGTAACAAAAAATTAACATGCACACATTTTTACGGATGATATTATTTCTTAAACTCTGTCACTGGGTTTTAGATTCCTTACCATCCTTCTTGCTAAACTTATACAGAAAATCACTTCAGATGCAGCCAAAGAATTTTTCTCAAGTTTTTTCTCATGCAGAAGTATGCTAGAGAAAGAATGTCTAACATTCTTTGACAGGAAATTTACTGCAGAATTTAAATCCGCATTTAAATATCAGTTTCAAGCATCGTGCCTTTATTAGTAGTCTTACCGTCCCCAAGGTTTATTCCTGCACTTTTCGATGTAAATATTTTTTTTTATTATTTAATCCAATGTAAATAACTGCTTCTAAAAATCAATGAACATTGTGGCTATCACTTAGTCTTAACATGATTTGTCTAAAAATAGTGGTAATTTTCCTTACCGTCTCATCCTTACCATCCTTTTTTTTTCCATTACAGCCCTTTTTTCCTATACATCCCCTTTTTTCCCCTTCCGTCCCTTCTTTAACACCCCTAATGTTTGTCTCGGTAGAAATCTTACCAAAAAAACTTTAACACCACTGTTTTCTAACAACAAACTTCGTGGTAGATTTCTATTGCAAATGTTGTCAAAATGTTGCAATTGTTGTTTGAAAATAACAGTGTAAAAATTTTGATGCCATTTTTTTTCCACGAAAAACGTCTAACCATAAAAAGCTGTATTAGTTATATAATGGCTAGTTCCATGGGTTTTTGTAGTGTAAGTCACATGTGACTTACACGTGACAAGCATAGCAGTCACATTAACTGCTATGCTTGTTGGCCAGCGTTATTTTCGAAAAGTTGCCTTCGTCTTATTCAATTAATAAGATATCTCCGATAAAATAAGTCGCATTTTTCCATTCTGAAATACTGGTAGCCAAAATTCGTAGCATGTGACTTACAGTACAAGTACTCATGGAACTAGCCATAATAAGTATAAAATGATATAATGCAAAAATGCAGAATTTCCAAGATCTAAAGAAAAAAATCAGCAGATTTTCTCCAATCTATCACGCTTTTTCAATGCAAAAACTTTCTTTTCCATTAATTATAAAATATATAGTGCAAACTTTATTAAATTGGATTGAAGTTTGATTAGCGCAGAAGTTTAAGAAATGTTTACAACACAGTAGTAATAATATATATAAAAAGAACATTTAACTAAGAAATCGGCATTTAAGAATTTTAACATGATTTTAAATTAATTATAACTAACAGGACATATTTTGACTTCCTAAGGACTGTTTCCTAGAAATCCGCACAAACTTTTCTTGTCTGGAAAGCTATGAAAAAACAAGACAGAGAGCACAAATGGACACTGTAAGTAACTTTAATAACCATGTAAAACTGTTATCAGGTTTCAATTAAACCGTTTCGTCTGACGTTATCGATTTTACTTCTAATTGTACTTGAAGAAGTTGTACAAAATTTACATCCATAATTTTGAGACAGTACTTGATTTGATTGATCCATTTCTGGATGTTAGCTGCTTTTCAGCCTTTAGCATACAAGTCTTAAGATAGCTTTAGCATAGAGTCTTAAGATATGCCCAGAACCGCACAATCAGAGTTCGTACGCATCAATTTATTCAGGTAATTTTAGGTGTTTCACTACCAGAAATTTCGTAAAGTATTTGTCGCTATATCTGAAGATAGAATTTTGTTTTCATTAATACGTTCACGCCGGCACGGTGGGTCACACTCGACTGTCTCAGAGCTGGCAAGTCTCCGGCCTTTTGGATACCAGTATTTCAATACAGAAAATGTTGTTTTATTTAATTAGAACAATTGGGCGATTTAAAGGAACAACATTTTCTCTAAAATAACAGTGGTGTATAAAAAGCTGGAGACTTGACAACTCTGACACAGTCGAGTGTGACCCACCGCGCCGGCGTGAATGTGTTAAATAAGGCAAATATTGTGAGATGAAATCTCACAGTGTTTAAATCATGTTACTTTTTCATTTCTTTTGGCCTTATACATCGATGTTCTTTAATCTTAAATCCATATTTATTTTTGCGCGGGCGATTTTGTTTCAACCGCACATCGGCAAATTCTCTGACGTTTCGCTACGCCTGGCATGAGATGCTTTTCCTTTCGGATCTACACGTATTGTGATGACGTCATCAAAGCATGTCTCTCGCGGCGCAAGCTTTGAATGGATGTCGGCCTTTCGGAGGTGTGTGTAATTGCCGATCGTAGAGCAAATAAAAGTAAAACTTTCCAAATGTATTCTTTCGGATTTGTTTATTAAGATATTGCTTAATTTTTTAAATTCCCTAATAGATTTAAGAACATAATGGAACCTCAAAGAACCTAATGGTTTTATTGCAATACTACACAACGCAGTTTACTTTAAAAGAACTTCAATTTAATTTACCTTTAATTAACGGCCCATATTATGAATTATAATATTACAATTTATTAGTAATGCCACAAATATTACTTTACAAATATTTTGATAACAGGTGCTGGAAAGTCATTGAAGCGTACGAACCCTGTCAATTGGTTGAATTTTGGGAACGTTAGCCGGGTTGTCGTACTTCTCCATGAAAGTGATGTTTTGCTGGCGGAAATGGTTGAGAACGATTTTGAAATAATAACTGTTGGTCAAATCTGGCCAAAAGACGTAATCACCGCCATTGTAATTTCTACCGATGTAAGGGACGAAATGATGACGAATGCACTCATTCAATTGTTGTTGCCCCTTGACAGCGAACCGAGACTTTCGGATGAACAGACGACTCAATCCTTTCGGATGAACAGACGATTCAAGCCATTCGGACTTATTGCAATCCAGTCGAGGATATTGTCTTCGAATTTTGCTTTAGTAAGCGAAATTGATGATAGGTTGTGTCGTGGAGACATCATATATGTAGTAGCTACCATTATCGTTAAAAGTGGAGTGAGCGAGATATATGACTCGTCATCCAAGATGAATCCTCGATCAGAGAATTTTTTGAACAAGCTATTACTATAATTCGTTTTCGCGACAACCATTTGCTTTTTTGTTCGTTTTAATATGACCCTTTTCTTATGATATTTGATGTCAAGCTTCTTGATGATTGCCTTATGTAGCTGGTGGTTGGAAAACTGAATTTGACAGTTAAGAATGGATTAATACTCAGTCGTTTATATTAAAGAGTTGTTTCATCTGCTGTAACTTTTACTTTGTGAGTTTTTGGGCCTTCATACCCGTCCCGGGTTGTCTTTTGTACACATGCGTGCGCAGACACTCCTCTTTCGTCTCCATTCTCAGAAAACACAGATTATTTAATGAACTGTCAGCTAACGGACGTGCCCGTATACACTTATACAGGGTGTCCGGTCTCAACGGTGTCCAATGGCTAATTCCTAAACCGTTAGTCATAGACATATAGTTCCAATTGCAAAAATGTTTTAAATGAGGTAAAGAAGTATTTTTAAAGCGATTTGGGTCAAGAAAAACATTTATTAAAAAATTACGAAATTTAAATTTTTATACGGTCCCCAGGTCCTATAAGTGATATTTAGGAAAAATATCCTATTGTACTGACAAGTAATACAAAAAAAGTCCCATTCCTCTGCGATTAAAACTGACCGAGTAATAGATGTTTAAAGTTGGAGTATCTTTTTTGCTGCAAAATAGGGGTCAGTCACAAATTTACTAGAAATAAAAATAATCGTCAGATATAAAATTTAACATTAAACATTGAGAGTAAATTAACATTACAATTATATTTTGAGAGTTTTGTTCATTCTGACATATTAAAACAAAATATACAACTTGTACTAAAAATATAAGTTAAAAAAAAATAAAAAAATAAATGATTATAAAAGCAACAGTCACAACTCTTTAGAAAATGATACATAGTTAGATTACCTAATCTAAAACTTTTTTTATGCGTATATTTTTATACATAACTTTTGAATGGCTGCTCTGAATATGTTAAGGAAATTAAAATGTCCGTTTTTGAAAGTGATCCTCATATCACTTTCATTTTTTTTACATTAAACGTCAATTATTTGAATTATATGATTCTACCTGTGCGATTACTTCGATGATTTAAATAAACATAACAAAATTGTTACAATATTTTAATATTTAGTTTTAATAGAGCACAGATTTATCCATTAAAGGTCGGACATCATATAACCGCCCACATTCTCTCTTTTTAATTAACTTTTCTTTTTTTAAGATCTTGTTCCATTTGTCATTTTATTGTAATAATAAAAAAATAATAATTATTATTATTATTACATTACCCCTTCTGAAAAGTCCACTGTCTCTCCCCTCAGCAAATATTCATTAGAGCAGTTATTTTTTTATTTTTTTTAAATTAAAAATTAGGGGGAAAATACTGTTAAATCAAAACATATGTTAAATTTTAACATTTAACAATATATATATATTTTTTTTTTTCCGTACTTCTTGCTAAGCAAGTTTCAAAAGCATATAAATCACTTTTGCCATCAAACACTTGCCTCTGTACTTGCCAAGCACGAATACCGCCAAGACGAATCACTTTGGCGCCGAAACCTCTGGCCAGTCAGATTGGTAAAACATGGTTGGGAAAAAATATGTATTTTAAACCTTAGAAAGTATTTGTATGTGCATGATTTGAGGCCGCAAGTGTTTTGGCACATCTATTGTAGAAATAAAGTTGTTTACCTCATTTTCCTTGTCCAATAGGAAAAATTTTCACCCCATTTAATATTTATTTTTTGTTTAGCAAGTATAAATTACATTTTGATTTTGGTCTCTAAAATATTTTTTTTCTAACAAGTTTTTATAAAGAACTAAAAAGTTGAATTTGAAAAAAGCATAATATCATCAAAATGTATAATAAGCAATCCCTGCTCATACATCGCAATGTATCTGACATCTTTTGTGCGGCACTGTATAAAAAATATAAACGCAACGCACTTTCATTTGGAAAAATTACATTGTGAATCTTAGTGCCTTACATAAATGTTACTGGTTTTAATTTTTAAATTTCTGTTTGTAGGTAATAATGTATACGAAATTTTTGGAGTGGTCCTGTAAAATAAATATAAATGGTACGTACCTAAAATTATATTAATATTACATTGTCATTGTATTTACATAATTAAGCAAAATTTAATCTTGATTGGATATTTGGAAGTGAGTTAAAATTGGAATACAAATTTTGAATTAGGAAGACATACATACAAACGTCGAAGTTAAAAGCTTATAAAAATAATACAACTTTTTAAAATAAAATCATCAAAAGAAGCACACTTATTTCCTTACAAAAAAAAAAAAAAAAAAAAAAAAAAAAAAAAAGGTCAAAATACAATTGAAGACGTCAGTTTCAAAACTCGCCTTATCCGAAATTTAAAAAATCGTGTTTCTCTATCAATCTGTTCTATTGGTATAAATGTACCAATCAAGCACTACAATCTCTAAATTTTCAATGAATACCAATTCTCGATAAGGCGAGTTTTGAAACTCACTTCTTCAATTATTTTAACCAATCTGAAAGTTAATTACTAAAAATTAACACTACCGTAACATTTATACGGGAGCAGCACCTTCAGTTAAATCGCTTTAAATATACTTCTTTACATTATTTAAAACCTTTTTGTAATTGGAACTATATGTCTTTGACTAACGGATTAGGAATTAGCAATTGAACATCTTTTGGAGTGGACGCCCTTTATAATACTTTAAGCACTTCGTGTACGACCGCTGAAAGCTTGGTCCAACTCATCTGTTTTCAGGTACAGAAAAGTGGTTTAAGTCATAAAATTGAAAATGTCATAACTCAGTCAATTTTAGAGCTAGATGAATGGGACTTTTTTTGCCGTACTTGTTAGAGAAATAGGAAAAGTTTACTAAATATCACTTATAGGACCTGGGGACCGTATAAAAATTTAAGTTTCGTAATTTTTTAATAAATGTTTTTCTTGACCCAAATCGCTTTAAAAATACTTCTTTACCTCATTTAAAACATTTTTGTAATTGGAACTATATGTCTATGACTAACGGTTTAGGAATTAGCCATTGGACACCATTGAGACCGGACACCCTGTATAATAACACAACACTTCACGAGCAGACTTCGCCCGATTCGTATTCTTTTGCTATTTTGCACAACAACAAAGTTTGTGCAGATTTTTAGGAAACAGGTCCTTATGAAAATAACGCAGACACTCCTCTTTCGTCTGCATTCTCAGAAAACACAGATTATTTAATGAATTGTCATCTAACGGACGTGCCCGTATATATAATAACACAACACTTCACGAGCAGACTTCGCCCGATTCGTATTCTTGTGCTATTTTGCACAACAACAAAGTTTGTGCAGATTTTTAGGAAACAGGTCCTTATGAAAATAACGCAGACACTCCTCTTTCGTCTCCATTCTCAGAAAACACAGATTATTTAATGAACTGTCATCTAACGGACGTGCCCGTATATATAATAACACAACACTTCACGAGCAGACTTCGCCCGATTCGTATTCTTTTGCTATTTTGCACAACAACAAAGTTTGTGCAGATTTTCAGGAAACAGGTCCTTATGAAAATATAAAAAATACAGTCTAGGTCCTAAATACTTTTTATATACATCTCAATTAGTTTTATACATATGAGTTAATTAATACCTTTCTCTGGCCACACATAAAGTTGAGTATGGCTGTTCTATACTATATTAGCCCATCGTTTGTGGCGCAATGAACATTTCTCGCAAGCTAGGCTTAAGAGAAGGGTACAGTCGAACTCTATTAATACGAGCACGATTAAAACTAGAACATTATTAAAACGAGCAATTTCCACGTTAAGAATACCTCATCCTTTAAACTGTATTTAGATTTTTTACGAACGGCAAAAGCAGGATCGAGGTTTAATAGGAGTAAAATATATGTACATTTCAATGTGATTTCTGGCAACAAGTAGCAAGTACGTTAGAATATAATCTATTTATATAAAATACAAGTCTCTGTGTGTCCCTCACAATTCCGGTTGGACCACTTCATTAATCGCGGCCATGTTAGGCTTCCTATGGAGAAATAGGCAGCAGCTTCAAAAATGAGTAATTGTTGAAAAGTACTAATACAGGGTTACTACATTAGCGCCAAATTTTGACTAACATGGCAAAATATTGTCAAATTTGGCAAAATACCGCCAAATTTGATGACAAAAATAAGTTTCCATATATGAAGCCAACTTGGCGATAGCTGGCTAATTTAACGAAATTTCCATTGAAACCCATTAATCTTTATAATCGAGCTCACAACAATTTAATTTAACTTCAGCACATTCAAGGTTTTTTTTTTTTTTCAAAATCTATGGATCAGAATTTGGAGAGTAATATACGAAAATGTACCTCTTTACATCTTCATCCCGATGCTAGTAATAAAATAACGCCACTAGATGGCGCTGTACCATCTGAGCTCCTAATTATCCAATTTTAATGGGTTTTACATAGCCGGATGCAGAAATTAAGTTATCGGTACTTTTCAGTATAGGGGCCTTTGCGAAATAGAAAAAACTGCCTTAGCGAAGAAGAAAATTTGGCAACATATACTCTGGCAACCTATTCGTTGTTTCATTTCATATAAACATGCATTATTTTTTCAATATTTATACAATTTATTTAATATAAAGAAGCCATTTATCTAATTTTATCCAGAAACAGAAGTAATTTGTACATAAAAACAACAATAATATACATTTAATTAAAATACATAAGTGAAGCACCGTTTATACGGTTTTCAAGGGACCAAGAAAAAAACGTATAAATTAAAAAACGTATAAACGAAATTCACAAAAGTACGAACATTTCCGTAATTACCAATAATAAAAAAATCAGTGATAAATTAAAATTCATAAAATACAAGAAGTATGTAATACTAAACTTCCTATTCCAGATATAATTTACAACATACTACTATACATATTCATTAACCATGTACAAAATATTTTGTTATACGGAATTTTGGAAATTGTTATACGGAATTTTTGGAATGCACAGAAAAAAGTTCATTGTTCACAGTTAAAAATGCCATTTTAACATTATCATTCAGATCACTGCTAATGAGGTTCTGAATCCAATCATCCACTGTTTCGAAATCAACATCTCCAGACACTTACAGTTTTGCCTGTTATGCCATGTCTTAATTTAAACTTGTGAAGTCATCCTGAAGAAAATGATGCATTGCATTCCACATTCAGCTTCTTCGAAATTTCTCGTGCTTTCTCCATAAGCAAAGGACCGCTGATGGGAATTTTTCACTACGACACTGATTAAACCACTGTAAAATCAATTTTTCAACATCAGTGAATTTTCCGCTTTGGACTCGAAGTTTTTTTGAAGCACTACAACCACTTTGATAATGGCTTTCCTCGATGTTCTTTAACCCCTTGGGGACGAGCGACACGTATACGTGCCGGAAATAGGCCTAAAGATCCTCGTTTATCCTCACCAGTAAAATTTTACTATAAAATTTGCCTTATTTAATCCGAGCATTCTCTCGATTTGCATAGGCACAAACTACTGTTTTTTAAAACCAGTAGCAAAGTAATAAACATTTCGTAAGAGGCTCCCGTCGCGAAGGGGTTAAGCTTATAAATTAGCGTATTTAAAGTTGAAACTGGTAAACCTAATTCTTTGGTAAGATCCACTCTTTTAAATGTTGGTTTTCATCCACTTTTTTAAAAATGCACATTTTTGCCTTTAACGACAGAGATTTTCTATTACGCGAAGTCATCGTGAACCGCTAGTGAACGATACAAATCCAGACACTGAAGCTGCCGGAAAAAGAACATGACCTGATGGATCTGCGGAGAGTACAACAACAACCCTTACCTATATAAAATGAGATGTTCACATTCCTTAGGGCAAGGCTTTTGTTCAACTGGGCAGGTGTTGGTTAAGGTCACGTGCCTTTTGTAAGACTGAACGATCGGGAGTTGGAAATCTGAGGTTTAAATGCGCATTTTCTGTCTTCTTGAATGGTGAAAAAACGTGTAAATGAAATCTGCGATTTAAATCAAAAAGTATAAATGAAATTATTTAACGTTAATATCCATTGGATTTTGCCGGGGCCATTAAAAAAAAGTATAAATGATAAAAACGTATAAGCGGTGCTCCACTTACATAAACAAACATAAAATTTCATCAAGTTTGTTTTTAAAGCTGTTTATATTATTTGGCAACAAATTTCAGTTTCTGATGCCCGAATTCGACAAACTTAAAAAAAAAAAAAAACGCCAAGGCCCCTATAGTGGAAAAGTATCAAATTCCTTGTTGTTATTTTGCACTATCTGCACCATAGTTTGTACTATATACAGGGGGATGGGGAGGACGAAACGTTTAAATATTAAAGTTTAAAATTTCTATAAAGCACTATGAGACTAAAAAATTAAGACTAAAATAAATTGAAAATAAGACTAAAAAAGAGCTGTATGAAAAAAAAAATGAAAATAAAATAAATGTATTTTTTTTTAAACATGCTTTCGTTAACATTCACAAAATGTAGAAAATTACATAAATATATTTAAATGCACTAAAAAGTGGAACATAATTTTTGGGGCAGAAAAGAAATTGTTTTATTTTCTTATGTCCAAGAAAAAAAAATGAAAGCGTGGGCGCCAATTTTGCACACACATATACCGGGTGATCCAGAAGTTCCGGGAGTTTTGAAATGTTAATAATTAGTAAACTATATACAATAGAAAGATGCGGTTTTCACAGAAATGTTTAGAAAGATGTGGGATTTGTTTGTTTGTTTTTATGAAAAAAAATAATGTTATATTAGTTGCATTTTCTGCCAACAGGTGGCGCTGAAATTGATAATATAGTTTTGCTATGGTATAATAAAGCGGATTGAGTATTGGCGTCGTGTTTTGCCTCGTTTGCGATTGCAACAGATTTTTAGGGTCTCCCGCTTTTTGACAATCTTCCAATGAGCCCGTTTCTTCAAACCTTCTTATCATAGCCTTCAGATTTGTAACGGTCATCGGTCCTTTTCCAGTTTTAACTCCATGCATTGTATGATAAGAAAGCAAAGCTAAAGCCGATTCATCCTTTTTTGTAAAACAGCTTAACTAACAAAGCTTTGTCACGCAAAGAAAGCATGACTAAACATAGCAGTTACACATCAAATTTTGTATCAAAATTCCTTTTAAATACAATTTCTTTAACCTTCGAAAAAGCGTTTGAACATAAACGACCCGTAAAGAGAAATCTGAGCAATACCTTAAGAAAGATGTTGCGCAATGAGCTCATCTGCTTATATAACACATGGTACAGATACTTTCGATGTTGTATAGCAGCGCCATCTATTGCTGAAAATTTTAACTATTTTTTTCCTCATTACAAACAAAAATCCTACACGTCTCTGAGCATATATGTGAAAACCGCATCTTTCTGTTCTACATAGTTTTCTAATTATTAACATTTCAAAACTCCCGGAACTTCTGGATCACCCGCTATATACATACGTATATAATATAATATAATATCATAAAAAAAGTTAAATTGCATTGGCGCATTTGAAATGAATGAGTAGTGAATGAAATGAATTGATATGAATGAAATTTTCAGTTGTACTTTCATTTGCAATGACGTTGAATAAGTCACAAGGACAAACATTTTCGACAGTTGGACTGTATTTAAAAGAACAGTTTTCTTTCCTCATTGACAATTACATGTAAGTATTTCAAGATGTAAAGAGGAAGGGCAGTTAAAAATTTATGTCAAAGATACTGAAGAGCAAGGTCAGCATTTAAATAACGAAAGAGTTTTTAGAAAAAATAAATCGTATATCCTGAAGTTTAGTGGTCAAATTTTAATTTATCATTAAATTGCATTTTTAATGTATTCATTACATACATAGTTTTTCATAAATATGTTTCGTTTTTAAAATGTGCTATTATCATCTATCACTGCGAAACAAGCGAGAAAAATATTTCATTTCCGTCATTCCGTTTCATTTCATCATTTATATTTCATTTTCCGTCATTTTTGACGAAAATGAATCATTTCTTTCCAGTTAGAAGATAAAATTAATTAATTTAGAAAAGATACTGAACTTTCCATTTCTTAATTTTATTGTAAATAATGCTTATATATATTTTAAAATAAATTTATGTAATTTTAATTAACTTTGACATTTCTTTTAACCCACTCATCATGTGTGTGTCTTTTCTTATTTTAATATTTTCAGGTATATTTGTCAGTTTTCTTTGTAACGATAATTTAAATTGGTTATTGAGCACGCATTGTCTGCATTAATTATAGCGTTTGCCGGAAAGCTTATAAGCAATAGTGCGCCTAAGTATTCAAAACTTGAGTTTTAATTAAGGATTTTTAATTATGGTATTATTTTTAATTAACGTAAGAACCTTATATGCTTTCGCCGGTCTTACGCTTCTCACTATTGCCATAGTATTTTATTTATTGATATAAGATCACATAGTTGTATTTATTAACTTATGAAATACACTGAACTTGACCATGAGTTGATGGAAGTTTCTAATAAATAAGTAACCACTTTAATAAGGTGTCAGAATTTCTTCACTAGTAAGGCTGAATATTTTACGTTAACTTTATTATATTAAGTTGTCAATATTTTTATTACTTTCACGGATATTATGAGTAAAGCTTAATACGAGGTCTTTTATAACTCCCTTGCTTCTCATATTAATCAAGTTCGACTGTATTTAATTTAGAAATGACCTTCAAAGACTGAATATTTTACGTTAACTTTATGATATTAAGTTTTTAAGATTTTTATTTACCTTCACGAATATTACGAGTAGCGGTTAATACGATGGCTTTTATAATTCCATTTTTTTTCATATTAACCGAGTTCGACAGAATTTTAATTTAGAAATAACATTCAAAGACTGAATATTTTATGTTAACTTTATGATACTAAGTTTTTAAGATATTTATTATCTTCACGGATATTACAAGTAGCGGTTAATACGAGGGCTTTTATAACTCCCTTGCTTCTCATATTAACAGAGTTTGACTGTATTTCATTTAGAAATGACCTTCAAAGACTGAATATTTCACGTTAACTTTATGGTATTAAGTTTTTAAGATATTTATTACTTTCAGGGATATACGAGTAACGGCTAATACGATTAATAACGAGGTAATTTATATTACGACTGTATTTAATTTAGTAATAACCTTCAAATTCTCTTGTTTCTCTTTAAATATAAATTATATTCTATTTTACCTAAAGAAAGAATTTATAACTATTTTCATTACGCGTATTGCTTTTTTTTCTTTCGAACCAAAGACCATGCCCCTACCTACCGAGTTGCTTCATCTAAACGGGTTTGACACCTGGTATCGGGGCGGGTGACCGCCTAATCGCTGCGTAGCGGAAATAAATCTGACGAGCGCCTATTGCTTCGGGAGTGCCCTCCGTGGGGGTCTTTCTAAGGGAACCTAACCCGTATTTACGCATGGAAACTCAAGGTTTCGAAGAAAACCACGAAAACTCCGCAACGGTTAGGCCGACGGGCGCGATTGGGTTCGAACCCAGCATCTCCCGTCTACCAGCTTCGAGAACAGAACCTCTCAGCCACTGGTGGGGCCGTCTATTGCTTCATCCTATCGGCAGTACCTACTGCTTAGTTGTGAACTTTGTTATGTTGGTTGCTTAACATTTTGATCTTGTTGTTTGATACCTGCTCATTGCTACTCAAGTTGATCTCGTAATTTTGAGCCTTGGCCGGGTGACGAGATCTTCACCTGGCAAGGCACCTCCGGAGGTATAATTCATAGGTGACTTGGAGGACTTTGCACCCGCGACAGATTTTAGATGCACCAGGCGCCATCAGCGTACATAGCTACACGCACTGCTATTACAGTGCCAGAGGGTAATGTGAGAAAAATGCTCACACGCGATCCACGGCGCTGTTTAAAAAGACGGGACAAATGATGACTTAAACACAAAAACACAATCCTTCTGATGAGGACATTTCGGTGTTCCGCGAGCTGTTGGAAGTGTTCCGCACTTGCCACTCCTTGAATTTGCCACTGTGTTTAAATCAATTCTTTCAACCACGTAATAAGAGAAAGGTGAGTATGTTTAAAACAGTATATTGTAATAATGAATAATATGCAGAATAATTCTCTAAGTAATCATTTAAGCTTATAATCCTTCAGAAAAAGCTCAGTTGATTTTTCTCACCTCACACAGGATTACCTCTTTAATTATCTTGACAAATTAAACGGTTCATTAACTCGAAATTACATGTACCGAAAGATGGTAAGTCAACGACGTACGAAAAAAATATTAAAACAAAAAATCTCTGAACTTTATTAACAGTTATTCCGTCTTTACACGCTCAGTATTCGCCTACACAAATCAACAACAATCGCCTTTTAATATGCAAATTATGGATTTCTTCTAAACAATGCATGCGTCACGCCTTTATACCAAGAATACGTGACGGACGAAAGCAGTGATGCAGAAACCCCAAAATTAAACTCATTAGAAAAATACGCAACAGTTGCACACCCAAATATTCTTGTCTCATCTGCGTAAGCTTATCACCGATAAAGATGATTCCTTATCAATGCGACCAAAAAATTGATTCGAACAGAGAATCGTAATGATTATAATTCATCAATCATTAGAAAGCAATAATTCATTTTTATTCAAGCGTTGATTTTGCAGTCACTCCTACTTGGAATTTTAATGATCTTGCATTGTGGTGTCAATATGATAAATACCAGCGGCACCTTTTAAATTACACAAGTGCACTAATGAGCTAGTATAAAGGCATTTTTTTTTTAAAGTTTCAGTTACTATTAAGGATTAACTCGATATTTCTTGTTAATTCACGAAATCATATTTATTCTTAAATTCAAGAAAATTTGTAGCATTATTATTCGTTTCTTAAGAAGTCAAACAGAGAAATTTTTTCTTCCTATGAATACAAACGAGAACGAAAAATTATATCTTTCAAGCATAGATCAGCATAGATTATGAAAAACTTTCCAACACTTCCAGAATACCTTAACAAACCTTCACCGATTAATAAGGTAAAAGATTATGCCTAAGTAAACAATTTGGAAAACGCATAACACATCTGAAAACCAAATTTCAGAAATTACCATCAATAGTCGCAAAAATATCCGAATTCTTTTGTGTAGCATTACATGATCTATATATTTGTATCTATTATACCACGCAGTATTCTATGTTAGAGATAAATGATTTCCTGAATTATAAACACTAATAAATCATCGTTTAAGGGTATATTCAAATCAAAACTGCTTATTTTCTGATTCATTTTAAAATTCTTTTTTATTCTAAAACGCATAAATTTGGCATATTCTCTTATTCAGAAACTGTATAATGTGCCGTGCTTGTCGAATTTTTGATAAAGGTAGAACAGATTTCAAAAAATGCTATCAAAGTTGATGTTTTGAACCGAAAATCCCGAAGCGAGAGAGCTGGAAACGAAAAAAATGATCATAGTGAGGTAATAATTTTTATAAATCAAGTTCTAATTAATTAAGCGAAAAATGAAAACACACGGCCTCTTATACATCGCTTCAAAAATCACGTAAGCAAGTTTCATGTTTTTACTTTAAAAAATGAGTCTGAAAATGTATCAGAAAATTTCGAGCTGTTGGGGGTGAAAAAATATTTTTTTGAGTACACCTTTAAATACTGCAATCAAGAAAACTATCCATTAACATGTCATTGGATTTTTCAAAAGAAGAACGTTTTACCCCACTTATGTCATGAATGTTTCTGTATGTTGTGCAATATCAAAAAGGACTTATGAACAATAAATTGTTTATTAGTTAGTCTCTAAATAAGCTTATAAAACATATGTATGGCAGAATATTTTTCTGGATTTAATCTGTCCATAATTTTCTTTTATGTAATTACATTTTATTTAAATCTAATTTAACATTTTTCTTTTCATTAAAAATAACAGTTCCAGATATGCATCGATCTCTTAATTTCAAATTGGTCTAGTTTTTTCATATTAAACGGATACACAAAAAGGATATCATATTCATCAGTGATACGATTCAGTGTTGGACCAATCAAGGTAGGAGAATTTACCTTACCTAACTTTAAAGTTTTTTTTTATATAATTTAAGAAGAGAAGCTCAAAAAGCTGTATTTCACAAATTTCAAGAGATTATGAGAGCCGAGGATTGAACACAGCAATCCGTTCTCTTCCATGCAATAATAAACTGAACTAAATTAAATTGAACTATAATAACTTAACAATATTTATATAATTATATACAACAAATTCTAATTAAAATAAAAACAACTATTCATTAAATATTCTAGGTTTACGTGAGTATTTGGACCATTTAAAATTTCCTTTTCAAATAATATCACATAATATTAGGTAAGTGAAAAAATATAATATTCATCTTACCTCTGAGTATTGTAATTCCGACTTCTTCAGAGACACGCGTTCTGCTGGTTGGAGTGCTGAAATAATTTTATTTATGAAAAATGGGTGTATGTCGTTTCGTGTAGAATTGGAGACTCACACGCTTGTCTTCACTATCTAAGGTTTTTATGTACGAATATAGAGATTAATAATATGCACAATCCTGATTAAATAATTGTCTGAGCTAAGCGAAGGCTAATACTCAGCGCAATATTACTGTCTGGTCACATAACAACTACGATGGATATTAACGCGACGTCCTACTAAAAAAAAAAGCCTAATAAAAACCATTCGTCAAGCATAACTCAAAATATATTTGTCGGATTTCGTTTCTGATTGCACCAGAAGGTACCTATGAGGGTCATCTACTGAATGCACCTACTATAAAAAATAAGTTCCAAACCGTTAAAAAATTATACAAAAAAAAAACTGATAAAAAAGCACAATTTATCTGCAAACGTCACAAATATTTAGTGTGCGTCACTTTCACCAGTGGCGAGGCTAACGAAAAAAACAGGCTACCGCAGTGGGTCCAATTCTTCTTTTTTTACAGACCGCTGGAGTCACGTGATGCTCGAATGCACCAATGAAGGTGTGCGAAAAGAGCATCACGTGACCCCAGCGGTCTGTAAAAAAAAGAAGAATCAGACCCACCACGGTAGCCTGTCTTTCTCGTTAGCCTCGCACCGGTGGATGTTTTCATAGACAACTGGTTTGAACACATGGAGCAAATTAAAAAAAAAAAAAAAAAAAAGCGCACGCAGTAATAATGAAGTGCCATAAAACATATTTAAATTTAATCAAAACAGGAAAAGAAATCTGTTTGTTTTTCCATTTAAAAGAAAAAAGGCATAAAAACTTTGATTTGAGATTTTGCAATAATTTCTCAATAGCATTTTTTAATCAGCAAAACCATTTTTTATATTTCGCGTGTGAAAATTGGAAACAATTATATGATGTTTAATAAAATATTTTGCTTTATAACATCATTTCTTCTTATTTTCTTTATTTTATTAGGGTTACGTTCATCTGACGAAACACAATTCGTCTCGCTCCTCTGTCTGCCTGTCTGTCCGTCTGTCACAGAGCTCGTTCTCAGAAACTATACATATTGGAGACTTGAAATTTTGCGTACTTATAGCTGAACACCACATATCATACGACAAATCATATAATTTTGAAAAAGTCGTACATTTAACCCTTTGGGCTCCCACATGTGTATTTTAAACTAAGTGAGCCCTAATTATGTTGGAGGCGTGACATTTTGGATACTTATAGCTGAACACCTCACATCAAAGGTCAAACTATAAAATTTTGAAAAAGTCGTACATTTAACCCTTTAGGCTCCCACATGTGTACTTTAAACAATTCTTTCTAAGTGAGTTCCCAATTAGTTTGGAGGCGTGAAATTTGGCATACTTATAGCTGAACATCTCACATCAAACGACAAATTATAAAATTTTGAAAAAGTCGTACATTTAACCCTTTGGGCTCCCACATGTGTATTTTAAACAATTATTTCTAAGTGAGCCCTAATTATGTTGGAGGCATGAAATTTCGCATACTTATAGCTGAACACCTCACATCAAAGGACAAACTATAAAATTTTGAAAAAGTCGTACATTTAACCCTTTGGGCTCCCACATGTGTACTTTAAATCTACTTACTTTAAAATCACTTCTACAATTCTTTCTAAGTGAATTCCTAATTAGGTTGGAGGCGTGAAATTTGGAATACTTATATCTGAACATCTCACATCAAACGACAAATCATAAAATTTTGAAAAAGTCGTACATTTAACCCTTTGGGTTCCCACATGGGTATTTTAAACATTTCTTTCTAAGTGAGTCCCTAATTAGGTTGGAGGCGTGAAATTTGGCATATTTATAGCTGAACACCTCACATCAAAGGACAAACTATAAAATTTTGAAAAAGTCGTACATTTAACCCTTTTGACTCCCACATGTGTAATTTAAACAATTCTTTCTAAGTGAGTTCCTAATTAGGTTGGTGGCGTGAAATTTGGCATACTTATAGCTGAACATCTCACATCAAACGACAAATCATAAAATTTTGAAAAAGTCGTACATTTAACCCTTTGGGCTCCCACATGTGTATTTTAAACAATTCTTTCTAAGTGAGTCCCTAATTAGGTTGCAGGCGTGAAATTTGGCATACTTATAGCTGAAAACCTCACATCAAACAACAAATCATAAAATTTTGAAAAAGTCGTACATTTAACCTTTTGGGCTCCCACATGTGTATTTTAAACAATTCTTTCTAAGTAAGTCCCTAATTAGGTTGGAGGCGTGAAATTTGGCATACTTATAGCTGAAAACCTCACATCAAACAACAAATCATAAAATTTTGAAAAAGTCGTACATTTAACCTTTAGGCACCCACGTGTGTATTCTAAACAATTCTTTCTAAGTTAGCCATAATTAGGTTGGAGGCGTGAAATTTTGCACACTTATAGCTGAACATCTCACATCAGATGACAAATTATAAAATTTTGAAAAAGTCGTATATTTAAACCTTTGGGCTCCCACATGTATACTTTAAACAATTCTTTCTATGTGAGTTCCTAATTAGGTTGGGGGCGTAAAAATTGGCATACTTATAACTGAACACCTCACATCAAACGACAAATCATACAATTTTGAAAAAGCAGTACATTTAACCCTTTGGGCTCCCACATGTGTATTTTAAACAATTCTTTCTAAGTGAATCCCTAATTAGGTTGGAGGCGTGAAATTTGGCATACTTATAGCTGAAAACAACAAAACATACAAACATACAAACAACAAATCATAAAATTTTGAAAAAGTCGTACATTTAACCTTTAGGCTCCCACATGTGTATTTTAAACAATTCTTTTTAGGTTGGAGGCGTGAAATTTGGCATACTTATAGCTGAATACCTCACATAGAACGACAAATCATAAAATTTTGTAAAAGTCGTACATTTAACCCTTTGGGCTCCCACATGTGTATTTTAAACAATTCTTTCTAAGTGAGCCCCTAATTAGGTTGAAGGCGTGAAATTTTGCATACTTATAGCTGAACACCACATATCATACGACAATTCATAAAATTTTGAAAAAATCGTTCATTTAACCTTTTGCGCTCCCACATGCGCATTTTAAGGAATTCTTTCTAACTGAGCCCCTTATTAAATTGGAGATTTGAAATTTTGCATACTTATAGCAGAAAACCTGAGGCCAGGCGACAAATCATAAAATCTTGAAAAAGTTTTACGTTTAACCCTTTGAGCTACCACATATGTATTTTAAGCAATTCTTTCTAAGAGAACCCCTAATTATGTTGGAGACATGAATTTTTGCATATGTATAGCTGAATACCTCAAACCACACGGCAAATTATAAAATTTTCAAAAAGTCTTATATTATTTACTCCTCGGGGCTCTAACTTGTGTATCTTAAGCAATTTTTCTAACATTCGCCCTTTTCACCAGGGGAGAAAAGGGCTGGTGAAAAGGGCAAAAGTGGAAAAAAATTATCCACTTTTGCCGACACCCCTTTGCCCATTCTTTCATATTATAAATTATAGCCTTACATATTTTAGTTCAACTTTTTACCGCCAGAGGCGCCTGCTTATCTCGTGTTCTATTGGCCCAATCCCCTTGACTAATATATCTACGGGGAGTATATAAAACGAAGTTTCGTTCTGATAGAGGTTTATTTAGACTAGAATGCGGCCCTGGTTGCGAAATGCGGAAAAAACAGATTTTTCAAAAGGATAAAGTGTTTTGAAAGGAATATTACACGAAACCCTCTGTGCGATCTGTGATCACACTTATCCACTTGTTTTTTACATGCTTTCTTTTAACTTACAATTATATTTTTCTGTGGCACTCAAATCTTGTGATTCATTTTTCACCCACTTCCTGTTGACATAGGATTTTGAAATTTGGAATATATATGCATTGCTGAGGGCAATACATGAATTGTACATTGATTTTTAAAATCCAATCCCTAAGGGGACAACGTTAGGGGGGTAGGTGAATTAATGGTTACGTTTGATTTTCTATAGAGAAATCAGCATTAGCTTCAACAATGAGTATTTTTTGAAAAGTACTAATGACAGGGTTACCGCGATATCGCCAAACTTTGGCCAACGTGTCGAAATATCGTCAAATTTGGCAATAAAAAGTTTTTATATATGAAGCCGACTTGGAGATAACTGGCTAATTTGGCAAAATTCCCATTTAAATCCTTTTATCTTCCATAATTGAACTTATCGATTTAAATTTAAGTTTTTTTTTTTTTTTCAAGACTTTTCTACGATTTAGTACATTTAAAAACAAATATGTTTTCTAAATTTTTGTGAATTTTAATGAAAGTGTGATTTTCAAAATTAAAAAAAAAAAACAGTGGCACTCCGGGAGTGCCAATAGAAGTGAAAACTTCAACAATTACGTGTGTGTTTTTTTAATCGTCAGGAAATGTTTTATGCGTTGAAATGTGTATCAGCACTAATGAAAGCATCTGGGGACACGGCAGTGCCCCTGCCAAGTCTTGAAAGCACAGCCGTAAGCATCTTTTTCTGGAAGCAACTCAGGGTACTTTTGACCCCCCAATATCTTTGTGTTGGTGATTCCCAGAAACTTGAAACTTCGTAAATCTAAAGTAATGTGGAAATGGAACTAAATGCTGAAATTTCACGTTTCTATCTTTTTTATTTCAGGAGATATATGAACTTAAACTTTCGCCTTTTCGACACTGATTCACCGATCATCAAAACTCAGAGGTACGTCCTGTATCCCCAGAATCTTGAAATTTGGTATGAAGGTAATGTTTGGGATGCAATGAAAGGGAAAATTTTAAAAATCCGGAAAATTTGGATAAAAAGTCGAAAAATCAAAAAACCGAGAATTTGGCAGAGATGTGATATACGAAACAGGTTTGGCGCGATTTTTTAACGTCAATTTGGCGAAAGCCCGTTTTCCAATACCAGTTACAATATATATTTTTAAATTATTTTCTATTGTTTTAAAAAGTAAACAGCAATAAATAAACGATAATTTCATTAATAACTATAGAACAAAACAATTGTACAATTTAAAAAAAAATAAAATAAAAGTAAATTAACAATTTATTAATAAATAAGCAACAGTAGCCGGGTTACCTTGTAAAATAAAGTAACGCCATTTTGGTGTTAATTAGGTACCCAAGTGCGTATCTGACATCTGTGCCCCGTATTTTATCTTCCGTAATCGAAATTCCCGCCAATACTGTTGGTCATTGACAAGACAGTCAACACGATAAAATACAGCGTTATCGGTTTTTAGTTACACGAAATACGTAGGTCACGAATACGGTATAATTCATTTTAACTGACGAAAAACAAAATAATAATTTGTTTTAGCAATACGCCGGGAGAAAAAGTGAGTTTTAGCTTCCTTCTTCTTTTGCGGATTGAGCTGAAGAGGGAAAAGTTCCTGTCATTCACCGCTTGGCGCGCTAGCGTCTGTGTGTCAAAATGTTAGCATGACGGTTACGTTACAGTGTCTCCAAATAAGTGGTTTTTCCCCATCTCAAAAAAAGCTCAACGCGCCTAAAGAAGTTTTCACTTCAAAAAGAAAAAAAAAATCCATTTATATTAATTTCTTTTTAGTCTTTAAAAATGAAATTTGTACTTTTTCTGTATAAAGGACTTTGCGAGATAGAGAAAATAGGTTTCGCGAGACAAGTAAGCTTTTTATGCGTATTTTCGTGCAACTTATTCATTGTTTCATATACTCAAGCAATTTTTTAAAGATTTATAAAACTTATTTTGTGTAAACAAACCACTTACCTATTTTTATATACAAACAAAGGTAAATTGTATCTAACAAAAACATAGCTGTGAAAAAAGGGAGCCAAGTTCTGTAAAGACAATGGCAAGAAAAGAAGTGATATCTAAGTGGGTGCCAAGTTCAAATAAAATTCACTCAAACTTACCTACTGAAGTATTATAGCATTTTTTAAATTGTTTAGAAATAAAAATTATTGATAGCATATTAATAATAAATCTAGAACTTGACAAGTTTTTACTTACGACTCATTTATTTTTAATAATGACATTATCATATCAAATCTTGTTATTTCATGATTGGAAGCCTTAATTTGAGTGAGCTCCTTCACCTTGAAGGGCGGTGGGATAAAATATATCCCACCTAATTTAACTGCGAAATTCCACATTGATACTAGAATTCAGGACTAAAAAGTTTAATTTTATTAAATACGTGAAAAGAAGCTTTTACCCATTTTGAAATAAATTTATTTTGTAAATGCTGGTGTGATTCAATCATTTCAGCATTTCACGAATAAAAGTTATTTGCCCCTGAAAGGGTAAAAGGGGTGCAGTCTCTAGAGTGATGACTAAGAACAAGCGTAAGTATATATGTCGCTTTGTCAGGCATCTTAGTCTGTTTGCATTGAGGTTTCTGGAGGTGGGTGCTAGAGTGATAACCAAAGACGAGCGGGAGTGTATCTGTGTATTTATTGGTTTATCAAATCTTTAGCATGAGTCATTTTATTATAATAATATCTATATTAATTTTTTTTTGTAATGTCATTGAAATTAATATTAACATCACCATTTTATTAACACATGAAATTGATAGGCGTAACATTTATCAAAAACTTGCCAAGTTCTAGATTTATTATTAATATGCTATCAATAATTTTTATTTCTAAACAATTTAAAAAATGCTATAATACTTCAGTAGGTAAGTTTGAGTGAATTTTATTTGAACTTGGCACCCACTTAGATATCACTTCTTTTCTTGCCATTGTCTTTACAGAACTTGGCTCCCTTTTTTCACAGCTATGTTTTTGTTAGATATCATTACTTTTTGTAAAGTTACAATATATTTAGACACTTTACTTAATGCTTTTTAATGTGTGTACATGTGACTATTTTATTCACTAAGCAACATTCAATTATAAATTAAATTTCCTGCAACAAACTATTTAGCTGTCAGTTTGCGGCAGAAATCTATATTTTAATACTGCTACATTGAATGCATGTTTTGAGACGAAATGTATTGATTCGAAACTTTTATTGTTTCTGAATCAACAATTCCTATTAAATTCCTATATTAAATTTTCCTATTAATTTTCCAATTAAATATCCTATAGCTGGGCCTGCTTTTTTGTACTGAAAGTGAATAATAAAGTTATGTGCTTATGCAACACTATGTATCATTCATCCATGGGTGCCGGCAAAGAGGCAGTGCAGAGGAAGGATATCGCCACTCCCTGGATTTTCAAATTTAATTAACTAAATATCCTTTTCTCTGATGATTTTGAAAATAACAAGTGGGTAAGTGTGATCGCAGATCGCACAGAGGGTTTCGTTTAATATTCCTTTCAAAACACTTTATCCTTTTGAAAAATCTTAGTTCTACATTTCGCAACCAGGGGCGCACTCTATTCTAAACAAACCTTTATCCGAACGAAACTCTGTTTTACATACTACCCGTAGATATATTAGTCGAGGGGATTGAACCCATAGCACCGAGATAAGTAGGCGCACCTGGCGGTAAAAAGTGGAACTAAAATATGTAAGGTTATGGTGCATAATATTAAAGAATGGTCAAAGGGGTGTCGGCAAAAGTTAGAAAAGTGCTCCCCTGGTGAAAAGGGTGGAGGTTAGAAAAATTGCTTAAAATACACAAGTTAGAGCCCGGAGGAGTAAATAATATAAGACTTTTTGAAAATTTTATGATTTGTCATGTGGTCCGAGTTATTCAGCTATACGTATGCAAAAAGTCATGTCTCCAACTTAATTAGGGGCTCCCTGAGATAGAATTGCTTAAAATACATATGTGGTAGCTCAAAGGGTTAAGCGTAAGACTTTTTCAAGATTTTATGATTTGTCGCCTGACCTCAAGTGTTCTGCTAAAAGTATGCAAAATTTCAAGTCTGCAATTAAATAAGGGGCTCAGTTAGAAAGAATTGCTTAAAATACGCATGTGGAAGCCCAAAGGGTTAAATGTACGACTTTTTCAAAATTTTATGATTTGTCGCATGATGGTGTTCCGCTATAAGTATGCAAATTTTCACGCCTCCAACCTAATTAGGGGCTCACTTAGGAAATATTGTTTAAAATACACATGTGGGAGCCCAAAGAGTTAAATGTACGACTTTTTGAAAATTTTATGATTTGTCGTTTGATATGAGGTGTTCAGCTATAAGTATGCAAAATTTCACGCCTTCAACCCAATTAGAGGCTCACTTTGAAAGAATTGTTTAAAATGCACATGGGGGAGCCCAAAGGGTTAAATATTCGACTTTTTCAAAATTTTATGATTTCTCGTTTGTTGTGAGGTGTTCAGCTATAAGAATGCAAAATTCCACCCCTCCAACCTAATTAGGGCTCACTTAGAAAGAATTGTTTAAAATACACATGTGGGAGCGCAAAGGGTTAAATGTACGACTTTTTCAAAATTTTATAGACTGTCATTTGATGTGAGGTGTTCAGCTATAAGTATGCAAAATTTCACGCCTCCAACCTAGTTAGAGGCTCACATAGAAAGAATTGTTTAAAATACACATGTGGGAGTCCAAAGGGTTAAATGTACGACTTTTTCAAAATTTTATAATTTGTCGTATGATGTGTGGTGTTCAGCTATAAGTATGCAAAATTTCAAGTCTCCAACGAGTATAGTTTCTGAGAACGGGCTCTGTGACAGACAGAATATCTCAATTTGTTGATTTTCTGTAAGCAAGTAAACCTAGATAAACCCCCAGTAAGTAGATAGGTTTACAATGGAAGTCTATGGGAATTTGGCGAAATATTAGAGATATCGCCAAGGTGGCGTCACTTTTGGCGACTAATTTTGGTCGCCAAATTTGGCGATATATCACCATGTTGGCGAGAAACTTGGCGGTATTTGGCGACAGAACAGCGTCCCCTCATACGGCAAATTAAAATTTCGTCTAATAGACGTAATGTTAAAGTAAAAATGGGCACCCCCAGGTGGGTAATTCATCGATTTTCACAATTTTTTTATTTTTTTCCTTAGTTTTATAGTGTAAACGAACTTCGCACCAAATTTGAAGTATGTCGCTGCAGTAGATATACGAGATCTTTTTGATGAGTGAGTCAGTCAGTCAGTCAGTCAGTCAGTGGTAAAATTATCGATTATCAGACATTTTCAAATGTCATTATCTCGGAAACTAATTATGCGTTATTTATAAAATTTTGGATTTTAGGTAATTAGGGTGGCCTTACTACACATTTCGTATAACAAGTATGTAGGTCTCATAGATTTTCAGTAGTAGAGCATTGAAATTTGACGAAAACAGCTTGAAATGGTTCGTGTAAATAACACACGGCTATGTCAGGCGAACTTGGCTGACACACTGCCGTGTGTCTAGATATAAAAAGCAATGATATATATATAAGTAAAATATTTATATTTATGTAACAGATGCCATATACGCACTGAGTTTGACGTGATTTTTTATACCAATTTGGCGAAAACGTCGTTTCGAATACCAGTTACATATAGCGTGCTATAATAGCACGTTATTTTTTATTTCAATATGAAAACAAAATAAAGTGATAAACAAGATATTTTCTATTATTTTTAAAAGGAAATAACAATCAATAAATGCCATAATTATAGAAAAAAACAATTTATAATAACGTTATATATGGTTACATCAGTGGTGGCTCGTGACTGGCATTTTGGGGGGCACTAAATCCATAGCTGCCAAATTTATTCTTCTCTTACCACTATTGCTTTAAAAGAAGTCTTTGCCATATTTGTTGGCGGAATATTCGACCATTCAACAAGGTAATGATTTCTTTAAAAAAATAATGGTAAGAAAAGAAAAATACTGTCCGCCATGCAAATAGTGCCCCAAAATATGACAGTTACGAGCCGCCACTGCTTACCATGTCAAGCAAAGTAACGCCACTTTGGCGCCAATTAGGTACCTCTGTGCGTTTATGACATCTGTGCCATATTTACTTGTAAAAATAAGTATAAACGTTCATCAAGTTTGTTTTCATAGCTATTTATATCTTTTTACAACAAATCTCACTTTTTGAGACCGAAACTACACAAAGTTTGAAAAAAACTAGAAAATGGGAAGTCTGTTTTTTCAGAATTTAGTGTCACAACCGATGACAAACCAAATACATAAATATTGATAGTACAAAACATATTTCAGTTTTAAGATTTAAAACACACGCTTTTATTTTTGTACAGAATGACGTCATCCGTGTCCGCTGAAGAGTTCTTTATTTTCGATCCAATCTTAAACAACTTCTACAGTAAAGTACTCATAGGACTATCGCTGATGATATCGCTGAATAATACACAAATCCAAAAAAAGAGATGTCGTCTAAAATAGCTCCACATTTTATCAGAAATCATTCATTGATATTTTAATCAAAATAGCACGTATTTTAATTATATATTTTTAAGTTGTTAAGGGAAAAAGGCAATAAAAACGTATAATTACTATTTTTTAACTATTTTCCCCCTCTTTCTACAGAAATGGAGTACTTGTGTTGCTAAAATTAAACAAATGTCGCTAAAAACTACAAAAAATTAATGTTTCAAAAATAAATTGAATTGCAGTTTTCAATCAAATTGCATATAAAAGTAACTTTTCTCCCCAATACGACGGTATAAAAATTGAAAATGTGCGATGTTTAGAAGTTAAAAACCTTAAATTAGTAGAATAGAGAAGATTAAGTTAAATTGCAGTACAGTATTTGGTACTACTTAGTTATCCCATCGACCAAAAATCTATTGCCAAACTATAAGATTGAAAGCCAATAATGGTTGATCGTAAATGTCGCATTCTAAGTACATTATTAGCATGCATTTAATGCTTTTCATGGTATTTCGCTGTTACATGGACTTTGGAATTTTTGTAAAAAGCGCGCAATTCGGTGTTAAGAAAGTGAGATTTTTTGCCAAATGATATAAATGACTATGAAAATAAAACAGAATAAGTATTATACTGGTTTATACATAAGTATATTTATATTTAAAAATGCATCTGCCAACACGTATTAGATAAGTTATTTATGTTTGTATATAATCTAATATATAAAAATGAAAATTTGTCTATCTGTCTGTTTGAAATTCTATACAAATCCACAGTTTGGAAGCCAGAATTGTGGAAAGATACGTACTGTCGTAGAAAAAAAAAAGGGAAACACCCCCTACTAACTCCTCAACAAATTATCGTAGAGGTAAGTTACTGGTACCGAACAATTAAAAATAAAGTCTACTTTTAAATGATGTATATAAAATTTGCTTAGGGGGCCATCTACATATTAAAACGAACCATAACTATGTCTTTTTCAATAGCAGTACACAAATCTGACAGCATAAATGCAGTCTACACTCTTCAATTAGTCTAAAAACAAATTTTTATCCAATTCGTACCATAAGTTTCCGAGAAATTAATTATTTTAAAACGAGCGTATTTTAAGGGCCGTATCCAAATTGAAGTTCCATACTTGATTGTTAACCGGGAGAGATCCCTTCTTGATCAAGGCCATTAAGCAGTCAATGAAGCCTGCTAGATTACAGGACAGCATAAGAAATTTCAAAATATTTAGTCACTTCTTTCACAGACGGCCCCTTAAACCATCATTTTGCCGTTTTTTAAGCATAATTTGAAAACTACTTGGAAGAAAAATGTGAAATTTTGGATTTCCATAAAGCAGGACTTAATAAATCTGATTCTGTGAAAAAAATTGTAGGTTGTAATTCATAATTTTTTTAATATTAATTTCATAATTTGTAATTCATACCAGAAAATTATAAAAATTGAAAATTCAGCGTATTTATGTTTGGGTATATTAGTATTATTGCTACACAAAAAATTAGAACATTAGGATCATAATTTCAGAAGTTATAAATAAAAATATGAAAATGTAATTTAACATTAGAAGCACTAAATTTTGAATGTTTATAATTCAAAAACTTATCATTCAAGACTTGAAATTGGGTGTCTAGGTATAGTTTGAACCAAAGATTTGAAATATCTCGTTAAAATTGGATATTGCCATTGAAAAAAATGAAGTTTGGATTCGTTTTATTATGTAGATGGGCCCCTAAGCAAATTTTATATACGTCATTTAAAAGTAGACTTTATTTGCAATCGTTCAGTGCCAGTAACTTTCGTCTACGATAATTTGTTGAGGAGTTAGTAGGGCGTTTTTACTTTTTTTCCACGACTGTTACATGTGTTTTAAAACACGGCCGAGGCAACTAAAGTAATCCGGAATCGAAATAATTTATGGTTAATTTTTAGTTAATTAAAAACCACCGATTTAACAGCAATTTTTTATAAAATTTAAAAATTTTTCGTTATAGCAGTTGCCAAAAATTAAAATACACAATAAAATTCTTACTACAATAATTAATTTTCTAATGTAAGATTTCCACGTGAAAAATGAAAATGAAATAAATAGTTTGCCGAATTAAAAAAAATGTGAATATTACGTCATACCATTTTTATTGCAAGGTTTCCACGTGAAAAATGAAAATGAAATAAATAGTTTGACGAATTTAAATGAAAATTAATATAACTTCATAACTTTTCTATTTCAAGGTTTCCACGTGAAAAAGGAAAATATTACGTCGTATTGGAAATATAAAGGACGTGGTGAATATAGTATAACGTCATATGAGTGTGAAAAAACGTATTAAAGCATGATAAAAACCCGATTATGGAAATATTGGCGTATTTTAACATTATTGCTCCAATGATATATTGAAATAAGTTCATTTATAGCTGTATTCTTTTGCGTCTGTTATATGCATTTATACATTTTTATATTGTGTTTCCATTTGATTCATGTGTACAACACTTCGACTGCTTTTTTAATGTTTGCTTTATGTTGTATGTTAAATTTTGAAACTGATTTTTCAGACCAAACATTCTTCAAATTCTGGGCAACGCCGGGCACTTTAGTTATTAACATATAAATGGCTTCTGTATCTGTACATCTATGCTAATATTATAAAGCGTTATAATATTATAAAATGTATAATATTATTAATGTATGTGCGTTTGTGAGGTGTTATCTCTCAAACTACATAGCCAACTTAAAATAATGTTTGTGGCCATATCTGCTCCGAAAAAAAAGACTATTTTATTTCAGTGCAACAATCTAATTAAATGAAAATTAATGAAAATTAAATTCGGTGTGGTGGTTATTTTTAAGATGGAAATACTCGTTATGAAAAGGTTCAAAAATTCACTTTGACAGATAAACGTAAAAAATTCTAGAATGGTTCTAAATTATGACTTATTTGGAATAGTGAAAATTCTGGGATACTGTTGGGATTAGGAACTAGAACTTTGGTATGGCCGTAATTTCTAAGATGTAAATGCTCGTTGTAGAACGAATTCTGAAAAATCGAAAGACTAAACAAAACGGAAAAAGATCTAAAGATGATCTAAGTAACGAAGTACATGGAATTGTTAGGAATATTAACAAGAAAATTGATATGGCTGTATTTATCATGACGTAAATTCTTGCAATAGTACAATTTCTAAAAATGTCGCTATATAAAACACTGCAGGAACAAAAAACTTTCGAAAATTTTCTATTTCTGTGTTACTGCTGAGCCCAAAATCTTGAAATTTTGATTCGGGTTAGTTCTAAAATATAAAAAATTGTTTCTATGAATGGTTTCTAAAAAATTAAAAATTTAAAAAGATGAAATGAACGGAAAGCGTTCTCAATTACCATTAATTTTGAATTATTAGGTATAGAAACTTTAAATATTTCATAAGGCTGCATTTCCTCCACAAAACATGCAATTTAAAAGCAACAAAACGGATAGATACCCACCTAGCATTAAATAAATTGTGTAAATATTGAATAAAGACCTGTATGTAACAGTGAGTAGGTTGCCCGAACGTACTTGTTAAAGTGTTCCTTCTCTAGGCTTTTCTCTTCGCCAATGCCACTAACAGAGCGAAGTGCCGTTTTATATTTGATATGAATTTTTTTCTGATTTTTTTTTTTAGGCATTTTATCATAAGGTCATATTCTCAATTGTCATTAGTAGATTTTTTATATATTAACTTGTTCTGGTGAAATTTCATAATCGGATTCATATTGGTGTATTTTAGCTTGCATAATTTGCTGAAAAAATATGTATGGCTTTGTAACTTACTTCAAATGACACTTTGACAGCTCAAAGGTTATGCAGACGATATATTCAGATCTTTTGTCATACTTTATGCTGCAATTATTGCCGATTTCTTTTATTTAATACGTGTTAAATACAGCTCAACTTGTGCAGAATATGTTTGAAAACAAAATAATACAGCGTATGTAGTGGACAGCATACCCTCATCATTTAAATCCAATAGAGCATATCTAAAACACACTCTAACGACGTATTGCATGCCACTGTTGATGTGTTAGGTACTTTGATACTACATCAGATTTTGAAGAGAGAATTCCTCAATTCTTATCGACAACCCCATTGCATCCGTGCAAAACAGATATTGTACAATATTAACTATTCCAGGGGAGCACACACCATATAAAGTATAGTCCATTCCTTTCAAACTTCATATATTTGTCATTTAAAGTTACTCAAATTGGTGCGAAGAGTCTGATTATGCTCTTGACAGCATTTTATACAGTTAAAATTCCGATATAAGATAATTTAGTGTTTCATTTTCTATTTTACTTTTAATGTATTGCGTACTTTCAATTTTATATCCATGCATGGCTGTCTTGCATGGTTTGCTTTCCCATTTTTTTAAACAGTGTATACGAATTTATATATAAGATTTTGTAATTCTACGATTCGTTTATTTTCATCATTTCAATTTACCGCAGTAAATGGACAATTAAAGATGACATCTCATTTTCTTTGCTTCCACACGTTATTATTAAATCTATGTTCTTTGCAATATCGCTCAGACTAATCCCTCTGAGGGAAGTCCTAGTTTAAATACACACCAAAAGAGGTTTAACAAAATAATTATGAGGGTATTTTTAATAGGAGGAAATTATTTGCGCTTCCGAAAAGAATGTAAAAGGAGGACAGTTAAAAACGTCCTCTTGGTACAATGACCAACACCCCATCTAAACGGTCTAAAAAAGTTACAGGAAAGTACTACAAGGAGAGGGCCAACCTTGTTAAACACAGATTTTGATTATTTTAATATAGGTTGTAGGGTAGAGACCCCTTAGTTTCAGGTTCAACGGATTTTATCCAACGCTCCTTAGTTCTTGAGAAACCGAGGGGGGGGGGGTGTGTCTAATAGTAGTACACAACTTAAATACTTACTTTGTAACAAAACGGATAGGTTGGTCATAGCTCAGTTGATACGGCGTTTGCTGGCTAATCTGCGGGCCCGGGTTCGATACCGGGACGCGCTACATTGGTTTTTCTCATTTTTGTTTTATAAATATTCTTGTAATTAGGATTTAATAATTTAAATTAAAAATTTTAATATCATACATTAATTACAATGTTAACAAACTTAAATTTATCATTTTTTATTTTTAAACTATTATTTCTTATCCTTTAAAGAGGTTTAAAAAGAAATTAGATCTATTATTGAATGATGGAAATTCCAAAATCGTGACAAAACCTATTTTGGCGCCATCTAGTTATGTTAAAATAAAAGAATATTCAAATAAAATAAAATTAAAAGCAGAAAGAAGATAAAGGGAAAAGCAAAATAATTGAAAGTGCAAGCATACGTATTACAAATTTAAAAATCTTTAATATGCAAAAAATCGGTTGTAATTTCATTCTAATGCTAATTTTTAATATAATTATGCTTGTTACTTTAAAAAACAGAATAACAGTATTATCGCATTGACTTCCTTTGTTAAAGCAATGCGTAAATGATGTTTCTTTAAAATCACGAATTGACACAATTGCTCAATATCATTGCATCGATAAAAAATATATGAAATACATTTTAAAAGTGATTTTTTAAAAAAAAATAAACAGTTTTATGATGTTTTATACAACTATTTAGTTAAAACTAAAAAATGAAATAGGTTAAAATTATAATTGATATACAATATTATAAATTTTAATTGACAATGAGATTATTAAGTTATACTTACAAATATATTTATAAAACAAAAAATGAGAAAAACAAATGTAGCGCGTCCCGGTATCAAACCCGGGCCCGCGGATCAGCCGGCAAACGCCGTACCAATTCAGCTACGATCAACCTATCCTTTATGTTACAAAGTAAGTATTTAACTTGTGTATTACTATTAGACCCCCCGGTTTCTCAAGAACTAAGGAGCATTGGATAAAATCCGTTGAACCTGAGACTATGGGGTCTCTACCCTACAACATATATTAAAATAATCAATATCTGTGATTAACAAGGTTGGCCCTCTCCTTGTTAGAGCAAAGTTTAATCACACAATAGAAATTGATTAGTCTGCAAATTGTCTTTCTTTCAGTTCTTTACCAGTTCAATTAAGAAAATCGGTCTGTGAAATCTGTTATGCTGCCATCTATCGCACTGTAATCAAAGTTGATCGTTAAATCAGTTTATCAAGGTAACATCTATGGATGAATGACGATGGGCTGATATACGGCGACATCTATGAATAGCATATTTCACAAACAAATGCATATCCCACAAACAAGTGAACATGAAATAATATCTTGCATTATTTCTTACATTCCTCCTTTTCGTCTGAACCTTGTGGTGGTAGTAGTTGAAATTGACTTTTCAGATCCTCAAAGTGAGGTTTGGAGATCGACTGGGTAAGGATGTCTGCGAACATTCTTTTGGAAGGGCAGTATACTAATGTTATGACACCCCTTTTCTTTAGATGTTTTACGTTATGATATTTAATATCAACGTGTTTTACGTGAGATTGGTGTTTGTCGTTTTCACTCAATTCTATGCAGGCAGTATTGTCTTAATATATTATGATTGGTAATTTTTGGTGTAGTTCTAAGTCCTTTAACAAATTCAGTATCCATTGGATTTGCATTAGCGACAGAGATGTACTCTTCTGCTACTGCTTCCACAGTGGACAATGCCACACAGTTCTGTTTTTTCGATATCCAGGACAGGAGATTATTTCCTAGTTTTAGTACATTTCCGGTAGTGTACTTTCTGTCTTCTCGGTCGCCTACCCAATCCGAGTCACAATATACGATTAGTACAGGTGGTTTTTCTTTATTTATGGTTAATTTTAAGGTTTTTGTAGTACGCAGATATCTAATTACCTTCTCTACTGCTTCCCAGTCCGCCTTTCTAGGAGATTCGTTTCTATGTCATGAATGTTTCTGTACGTTGTGCAATATCAAAAGGACTTATGAACAGTAAATTGTTTTCCAGTTAGTCTCCAAATAAGCTTATAAAGCATATGTATGGCAGAATATTTTTCTGGATTTAATCTGCCGATAATTTTCTTTTATGTAATTACATTTTATTTAAATCTAATTTAACATTTTTCTTTTCATTAAAAATAATTGTTTCAGATATGCATCGACCTCCTAATTTCAAGTTGATCTAGTTTTTTCATATTAAACGGAAACACAAAAATGATATCGTCTTCATCAGTGATACGATTCAATGATGGACCAATCAAGGTAAGAGAATTTACCTTACCTAATTTTAAAGTACTTTTTATATGATTTAAGAAGAGAAACTCAAAAAGCTCTAGTTCGCCAATTCCAACATGCTAAAATTTAGATCATTTAGGAAATGTATACGACTCTAAATTTCTCTTCAGCCATTTCCTTCAATAAAAGGAAATGTACTTAAGATCTTTTATGCTGCCTGTATATGATATATAAAATTCATGATACACTAAATTTATTCTTCCTTTAAAAAGAAATAGTTTCCGTACTCCTAGGAAACATGCTTTTTCCATTAAGTTTTCCCAAAAAGCTGAAAAAGAGAGAAAAATTCCGTTTACTCCTTGAACGCATGCATGTTGGCTATTAATACTAAAGTTCGAATTTAAAATGTGATAAAGAGTTGGTTAATTGTGCATTTTTTTAATCATCGGGAATGAAATGTTTGGCTTAATTAATGCATTTATCTTTCTTTTAATGCTACGTGAGCGACGTCGCGGGTAACAGCTAGTAATGTATAAAATGGATTTTTACAAAATTTATTTAACTTTCCTTGTCTGCCCGTTCGGCTCAAATCTTGCAATTCAATTTTAACACACTTCCTGTACTACATGTGACCTAATTTTTGGTAGTGGGACGTATTTCCGGTGACATTACAATATTATGAAAATAAAAATTACATTTGCACATTTCAGGGGGCAAAAACAGCGGAATGAATTATACCCTTCCTTATTGGAACAATGCTCCAATAAGGAAGGATACTTAAATACGTACTTAAATACGCATGTGATCACGTAAATGGCATTGATTGCTTCAGAAATAAACTGATGTTCTTCGATTGAACCGTGGCATGGTTGGTAAATTTTCCCATTTTTCTGTCCCGAACAAGGATTAATGGATGCGAGTTTGATTCTTACGAGGACGTTGATCAATTTTTTTTCTTGCCAGGTAGCTGGATTTAAAATTTTTATCCATTTTATTAAAAAAAATCACTCGTAGCTTAATTTATTTCTTTTAAAAAAGCTTTTTATTTCAATCTATTGTGCTTCAAGGTGTTTTTCCCTTTTTAGTCCGTTATAATAAAAGCTTTTTTTGTACCTTTATAAGAAAAGTATTTTTTTACTTATAATTCATTTTTATTTAAAGAATTCTTTATTACTTTATTTAATACGAGTCGGAACTCGTCAAATTCGACGAATGAAAATGCTTAACAGAGCTGACTGACTGAATTTATATTAAAAAAAATAACAAAAATAATTACATTAATTAATCAATATTATTTTGGCTAGTCAAATTCTTAAAACAAATATTATTTTTAACTAAACTTTAATTTCAACTTTTCAAATCATTGAAAAATTAAACATTATTTCTATACGTAATCACTAACATGAAGTTAAGATAATGGAATTATGACGTAATTACTTTAAACTTTGATCTTTGGTATTAGCTAACGAAAAACCGACAGAAATTGCGCCACTATGACACAATCATAATTCTTGTTTTCGACAAAATCTAAAAATAACATCTTTTTAACCGTCGCAAAATTTACATGCAACCTTTTCATATTCATATTAACTATTTTTAAAATATTTTAACGTGCAATAGATTATGAATAAATATATTCCCAGAGTAATGTCATGTTTGCCACTTACAATTTTGCATGTAAACTTTCGCCCTCTTGACTTAATGTCCCAATCTGAGATCCCGCGAAATCCAGAAATTTGCTTTTAAATGCATTCGTAGTAAAATATTTAGTTTTATCAAAGAAAATACTCATTTAATTTTTACTATGACGTCATTTTCATCCACTGAAGCCCTCTGAGATTAGCGACTCAATCTCAGTATCAGCTGAAAGAAAAAAAAATATATATTGAAATGTAACAGCTTTATAAGTAAAAATACGTTATTTTAAATTGTGACGTCATTTCTATTTAAAAGTTTTTAAAAAGTTATTTTTAATTTAACTAGGGGACTCTGCCCTCTACGAGCTACGCTCGCCAACCCCCCGTTCAGACACCGAAACTCTAAAAGCACGCTAGTTTGATCAACTTTAAACAAATTTAGAAAGAATGAATTATAATTAAAAAAACAGTGACTATCTCCCTGTTAACGGGTTGTTTTCGTCTTTGATTAAATCAGATCTGTAAAACATGTGAAAATAAGCTAATATAAAATAATTTAAGTAAACAGAGTCTTTGTCTCCCTGTATTTTTTAACAGCGCTATAAGAAAGTTTTTTTAAATAAGACATTTTAAATGTAATTTTCACCAAAGTTTTCTTTCTCTTTTTAATATTCACGTGAAAATACTTTTGTTGTTAGAAAGGAAATATTATTTGCGCTGTATTAGAATTCTCAACACAAGAGCAATGCGACTCTTGTAGGCACTTCAATAACATCTGCATTGGTTCAAAATATCTCAATATGCTGATTTTCTGTAAGCAAGTAAACTCTATTTGTATTGGTTTGCAATGGAAGTCTACGGGAATTTGGCGAACTATTAGAGATATCGCCAAGTTGGCGACAAACTTGGCGGCAGAATAGGGTATTCTTATGTTAATATATATATATATATATATAGATAGATTAATTTTAAAAGATTATCTCAAAATATGAAATAAATGTCTCGTGCAAGTATATTTTTAAATTTAAACTGTTTGGCAATATTATGGTTTTGCCATTTTAAATATGACGTAATTTCCTCCATTTACGCATTTTAACGCATATTAATGAATTTATTATTTTAAAATTTTCTTTCTCTTTTAAAATTCACGTGTAAATACAGTTTTTATGATGTAATTATCAACATTTTCCTGCTTTTAATGCGTAATCATTTAATTCTCATTTGAAAGTTGTTTTTTTTTGTTTATAATAGTTGCGTGTAAATAAATTTTCCATTTGAAGGAAATACAGTAGGAGCTCGATTTTATGAACCTCTTTTTTACGAATACTTCGTTTTTAATAACTGATGTACTGGTCCCAACCAGCATTGTATTGAACTAATGATATTCCCATTTACGAACTTTCGATTTTACGAACATATTAATATGAGTCCCCTCGAGTTCGTAAAATTGAGCATCTACTGTATTATTCTTTGAGCTGTTTTTAAATTTGGCAACAATTTAAAACAGTACCCTTTTCTAAAAGTTGTAAAAAATATCTCTCGAAACGTTGAAAATTTGAATTTAAAATAGAAATAAAACCTCAAAAAATGAGTCAAATAAGAAAAATAAATGCAGTCTGCACACCGAGAACGTCTAATGTATAAAATTATCTAAAAATGATTAAATTCCTATGTTTTTGCTCCTATAAAACATTTTTAATAGAACGATTTTGACCAACTTTAACATTAAATATCTCTTTAAATAATTCTTCGATTTGAAAACTGTCTGCATCAGCGTGTTTATGAAACATTTCTCTATAATACCACCTATTTTCATATTTTTGTATGCAATATTTTTCTTAATATTAACGAAGAAAGACCTCCGGTCACAAAAAGTTCAAAACCGGCGGCGGCGGCGGTGACAGCGTTAGTTACCTTTTCTTAGAATAGAGAGATACGAAAATGGCATAATTACGGATATGTTAATTCCCATTGTTTAATATCTCTCTTCAACAATGGAAGTAACCCGATTGTCATCAATGTGAAGAATTTCAGAAAGGCCATTTAAAATTAAAATAGAAAAAATAAATTATTTTAAAAAATAGCGAGTGCGGGTACATCTACAAATAAAGTGCTTTCATAATAATAATAATAATAATAATAATAATAATAATAATAACTAGAGAACAGGAATTCTGCTTTTTCAGAATTTAGTGTCGCCCCCGGCATTTCCATTATTTCATTTTCTTCTGATGGACTGATGGCTTCTATTATTATGAAACAGCCATTATAAATGAAGTGTTAGATGAAGATGAAAGAGCAGGCGTAAAAAGTTAGAACTCTGATTTTCTGGTCAGAATGGGGAAAAAATGGCCATAATTTTTTTTTTTACGGCTGCTTTTTCATCTTCACCTAACACTTCATTTATAATGTCTGTTTCACAATAATAGAAGCCACCAGTCCATCAGAAGAAAATAACTCGGTTAAGTGGGACTCTACTGCAGTACAAAACACATTTCAATTTTAAGACTTAGAGCACACGTTTTATTTTATGTAAAATGACGTCACTCGCATCCGCTTAAGAATTCCACATTAACGATCTACTCTTAAACATCTACAGTAAAGCATGCACAGCACATCACTTATCGCGAAATAATGCACAAATGCAGCAAAAAGATTCTTTCATTGAAGAAAATCGAAAAAAAAAACAAAAAAAAATGGCTATCTAATGATTCATAGATACTTACAATTAAATATAGTATATAATAGCTCCATTGTTTTAACAGAAATCATTCGTTTATATATTTTTCAAAATAGCACGTATTTTAATTACATTTTCTTTCGGTTGTTACGAGAAAATGGCAGCAGAAACTATTAAAACTATTTAAAACTATTTTTCCTTTACTTTTTACAGAAATTCCGTTGCCAATATTAAGCAAATGGCTTCAAAAACTACAAAAAAAATTAATATTTCAAAAATAAATGGAGATACAGTTTTTAAACAAAATGCATTTAAAAGAAATTTTTTTTTCCAATACGACGGTATAAAAATCGAAAATGTGCGATGCTTAGAAGTTAAAAAAAATTGCAAAAGAGTATTTAATCATAATACTTTGTTTTACGGCTAGCTTCCGTTATGTAACGTTATTTTTTTGACACAAAATAAGCTGGGAGAAAGAAATAGCATACCGTACCGGAGGCTAATAAAAAAATGTAATTATCAAAATCGGTTTAGTTGAAAGCGCAGACCAGGTGACTAAAAAAACAGCCTTATCTTTTAAATATAGTTTATAAACCTTATCCGGTAATTTATCTCTCTCTCTCTCTCTCTCTCTCTCTCTTTATAATTTTCTTGTTCATACGCTGAAGCCACTATTCTTTGACACTAAATGCAGTTTCATTCAGCTTTAAGAAAGAAATTACGTTTTTAAATTTTTTAAACGTATTATAACGTACGTCAAAAACAAAGCTTGGATTTTTGGAAAGTCTTTACAAGCAATTAATTTCTAAAGTTAATATCAACTTATTTAAGATATGTAAACTAGTCACAAAATTATGAGCGTAAAATTTTCCGAATTAAACACTAGTACAACACTCGACGAGGAGAAAAAAATAAATAAAAACTTTCGTAAACAAAATCTCTTACCCCCTTTGTTTAAACAACAACAAAATTGAATCTTGTTCATAGATCAAACATCTTTCCACTTTACTTAGTCAGGTTATATACCACCTTGATAAATGCTTAAGATGACATCCCGCTACACTTCTTCACGAAAATAATAACACTGGTAAGAAGAGAAAAAAAATCACACAGCTTGGAAGTTTATACAAAAATAAATCAGTCCTCCCGTGCATATTCTTGCTTAATTGCGTGACCCATCATAATCTAATGACAGTCAAGCTCGGCATTTATGATAAACGGGATTCGATTATTTTGGAGCTACTCAATTTTTGATATCTTTATTACGCGAAGAAGATGGGAGCTTTCGAGCAAAAGAATATTCCACTTTTTTCCAAGTACACAGTGGATTAACAAACTGGTGGGTTCAATCATATTTTTTACACTTTTTCATTTAACTCAAGCTGGTTTTTGTATATATGCAATTTTGCAATCGATTTTTAACCCACTTCCTGATAGACTAGAAATATAAAAATTATGTCCAAAGACGTGTTTCTGAATACAATACAGCATTTTAATATCTTTATAGCTGAATCATAAATCAATACATTAAATTTAAGGCATTTTTCAATTAACCCCACGACAGGTGATCATCAAACGTCCAATATTCTCTGTCACTCGTACAATTGTATGGGAGTTGAAAAAGAATGCATTTAACTATACGTCAATAAAAGCTTGCAAAAATATGCAAATTCGCTAGGAAACTACTACAATGAAATATATTAAAGGGACCGAGAAAGCAAAATTCAACCAAAAAATCGATTTTTACTTTTTATATCATTAAATAGTTTAAACTTTTATCTTTCCAACGATGTGTCACACATGTTTATATATATAAAAAATAAGTGTTGAAATTATTCATACTTTCTAAGAGTACTTCACAACTTAATGGCCATTTAAATCTTTAACTGACTTTTTCTCAAAACTTAGATTTTTCATTTTTATGTTCCTTTTTTACAATATCTATTAAACTTAAGAACTCAGATTTTTATTTAATACTTATATTATGTTATATTGTATATTTTAACACAGGGATTTAATGATTTGTTGAGAATTATTTATCTTCGGCAGTGAAATCTTATCAAAAATGCTAATTTGAAAATGACTTTCAATAAAAAATTAATAATTAATTTTGAGTTTCACTTAAAATGAAAATGGTCTTTTAAAATACGTAAATCATGTTATTTTAACTACTCTAAAAAATCTAGACCTCTATCTTTCATCATTTCTGAGTAAAATGTACATAAAGTTGGTGAATTTAACATGGCGGAGATAGGGCTTTCTCGGTCCCCTTAAAGAAAACTAGTAGTTGGGGGCCACCGAATACTCACCCATCATCGATATGCATAATATAAAGTATGTAAATAATATATGTGTAAACTATTTATAGAATGCATCGCAATTCCAAAATAAAATTTAAACGCATGTTTAAATATTTTTAATACATAGTCATTAATGCTCTATTACTGAATTGCGGGTACTACTTGATTATCCCGTCGACCCATTTCGGCAAATTATATAAACTGCCAAACTACTCACAAGATTATACAAACTAGCATAATTTTTTTATTTTAAATAACGAAAGAACAAATAAATTAGTATAATATTATTAAAAATACAAATAAAACGTCGAATTAAAAATCATTTGATGACGCAACAAACACGTGTAACGTGTTTAATGTCAAGTGAGTGTGTCATTTACGATAAGCCATTATTGGCATCTAATCTTAGAGTTTGGCGATAGTTTTTTGGTCGGTGGGATAATCGAGTAGTACCGAATTGCGTAAAAGAAACATCCTTATAACTCCGAAAATTATAATCATATTAACTAACAGTTTGCTGCGTCGGATTAAGCGTCTTATTTTCAATTAAAATACATCTTTGAATTGAAATTTGAATGAAATACAGGGTCATGAAAAATCGAAGAGTGTGAAAAATATAATTACAAATATCTCGGCAACTAATTATCCGATCGACTTCATTCTTTATGGAAAATTTGTTTTTTTTTCATTGTTTTTTTCCACTGCTTAAAATAAACAATTTCGAAAATTTTTATGTACTTTTTATCAGAACGAATATTTTGAGAGTTCGAAAAAAGTAGTTCCGGTTAATCAAGGTTACTAATATTCAATAGGCTTCTTCCCATTATTACATCGTAGTTTCTATATCAATTTGTTCTGAAGATACAGCGTTTACACACACACACACACACACACACATACAGACGAACGGCAATTTTTTTAAAATATGTTTTTGGGAATCTCCAGTGTCTGCAACGTGTAAATCCGTTTAAAAAAAATTTCGATTTTTAAAACGATTACAAGACTTACCCTATACTACGTATGATGGGTAAGTAAAAGTATAAAATAAATTATAAATAAAAAATTAAGACTATACTAATATTTAAAAAAAATTACTCTTTTATGAATTAGTAGTTTAATAATATTTAATTTAGGATTATACGTTGAGAAACCAATTTAAAAGTCCAAAAAGATAATTTAAATAATGTTTCCTTTTTTTCAGTTGAAAAGAAAGAGCAAAATTTATATATTTTTTAATAAATTCACTGGTTTGTGACGTAAAAAAAGCAGTGAATTTTTCATAACCCAGTTTAGTGCTCACGAGGGGGGAGGGGGGGCGTCAAATTAACGTATTGTACCTAAAACTTTTTTTGGGGGGGGGGGGAAGTGAATTCTCAAGATGAACATTAAATGCTTACAAAAGAATGCTTTTAAAAAAAACTATTTCTTCTTTTATACTTATTATTCTTTTCATCCATTAGTCCAACATATTATTTCTGGGATAAAACAATTTTGAAGAATGTAGCTGTACTATTAATTTAAAAAATAAAAATTGCTATACCTTTAATCCGATTGTGTATTAAGTATTTTTGTCGAGAAAAAAATCTGGAGTGATCGGCTTTCCGAACACTTTGCCAGATACTATTTATTCAAATAAGTAGAAATATAAAAATAAATAAAAACTTCGAACCTAATTTTACAAAACTAAAATATTTTCATTTTTGAAAATGACGTCATGTTCAAAACTCATCTCCTCCTCCTGATCTGGCCTCCCCCAGATAGCATTTTTAATTTTCAGAAAATTTGCAGCAGTCTTGCTTTGAAAACCTGCAAAGTTGCAGCAAGCTCAGACTGAAAGTTCATAACAAGGCTGCAGCAAGATAACGCAAACGCCGAAGTCACCGCACTTTGAACTTGCAGCTAACTTGTCGTGCAAGTTAAATTCATGCTGTATCAAATTTATTACAAAATAAAGGCAAACAAGTAATCAAAAATACTGCAAAGTAGTAATCTTTCCACGCCCCACTATCTGTTTACAAATGTTACACTATTAGTTTAACCCCTTCGGAGGGATCCATAGACCTGATCTGGTCTATTGACGCGAACACACCGTCAGAAGGAGCATGCATCGTTTTCCTCACCATAAACAAGTTCAGGTAATATTTGTACTTTTCAATACGAGCCTTTTTTAGTATTTGATAAAGTATAGCGTTTAGAAAAAGCGGTGCCCAACGAATAAAATTTCTGCGTATGTGCTGATTGTCTATTCTCTCAACAGAGGGATTTTTTGCTTTCGTCACTTTCGTGAATTAAAGACAGTCTTGCCATCAGTTTCACAACAAACTACTCATGCAATTAGGGGATGATATACCTTGAGGGAAATTTGCTGCGAATTTCTCAATTCAAATTTGTCACGGCAAGATAATGTCAGAAAAAATCAAACTTACTGCTAATATTCATGCTATCTGGGCATGTTCTAAGCACTTTCAATCATAAAACTGAAACATATTTCCAAATTTATGACATAATTTTCAATGAATTTTTATCCCGTCCGTGTTCAGATTAAGGACTGTAAATTAAAATAAATACTAAAATTAAATTTACATTCTAATAGACTTTCGTTTTAAATGTAAATATATCGCTATATTTTCCCTACAAAATCTAATACTTATATTTTAAATCGCCCCCCTCCCCCCTTGGAATTTATACGAATCGACGGTATTTTATAAAATGTCGGAAAGTCTGGGGGATTAACTTCAAATTTTTTCATTTAATATAGTGAACAAAATTCTAAAATGTTGTTGTGACATGATGCTTCTTAAGTAGGTTTTGAAAACTGTGTGCTGCTTTCGTTGTCTCAAACGATAAAATAACAAATAAAATAAACAAAAAACAGGCATGCTGAAATAGAGTTGGAAAAGTTAGTTGAGGCGGCATTTCGGTAAAGTGAATTCAAACTTCTCGCATATACATAATTTCTTGAATCTCTTCGAGACCAGAATCCCTTACACGAATCTTATTAGGTTTGTACCATCTTTTTTCAAACAGTTGCCTTTACTTATTTAATGCTGTATGCACTTTTAGAAGATACACATATGTGCACTCATTGTGCTAAAGGGGGTTAAAAGAGTATAAAAACGCTTTTTAAATCGAAACAGTTGAGATTCATAACAAGGTAAAATATAAGAATATGACGATTATCGTGCGTCTGGAGCATTTTGGTTGATCCAACTACTCTACGGTAGCCACGCCCCAGTCATCATTTAAAAAGTTGAAAGAAGATATCTATCACAAACTACACAATATGAACTTTAAAACGTTTTCTGTTTACTTAAAAGGTGACAGATAATAATACTATATATGTTACAACTTTAAAATGCACATTTTATTTAAATTTCCTAGTATTTTCGGTATGCCAAACCCGCAGCTATTGTCAGGGTATATTTTCAATAATTGCCGTTCTATTCATGTCAAATACTTCGTTTGAAATGGGTGAGTCTGTAATTCTTAGGGTAGCTGTAAATATAAGTAGTAGTACTCTGGATTAAACTTTTGTAGAGGAAAAATATTTAACTGCCGATTCATTCATTTTAATACGTCCCTTTGTTCACATATGTCACTTTCGTTTTTAAACGAGTCACTGGACCGTAGTAAAGCAAAAGTCGTTAGGATTAACCCTTAACTGGTAAGGTGGGGTGTTTTGCACAACAGAGAAACTTAAATATGAGATCTATATTTGCAAAAAAAACCTCCAAAAATTGCAGTATTTATATACGTTAATTTATATGTATATTTGTGTACACTTGCAGTACTTTTCAGTTTTTCGATGCAAGTAAATAATGCAAAATTCATAGGAAATTTTCTTATTTTAATTAGCTAAATTTTGTGGAGTACACAAGAAATCAAATTTTGGGGTTAGGGTCATTCCATGGTAACTTACGTTACATTTACGACAATTTACTGCAGTAACTTTTGTAATATAACACCAAAAAATATTCAAATGTAAAGTTGACATGATTTGCTATTTACACCTATCCAAACGTCAATTTGGATGAAAATTACCTAGAAAATTAGAATGAAAATTACATTTTTTATGGTAACTTACGTTTCTTTTTCAGTAATTTCAGTTACCACAATAAATATAACTGCCAGATTAGAAAAAATTACTCTAAAATTAAGTAATTTCCATCTAAATTGAGCTTTAAATAGGCTTAGTTCACAAATAATGCCAACTTTACATTTTTAATATTTTTTTGTTTTTCTATTACTAAAATTACTGAAGTAAATTGTTCTAAATGTAATGTAAGTTACCATAGAACTACCCGTTACATACACCCCACCTCACCACGTACGTTATAAAAAAAAATCACCCCACCATTTAAGGGTTAAACTTGTGTAGAGGAAAATATTAATTTCCGCTCCATTCATTTTAATACGTCACTTTGTTCACATAAATCACTTCGTTTTAAATGGGAAGTAAGAATAGTAGTAGTAGTGGTAGTATATTGAATTCCGTCTTATGATTTTATTTAGAAGATATTTAATTAAATGATATAGAAAACGCATTACACATTTGAAAAACTTCGGCAATTACCGGAAAGATACAACGAATTCTTTTGTACAACGCTGTACATGATGAACTGTATATAAACGATACAGTGAGATAAAATTTTGCTTAGCAACAAAACGAATAGCACACTTTGAACAATTTCAATCAAAAAAGCGGAAATGCACTCAAATAATTTTGCACAGTCATGTATATTATCTACAGACGGGTCTGGCGTATTATTAATAGAACATGTCTTTTCGTTGAGTATTGTTTGTCTTAACAATACTCAATCAAAATCAAACTTTAATATCTACATGATAGTAATGATAGTATATACTTATACATTTCTTATTATGACTTCATTTATGTTTTGGCATTCAGTAGTAATAATAATAATAAAAGTTTGCTTAATTCTCTTTACACCTTTGGCGATACTTTAATGTTAAACTAGCGATTCTTATATTTCACTCTTTAAATTTAAAATATAGGTTACTTGTCTGAACGAATCATGCGTGATAAAACGCAAAAAGCATTAGAAAGTTGTAACGTTAAATCCGTTGTAATACGATATTTTCCAAACGTCTCCAAAAACTCTTCCTTGGCTTATTGTCATATGAATATTAAGTGAATTGTTTGCAAAATAACTACATTCGTTAGATTTCAGACAATTCTATATTCGTTAAACTTCACTAAATCTACCTGGATAGCTACTATTAACAATATTAACATAAGAGTAATTTTTTTCTCAACATTGAAAAAAAAATCGGACGAGATAGGGTTAAACCAAAATTTAATTCATGATAAAAAGTGCATAATACAACTGAAAACATACTTAGAGAAATTACCATCTACAGATTGCAGTAAGCCTCAATACATTGCAGTTAGTTCTTTGCGTAAACCTGTAGATGAATTTATTTATATTCTACAAACACCTCTTACTATACTAAATATAAATTAGCTGGAAATTGTATAATTCAATCAAAAAACAATCCTTAAGCAATTCATGCTCATATATAGTAATGATTATGAATTATTTTGTGTGAACCTATATATGAAGTATAGAATTTATACACAACACGTAGTATGCAAAAATTTAGTTAAACTGAAAAACACATACCACAACTGAATTTTTAATCCTTTATCATTCATAAACAGTACTGTAACCGGAATACTTTGTGTATCCCCGTAAATGTTATGCTTGTGTAAATATCTGTTATGCACGACATATTCTACACAGTAGGCATCTTGTCATGCACCTCAAAAATGCATATAAATTTCATTATGTGTGAAATAGTGTAACATTATTTAAAATACACCGCAAACGATTTTTCCCCATAGGCCATAATTTAACATGGTTATTTTGAGTGACGCTGTAAACGAACAATAAATGTTACATACTCCTTTTTTCAATAGAGAACATGCGATAGTAAACACCAATAACGTATATTAATTACATTGCAATCCAAGTACAGTAAAACCTCCCTAAAGTGACCACGTTCCGTTCCAATAAAAATTGGTCGCTCCGAGAGGTGGTCTCTTAATGGAGGTCATGTTTAAATCTAGAGTTTAATTATTGAAAAAGGTAACAATTAATGTTACTAAAATTTATTTTTCACATTAGGAAAAAAATATGAAAATTTAAGTATCAAAACAAAAGTTAATTACATAAGTTAATTAGTGCAGAGTTCATAAAATGAATACATTCACGTTTGCTTTGTTACGTTATTTTTTTGTGCTCACGTTATTTTTTTGACAGGAACAAATTATGATGATTTTATTAATTTACCTATTTCTTTGAGAGTTTCCTGACAGAATAGGGCAGGGGAGTTTATTGACCGTCATCCTTATTTTGTCATCACAGTTAAATTCATTGCCTAAAAAGGTACAAAGGGGTTTAAACGCTTAAAAGTTATCGGAACAAATAAAAATTCTAAACTTAATTTAGAAGTTTGATGAATAATGCACTCTCCGGAATTATTTTTTTTTTAATAAAACCTTCTTCAAGCGACCAGGAAAAAACGGAATTTGTTTCCTTTACTTCAAAGAAATGGGTCGCTCATCGAGAGAGTTCAACTGGGGTGGTTTCTGAATAGAGGTAAAATTAATATTGAGCCCATGGGAATAAATTTCGTTCCATGAAAAAATGGTCGTTCAGGGAGGTGGTCGCACAGGGAGGTTTCACTGTATGTTTATGAGAGGTAGAGCACAGACAGGCAACAGACAGATATAAACATTTTCTACCTGTGCTATAAAGTACACATTAATAAACTACTCACATGTGCCAATCTCAAAACTTTCTTCTATCTCATACACCTTAATATTTCAAAAAGTAGTTTCAAATGTTAATACTTCAATATTATTAGTTCAATACATTACCAACTTTGACTTTCATCTAAAATTTCTGCTTCCGTCAAATTACTCAGATCAAAAACGAATTAATCCCGATCATGATATTTAATAAAATAGATATTTTTCCTTATTCTGTTGTACGTCAGCTGTTTGCGAATAGCCGGCTTAGCCTGGATGCGATGTTCATGTCGCTGCACGAGCCGCCGATGTACAACAAAACTACGAAAAATAGAGAAAATTACACAAGAATCGTTATTACAGCTCCACCTTCCAGTGTAATATTTCCAAATTCAAGGAAGATGTACTTGCAATAGCCAAAAAAAATGCATATGAAATTTGATTAAATTCTATGCATAACTTCATACACTTTTCGATGGTACAATAATGAAAATTGGCACAAAAATCGCTATTACAGCACCCCATTCCGGCAGAATATTTCCAAATTCAAGGAAGACTGCTTTCCATATTCATAAACATATACATGAAGTTTGGATAAATTCTATGCATAACTTCATGCACTTTTCGATGGTAAAATAATAAAAATGGCCAAAAAATCGCTATTACAGCACCCCATTCCGGCAGAATATTTACAAATTCAAGGAAGACCTGCTTTCCATAGTCATAAATATATACATGAAGTTTGGTTAAATTCTATGCATAACTTCATGCACTTTTAGGTGGTACAATAATGAAAATGGCACAAAATCGCTATTAGAGTACCCCTTCCGGCGGAATATTTCAAAATGCAAGGAAGTCCTGCTTGCCATAGTCATAAACATACACATGAAGTTTAGTTAAATTCTATGCATAACTTCGTACACTTTTCGATGGTACAATGGCAACAAACAGACTGGCAAACAGACATTTTGTATAAACATGTTATCCGGGGTCTCTGACCTCTAAAACGTGTAAATCCGTCGAAAGACGGGAGTCGAAAATAATTTCGATTACAATAATTTCTTCTATTACAGATAGAAGAAAGAAAAAAGGGACACACACGAAAATGTTCATTTGAAAATGAAAAAAAGTACACGTTAATGGGCTTAAATTGTTTACTTTATTTCTGCATTTATAATTTTTTTTTTCATTCACACAGTTCATTTCGAATAGAAATAAAAAATATGATGTTAAAACATATATCAACAACATTATTCAGAAGATCCATTTGCCTTTTTTCTGAGAAATTCCATCTCCTCTTCTTCTGGAGCTTGCGAGCGTGCTTGGAGTCTCAACTTATGTAGAAGATAGGCTATCAGAAATACGCAAACGATGCCAGAAAGAGCTAAAACGGTTATCTTTAAATAAAGTTAAGGAAGACATTTGGCAAAGTAAAATGGGAAGTTAAATTAGTATACTCTAACCTTATTAACCCTTTATGCTCCGACGGCACTTTAAAGTACCATGAAAATAAATTGTTAGCCCCTGGTATGCTATTTCTTTCTCCCAGCAATTAAAATGTCGTCTCTAAAAATAACGTTCCGTTGTATAAGCCAGACATAAAACAAAACAGATGTATCATTGTATGGTTAAATACTCTACTGCAATTTTTTTAATTTCTAAGCGTCGCACATTTTCCATTTTTATACCATCGTATTGGGAAATAAAAGTACTTTTAAATAACAATTTGTTTGCAAAATGCATCTCAATTTATTTTTGAGATAGTAATTTTTTTGTAGTTTTTAGCGCCTTCTGTTGAATTTTGACAACTCAAGTACTTCATTTCTGTAGAAAGTAAAGAAAAAATAGTTGGAAAATGTCAATTATATCTTTATGTTGCCATTTTCCCATAACAACTGAAAAAAAATGTAATTAAAATACGTGTTATTTTAAAAAAATATAAATGAATGATTTCTGATAAAACATAGAGCTATTATAAACTGAATTTAATTTTAAGTATCTGTATTAATATTACAAACAAATGAAGTCTTATGAATCAGGATATAGCCGATTTTGTTTTAGTCAAGTTTCTTGAATGGCATCTTTTTTTTTTTTTTTTTTTTTTTTTTTTTTTTTTTTTACTTATGTATTATTTAGCGCGGAGTCCTATGCGTACTTTACTGTAAATGTTGTTTAAGACTGGATCATAAATGAAGAATTCTTCAGCTTATGCGGATGACGTCATTTTATACAAAATAAAAACACGTGTTTTAAGTCTTAAAACTGAAATATATTTTGTACTAGCTATACATATATATTTTTTTCATCGGGGCGACATTAAATTCTGAAAAAGCAGAATTCCTGTTTTCTAGTTTCTGTATTTCTAGTTTCTGTATTTCTATTTTAACAACATTATATTTGTACATTTTCTAATTCCATAAAATACTTAAAAAAATATTTTAAATAAAAGATTTGAGTGGAGTTATAAATATTGCACAAAATCCCTATAAATTCAAATTTAATTAATTAATCGTAATTAGAAAAATCCTTTTGAAATTTATTAAACGATTGTGTAAATTTTCGAATGTAGTTTCAAAAATTCACGGAAAATGCTTTAGAAGATGAAAATTTCATGAATTCATAATTTGGGATATAAAGGATTAAGGTGATCGCCGACATTCGAAAAGTCAATTTTAGATTTCCCTCCTTGTTTTTATGAAAGAATCTTGCCATTCAAACATTATTGTTCCCGAAACTGTTTTATTCTTGATGTTACGCTTGTTAGAAATAGAGGTAGAGCTTTTAATTTTTTAAACCCACTGTCTGATATGTTTTTACAATGATATAATAAAACCTTATTAACACTGGTTGTAAGAAAGAATCTTGTTATTCAAACTTTATTGTTCCGAAAACCGTTTTATTTTTGCTGTTCCGTTAATTAGAAATACATTTAGAGCTTAACTTTTTTTTTAGCTCACTGTCTGATATTTTTTTTTTACAATGATATAATAACATCTTATATCATAATGGATAACCTTTGCGCATTTTTTCTAATAGGACAGTGGACATTGAAAGTAGCCAAAAATGCGAATTTTTGTTTTTGTATTAGAAGCATAATTAGCCCGACGTAGAATTTCTATTGATTCCATAATTACTAAGTTTTGATAACTTCTTTATAATTTTAGCTTCCTTAAAATTAATCATAATCTCCTGCTCTTGATTCAGTTTAGAAATTGCTGTTCGATGTCGAACAGCGATTTCTAAACTGAATCAAGAGCAGGAGATTATGATTAATTTTAAGGAAGCTAAAACCATAAAAAAGTTATCAAATTATCAGAAGTTATAATTTTGGAATCAATAGAAATTCTACATCGAGCTAATTATACTTTTAATGATACATTATCATACACTATTCCCGGGATTTGGTATAGTATACTACACTGTTAAAAATATTTCTGTAAAATAACAGAAAACTTCTGGCAGCAAAAAGTTGCCAAAAAATATCTGTTTTTAGAAAATATCTGTTAACAAAAGAATGCGTTATCAGACGTCAGAAATACCCCAGAATAATAAGAAATATATATATACGATATAAGGTAACTCGCCCCTCCCCCGTAAAAATATATATTAATAAGATAAATATATGTATTGAATGTGATTTGTAATTAAAAGAACTTTAATATTTATTCATGCAATATTTTTGAAAATTGATTAGGTTAAAACAGTGACTTTGGTTAATTATGTAAATAATATCCTGCCAATTTTTATAATTTTTTCGAATAGAAAGCTTTGTATATATAAATGTGTAAAAGTTGACAGCTATGAGCAAAGATAAGAAATGAAAAAGAAGAGCCACTAAAATCTATATATAAACATTACCATAAAAAAAATTTCATTTCAGCTAAAGTGATAAAATGAGTTTTCATCTTTCTTAACAATTTACAATGTTTTTCCGCATAAAGTAAATGATCATCAACTAAATAAGAAAAAATATTACAATATAATTTAAATTAAAATGTTAAACAAAATTAAACTTGCTGATTCTATAAAATGAATGGTTAAAGCTTAAATAGGAATTATTTTAAAAATAATTCACACAGTTGTAGCTCAAAATTTATTTCATTAAATGGATTGAATAAAATTTACAAATTTTAATTTAGCCACTACAGTTAACTCTATGATTGTACTAAAAAAAAAAAAAAAAAAAAAAAAAAAAAAATCATTTCTTCAGAATCAACATATGGAACGATTAAACAAAATATCAATCACTCCATTTTAAACAACATAGTAAATAGTAGGAAATGTGATAAATTTAAACAATAAAAATACATGAACAGCGTCAGATCTAATAAATATTATTCTGGTTAATGTTAAACGAAAATATCAGTTATCTATAACTATAATAATTAATGCAGCTACCCCGTGTTTATTATTAAAACTACCATTCCAAAACTAATCACGTATGTCAATTGATGACAAAATTAATTTAAAATCTCAATCAAAATTTCTAGAACTAATACATATGAAGTAATATTAAACTCTTACTCATAAAAAAGTTAAATATAATAAGTAATAATTCCACAGCTATGTAAAAATTCAAGATTTGTAAACTAATCATAAACTTAAGATTATTTATTTAACTTAAAATAAACAATTGATCAAAAATAATCTCCAGTTATTAACAAAATTAGATCAACTAAGTTACTAATGTGCAATGTGCATAAAAAATAAAGTAGAAAATAATACTAATAATTTAAGTAAATCATACATTATAAAATAATAATAATAATAATAATAAATAGTATTGCTTAATTAAGATTTTTAGCAAATAGGAAATATTTTTCATACATAATGTTACGTTTCGGAAAAAAACATTGTTACATATTTAAAAGAAGGATGAAAACATACCTTGCTATGTTTGTTTTCTAGTATTCGAACGGTAAATCCTAATTATTGAAGAAAACTACTCCATTAATGCGGTTCTGATGTCAAAGGTGTGTGTCGCCGGTTCCAGTGGTGAAATTGATTCTTAATTTTCTGTTAAAAATTCTTTATATATTATTCTTTTTCAATTAGATGAACGTGCTTTATTGAACGAACTGCCATTTTCAACAGTACACAAGAGACAAGACACAACAAATATTTCAAGTTAGAAGAGATGCCTTAGCGTGGGATGTATGATAACTAATGCTAATTGGTCATTCTAAATGACCTTGTAGACGTCATAGGGGGCGACCTCCCGTTCAAAGCATTTCTTCTGTTATTCAACATATTATTCTGTCGCAGTGAAAACTGATGGCAAAGAAAACGAAATATTTTGTTGTTTGACATGAAAATAAGCGATATGAGGATGGAATGACATAAGAAGTCTGTTAACGTAATTTTTACTGTCGGAATTCGGAGATTTTTTTTCTGTTCTTTTAAGATTTTTTTTTTTACAGTGTAGCAATACCCTGAACACTCCCACTTCAGCTGAACTTTGGAACAGTCCGACAGCATAACCTTCCCCGTTTTTTCAATTTGAAGTTTGGAACAGCCCATCAAGTATAAAAGAACACAACGTCTTACAAATAAAAATATAAATGATATTCCATAATACCCGAACTTCCTCAATATATAATTGTATATACGAGTATAATTACACGAGAATATTGTAAATGACTGAAAACCTCAAAATAATTAAATTAGTACGTACAGAAAGTATATGACAGTGAAAGTTATGACATAGTAGGAAATTTTCTTACTTGCATTTTCATGAGTTAAAGTATTTTTGTAATGGCTAGGAGGCTCTTTTATTTATACGCTTTGATTTTTATAACTGTCAAAATATTTCTAAAACATATAATACGTACTTTTGGTAGAAGACGATTGGTACAGATTGACAGGTGCGCGTTATACCCTGGTTTTTAAATCGACAGATTAAATATAAAAAACAGATGATTATAAGAATTTGAATTTTCATCCCTAATGTACTTTACCTTTATTATTATTATTATTATTATTATTATTTGCTACAAATATCATGAAAATTTCTTTGCAAAGAAAAAGGTTCGCGTTATACGGCGAAAATACCCCAAAAATTGGAAAGCGTTCTCATAAAGTTTAGGTGCACTTTATACGGCGAAAATATCCAAAAATTGGAAAACGTACTCATAAAGTTTAGGTGCGCTTTATGCACCAGATCGCGTTATACACCGGAATACATCTTATTTAATACTTTTAAGCATTAAAAATGTAGAGAAACTGAAGAACTGAGAATAAATGTATTTCTCTATTCTAAAAAAAAAGTAACTTACGCTGTCACCGCCGCCGCCGCCGGTTTTGAATTTTTTGTGACTGGAGGTCTTTCTTCGCTAATATTAAGAAAACTATTGCATAAAAAAAATGAAAATCGGTGGTATTATAGAGAAATGTTTGATAAACACGCTGATGCAGACAGTTTTCAAATCGAAGAATTATTTTAAGAGATATTTAATGCTAAAGTTGGATAAAATCGTTCCATTAAAAAAATTTTATTAGAGCAAAAACTGTACATGGGAATTTAATCATTTTTAGATCATTTTATTCGTTAGAAGTTCCCGGTGTGCAGGCTGCATTTATTTTTTTAATTTAACTCATTTTTTGAGGTTTTATTTCTATTTTAAATTCAAATTTTCAGCATTTCGAGAGATATTTTTTACATATTTTAGAAAGTGGTATTAATTTAAACTGTTGCCAACTGTATAAACTGAGCAAACAATAATGTTTGTTTCAAATAAAAAAAATATTTACACGTGACTATTATAATCATCAAAAAACCTTCAAATTAGAATTAAATAATTAGGTATAAAAAGCAGGAACTTATTGAAAATTACGTCATAAAAACTATATTTACACGTGAATTTTAAAAGAGAAAGGATATTCTACAATAATAATAAATTAACATGCATTAGAAGTCTTAAATAGGAGAAATTACGTCACATTTACGTCACATTACACTTATTACGTAAAATGAACAAAAAATAATATTGCAAAACAGTTTAAATTTAAAAATTGTGCGAGACATTTATTTGATATTTTGAGATGATTTTTTCAACTATTTCAGCGCAAATAATATTTCATTTCTAACAAAAGTATTTTTACGTGAATATTAACAAAAGAAAGAAAAGTTTGGTGAAAATTACGTCAGATTAAAAACGATACATTTAAATTGTCTTATTTAAAAGAACTTTCTTTTCGCTTTGTTAAAAAATACCGGGAGATAAAGGCTCTGTTTACTTAATTTTTATTTTATATTAGCTTATTTTGAAATGTTTAACTGATTTTATTTAATCAAAGACGAAAACAGCGATTGTATATTTTAACACCGGCTGATTTGGTCTGCCGCAATCAAAGAGAAATGAACAAAAACCCGTTTATAGGTAGATCGCCGCTGTTTTTTAAATTATAAATCAATCTTCCGAAATCTTTTTAAAGCCGATCAAATTAGCGTGCTTTTAGAGTCTGCGGTGTCTGAACGGGGGTTGGCGAGCGTAGCTCGTAAGGGGCAGAGCGCCCTAGTGTTACTAAAAAAAAAATATTTATTTTCTACAACATTTGATAGATGAAAAAGAAACAAAGTATACAAAAAGAAAAAAACAACTTTTTGAAAAATACGGAATAGATTCTATGACCGCAGATTGGATAGGAAACTCTGAGGTTTGTCAGATAAAGATCTTTTCCAAAACTCAAGGGTAAACTTTTACAACAAACTATGTAGCTTAGCAATGGATTCCCCAGTATGAAATTGCTTGGCATTCGGCAAACTTCCCTCTCATAAACTGTGTTACGTTAACGAAATTCCGAATCAAGAAAGTTTTCCAGTACTCGCAGTCAAGAAGTAACAGTCTACAAAGTATTTAATAGACATAAAGCTAATTTTAAAAGGTTTTCGTTTATCTGTGGCTTCGTAATCACCGTACTCGAGTATGGAATTTTGGTTTGTAATGTCGCACACAGAGTTAAATTGAAAAGGTCACTCCGGAACATCAAAATATCCTCCATTCTTATAATTTGAAGTTAGGATTTTGTGTTTATTGATGCTTTAGAACAGTGGTTCTCAAAGTGAGGCGTACGTCCCGGGAAGCAATTTGACTTAAGGGGGCAATTTACGATTTATTAACCCATTCTATCTCAGATTTTCTTTTTGTCATTTTTTAATAAAAGTGATGTTGTAGACTTGAAATAGTACATAAAAATTTTAAATATCTTAATAAAAATAAATTTTCCAAAAGTTTTCACCAACTTAAAAGTTCAAAACACAGCTATTTGAGGAATAATTATATGAAAATATTTTTTGGATATTTAGACACCATTTATTTCACTGTATATTTAAAAACGTTTACAATTTTTCTGCTTTCAACATTATTTTAGTGTTACACACCTCTTTTTTTTTATTTATTGAAACTTGTATTTCTATTCACAGTGTAGTGAATTAAATGAAGGAACTTTTACATATGAAAGTACTTAAGGGTATATCTAAAATTGACTATGTTGAACACATTTAAACTAAAAAATGTTTGAAATATCTTAACAATGTACTACTTTTATAAAATTAATAAGTTTCCAAATGAGCATCACAGAAGGAAATGGCTAAAAAGAAAACTTCTTATGGTTCTTGCACAGACCACATAAAACAATAAATAAACATACAACATGACATATGCATTTTAAAATTTAAAGTAGTGGTGGCAAACTAAGAATAACGGGAATAATAAAGCCCGCTGTCAGATAAGTGTATTAAGAAGGAAAAAAAACGATTACTTAAAATTTATAAAATTGCAAATCTGGAAATGCTACTTGTGTCGTCTCGGTGTTTTAAAAACTTCACCTGTTTTTAAGAAAGTTCAAAAATCAGTTATAATTTGTATCAATTTTATCAAATCCAAATGTAATACAAAATGTGAGATTTTTTCCAAGAGTTTTCATGAAGATAAAAATGCAGGCTATATAGGGAAGGTAGAGGTAATTAGGATCAAAGGCAATCTGTAAAAGATAAAAAAATTAACCATGCTAATTATGAAGTCTGACTAATAATCTACAAGTGCAATTTTTTTGGAGTGAAAATGTGTGTTCCTGTAGAAGTAATCACTGTTTTGCCAGAACACAAAGGAAAACATTGTCCGTCAAACTGAGAATGTTTTAGTTAAAAAGGTCATGCGTAAAAAATTGTAGGAATATTGAAATGCTGTGGGTTTAAATTTAGAAAAAGGTTGTTTTTAAGAGGAATTGGTTACGTTTTGTAACAGAAGAAGCACAATTTTAATAATCTGCATGATTCTAATTACCCTAGAAAGAGCATTTTCGGGGTAAATATGATCATAGAGTTTTAGGGTTAAGGGTTAATGGAATCACATATTTTATTTTCTATTTAAATCAAATTGTGGTTTAGAATGCATTTTTTAATCTTTCAGTTTTCAGTTCCTGTGAAATGCCCCTAATTTGGTTTACTTTACTGCAGATTTTGTGTTAGCAAAACATTTATTTTACAATTTTATTTTGCATTTATTCCAAATTTTAGCCTTGATTGCATGTTTTAAGCCTCAACACTTTCAATGTAAATGAAATTTTCCTCCTTCCAATATATGACCTTTGACTGATCCCTTTTCCCCCGTTGCTTGCATTTCATGCTATTTTGAAGAAGAAAAAAATTATCTTTAAAAATTAGCTCTTTAGTAATACAACAAGGCTATTAATTTCCAATAGAAAATTTTGCATTTAATTTTGTTTTATAGGCAGAGTATAAAATATATAAATATTGAAAATCCCTTAAAAAACGTTTTTTTTTCAGAGTACTTATATTTCCAATACTGTATCTCGGAGAAAAGTTGTAGTTCTAAAACCAAAAATATCTTGCTGTAAAGCCCAGACCGAGACCTTTTAATCCCATTTACTTATGACTGTGTATCTTATAAGGCATGAGAGAAAATCAAAAAGGTATTTTTTGTGAAAATAATTTTTTACACATTTCAAGAGACAACTACTTACTGAGTAAAATTATACATAACATTAGTATGTAGTCCACTTCATTCTCTGGCAATTAATTGTCAAGGTTCAAATTGTCAAAAAGCAATCCTAATCACCCCTACCTCCTGTAACACTTTTGTGTCTGAGGTAAATTGCCAAAGAACAACAAAATTTTTCTAGTTGTGAATGCAAGGATACATGGCCTCATTGAAATTCAGAGAACTATGTTAAAATTATATTTATAAGAAAAAAATAATCCTTTAATCATTTTGGATATGAAAGGATTTATCATGCTTAATTATCTTTTTTTTAGGCTTCCTGCGTGTGAATAAAAGTTTATTTTTTACATAAACAAATTATATCTTACAGAAGAAAGGAGTGTGTGTGTGGGGGGGGGGGGGGGGAGGGATCACGATTTTAAAGATACTCAAATGGGGCGCGGCCAAAATAAGGTTGGAAACCACTGCTCTAGAAGTACCCACACTCCACAGAACTCTGTAATATTCCCACGGAGCTGTAGGGTAAATGTTTGAATTCAACGCTGATTACAATGTTACAACTGCATTTAAAAAAAGGGGGGGGGAAGAAAAGGAAACAGGACTGTTCTTTCTTTCTCGCTTTTCACTTTATTTCTTCTCTTAAATTTACATTAATTTAAGTCTCAATTTTCCTTCCGTGTCCTTTTTGTCTTTAATTCCACAACTGACTCATTTCTGATGCGTTACTATTGTACACAAGATTTTCAATTCAAATAATAATAATAATAGTAATATTATGTATATATACCGGATGTTTTAAGATGTCAGAAGTTTTTTACTGCGATTCTCGATTTTAGGTTAAAATATCAGCGACAGATGGCGCTGCAAACAATAGGCGCTAAATCGGGACCCGATCTTTGGTCTCTCTCTTCTCTCAGCATTGATGCGAAAGAATGCGGGGGTCAAATACATGGAATAGGACCGTAAGAACAAAACTGCATCGGCGAATGAGAACCACGCCATATATTTAACCTTCTTCTTTCGCATCAATACTGAGAGAAGAGCCAGGCCAAAAATGGAGCTCTGATTTAGCGTACGTTACTTGCAGCGTCATCTATCGCTGCTATTTTAAACTAAAATTGACAATCGCAGAAAAAAAAAAACTGACAACTTACATAATCCTCCTGCAAGAATATTTTTAATAGCTGTCACCATTTGCAAGTTATTGAATTTTAAAATCAATCAGTACGCTATAGGAAATTTGGTATATATGTGTGTGAGCGTGTGTAAAATGGTACCATAAAATTAAATTAAAACACAACGTATTTATTCTCTTGCACTGCCGTGTAACTTACGTCTACCTCTTAACCCCTGTAGACAGACCAAACAAGTTTCCGGTCCTAAATAAATTATATTATGTTTCGTTTTAATTTTATGTATTTAACTGTAATTTTAATAATTATACATCACTTTCAGCCACACATTATACAATTTTTCCCTAAAGTATCAATATAATACGAGTGTTTAACCGATTATTTAAAATTTAATCGATAGAGATAGGGAACCCCGCCCCCTTCCCCTCTCCTGACGTCTAAATTCGAAATCATTTATCAGCTTGCGCCGTTATCTCTCTAATCTCTATATCTTAAATTTATACTTTTTTCCTAAAAAACTAATGTTATAATACTTAAACTTTTATTAATGTCGTCTGCGTAGAGTCTTTTTCCTGCCTTGGGGGATCGTGTGTAATAAATTACACTTTCTAACAGAAAAGAAATGGGGAAAAAATGAAAAAGTGCATATCATAAAATAATGAATCATGGTCTCTCTTTCCCAGATTTATTATCCAAGAATCCTATTTGCTGCGAACCTAGAGTTGTAATAAATTGCAAAAGGCGGGTTTAGAAACCAATTTTTTGTGTATTTTTTCGTTCTGTAGAAAAAAATGAGCTTTACCTTCTCTCTTTATTCGAATGAAGTACATTTTTCACTTCCAAGAAAAATGGTTATTTATAAAGACGATTCTTAGACAAATTATTCACCAATTTAGTTTTATTCGTGTGAGATTTTTTTTAAGCTAATTTATTTTAGTGACTGCGTAATGGTATATAAAGTGATATAAAAAAAACAACGGTCATTTCCTGCTATTACATTGTGATTAATATAGGAGAGGTTTTTCGTTTGTTCAATATTAACTTAAAAAATTTATTATACTTGCGAATAAATTATGATTTTATAGATTAGTTTAGTATCGCGTATAACAAAATATGTAAAGATTGTATTTATTGTTTTTGAATTTTTTTCATTAAGTGCGTGCAAAATGTTATTAAGAAAATCACTAATCGGAAAGTAATATTATTGACTAGCTATTATCCGTGAATTCGTTCATATTAAATTTAAAAAAAACAAAGCAATGCATCACTTAAACGGTTTATTCCCCCAAATGATGGTTAAGAATGTATATAACCAACCAACTGTTTAAAACATTTTCTAGTGAAAATAATTTGTAGTGTTTTTATATTGGACATATATGCCTTTAAATATTAGATAACTTCCAACTCTTCCATGTGCTTGAAATTTCACACACTTTCGCTAAGCTTAATTGGTTCGAGTATATACTTTCTTCGCTTATTTTTTATCATTCTCCTATTGCATTACGAAAGAGAATTTATTCAAAGTTTCCGCGTCTAGGAATTATTACGTTAGTAATATTTTCGACAGAATTTGTTAATTAATCCGGTCACTTCAGGTAAGACTCTGGGGTGATTAATCGAATAAAAAAACAGCACACTATTTTATGTTTCTATTCCTGGATACAATTTTTTATTTGCTAACACTCTCCTTCCCCTAAGACAAAATAAAACAAAAATAAATAAAAATAGATCTGCGACGAATTTAAAACATATGTTTTATAATGGAACTGCGCGTTCTCTGCTACATGTGACATCGCTTTCACCTATGAAAACACATAATATACATCAGGAGTCTAAAATTAAAGAATTCGCATAAAACTTGTTTTATTCTTACTGAATTTATTTTTAAGATGTGGCAACAGGAAAAATATCCCAATCCCAAGTGAATAACAATGTCATTTAACTATAAATTCAAATGATGAAAATTTGACCACTCACCAATCTCCGTCGTCAAAAATCGGATTGAGATAAAAAAAAATCGAAATTGACTGCAATTATGACGTTTTCTGTGCATGCGCAAGCGTTTCGTAAAAAAGTCATATCTTGTAATAAATACAAAGCATTGTACAAAATACACTTACAAATTCAGAAAGAATCATAAAATTAATTAGTCAAAGACTATTTTAGTTATAAAAGCAGCTTGTATAGTTATAACAAGTCGAAAATTGTACGTCAAGCGCGGCACATGAGATGCGTTCGTATTATAACTAGTTTTATAAATATTCATATCTTGGTGCAATAGCTGTTGCACTCTTATGCAAAAATACATGAATACGAAATTTATTATGATTATATATATATCAAATTCAGTAATACGGAAATAATAGGACTCCATCTTAAATAGGACGTCATCAGCATGGCAACCTAGAATCATTACCTATCATGGGATATCATTGAATTCATTACATATTACAGGATTTAATAGAAGGAAGAAAACTTTTATTAATAGCTTTTTAAGTTTTCACTCGATTTTCATAAAATTTGAAATGACTCAACAAAATTCTGCAACGACTATTAAATTAAATTTCAGACCATTGGGTTGGGTAGTTTCTGCGCTGTTTGTTATATGCAGACAGACAGACGGACGAGACGGCGAGTATAGGTGCTACGTATTTATATAATTACGAACACACCTAAAGATGAGACTTTTCTGTGGTTAAAAATCTGTGATTAAATTAAAAAATAGTGGTTTGTTTCTAATTCTTGATTATAATTTACATATATATAAAGTTCAAAAGGAATTATTTCAACTCTTTGGTGTTCTTTTTTTTTAAATTTAATTAATTAATTTTTGTTTCTCTGATGATCTTCTATTTATATTACAAAATGCAAATGGAAGTTTCGATTCATCTGCTTATAACTTGTGTTCTGCTGGATAGATTTAGGTGGGACTTGCACTGTTAGTTGCATAATTTTTCAAGGAAGTTTTTAGTATGTAACATATCGTTTTGTGTTGCTTAGTTATAGAACTGTGAGGAAAGTTCTATATTCAGGTGGACCCGATTATAAAAATTAACCTTTTAAATTAAATTTTTCCCTGGGCGGATTTTCATGAAATTTACACTGGTAAAAATTTTTTCAGAGACGGTTTTAATATATTGCATACGGTTGTATGTTGCTTAGTTATATAGTTAAGGGGAAAAGTTTTATTATCATAACTGAAGCCGATTCTGAAAAATTAGACGTTTTAAAGAAATCTGCCGAATGGATTTCGATGATCCTTGCATTGATTGTTAGATCATTTTTCATGGAATGTTTTAGTACATAATCTATCAACTTACGTTGCTTAGTTATAGAATTATAGGAGAAAGTTTTATAATCTCTTAAACCCGAATATGAAAGATTAGACTTTTTTAAACAGTTCTAGAGGCCTGATTTTGATGAGACTTACATTGTTAGTTAGATAACATTTTTCGGGTATGGTTTCAGTATATTGCATATTGTTCTATTGTTCTTTAGCAAATATCACTGTAAATGATCTACTCAAAGTGTTTGTCCATAACAGCCCAAATTTTGTCTGACACATTAGAAAATAGAATAGCGCAATGACGTTCGTGCTGTTTCAGCAATGCGGAAGGATATTCCAGGTAAAGTTCCGTATTACTTTGAAACAAAGGGTCAAATTCGCAGTTATATTTCGTTTGATTCAAGGCTCATTTGGAAAAACCGACCAGCGTTGCGGGTGAAAGCTACTAGTTTAAGTAAAGCAGTAACATTTATTGTTCACAAGGGACTTAAAATAAACAGTAAGAGGAAAAATAAGTAAAAATGTTTCGCCAGGGCGGACAGATGTTTGAAGGGAGGGTGCTGAAGCTGAACCCCCTCATGGCAGGCATTTTTGTATCTGTGTTTCTTTTTACGTTCATATATTTAAAATTTATCTCCCGCCCCCTCCCCTTCTTGTATTTAAATTTGCCGGCGCCCATGCGTGATAAGCCTGTCCTTTTTCAATTTCCATAAAATGTCGTTTCATGTTAAATAATTCAAAACTTAAAATGTTAAAAGTTGATAGGCGGAAAACTTTAGTATCGCACCAAAACGGCTAAAAATGACTTTTTAATCTCACATGCTATAAATTTTATGGTATTTTTAAAATATTATGTAAAATGTTTTGTCCACATAAATATTCATATTCTTTCTTTCTATATTGTAAGATAAGAAAATCAGGAATCACCAATTTCATCTTCTTTTAGGATAAGACAGGGTGAATGATGAATGGAATTTACAATTCTTTTTATGCTTATAGAATATGATAGGCGATTTTTTATATAAAAGATAAATAAAAAAAAATTCAAAATGAAGACTGAAAATTGATACATTATAATAAAAAAAATTTGTTTTTATAATTTGTTATAACTTTGAACGAGTATTAAGGGGTCTCAGGACACTTACAACAGGGAAAAATGAAAAAAAAAGCCCATTTTCTATACATTTAATGTCTTGAAATGTATATGACTTAAAAACACAATTTTGGTTGGTGTGAAAGATATAAGTATTTCCTTTCATGTATTTTAAAAAATGCAAGGTGCAGTATCAGTATTTACAGGGAGTTCCAAACTGTCAGACATTTGTCAAGCAGAAAATTGGTATAATACGTTACGCGCAGGATTACAAGATAAATTTTGAAACTACAATGAAATTTTTAGTGCCTGATTATACTTCAGATTATAATAATTACCCTAAATAAATCTGTATTTGAAGCATTTTTATATTTTTAATACAAAGTTATAGTTAGCTAATACAAATTTTTGAAAATTTTAACAGTATAATCACCTAAAAAAAATTCACCTTTTGCAGTTTGTTTGCTTTTTCGTCTTAAGATGGGTCGTATGTGTGATATTCCAGAATGTATTAAACTTCGTTTGGTTGATTTGTATCGGTACAGTAAAAATCAATGTTATATAGCAAACTATTTACATTGTTCGCAATCAAGCGCTAGTAAAATACTAACACAATATTTAAAAAATGTAAATTTTCAAAATAATCGCCGAAATGGCGGTCGAAAATCAAATATTCTCCTAGAGATGACAGGAAACTGAAGCGTATAGTTAAGAAAAACCGTTTTAAAGTGTGCGATTCTTGCACCGAAAATGGAAAGAAGAAGGAGTTGAAGTTTCTGCATCGACAACATTAAGACGTCTCCATAAATTTAAGTTTGAATCTCCTGTACCGAAAACAAAATCTCTCATGACTGCAAAACAAAATCGTATAAAATTGAATTGGTGTAAATTAAGACGTTTATGGGGTGAAGAAGGTTGGAAAAAATATATTACTTAGTGATGAAAATATGGTTGTGCTTCATATGGTAATCAAGGTATTCCAGTTTGAAGAACGAAGCAAGAAGCATTTCATAAAGAATGCCGTAAACGTTCCGTAAAATTTGCTGCTAGTGTCATGGTTTGGGGTTGCATGAGTGCAGAAGGACCTGGAAAGTTATGCATCGTCTACGAAAAGGTGAACTGTCAGATATATCAAGAAAGTTTGGAATATTACATGATTTCATCATTAAAAGATTTATTTGAAGATGATTTCATCGTTCAAGAAGATTTAGCCTCACCGCATACCTCGGTGTCAACTAAGAATTGGTTCCACCAACGCAAAATTAAGGTACTTCCTTGACCACCAAACTCTCCAAATCGAAAACTTGCGGTGTATAATGAAGGAAAAAATCCAAGAAAATCCTCCCTCAAGTAAAACTGAGTTAGTGATACGTATAAAGTCTATTTGGGCTAATATTGATAGAAATGCTTGTAAACACCTTGTATATAGTATGCAAGATCGATTGTACGCTGTTGTGAAAGCTAAAGGGGATGCTACAAAATATTAACTACCCTTTACTTCATATTCATAAGGTAATATTGTTGAGTAAAATACAATATTCTAATATTTTGAACCAATCTAAATTTTATTCTAATATTTTGATGTGTTTCAGAAGGCTGTATACCTAATTTATTGTACTGTATTTTATATTTTGTAAATGTTAAAATCTTATCTAAACATTCCAGATTTAATTTATAAGAAATTTAATTGCATTTACTTAGTATCAAAAATAAATAAATGAAAAATAATTTTTTCTTATTACTTTTTCTTAATTATTCTAATATTTTGAATATCAGCTGTAGAATTACGCGTGAAAATAGGTGTTTATCAACTGCGCCTAAAGCTTTGGTTCAATTTATACGAACTGCATTTAAAGCTGTTCTCAAACACTAACTGGCTATTTCCTGGTACATTTTAAAATTCATTTTTGTACGCAAACGCATGAGTTGGCCGATACTCACATTCAGAGATTATGCAATTTACCAGTGTTTCCATTTTTTTCTGTAAAAGCCAAAGATCTTCTAGAAAATGCATGTCAAAGTTGGCGCTTTGAATCGCGAGAACGCAGGAAAGGAGAAAAAAAACCCTGTCGGCTCGGCCTAAAGGCGGAGAAACCTCAATCAAGATTACAGATAAACCCAGTTTTTTCACCTAGAATGAGCTCTATAGGGACCTAAACTTTTTACGAAAATTCTAACATACATGAATACACACGCATGTATATGGAATAGGTTTTAAAATGGCTAAAGTAAATTCAGAGAACCTCAAAATGTTAAAATACTTTAATATTTCCATAGTCGGGTTTTCATCATGTTTTAATATGTTTCTTGAAACTCACATGACGTTACATATTCACATGCTGACGTCCATTATATTTCCAAAATGACGTAATATATATTTTTTAATTATTATTTATTTATTTTTTGTTTTGTTAACTAGGGGGCTCTGCCCCCTACGAGCTACGCTCGTCAACCCCCCCGTTCAGACACCGCAGACTCTAACAGCACGCTAATCTGATCGGCTTTAAAAGGATCTCGGAAGACTGAATTATAATTTGAATCTGACAATTATAATCTGACGTAATTTTCACCAAACTTTTCTTTCTCTTTTTAATATTCACGTAAAAATACTTTTGTTAGAAAATGAAATATTATAATCATCTTAAAATATCAAATAAATGTCTCGCGCAATTTTTAAATTTAAACTGTTTCGCAATATTACATTTTGTTCATTTTACGTAATAAGTGTAATGTGATGTAACTGTGACGCAAATTCTTCTATTTAAGACTTCTAACGCATGTTAATGAATTTATTATTTTACAATATTCTTTCTCTTTTTAAAATTCACGTGTAAGTATAGTTTTTATGATGTAATTTTCAATGAGTTCCTGCTTTTTATATTTTCTGTTTATAATAGTCACGCGTAAAATAAATTTTTAATTTGAAGCAAACATTATTGTTTGCGCTGTTTATACAGTTGGCAACAGGTTAAATTAATACAATTTTCTAAATTTTGTAAAAAATATCTCTCGAAATGCTGAAAATTTAAATTTAAAATAGAAATAAAACCTCAAAAAATGAGTCAAATTAAAATACTAAATGTAGTCTGCACACCGGGAAATTCTGACGCATAAAATGATCTAAAAATGATTAAATTCCTATGTACAGTATTTGCTCCTATAAAACTTTTTTAATGTAACGATTTTGTCCAACTTTGGCATTAAATATCTCTTAAAATAATTCTTCAATTTGAAAACTGTCTGCATCAGCGTGTTTATCAAACATTTCTCTATAATACTACCGATTTTCATATTTTTGTATGCAACAGTTTTTTAATATTAACGAAGAAAGGCAATGATTAAGCATTCAAATTGGATACCGATCTGCTGGGAATATCTACACAGATTTTCATTGGTCCATTTCCAAATCAAAACTTTTTTTATATATAGAAGGATTTGTCAAACTATTTATTTCATTTTCAGTTTTCACGCAGAAATCTTGCAGTAGAAAAGTAATTGTTGTGGTGATAATTTTATCGGTTTTTTATTTTTCATTGTTGGCAACTGCTATAATGAAAAATATTTATTACTTTCTTCTATCTTTAACAGGAAGAAAGCATTGGATTCGGGAAAATTTTCGACTTTCGGTTTTTGACGGATTTACACGTTTTAGGGATCAGAGATTCCGAAAACCATGTTTTTACAAAATGTCTGTCTGTGAGTCTGTGCATCTGTGAGTCTGTCTGTATGTGACACAAATTTTGCGGGCGCTCTATCTTAAGAACTAATGCACGGAATTTAATAAAAATTTATATTCTGTTAGTCCCTGATATAAATTGATGCTGATTAGTTTTTGGTGTAAATCGCTCAACAGGTGGCGCTGCTATGCAGCCTTTTTCACGATTTCCGCAATAGCTCAATCTCCAGAACTAATGCACGGATTTTCATCAAACTTCAGATTCAGTTAGTCCTTGACACGAATTGAAGTTTTGTACATTTTGGTGTAAATCGCCAAACAGGTGGCGCTGCTATACTGCATTTTTTACGATTTACGTAATAGCTCTACCTCAACAACTAAAGCTTGGATTTTCATCAAACTTCAGATTCAAGTATACTTTGATATGAATTAGTGCTGTTTGTGTTTTGGTGCAAATCGCTCAACAGGTGGCGCTGCTATGCTGCACTTTTCAGAATTTCCATTATAGAAGTATCTCAAGAACTAATGCAATAATTTTCACCAAACTTCAGAATCAGTTAATCCTTGACATGAATTGACATTTTGTACATTTTGGTGTAAATCGCTCAACAGGTGACGCAGCTATGCTGCATTTTTTACGATTTCCGCAATAACTCTATCTCAACAACTAAAGCTTGGATTTTCATCAAACTTCAGATTCAAGTATACTTTGATATGAATTAGTGCTGTTTGTGTTTTGGTGCAAATCGCTCAACAGGTGGCGCTGCTATGCTGCACTTTTCAGAATTTCCATTATAGAAGTATCTCAAGAACTAATGCAATAATTTTCACCAAACTTCAGAATCAGTTAATCCTTGACATGAATTGACATTTTGTACATTTTGGTGTAAATCGCTCAACAGGTGACGCAGCTATGCTGCATTTTTTACGATTTCCGCAATAACTCTATCTCAACAACTAAAGCTTGGATTTTCATCAAACTTCAGATTCAATTATACTTTGATATGAATTAGTGCTGTTTGTGTTTTGGTGCAAATCGCTCAACAGGTGGCGCTACTATGCTGCACTTTTCAGAATTTCCATTATAGCTGTATCTCAAGAACTAATGCAATAATTTTCACCAAATTTCAGAATCAGTTAATCCTTGACATGAATTGTCATTTTGTACATTTTGGTGTAAATCACTCAATAGGTGGTGCTGCAATGCTACATTTTCAGAATTTCCGCTGTAGCTCTATCTCGAGAACTAAGGCACGAATTTTTATTAAACTCCAAATTCAGATACACTTTGATATGAATTGGTGCTAAATTATGTAAATTCTTGTACTACTTAAATGATTTAATTGACGTGATTTATATAGAAGAAAGTTTTGTGATGGCCACAACATAATAGTTTTTTTCCTGTCATTGTTCTGTAAGAGCTGGTTTTACCAGAATAATGTTAAATCAGAATAATGTCAGAATAATGTATTCAATATCCTCCCCATTTCCACCCCCTTGGGCCGATTTTGCCCATTTGCAATCCCCGCCGGGATATTAGCTATCTCAATGTTTTTGGCGAGTTTGATATGATCCATTCATAATTGCGACTTTTATCGTGCAGATAAAAGATATATATATATATATATATATATGTGTGTGTGTGTGTGTGTGTGTGTGTGTGTACTTTTTAGATGTGGATGGTTTTGGGTTCCTGTGGTCATATAATGAAAAGTTATGAAGGAATTTTTTAAAAGTCGCACCATGGTGACAACTGCAATAGGTAGTATTTCCTATGAAATCCACCTAAAATTGCCGTCCTGGATCAACAATCGTATATAACTCAATTCATTTGACAAAAAAATGAAAAATTGTTAGATTACAAATCACTTTAATAATGATGCTAACAAGTGTTATTCTTTTATGTACAAAATGATTCAGAAACTTTTGAGTTGTTAAGATTAGAAGAATATATATATATATATATATATATATATAATTACGGTTTTTGTGTCTCTTTTTTGCTGAGTATTTCTTCAAAAAATCTGTACAGGCCAGTTCAGACCCATCTATTGGCATCTTGGAAAACTAATAAAATCAGGTTTCGAAATGAAAAAATTCACGAACCGGAGCGATATTTCAAAAGTATTGTTGACTAAATGTTTTTTAAAGTATATACAAATTTATATCTAGCCATACAGAAACAATTTGAAAAATTAACTAAAGATTCTAAATAATAAAAAAAGGTACACCGAACACAATAAGCTATATCTATTATATATATAAAATCCAAACGGAAATTTCGTTCCGACCGCCTAGATTTCGAGTTCTACTGCATGGATTTTTACGGAACTTATACCGTTAGATAGGTATCGTTTCAGGGAAGTTATTAAGCTATAACACATCATTCTACTTATATTAGTTATAGAATTATGACGGAAAGTTCTGTTATTTTGGACGATAAGGTTTACCATTTTATTTCTTTGCGAAATTTATCGTTGATAAAAAAAAATTGAAACAGCTATTACACATCGAAACATAAAAGAAAAACTGTTACTGATTTTAATTAAAAAAAAAGGGAGAAAAAAATTCGTTTTAATGAGTGATAATATTAAAAAACGAAAATATTTAATTTAAACATGAAAGGGAATGTTCGCAATGCTTAAAAAATTACTCAGTTAAAATATTGCAATTGAAATAAGATTTGGCTCTTTATCTTTTCCGCCAGGTTAAGAAAAATGCACCTGAAAAATTGATAGGATGATATCAAGGAAGTTTCGATAAGTGCATGCTCAGAAATATTTGAAAAAAATTATATAATATTCTTCTCATGAGGAATATGTAGAATATTCTTCTTGTGACATATAATATGTTTATAAACAAAAATCCGCAGAACCTCGATTTAGCGTTTGTAAGAAGATAATGAAAAATTAATTTTTTTGGCGATTTAATGCTGGTTGGCGGCACAATAAAATTTTGAATGATACTTTTTTTATGATAAATAATTTTTAAGTAAAACCTTTTTCTACTCTTCATACGAAGATAGTTAGATTAAGTTTAACGTAATAAATACATTTTTATTACTACAGTTTTGTCATATACCTTTATATGTGTATATATTAAAATTTTATTATCGTAATTATACGGTTTAAAACAAAATTTCAATTTATTAAATTTTTTCCAAATTCAAAATTAATGTCCGATTCGGAACATTGGCAATTTGACTTCGATATTGTTAGTGTCAGAAACAAGAAATGAAGGTTATTGTTGCCATGGAAACAAGTATTTAATATAAAATGTTGAATGGTAGCATTTTTAATTAGCCAGCTACTTTTAAAACAAATTTAAAACGGTACTACGTGATTATCCCGTCGACAAAATAGCTATCGCCAAACTATAAGATAAATGCCAATAATAGCTGATCGTAAATTTTACATTCACTTGACATTAAACACGGTGCACGTGTTTGTTGCGTCATCGAGTGATTTTTAATTTCACTTCTATTTGTAATTTTACTAATGTTTACAAATTTATTTATTCTTTCGTTGTTTAAAATAAAAATTATGTCAATTTGTATAATTTTCGAGCAGTTTGGCAATTTATATAATTTGGCGAAGCGTTTGGCAATTTATATAATTTGGCGAAATTGGTTGAACGAATAATCAAATAGTAACCCTTAAAAGATTTCCAGCCGGTGAAGCCATGTAAAATTAAATAACTACTGCAACACGCAATTTGTATATATTATATACGCTTAAAGATAAAAAAATAATACGCTAATCCTTCGTTTAAGTTTAAATTCATTGAGTTTTAGGCATTTAAACACTTATTTAACAAGCAATTTTCAAATGTATTTAAATAGCTTGCATTTGGGATGGAAATGTGTTGGCTAGCCAAGTAGCGTGGAACGTTCGTCTTTTTTGTGCCAAACACTCGAATATATATAGATTTTTTTCAGATTTTTACTGGGATTCCGCCGCCAAATTTGACTAATGTTTTACTACACACATGAGTAGTTTTAAAAGCATTTTTCTTTTCAAAATAATTTGAACATGCTCTTTAAGGAGACCTTCCTTGTGGTAACAATTTTGTTTTTGATTTGTTCTTTTTTATTTCTAACTCTTCCATGATATGTCTTACAGACGAAACTGGAAGATGTAATTGTAAAAATGATGGTACTTATGATTTACATGTTATATGTTTATTTGTGATTTTTGAGTTCACTTTTGTCGCCAAACAATTTGATTTTAAGCCAAAAAGATGTAAGCGTGAATTGGGTTCAAGTTTACAATAAATGTGATTTTGCAAGTGTACGAAAGCATTTTTTGAGTATTTTTTAAAATTCAAATGTACAATATATAAACAGCAATTAATATTTTTAAAATGGAGTCAGATATTTTAATTTTAGTATAAATGTCTCCCACACACGCACATACTAAAATAAATACATAGGTAAAATAATTTAATTTTAGAAATTTAAAAAATTTCTCATCATACTTTACTGCGAAAGCATGTCGGTTTTTTTCCCCAAATTTGTGACTCTTATAACCTCAAAGCCAGATTAGCTAATATTGCCCATTCTTTTTTTAATAAAAAAACATATCGCCAATTTCCCTTATACAAACGTTCAATGCTTGCAATGTTAGGTAGTAAAGGTTATTCTTAAGAAAATGTAAGCAATTATGCGTTATTTCTATCACGAAAAAAGACATTTTGCAATAAAAATTGCTTTCTGAAATCACTTTTCGATATTCCATTCCATTCATCATTTTTTTTTTTCATATCTTCTCTTCTTTTAGAAATGTTATAAAAAGATATTGGATGAATCTTCCATAATCAGCCACCTTACAATTGGCGAATTTACTGTATAGTGTTGGAAGATTCGTTTATATTTGAAAGGAACCGTGGACGGTAAATCCAGTTTCAGAAGATTACGCGAGATTTGTACTTTTAGTAATTAGCGATTAGTAAATTTTTGTTTTTTTAGTATGGAGCAAACGGACAAAAGAAGATTTACTTAGATAGAAGATTACTTATTAATAGATTAGAAGATTTACTTATTAATAGATATTTTTCATGTGCAGCTATTTTACTACCATTAAAAAAGCATTAATTTAAATGTACAAAAAAAGTTTTTCAAATGTCAAAGGTGGCCAATGGAACAATACTTGTTCATTTAGCCTAGGTTTTTTAAAAAAAAGTACCTCAAATTCAATTAAAATTTCAATCATTATAAAATTTTGGCTGATGCACAGCCCGAGCAGCTAATCGTAGTGACAAATTTAAGGTTTATTTTACTATCACTAAAAAAGCATTTCTTTGAGCGTAAAAAAAAAAAAAAATTCAAATGCCAAAAGTGGCCAATGGAGCAATATTTGTTCATTTACTCTAGGTTTAAAAAAAAAAGTACCTCAGATTCGAATAAAATTTCAATCATTATAAAGAAATTTTGGCTGATACACACAGCCCGAGCAGCGGATCATAGTCACAAATTAACGTTTTTAGTTTTATTTAGGCAACAAACTGATGAATAATGACGTCTTGAAAATAAAAGCATGCTTATTTCTCCGTCTTATTACGCTCATTAGAGAAATGGGGAAAAAATCTTCGGTTTGCCAAAAAGATCACTACTAAAAATTTTGCATAATTAACTTTACTTATCATTTGCAAAAATCAATCAACAGCAATTTGACATTATTTAATGGAATGTAGTTTGGAGCGTAATTAACCCTGTTTTGTAGCTAACTCTGGTACATTTTTAGCCATACCGTTACGAACATTTTAACGTTTCACATCAAACTTGGTTGTGGATCCGATTACGGATGATTGGGCAAATTTTATTGAATGAAAACTAGAGGTTTAGTTTTCTATTTGAATTAGTTATCGAGGTTATTTTCCTAGGTTAATAGATGCATGATTAAAACTGGTATGTAAAAAGAAACGGCAGTTAAAATGACATGATTTTAATTTTATTCACACAATTCCGCTTTAAATATCCACTTTTACATGATTCACATATTTTAAAATATAAAAATTAAATACTGTTTTGATTGTATTTATTCTACTGGAAATCGAAGATAAGAAACTGTAGAGAAAACTTGCCAAAAGAAGACGTATATTACCAAATATAATGTAACGTAGAGAGAGATTGTATTTATGTTATCAGATCAGCACAAAGTACTAAGCTGAAAAGACCGGAGTAAAAGACCTAACAAACGAAAGTGAATAACCCGAACATTCTTTATGTTAAATGGTCAATCTCTGCAGTCATTATAATTCTCTCTTTTTTAGTAGTGTGGTGATATGATCGTAATGGCCGCATTTCCCTCCCAAACTCTACATGATGTACTAAAGAGTTGCTTCTGAATTGCCCGTATTTCGTCTAACGCATCAGATAATATAATAGCTCAATTGCTTCCGATGCGTATTCAGAAAATGCGGAAGGATCTTCCAGGTGAAGGTCCATATTAATTTAAAATACAGGATCGGATTTTCCATTTCGTTTGATTGAAGGTTTATTTGAAAAATGTCCAGCGCAACGGGCTCAGCCTGCTTATATAATACATAAAACTCTAATAATATTTTTTAATAATTGCAAGAACCGGTACGATATTTACCATAATTTCATGAACCGGTACAATATTGGTCCTAATTTCACGAACCGGAACAATATTTATCCTAATTTTACGAACCGGGATAATATTTGTCCTAATTTCATGAACAGGAATATCGTCTTGGTTTGCTCCGATACATTTCGAACCCTGAATAAAGTATTTAGATCAAATCAATACTTGTTGGTGCAGTCAAATGGTTTTAAATTTCCAAGTTTCATTTGCCCCCTTTTCACTTCCGAAACTTCGATGTTTCCTATGTTTGTGTTTATCATGAGTTGTAAAAGGTGAATAAAGTTTTTATAAACAATTTATGGCATTAATTCATGATAATTTCACAAGTGTTGTGTACGAAAATTGTCAAAGAAATATTGATTCGGTGTCCAATGCACACTTGCAAATAATGTATAACAATCAAATAATAATAATAACATTAAAATTCCATGTATTTGTATTATTCAGAAGCTAGATATCTTAAACAACTGAAACAAGAAAGAAAAACCATGCGTCAACGATAGATTCTGAAATATTTTCCAACACTTCTAGAGTACTGTAACGGAACTTCAACGTCTTAAAAAGTTAACCCATTTATGCCTGGCATCCCATTTTTGGTACTCTTCGAATTTTAATAACTTTGTATAATTTTCTTCTTCTTTATAACATGAAAATTGCATGAAATAATAATCTATAAATGTCTTTATCTGTTACCGAAAGATGATAGCATAAAATGGATATTTATTTGCTTAAAATGAAGGCTTTTTTCTGAGTTTATAGATTTTTCTTTTTTCAAGATGGCGAAATGCAAAAAATAAGTTTATTGGTGTTTTTTCTACCAATTATCCAAATGAATAAGTCATAATTGTAGCTTGTAGACTTCTTTGAAATACGTATTTTTACAAATTGTGAAATTATATGGTGATACCTATTTTTCATGCATTTTTGTAACATACAAAATATAGGGCGCTAAGCACGAATGGGTACATATTTTTATTAGCCATTTAGGGGACAGTTATTTATGTAAAGTCCTTTTCAAATGGATTATGAAACAAATTGTTTTTAAGCCTCGAATACAATTATTCTTAGTTTATAATTACTAATACTTATAATGTTATTAGTCTCTCTAAAGAAATAAGTATATTTTTTTAGTAATTCATAAAAATAATAATTATAGCTTATAATATACAATTTAAAAGCATATTTTATATAAATTTAAACAAAACACATACCGGGTGTCCTAAAAAGGACTGACTGATTTTAAAATTCAATAACTTGCAAACGGTGACAGATATTTAAAAAATTCTTGCAGGAGGGTTATGCATAAGGTCAAAAGTTTTTTTTTACAGTGATTTTCGATTTTAGTTCGAATTACAAACAATAAATGGCGCTGCGATCAATAGACGCTAAATTCAGGCTCGATTTTTGGTACTTCGGGACCCACTCAATACATTTTAATTTCCTTCTTCTGCATGGAAAAAGAGAAAGGCCAAAAAATCGAGCGTGTATAGCGCCTATTGTTTACAGCGCCTATCTATTGTTTGTAATTCAAACATAAATCGAAAATCACTGTAAAAAAACTTTTGACCTCATGCATAACCCTCCTGCAAGAATTTTTTAAATATCTGTCACCGTTTGCAAGTTATTTAATTTTTGAAATCAGTCAGTCCTTTTTAGGACACCGGGTGATTATACATATTATATTATTACAAATATTATGGATATTGCCATATTTAGTACGTTTACATTTTATCAAATAAATACAAAAAAAAAAATTCCGTAATTTTTTTTAGTATTTTTCTAATTCGTTTTGCATCATTTTAAAGTGATTTTATCTACAAATTTGAGAAAACAAAAATTCAGGCACAAATGGGTTAAAAACCATATCTAAGTAATCCATATCGCATTTGAAAACCAAATTTCAGAAATTGCCGTCCATAGCCGGAAAGGTACTGTAATTTTTTGTGTGCCTTCCTGTACATAATCTACATGTATATATGTGTATACACTACATAGTGGGATAAAATTTATAGTTTAGCTAGAAAACGTAGAACATAGTTGAAAATCACTTTCAAAAATTTTCGTTAATAGATGGAAATGTACTCTAATAATTTTGTACAACCCTATATAGGGGAGAGTAGCCTAATTTGGACCCCTTCGCTTATTTTCAGGTGTAACTCTCTTAATTTTTGGAATATCTGAAAAATATCACTACACGGTATAAATCAATTCATCTACTAACTAAATAAAACTTTGTATCATTTTCTTTTTGAAAATCTTAAATTTTATTTTAATTTGAAAAATTTGTCAAAAGTGGTCCAAATTCAGCAACTGGTCGCCTAAGTTGGACCACCAGTCTCCTAAATTGGACCAAATAAAATCAGATTGTTTTAATGACTAGGGAATACAATTAATTTTATTAAAAGCAAAGTTTGCGGTTACTGAAACAATCAAACAAAATAACAGCAATGAAAACAATGAAATCAAATATCTGAAAATAAGTGTAATTGTTTTAAATCAAAATGTATTCAAAATATAAATCAAAATTTTCGGTAATTAAGAATAGAAATTATGAAACTAATTGCCAGTTACTTGAATATCATTTAAGGAGTGATGTAAAGCTTATACATGAATTTCGTTTATTGATTTTTTTTCCAGCACACACAACATGGAACCGTATTTGGCAATATGAACACTGAATCATTTCTGCTGTTTTATTTTCTTACAAATCAGGCAAAACCAATCATCACTATTTAGATTTTTATTTTAGATTCTGAATTATTATAGACTTTTTTTTTTTTTTGCAACAGAAGTTTTCTTTACATTATGATTGTAGTTCTCCCCTTTCATCATTTCCTTGATAATTGCATTACGCCTATTTTTTAAAACTTGATGCTCCATTTGCTTTTATGCTGTAATAGCTTCCGTTTAGTCGATTTTTGTGTTTTTTCATTTCAAGGTTTACTTTATATGGCGAAGATGTTAACACAACTGTTTTTTGGCTCCCTCTGTACTTTTTTTAAACTAAATTTAGCAAAGGATATAACATTTCTAATGATTTTTTGGCTTTTGGGGAGGATTTGTAGCTACAGCCTTATTGTAGGTCAATTTCTTCACAACTTACTCTCTCCTTTTTATTTCCTATATCTATAACAGCTTTTGCTGTCACCTGTTTTTTTTTTTCCCGACAGCTTGTCCGTGTCTTTTTCAACATTTTTAACATTATATTATAAATGTGTTTTAAAAAATATGCTCGATTGAAAAGTTCGCTACGATTAATTATACGCAAACATTATGTATTCTACAGTGTTGAATTCACCCCCTCCTCCCGGAAGGTTTGAGGTTTTATGCGTTTTAATGGCAAAAAAGTGTAATTCCACCCTCCAGAACTGTAAAATGTCTGCCCTTCCTAGGGGAAATCGCAAATATCCTCCAGGAAAAAAATGTTTGAATTCAAATCTGTAAACCAAATAAAGTATTCAAAGAAAATAAATACAAATACATACAAGATGAAAGAAATTGCAAACAAAATTTATTGCATAAACATGTAAAAATATTTTTTGTTTATATAGGCCTAAACTGTTTATATAGGCCCTGGATTAAAAAAATTAATCCAGATATACACCCCCTCCCCCCCCCCTCCCCCCCAAAAAAACCTTGCATGGAGATAGTAATATTATAAAATATTAAAAAAAATTTTAAAAAAAGTGTACAAAGTGTACCGTCCTTGAAATTCATTACTTAATTTTCAAAATTTATGATCGCATATCTGGTCCAATTTAAGCAACTTAAATTGGCCCAATTATGGCAACTGTGCCATTTTTTAAAACAGATAATTTCAAGACTAAGAACAAAAACGAAATCAAACAAAGCCGCCTGAGAAATATGCGCAATCAACAGATGAATTTATATATGTATATGAAAACATAACAACTTACCTTACTTTTAAAAAATATTCACTTACGTTTAGTAGGAAAAAAGTAGATCAAAACAGCTAACTTTAGGTTTTTTTAAATTGTCTGAAAACAACACGTGGTAGCCGGTTGCTTCTTCTAATCGTGAGTGACGTCATCCTGATGAATAGGATTTCAGCGGTAGATGGCGTCTCTTCCTGTAATTAACGGCAGAATGGCAACAGTCCAATTAAAGCGGCGGCCCAAATACGGCTACTCTCCCCTATTATCTACAGACTTTTAAACGCGCCTCATATTAAACTAAAATTAAATGCAGAACAAAAAACCCGCATAACACAACTAAAGACATATTTTCAGGAAAATAACATTATATAAATGGCAATGTATCCAATTCTTTGCGTAGCCCTTTATATGAATTTATTATACTATTTTGTTACTACCTGTCTTATTATACTACTCGTCTACCAATTTCGCCAAATTATACAAATTGACACAATTTTTATTTTAAATAACGAAAGATCAAATAAAGTAGTATAACATTAATAAAAATACAAATAAAACATCGAAATAAAAATCACCTGATGACGTAAACAGATGTAACTTGTTAACGACAAAGTGACTTGTTACGACTCAAGTGAATGTGACATTTACGATCAACCATTATTGGCACTTAATCTTATAGTTTGGTGATAGATTTTTGGTCGACGGGATAACTAAGTAGTACCGAATTTATTTATTTTCTAGAAACATCTCTTAGTATATAGCTAGTATAATTCAGCTGGGAAACGCATAACTCAGTTAAGAAACTCCCTTTAACAATTCACACTTATATTGCAATAATGCCTGCGAAGTGTTTTCTGTAGCCCTGTATATAATCTATAGAATTTATACACACCGCATGGTATGGAAAATTTAGTAAAATTTTGAAAACACATACCACAACTGCAAAAGCACTTCTAGCTGTTATCGCTTTTAGACAGTACTACACCTCAATAATGTATATAAATTTCATTATGAGTGAAATGGTGTAACATCAGCTGTAGTCCCAGAATATGTGTCCGCCGTACGAAAAATAACTCATTGAAAAATAAAAGAAAAAGGAGGAAGAGAGATTTTTTTAGTTTAAAAATATCTAAAATTACCATTTTGCATAAAATTGCGTGATCGAGAATTGACACCGAAAACTGATTTCTCGATGTGCGACAAAGTTTTGAAACGAGCACCTCGGATCTACCAGCTTTGAGAACAAAATCTTTCAGCCGAAATTGAGCATTTAAAAGAGAAAAAATCCCGAAGTTTTTTCTAAGATAATGAAATCGTGGCGTATATTGTTGAAAAAATGTATAAGTTCAATATTTCAAAAGTTTATACACTATTTTCCTTAATTTTGATCTTACTGAATTCCATTTGGTATTCATATTATAAAACTTACTGTATTATCAAATCTTGGAAATAAATAATGTGCTCATTATTAATAGAAAAACAAATTTAATCGTTGTTTCATTGTACATTAAGAAATGGATCGAAATTCAGCATTAACATTCTTAAAAGAAATCGAAAAGAAATGGATGCAATAGACAGCGCCTGCAAAAGATAAAGTGACAGAAAATCAAACACCTTGGATTATGAAATTTATTAGATGTCTATATTGCACTATGGGAAAACAAAAGTAAACCATCATAAAAATGAATTTTATTTTCAACCCAAGAAAAAGTATCCGAATGTAGAAGGGAATTTATTCCGCAACCATTTGCTATTTATTTATTTAATTATTTATTTATTGGTGCTACAGTATTCCTTCGACCTATCGCACCAGACGAGAAACAATAAAAATCGCGATATATTCGAATCGCAATAATGAGGATCGCTATCTGGAGTGAAGCTTCGTGAGACATTTCCTTACGTACTAAATCATTAAAATTATCTTTCTTTCTTTTTTTTCTTTACTTAAAAAAAAAAAAAAAGCATTTCGTATTTTTCCTATAAAAATTTCACTTTTAAATAAATACTAGCAGTTACCCGCGTCATCGTTCACGTAGCATTAAAAGAAAAATTAATACATTAATTAAGAAAATCGTTTCACCCCTGATAATGAAAAACGTATATAAGTAACCAACTCTTTATCACATTTTATAACAGACGATACTGTCGTATTTCTTATTTATAGGGCCTTAATATAACCCAGTCATTAAAAAAAAAAAATGAAATTTTGAGCCAAATAGGATAAACACTTGCGAAATTAAACCGAACCAATGAGAAAAGGAGGGCCTAGTAAAATCGCGAAGAATCTCTCTTCGTAAAACGAAAAAACACTGCTGTGAGAATTCTATTTGAAGAGTGTATTTTAGTTGGTATTTGGTGTCAAATCTGTATATATTTGCTTTCCGTAATTATTCAGATCCATGTAACTTATATTAGTTAGAAATGCTTGAACATTTCTGTTTTATTTCCAATATGACGATATATTTATCTTTTTTTTTTTATTCTAAATTTTTTAGTTCATTTTCATTTTGACGTAAAAATCTTTAATAGAAAATTAATTGTTGAGAAGAAATTTTTATTTAGGATTTTGATGCTAATCATGACATCATTTTCGGCATGTATAATTTTACAATACACATTATTCACATTTACTATCCATTTTTTTCAAACATTTTTTTAAAGCTTTTTTTTTTCCTTTTTAACTTAAAAATTAAGGCCAATGTCAGACGTGCGTCTTTTTGACTGCTTTTTTGCTTACGTATGCGTACGTTGCTTACGTATGCGTACTTTGCTTACGTATGCGTACGTTGCTTACGTACGCCTGTCTGACATTGGCTTAAATCTTTGCATTATCTATGCGCAGACGATAAACCTCCAAAGAAACGGTTCATGTTTCATTTCTTATTTAATATAACTGGTAGAAAATGTTACCACTGCTTATAAAGTATTGAAAAAACTTATCTGGGAAAAAAAGCTATAAATTATAACTAGAATATATACAGGAAATAGAAAATACAACGTAGCAACCGATTCTTCGGAGTCAGTTTCCAAGCAAAACGTTATGATTGACGTCATACTGAAAGTATCTATTCTAAGTTCATCACTTTCTTTTCTCGCGTGAAAATTCTTCAATTTAAAATTAAATTACTCAATTCAATTACTGAGGAAAAATTATTATTCCGGATTTTTATTTTTTGGCAACGAAAAAAGAAAGATGATTAAATTTTCAGAAAAATTGTCAGTTGATTCTGTATGAAAAATAATGAAATTTTGAAATATTAAGAAAATTATTTGAATAAAATAAATGAAGCACAGCCTATGTTCATTTCTGGTTTCTAATCTATGTATATGAAAAGGTACAAAGACATTAATTCATCCATTTCGACATTGACTTCATTCAAACTTTCGGACACACTTTGACATTTATAATATTATAAGGATGTATATGAAAAGGTACAAAGACATTAATTCATCCATTTCGACATTGACTTCATTCAAACTTTCGGACACACTTTGACATTTATAAGGATAATAATAATAAAGTAATGAAATTAGTTATTGAAATTAATGGTTTGCCAGATTTCTAGATTGAGTTTAAAATTTTTTAAATCCTTGTTTGTTTGAGGACAACCGTTACTAAGCAGTAAGGGACACCCACCACTCGCAAGGGGGCTGCCAAACATGGTGCTCACCGATTTTGATGAATTTAAGGCATGTTATAGAGTTCTTATCCCTAATTATTCTGATGAAGGGATTTCTTCAAATGGGCCTTAGTTTTTGAAAAATTTTGGGGTCAAAGTTCAGAATACGTTTCAAATATCTATTAGTTTGCTGTACGAGGACTTGGTGGTGTGAACATAGAGTACCTGCCAGCCGGAGGGCCCGGGTTCGACTATTTTATTACCACTTGATTATTTTTTTCTTTATAATTAATTTTATATTTTGACACTTTGCAACTTTTAAGCATGGTTATGAATTGCTGCAACTTTGAATTTTTTTATGTTTTCCTAAAAAATAAACGATTATGTTTAGGATTTTATTTTTCATGAAAATTTATATTTTATCTAATTTTTAAACTAACATCTCTACTGACAAAAATCCAAACTATTTTATGACTAGATTTATTTTTTCAATTATTATTTACTTTTTTATATTTTTGTATTTCAAGTAAAATTCTGAAATAATACATCTTTTTTTTTTTTTTTTTTTTTTTTTTTTTATGGAATTTTAAATGAAAGTTTATTGTTTCGTGCAAATTATAAATAATAATTCTGAAGTGAAATGTCACAAATGTATTTAACTTTATATGAGTAAAAATGGACAAATTATATTTCAAAATATTTTTTTCATTCTAAGAAATAATGATAATAAAACAAAAATTGTCAACTGGAAATGTAAAAATCGTCTGTGGATCCCACTTACGATAAATATATTTTTTTTTCTTATAAGAATTCTTCAGCTAGACTTTCAGAATAATATCAGGATAAATAAAATTTTCTTTTTATTGATATCTTTTATCTTCTTTTGAAGACAAGTACTGGGTAAGAAGTTATGATCCATATAGGAAAATTTTTCGTATGAATATTTCTTTTTGAATATTTTTTCGATATTTATGTCACCCGATTGCGATTAATCGCATACTTACTAAACTAAAATGTCAATGTCAGTAATAATAAACATTTCTGTATTTCCTCATTTTTCATATCTACTCTATGCATATAAAATTCTAATGAAACGGATTTATGAAACGGATATTATGAAACGACTGAAATGAAACGAATTTATGAAACGACTGATTAAACAAATGATTATGTTTCACGGTTGTTTCTCCTAAAATATGGAATACTTTGCGATGAAATTAACACCAAAAATCCGTATTGATTTGCAGATTACAAAACTGGTATTAGAATTTTTAAATTCGACTTAGTTTTAGAGATATTAATTTTTTTTCTAATTTTAAATACTTTTTTCTAATGATGGCAACTCAAATTTTAATCAACAGATATTTTTTTTTTCATACTTTAGAAAAGGTTATTATTTTAAACTAATTTGGCGACCAGTTTGGCCTCCCTTAAATGTATGCTAAGAAATGTATCATGTTACTTTTATTCATAATTCAATTTACTTGAACAATCTTTCGCCAAATCGAAAGATTCTGATAGAGAAATCAAGAACTCTCTACTTTTATGTTAGCGAGACGCAGGTGATAAATCGCCAAACATTTTTCCCGTCATATTTTTTCGTATTTCATTAATTTCATTTAAAATATAATCCTTTCATTCCCAACAAAGAGGAAATTGCTGGCCAGCAGCAAGATAGGTGCTGGCAATGATGGAAAAGTGCTGGCTGATGGTCTACCACTGCATGACCACTGCTGGACAGCTTCAGTTAACTTTGCTGTTGGAAATCATCAGATAAAATTCTGGTGGGCATCCATTTTATCTCATGCGCTGGCCCACCACTACATGGAAGTGCACGAACTTTTGCAGTATTATTGCTGGGAACCCTTACGCTAGGTGGCGCTGCGAATATTGAAGACATTGAGTATTTGAACACAAATCTGAAATGAATATCTTAACACAATTTAAGCTGTGAAGCTATTTTTTTTTTTTTTTTTGAAACTGTAAAAAATATAGCACCACTGTCACCAACAAAATAAATAAGTAAATGAATAAATAAATAAATTCTTTATCTCAAGGCACTTTTTTTCCCCTTAAATCTGGTTTTACTAGGTTACAAAGGATTTCGGTTTTCATAATTTACGCAGTTCAGAATCAATAATAAAAAAAAAGCGTATAAATACATAGGATTTCTATACAATAGAATAATTTCTATACCAGTTTAATGATTGGGAACGTAAATCATAAAAGAAACAAACTTGAAATAGTGTAATGAGAGCTTGAAAACTCCGAACAATCGTAGCGTACGCTGAAAGCACTTGTTCATGTCCGATCACGAAAACCAAGCAGCATCGAACGCGGTCAGTACGTGCAGGGCTGCGGAGTCGGAGTCGTGGAGTCGGAGTCTGAGTCGCTAAAAATATGCCGACTCCGACTCCAAACTTTTTGTTGAACAGTTTGAAGTGAAATAAAAAATAAAACCAATTACGCTTAATTTTAAATTTATGAACTGAATTATTATTATTTTTTTTTTAACTCTATACATTAATAAATAATTTAGTTATTTTTCAGTTTACTGACATGTTAATGAGTAAATATAAGGCAAAAGAGCGGATGTGATTTTTTTGCCTACATCGGCCATTAAATTGATTCATTTACTTACTGCTTCTTCAGCTCATAGACGACACTGTTGTACAATAATTAAATTAAAGTGAGTTTTGAAAGGTTTTTGTTTTGTTTTTTGTAAATCAAGTCCAACTCAACCCGAATCCCGTGTCGGTCAGACTACCCAGCCCAATGAAGGAATCTATCTCAGACAAAAACAGATTTTTCAATTTAACCTCTGTCCATCTGTGTTCGTGTCGGGTCCTGAAATTTATATTTTAAGTCAGTCCAAAGCGAACCGGAAAGAAACCTGAACCATAAACCCGATCCGAAATGAAGTAAAATCAAAATTACATTGGAATTATAAAACATAGTCATCTCTAACAGCACTTTTATATTTTGTGTAGGAAAAGGAATATATATTTACTTATTCGATTTATAAGTTAAACGTTATTATGGGCTTTCTTTTGAAAAATCGGGTCAATCCGACCCGAACCCGCAATAATAATTATCCGACTGGTCCACAACGAAAATAGAAATATTACCGAAATTCGGTTTCTGTTTCGGTTTCGGTCGATCCTTAATCTTAATTACTATTTAATTTTGAACACTTTTTCAATTTGCATTATCTATATATCTCCAACAGGTAAAAAAATAAAGCGCATTTCAATATTTTTGAGAAACCCTGTTTGTATGCCGGAGTCGGAGTCGAAGAGTCGGAGTCGGAGTCGATTGTTTCAGAAATCCAGGAGTCGGAGTCGGTCCTTTTTTCTACCGACTCCGCAGCCCTGAGTACGTGGGAGGGTGGCCACATGCAGTTCAAATATTTCTGCTATAGACACTTCTACAGATGTTTCTATAGCTCTTGGTGAAACTAGCTTATATAAAAAAGAGCCATGATTATATAACACTTTGTTTTTTTATAGAATTCTATAAGAAATTTTTGTAAGGGAAAGTGCTGGGCCAGCAAAGGAATAGCAGTGGGATAGGTGCTAGCACTGCAGGAAAAGTGCCGAATTGAAGTAATGTGATGGCATACCAATGCTGGCCTGCTGTTGGCCATCAGTGATGGGCCAGCTGCATTCGGCTCGGACATTTTTCGATAGGTTTAATTAATGGCACCCTTGCACTTTACCGCTGATAGCACTGCTGGCTGCCATCTTTTTTTCAGCTGATGGCCCACTGTTTCTTTCTTTGCTGGGTTCATTTTATTTAAAATACAAAACTTTCATTTAAAACTGAAACATTTAAAATTGATGACTTTCACTTCTTTCTTTCTTTTTTTAACAAAACGAAAAGAAAATGTTAGGCATAGATGTCATATGTGCACCGGGGTACCTAATTGGCGCCAAAATGGCATTATTTTGATTGACATGGTAACCCGGCTATTGTTGTTTATTTAATAATAAATGTTTATTTACTTTTATTTTCTTTTTTTTAAATTGTATAAATTGTTTTGTTCTATAATTATTAATTTTTTTTCTTATTTTCTTTTAAAAATAATAGAAAATAATTAAAATATACTGTACTACTTAGTTATTCCGTCAACCAATTTCGCCAAATTATATAAATCGCCAAACCACTCGCCAAATTATACAAATTGACATAATTTTATTTTAAATAACGAAAGAACAAATAAAATAGTATAACATTAATAAATATACAAATAAAACGTCGAAATAAAAATCACTTGATGACATAAACATATGTATCTTGCTTAAAGTCAAGTGAATGTGACATGATCAACCATTATTGGCATTTAAACTTATCCCAACAAAGAAAGAAACAGTGGTCCATCAGCTGGAAAAAAGATGGCGGCCAACACTGCCATCAGCGGTAAAGTGCAATGGTGCCATTACTTAAGACTGTACAAAAGTGTCCGTACGGAATGCAGCTGGCCCATCAGTGATGGTCAACAGCAGGCCAGCATTGGTATGCCATCACATTATTTCAATGCGGCACTTTTCCTGCAGTGCTAGCACCTATCCCACTGCTATTCCTTTGCTGGCCCAGCACTTTTACTTACAAAAATTTCTCATAGAATTCTATAAAAAAAAACAAAGTATTAGAGAATTATGGCTCTTTCTTCTATAAGCTAGTTTCACCAAGAGCTATAGAAATATATGAACTTGCAGCGGTTTCCATGTGGTCACCCTCCTAAGTTCTAACCGCGTTCGATGCTGTTTGGTTTTCGTGATCGGACATGAATAAGTACTTTCAGCGTATGCTATGATCGTTCGTAGTTTTCAAGCTCTCATTACACTATTTCAAGTTTGTTCTTTTGTGATTTACGTTCTCAATCATTAAACTGGTATAGAAATTATTATATTGTATAGAAATCCTATATATTTTATACGCTTTTTTTATTATTGATTCAGAACTGTGTAAATTATGAAAACCGAAATCCTTAGTAACTTAGTAAAACCAGATTTAAGGAGAGAAAAAAAGTGCATTGAAATAAAGAATTTATTTATTTATTCATTTACTTATTTATCTTGTTGGTGGCAATGGTGCTATATTATTTTCATTTGCAAAAAAAAAAATAGCTTCACAGCTTAAATTGTGTTATGATATTCATTTCAGATTTGTGTTCAAATGCTCAATGTCTTCGATATTCGGAATGCCACCTAGCGTAAGGGTTCCCAGTAATAATATTGCAAAAGTTCGTGCACTTCCATGTAGTGGTGGGCCAGCGCAGACATAAACGGAAGCCCACCAGAAGTTTATCTGATGATTTCCAACGGCAAAGTTGACTGAAGCTGTCCAGCAGTGGTCATGCAGTGGTAGACCATTAGCCAACACTTCTCCATCATTGCCTGCACCTATCTTGCTGCTGGCCAGCAATTTCCTCTTTGCGGGGATAGCTTGGTGATAGATTTTTGGTCGACGGGATAACTAAGTAGTACCAAAAATACATATGTAACTGGTATTCGAAAACGAGGTTTTCGTCAAATTTTCGTAAAAAAAAAACACGCCAGACCCGGTGCATATATGACATCTGGCCAAATATTAAATAATGCAAGAAACCATGACATTTAATTTCCACTTCAAAGCAATGTTTTAATTTACCACTCGAAAAATAAAAAAAATGCAAACTGGCGAGTTGAAAAAAAGCTATTGGCGAGATTTGCACCCGGCTAGAGTAACACTACCAATAATTCTTTGCGACCATGGCAACTTTTATCTAGTTTTATTCGAAAAAAGAAACTGATTTTTTAATCAAAATGGAAAACTTTCGGCACAGAAGTCATATACGGCCCCATATTGGCGCGATTTTTTCTGACGCCAATGTTATATACGCAATGGGTACTTAACTGGCGCTAAAGTATCGTTATTTTGCGTGATATGGTTAGCCGGATGTTTTTGTTTATGCTGTTGATGTTTTCCCCAAATTGGCGTAGGAAGAAAATCGCGCCAAATTGGGGCCGTATATGATATTTGTGCCAAACTTTCATATGAAAAGCGAAGGTCTCAGACCGTATTTATTTATGGCAGTTACATGACTTGAACTATTATAATATAGATGAAATGATGGTGATAGAATAATATTTGGTGACTTATCACCTGTGCCTGGCTAACATTAAAGTACCAAAATGGCACCTGGAATATATAAACCGAAGTGGTCCGCCCGGAAATGTTGATGATAGTCATATGACTTAGGCTGTTGTTATAGAAATTGTTTTAAAATACCGGGAGACAAAGACTCTGTACACTTAATTCATTTTATTTTAGCTTCTTTTCAAATGTTTAACTGATCCTCTTTAATCAAACACGAAAACAACCATTAGATGTCTTAACAGCAACTGATTCGGCCTTAATTTTTTGCAATCAAAGGGAATTGAATCGAGACCCGTTTACAGGGAGATCTGTACAGTTTTTTTCAGTACAATTTAATCTTCTCTATTATTTTTTAAACCGATCAGATTAGAGTGTTTTTAGATTCTGCAGTGTCTGAACGGGGGGTTGGCGAGCGTAGCTTGTAGGGGGCAGAGCCCCCTAGTTTTAATATATTTACAAGAAATCAAATATTAAAAGGATTTTATTTTATTAATTTTTTTCTGATCAAAAATTATGCGTTATTTCAGAATTGTATTTAAAATATAGAAGACAAATAATAATAATTTTATGAAAACAAATTTTCTGCAAAAAGTAGACACATATTAGTTTGGATTTCCGACAACAGATACGGATATTATGAAATTCCACATCATACGCAATGACTTCATAAAAAAAAAAAAAAAAAAAAAAAAAAGAGAGAAGAGAGAAGATTACTACAAAACAAACTGATTTCGAAATTTGTTTAAGATGGCTTCTTCGAGTAGACCTACTGTGTATTCCTACAGTGCATGTTTTCATTTTATAGTCATGTACATATCTTGTTCTTTACATTATTGTTAATTTTTTTTATTCTATTCAAGCTGTTTAAAGATTAAAAAACATGAATTTGAAAACTGTAATTTTTTATTTAATTCTAACTTTTACACTGTTTCCCGACATTCATCCTGTAAACCGGAAAATTTCGTGATTCGGCATGCTTCAAATCCCGAACCGTATTCGAGGATGTTTACTGTAATATCTTCACGCGTATTGCGAGTAGTAGCGTAAAAAAGACATTTTTAATTCTCTTGCTTCTCGTATTAACTGAGCGCGATGTACTTTTATTACTACAGTATGGGATTTTCCAAAAAGGATACTCAATCTTTAAAATTCAGTAACTCGTTAACTTTAATAAAAAGTTATTCATGAAACAGGATAAAAATTTTGAATGCAATAATTTAAAAATAGCTCAAATTTTCGTCAACAGTTGACGCTATGTAGCCTCAAGTAAAAATTCTTAAATTAATACGCAAACGGGATCAAAATCCACTCAGTTTTTACTATTAATTCTGTTTATTTGTCACAACACACAAAAAAAAAGGTTTGCTATTTGAAGTTTTGGCGATTATTTCGGTATTCTTCTGTGTGGAAATAGTGCAATGCTATCTATTAGCTAAACTTTGAACTATTTCTTAAATTATTATATAGACATTTATGAACTACACACTTACTTTAATTAATTCTTGAATTTTAAAGAAAAGATATTCTTTTTGGGTTATTCTGTATTTGAACAATTAGGTAAACATTACATAATGTAAAATACAAATAATAAATTAAAGGATACAATGACAATGTTAGTAGTCTTATAGCGAGGTTTTGGTAAAACAGTTATATTCCTAGCTTCCTCTGCGGACATTTTACCTGTCCAAACTGTACACATATGGTATACCTGTATATCAGGATTGAAGTACTTCTGATTAAGCGCAGCACTAACCCATCCTTTATTGCATTCACACCAATGTCCTGTTTTATCTTCTTTCCCATTGTGGCATCGGATGTTCTGTAAAAAAAAAAAAAAAATATTTTTAGCAAAACAAAAATAAAAATTCACATTTAAGGCCCGGTTACAATGGTAATGAATATAATATATAAGCGTTAATTATAAGCTAGTTATAAGATTTACTGCCTCTATTTGACACATTATATATTGGAATATACAGTAGGGTGGGTCGAAAATAATAAATATTTTATGTTCGGAACGCTTTAGTGCGGAAAAGTTGCCTATTGTAATAAGAAAAGAAACGGCATAAAAATTTTTAAAATCGGTTAACATCTTCCGTTCGCGTATCGTACTTAAAGTTAATGAAAAATTGCAAAAATCACGCCTTTTTTGTATTTTTTTTAAGTTAATTAAAACTTTAAAAATAAATACGCTTTAGCTTTTTATGCTTGTTTTATGGTTTAAATAACCTAAAAAAATTAAATTATGATCAATCTAATTTTTTTTCGTTCGTACAACATCTTAGAAGAAACATAAATTTACCAATTTTTTGTAATTTTCACCGTGGAACACTTAGCTTGTTTGCTAGAACAAAACGACCCAGAACTCACCACGTGGTCGTGGTTGCACGTTGAGTTCTACCCACACCCTACCCAAACAACCATCCAATTATGGATATGGCATTTATATTATATTAAATGATCAGATGCATGTGAAGGTGCAAATCTATTTAAATGCTTATGTAAAAAGCAAAGAAAATTCCTGTCCTAGAGTTGAGGTTCATCTTTCTTCAAAGGAATCAAAGTTTTGAGAAAATCGGATCTATTGACGTAACAGTTACAAAAAAATCCCTGCCGGCACGGCCTACAGGCGGAGGTAGATTTCGTAGTTAAGTACTAAATTTATTAACAAAATTTAACTCAAAATTAGAGATAAACACAGTTTCTTCACTAAGAATGAGCTCTAGGGAGCTAAACTTTTTGTGAAAATTCTAATATATACGAATACACACACGCATGTATATAGAATAGATTTAAAAGTGGCTAAAGCAAATTCAGAGAACCTCAAAGTGTTAAAATATGTTAATATTTCCATAATCGGGCTTTTATCATGCTTTAATATGTTTCTTCAAACTCACATGACGTTATATATTCATCTCTGCTGAGATCCTTTATATTTCCAATATGACACAATATATATATATTTTTTACTTCGTCAAAAATTCGTCTATTTCATTTTGTGTTTTCCTGCGGAAATCTTATTCTAGAACACTTATGACGTAATATTCAATTTGTTTTCAATTCGTCAAACTATTTAATTTAATTTTTCCACGTGAGGATCTTGCAATAGAAAAGCAATTATTGTGGTGAGAATTTTATTGATTTTTTTTAATTGTTGGCAACTGCTATAACGAAAAATATTTATTTTTTCCTGCCATTGTTGTGTAAGAGCTGTTTTTATTAAAATCATGTTAAGACGGTATTCAAAATTTTTAACTCTCCCCATTTCCATTCCCTTGTGCCGATTTTCCCCATTTTCAATCCCCGCCGAGATATTAGCCATATCAAAGTTATTGGCGAGTTTGAAGACGATCCGTGCATAATTGCGACTTTTATCATGCGGACAAAATTTAGTACATACATACATACATACATATATATATATATATATATAAACTTTTTGGGTGGGGTGTGGTTTTGGGTTCCTGGGGTCATATAATAAAAAGTTATGAAAGAATTTTTCAAAAGTCGCACCATGGTAACGACTGCAATAGGTAGTATTTCTTACGAAATCTACCTAAAAGATAACTGTGAAGCTTGAGCAGGAAGCTCGCATTCTTCAGCAAGCCACTGAGTGGTAAGTAATAGTGTTCTCGGAAATTGATAAATACAAACATAGTTAGTTCTTTTGAAGACTCGGAGTATGAGGAAGATGAGTACAAACCAAGTACATTAGTCCGAGTGCTACACGACCAAAATAAGGTGAAAATTGCAAATCGTGATAAGAATATACCGATTGGTCAGTATCTACTCTATTTTAATACAATACATTTCAGAGGGGGAGGCACCGCGTAAAGTCGTGGGAATTCAAGATGGCGGCTGTTATTCAAAATGGCGTCATTTTTTTTATTTTTCTTAGTATTCATCATATAAATGTGTTTTTCAGATGGATTTCGATGTTTTTAACTTCAAACATTTCGCTTTTAATATTTTCCGTCATAGTTGAATGAGTTTATGAATTCAGTTTGTCTGTTTGTTTGTCTCTCTGCCTCTTTGCCATTCCATGCTCTAATTCGCTTAAATAACAACGCTCGCTTAAATTTACTCAGATTGTCATGTAATTTATATATGTTATTGAAGTTTACAATAACATGTTTCGAATAAAAATGAAATGTATAGGGTTTATAGTCCGTTTACAGGGCTTTTAAAAGAATTCCATTACGTTATTGTCTATTAATCCGGGTGCTACGGTTGAGAAAACTGCAAATCATGAGAAGAATATACCGATTGGTGAGTATCTACTTTATATTAATACAATCCATATGAGAGGGGAAGGCATCCCGTAAAGTCTTAGGAATTCAAGATGGCGGCTGTTATTCAAAATGGCGTCATTTTCTGAATTTTCTTACTATCCATCATATAAATGTGTGCTTCAGGTCGGTTTCGATGTTTTTAACGTCAAAAATTTCGTTTTTAATACTTTCCGCCATAGTTGAACGAGTTTATGAATTCAGTTTGTCTGTTTGTTTGTCTGTCTGCTTGCTTATCATCCCATGCTCTAACTCGCTTAAATTCACTCAGATTGTCATGTAGTTTATATATGTTATTGAAATTTACAATAACATGTTCCGAATAAAAATTGAAGGGTATAGCTTTTATAGTTCGTTTACAGGGCCCTCAAAAGATTTCCATTACGTTATTGTCTATTAGTGCGGGTGCTACGGTTCAGAAATCTGCAAATCGTCAGAAGAATATACTGATTGGTGAATATCTATTTTATATTAATAGAATCCATATAAGAGGGGGAGGGACCGCGTCAAGTCCTAGGAATTCAAGATTGCGGCTGTTATTCAAAATGACGTCATTTTCTGGAATTCTTGAAATTTTCATACTATTCATCGTATAAAAGTGTGTTTGATGTAAAATGTATATGCGAAATCTGTAAAAATAAGTGTGGCTGTAGAAAGGTTAGACTTTCTCGCACATTATTGTGCAACTTCAAAAATGAATGAGACAAATATAACTATACAAAGTGAAGTTTTTATATTCTCTAACTTTAAATGTAACTTGCAATATTTTTAATATCTTGTATAATTAAGGTATTAATAAAAATGCATTTTTTTATTTATTTATTCCTTTCATTTTCCTCACTATAAAGTACAAAAACACTTTAATAATTGTCCTATTTTCATTTTAAGCGTATTTCTGATGTTAAAAACGGAATTTTTGCAGTTTAAAATATCCAAATTGACATTATAGACACTTTTATATGATGTATAGGAATAAAAATGCAAACAATTTTGAATAACAGCCGCCATCTTGAATTCCTATAAATTGGCAAGATGCCTCAAATTCTTATATGCATTGTATTAATATGAAGTAGATACTGAACATTCGGGATATCTTTATCACAAAATGCAGTTTTTTCATACCTAGCAGCTCCACAAATAATAGTTGATTTAACTGATGATCTTTATAGAATTTATACACGAGTTACAAACGCACGTATTCTTTTTTTGGTGTGTCACTGTAAATAAACAATAAATACTATGCATACCGTATTCTATTGTAAGTATCGTGTAGTGCACCTCACGGATGTATGTCAATTTGAATGCGTTTCAGAGAATATAACATGATTAAAATATATTGCAAACGATTTCCTCATAGACAATAACGTAATGGAATTCTTTTGAAGGTCCTGTAAACGGACTATAAAACCTATGCACTTCATTTTTATTCAGAACATAACTTCAGTAACATATATTAATTACATGGTAATCTGAGTGAATTTAAGCGAGTTAGAGCGTGGAATGTCAAGCAGGCAGACAGACAAAATGAATTCATAAATTCATTCAACTATGGTGGAATGTATTGAAAACGACATTTTTGACATTAAGAACATTGAAATCGACCTAAAACACACATTTATATGATAGATAGTAAGAAAATTGAGAAAATGACGCCATTTTGAATAACAGCCGCCATCTTGAATTCCTACGACTTTACGTGATGCCTCCCCCTCTCATATGGATTGTATCAGTATAAAGTAGATACTCACCAATCGGTATATTCTTCTCACGATTTGCAGTTTTCTCAACCGTAGCACACGGATTAATAGACAATAACGTAATGGAATTCTTTTGAGGGCCCTGTAAACGGACTATAAAACCTATACACTTCATTTTTATTCGGAACCTGTTATTGTAAACTTCAACAACATACAAAAATTACATGGCAATCCGAGTGAATTTAAGCCAGTAGCGATATTTAAGCGAGTTAGAGCATGGAATGGCAAGCAGACAGACAGACCAACAAACAGACAAACTGAATTCATAAACTCATCCAACTATGGCTGAAAGTATTAAAAATGAAATTTTTGACGTTAAAAACATCGAAATCGACCTGAAACGCACATTTATATGATGGAAAGTAAGAAAAATCAGAAAATGACGCCATTTTGAATAACCGTCGCCATCTTGAATTCGCGCGACTTTACGCGATGCCTCCCCCTCTCAAATACATTGTATTAGTGTAAAGTAGATACTCACCAATCGGTATATTCTTATCACGATTTGCAATTTTCTCAACCGTAGTACCCGGACTACATCGGCTAAAATTAGATGAGAATTCAAATTAACGAAACAGCACTAAGGAGTGATCAGTTAGGAGTTTCTGATCAGCCAACATCTGTCATAGCATTAAGTGTTCTGCGAGACGTTGGGGTGATAACCAACACAGATTCTTCTTATGTGGTTGATAATTGTAAAATAAAAAGAGACGTTAGTCGTTTTAGGACGGATTTGAAAACCCAATTCATCCTCTCCCCCTGAGGAGAGTTCGAGTCTTTTCTTTGACGAACAAAAATATGATACGGTGTTCGTCGAAAAGTTTAATGCCCAGCAATTTCCCACGAATGTGATATAAGAACGTTATTCTCTTATCCAGGAATCTGTATCAACTTATATTGGACATGTATGTCCTTCCTCGAGTTCTTGAATATAAGAATATTCTCAATATTTCTTGTTTATCTGAACTATCAATATCAATAGAAAAACTAGAAATAGTAGTGTGTGATGGGACTGTAATGACCACTGGATGGAATAAAGGTCCCATCCACCGACTAGTAAATCAAGTAGGACGCCCGCGACAGTGAAGCATATGTCTCCTCCATTTTAATGAGCTTTCTTTTCGCCACATTTTCCAACATATTGACGGTCAAACTGCAGGGCCTAAATCTTTTAGTGCGCCAATTGGCCAGCAGCTGACTTGCTGTGAAAAACACCCTGTGGTCGATTATGAAGCCATAGATTGTTCGATTCCTGATGTAGACAGGAATTTGTTGAACAAAGAACAACAGTATTTGTTGACATTTCAAATGCACCTTGGGATATTGTCCAGAAGACTTGGCAAGTCGGATCCTGGTCCTTTGTCCTATTCTAGATGGCTAACCGCGACAACCAAGTAATGAGGTTGTATATAAGTTCATCAGATCCATCCGAAAACTTAAAGTAAATAGTTGGCTTCATTTAAAAATCATACATGCCTGTGTGGTTTGCCATAAAATAAGCAAATATTTTATTGACGGGCCAATACATGTCTTGCTTAAGCAATCCAAACAAACAGCTATTTATCCATTGAATTACTACAAGTTGTACACCCAGTAACAGAACGAAATGCGTTCTTTGCGCACCCAGAGAATGTTCTGTTGACAATGATTGTCAATGAAAGGGAACATATTCGGGAGTTCGGATATAGAAGGATCTTAAAAGCATGACAAACAGTCCCAAAGAAGAAGACCGTTAGAAATGTCGTACCACCGAAGGTACACCTGTTAGGCTTCCTATTACATTGAAATCATTGGAATTCTTGTGCGGTGTATCCTTCCCCAATGCTACGGGTCCTAAGTGAAGATGATATTAAATCACTCATCAATTCTGACAATATGCTCATCAGAGAAATACAAAAGTTTCCCTGTCACACCGAGGCTGTTGTGTACGTCAAACTTGTGACAGAGGCCTCGAATAAATTACATGGACATGAAGCTAGAAATGGCTATAGTCGAGCAACACTGAATTCTAGATCAGTTATGCCTCATTTCTCCAAAAATCATAATTTAAATGTGTATGAGATGTAAAAAACAATAAGTAAAAGCAGAGTAAGCCAGACAATCCTACTCTATGGAAAATATTTGTAAATATTAGTTGTAAATACAAGTACACTCGTATAATCTAAATACCACACCCAACAATTGGATGGTTGGCTGGGTAGGATGTGGGTGGAATTCAACGTGCAACCACCTCCACTTGATGAATGCTGGCCCGTTTTGTTCCAGCAAAACGAAAAATGAGTCGCATGGTCAAAATTGCGAAAAATTGGTAGTTTTTTGTTTTCTCTAAGATGTTGCACAAACGAAAAAAAATAGATTATTGAGCAGAATTTAATTTATTTATGCTATTTAAACCACAAAATAAGCATAAAAAACTAAAGCGTGTTTATTCTTAAAGTTTTAATTAACTAAAAAAAATTACAAAAAAGGCGCGATTTTTGCAATTTTTCATTAACTTTACTCTCTAAATAAAAAAGAGTGACTATTCACTCCTCCGGAGTGAATAGTCACTCTATCGCAGAGTCAAAATATGCCCAACCTCTTTAGAGTGACTATTCACTCTGAGCCAAAGTGAAATTTTTGACTCTCTGAAAGAATGAATAGTCACTCCTTGAAAGTGAATATCCACTCTAAACAAGGGTGGATAACCACTCTTTCGTAGGAGTGACTATTCACTCTTGCTAAAGGAGTGCAGTTTTTCACCCCTGGTAGGAGTGAATAGTCACTCTTTCATAGGAGTGAATGTTCATTTTTTTGTAGTAGGTTGTTTTTTTATTTTGCTTTTATGGTCATTTTAAAAGAATCGCATCTTTTACAGCATGCAATGGAAATATATACAAGCGTGGTAAAGATTGGAATAAAATACTTTATTAGCAATATTTATTTAATTCATAGTTTGTAACACTAATTGAACTTTTAAGGAAAAATTCAGTTAAGGTTACATACGAATTTAAATTAAATTACTGACAGAAATAAACTAGAATATTTTATTCCAATCTTATCCTTTGTGTTTGTTTTTATTGCATGGAAAGATATATAAAGATATTACTTTTAAAGTTTTATTAATAACTTTTTAATAGGTGGATGTTACATGTTTAACAATGTTTGATCTCATTTAAATTTTTGTTTTAAATATAAAACCGTACTTTTTCCTTAAATTATTGCTATTTTTGCAAAGTGCTATTGTTCTAAAATATTTTTAATCTTTTCATTTAAACGCAATGCTTATAATCTCACTTCTTTTTAAAATAAGTTCTAAGCATGATTTAAATGTTAAGAATGTATAACTTCTTTTATCCGTTGTGATTTGCTTTTGTTTTATTTAATATGAACATGGAGTCTAAATTTTGAGTTCTCTGGAATATGTATATTTTTTTCTTTTAAACATATTCCTTAACTTAATCATGATTTTTAATTGCTGTCCGTTATTGCCATAACCCACGATAAGCCATATTTAATTTAATTTTTTTTATTCGCGTAGATATTGTATTTTGTGACTATGAGCAAAATAGATTTTATATGTTTTATAGGAAAAGATTGACCTCGGAAGTAGAAAAAAAAGAAACTTAAAAATAAAGTAAATGACTGCATTAAATATATTCTTATTATTTTTAAAACATTTTAGTGTAAAAAAGTGGTTATTAATCTCTTTAAAAAATATTCAATCCTTTATTATGTAAGTAAATATGACCATTTTAAAAAATATACTAAAGCAGTCTTATCCATCAACTTCAAAACAGGCATAAAAAAAACATTTTATTCCAATGCTTAAATATTATGTTTTATTGTTTAGCGCCAAAAATTACGTGTATCAAAAACGTAGAAAATGTTTTTATAATAGAAGGAAATTTAATAACTGATGCAGAATATCTATAATTAAATTTTTTTATATTACTCAGTCTCGAACTTTTTAAATCATAACCCGCAGAAAAATGTTTACATACAATTAAAAAAAAATTAATATACAGTAAAACCTCCCTAAGGCGACCACGTACCGTTCCAATAAAATTGGATCATTCCGAGAGGTTGTCTCTTAATGGAGGTCATGTTTAAATCTAGATTTTAATTGTTTAAAAATGGTAACAATGTTACTAAAATTTATTTTTCACATTTGGAAAAAATATAAAAATTTAAGTATCAAAGTAAAAATTAATTACATAAGTTAATTACTCCAGAGTTTTAAAAATGAATACATTGAGCTTTGCCTTAATTTTACAGTTTTATATTTGATAATTTTTATCTCGAAATCCTTTCGAAGTTCAGTAAATAAATGCTTTTTTTGTGGACGGGAACAAATAATGAAGGTTTCATTACTTTATCCATTTCTTTGAGAGTTTTCCGACAGAATAGGGCAGAGGAGTTTATTGACCGTCATTCTTAATTTGTAATCAGAGTTAAATTCATTGCCTAAAAAGGCACAACGAGACTTAAAACTCTTAAAAACACTTAAAAGTTACCGGGATAAAAAAAAAAAAATCTAAACTTAGTTTAGAAGTTTGATGAATACTGCACGCTCCAGAATTATTTTTTTAATAAAACCTTTTTCAGGCGACCAGAAAAAAAACAGAATTTATTTCATTTTCTTCAAAGAAATCGATCTCTCATGGAGGAAGTTCAACTGGGATGGTCTCTGAATGGAGGTAAAATTAGTATTGAGCCTATGGGAATGAATTCCGTTCCATGAAAAAATGGTCGTTCAGGGAGGTGGTCGCCTAATGGAGTTGGTCGCACAGTGAGGTTTCACTGTACCAACCTTTTCGTAATAGCATAAACATCAAATATCATATTTAACTCCGAAACAATAATAAATACTCTTAACTGTATATAATCCGAAATCAGTAATAAACAAAGAAAAAAATCTTATGTAACGGCAAATTAATATTTTCGAATGTGTCTCCTACGAAATTAAATCTTCCAGTTATCTTCTCTTATAAGTCAGTCACCCTTTCTAACGAAAGAGATAAAAAATTTTTGTTCTGATCGTCGGCAAAAATAATTTGCAACACAGCATTGAAAGAGAAGAATAAAATACTTACATTCATTTTTTTTATTCACATTTCCCGAACTAATGATTTGTTAAGCATTGTCTCTGAATGGAGGTAAAATTAGTATTGAGCCTATGGGAATGAATTCCGTTCCATGAAAAAATGGTCGTTCAGGGAGGTGGTCGCCTAATGGAGTTGGTCGCACAGTGAGGTTTCACTGTACCAACCTTTTCGTAATAGCATAAACATCAAATATCATATTTAACTCCGAAACAATAATAAATACTCTTAACTGTATATAATCCGAAATCAGTAATAAGCAAAGAAAAAAAAATCTTATGTAACGGCAAATTAATATTTTCGAATGTGTCTCCTACGAAATTAAATCTTCCAGTTATCTTCTCTTATGAGTCAGTCACCCTTTCTAACGAAAGAGATAAAAATTTTTTGTTCTGATCGTCGGCAAAAATAATTTGCAACACAGCATTGAAAGAGAAGAATACAATACTTACATTCATTTTTTTTATTCACATTTCCCGAACTAATGATTTGTTAAGCATTGTGCGTATTAGAGGTCTGCACGGGCTGAAATTTCCAAGCCCGGGTCTGGCCCGACTGATAGAAGAAAAAATTCGGCCCGGCCCGTAGAAAAAAATTGGCCCTACCCGGCCCGGTAAAAAACTTAAAAGTTTGGCCCGAGCCCGGCCCGGAACGGAAAAAAAGTTAAAATCTCAGCCCGAGGCCGGCACGGCCCGAGTGAATTTCAACAAAACATTGATTTTTTCTTTTTTTTTGAAGTATTAAAAATCTGAAAAATGCTATACAGTAAGACGGAATTGCATAGAAAAGAAAAAAAATGCGTTATAAAGTTCTTTTCATATTAGTATATTAATTATGCATGGATCAACACGTTAGTGAGTTTAAAAGTGATTAGTGAGTTTAAAACTGGGTTCCGTCATAGGCAGGCTCTTTTTCACACGTTTTATTATGTTTTAATTTAGCTATATTTTAATAAGCGCAGAAATCTAGTGTTCTTTAAAAAGAATAAATTTTAATGTTTAAGTGTAGAATAATGGCCATTTGAAAATGTATGCATTTTTTGCAAAAATGTTTGGGCCAGGCCTAATTTTACTGACTTTTGAATGGACCAGACCACGCTGAGACAGTGATTCTCATACGGTCAAAATTAGGACTGAAAATTTTGGGCCGTGAAGACTCGCAATGAACCAGTCTCGGCTTTGTTCAGAAAAAAGTGTGGCCCGGGCCCAGCCCGAGTTCTGTGGGTGAAAATCGGCCCGAGCCCGAGCCGGCCCGTGCAGATCTCTAGTGCGTATTCAATTGTTAAAAGAATTATATTTCAAACCGGTATATGAAGAAATATAACAGACAATCACTTTTGAACACTCTAACGATCAATCTTTTTCTATACAACATACACTACGTAGCTAATAATCTTAACATTCCACATAGCTACACGGATAAATGCTTAAAATTAAATAAGACTTATCTTTATTTTATGTATTCCATAAAGAATAATTTTAATGTTATCCCAATCTGTTAATCCTAAGATGGCGGAGGAAAAAGTAATCATTTTTCTTATCTTTTAAGGGTGTCGTCCCCTTGCTGCTCTGATTGGTTAATAAGCAATGCATACGTAAGTCACTCTTTCAGGAGTGAGACATTTCACTCCTTTCTAGAGAGTGGAAAATTCCACTCTTTAAGGAGTGTATTTTAATAAAATTCACTCCAAAAAGAGTAAAAATGCCTGTCACTCTTTAAAAGAATGATCTTTTCACTCCTCCCAATTTTAGAGTGTAAGTACGATGCGCGAACGGAACATGTTAATCGATTTTTAAAAATTTTATGCCGTATTTCTTCTCATTACAATAGGCAACTTTTCCGCACTAAAGCATTTCGAAAATTAAAAAAAAAAATATTTTTTTTCGACCCACCCTAATATACAGGGTGTCCACTCTCAACGGTGTCCAATGGTTATTTTCCAAACCGTTAGTCATAGACATATAGTTCCAATTACAAAAATCCTTTAAATGAAACAAAAAATTATTTTAAGAGTTATTTTTATCAATCAAAACAGTGCTTTAAAAGCTACGAAATTTAAATTTTTATATAGTCCCCCTGTCCTATAAGTGATAATTAGTAATAATTTCCTATTACACTAACAAGTAAGACAAAAAAAAAAGTCCCATTCACGTAACACTAAAATTGACCGAGTTATGAAACTTTGAATTGCATGATTTATACCAATTTTCTGCATCTGAACATAGATGAATTGGGTCATGCTTCTAGAGATCGTACACAAAGTGCTTAAAGTATTAAAAAGATTTATTTCTGGAGAACATTTCTGCATTCAGCAGAAGGGAGTCACTTCGATCAAGTTTTTAAATAACTTTAATTTTTATTAATTAATTTTTAGATTAGATTATCTACCAGCATTTTAATATATGTATTATTTCGTAAAGAATTGCAACTGTTGCTTTTCATCCTTTCATTTAACAAAAATATGTCATTTTTTAACTTATATTTTTAGTACAAGGTGTACATTTTCCTGTAATATGTCAAAATGAAAACAGATTTCAAATTTATATTGTAAGGGTAATTTCACTCTCAACTATTTGTTTATATATATATACAGGGTGTTCGGTCTCAACGGTGACCAATGGCTAACTCCTAAACCGTTAGTCATAGACATATAGTTCCAATTACAAAAATGCTTAAAATCAGGTAAAGAAATGTTTAAAAAGCGATTTGGGTCAATAAAAGCATATCTTAAAAACTTATGAAATTTAAATTTTTATACGAGCTCCCGGTCCTATAAGTCATATTTAGTAAAATTTTCATTTTACACTGACAAGTAATACACAACAAGTCCCGTTATTCTACGATTAAAATTGACCGAGTAATAGATGTTTAAAACTGGAGCATATTTTTTGCTGCAAATTGGGGGTCATACACAAATTTATTCGAAATATAATTTCGTCAGATATATTAAAAAATGGTTGAGAGTAAAAATAACATTGCAATATAAATTTGAAATCTTTAATCATTCTGACATATTAATTCAAAATATACAATTTGTATTAAACATTTAAAAAGAAAGAAAAAACAGAATTTATGTTAAATAAAATGATGCTAAATTAACAGCCTCAGTTGTTTACAAAATGATACGTATTTTAAAATATTATTAGATTACACTAGCCTGCAAAAGTTGGGTTATGTCATGTTTTTTAGCTTTTGATAATTGATTCTTATGTAATCTGTACCGCTGAATCTGAAATTGACCTTCATTTTTAACCATCACATTAGGATTTTTTGCAAATTTCAAAGTTAAAAAGTTAAAAGTTAAAATTGAATCTCTTCCCTCATCTCATCGGACCACTCAGCTATTTAGCTGTAGGAATTCCAGGATAATCGATAAATATCGATTAAATACAAAATATCGAATAAAATAAAATAAAACAAAAAAAAAGGTTTGCATATGTTTTATAGTATGAGATTTTCGCTGTATTTTAACTTACACATTTACGATTTGCAAAAAAATTCTAACGTGATGGTTAAAAATGAAGGTCATTTTCAGATTCTGTGCTAAAAAGTACGTAAAAATCAATTATCAAAAGTTAAACAAGTTGGAAATTGCTCGTCAAACGTGGCAAATGAGGTGCGTTCGACTATAACTACTTTTATAATTATTTTTTGCACCCCATATTATACTAAAGGTATATTTTTGTGTACTTAATAAGAGCATAGTCTGTAACATCATTAAAATGTACTTGCAATAATTTTTTCTCATTCCCCGTAATGTAACGGAAAACTTTTGACTGCCCCTGTAATTAAACTATTCATCCGATTTTCATAAAATTTTAAATGGCTAGACAAAATTTTGCAACAATCATATATTTAAAATTTCAGACCATTCGGTTGGGTAGTTTTTTCTCTGTTATATGCGGACGGACGGACGGACAGACGGACTGAACGACGACTATAGGTGCTACGTATTTATATAACTAGTAAATCTGCAGATCAGGAGCCTCAACGTCAGCTCTGCAAGTCATTGTTTTTAGACACACTTTGGTAATATTCAGTTTCCTGCAAACCGCAATTTAAAGTTTTCAAATTATGTAATTATTTATAAGAATAAAAAATACGAAGTTTTCAGACATTAGAAGCATTAAATTAAAAACGTTATGGAATGATATTTCGAAATTTTCATGAGCTGTTAATTCTGGTATATTTTTTAAATAATAAAGTAGATTTCTTCAGGGGGGCGGAGCCCCCCTGAACCTCCGTCGTCTTATTAATTTACATACGTAACTTTTTATTGATTGCGCTAATGGTTAGCGCAAATCTTAGATTTCTTTTTACACTTCCGAGCCTTATTTTTCAATACTGGTAACACAGAAAATGATTTACATTGACGCAATTATATTAAACGTTTAGGTTTTATGAATGAAAATGTAATTTCCTTTAAAAATAAAATAATTTTCATTCATCTTTTCTGAAATGAGGCGGCATTAAGAAGTAACACCCGTCAAAAAACATTTTTTCAGGCAATCTAGTTAATGCTTGGTTTTTAAGGATGAAAATATTTATTTCCCGATACAATGACGTCATTTTCGACAGCGATAATTTTGCGGTGCATAATTTTGATATTTACTAAATATTTGCTTTTCAAAAGTTTTTTTTTTTCTCATTGGAATTTTCGATTAAGAATTAACATTTCTGTTAGCTGTGTGCAGACGATAAACCATGAGATATTAGTAACATTTTTTTTTTTTAATAATAAGAATTAATATCATAACACAAGCCCCTTTTATTTCAACCTCAAAGCTTATTCGTTTTTTTTTTTTTTGATATATGAGATCAAATTCACCTTCTTTTCGTATTTTCACTTTATTTCTAATATGAAGGCGTATTCATGTCTATTTTTTATTTCATTTTCCTCTCGCACATAAAAATCTTTCAAATCAAAATTAACTGTTTAGGATAAATTTTTATTCAGGGATTGAATTTTCGTGGCAACGGCAAAAAAAAAAAAAATGATTGTTAAATTTCATAGCAAAATGTCGATTTATTCCTTATGAAAATAATGAACTTTTTAATTTAATTCGTCCCTTTTGACTTTGATTTAACTTCAAACAATTACACATACAGGGTATTTTAAGTAATGAGAATAAGTCCACAAAAAAAATTTTTTTAGAGATATCGCTACAAAACTTTAGTAGTCTTCAAAATATGCTCTTTGAGCATCTACACACTTCTGCAGGCGAGATTTCCACGCTTCGTACGCTCCCTGGAAGTCACCAACCGAAACATCCATCAGAGTATGCGTGCAAGCCCTTTTGACAGCATGCAGGATCCCACGGTGGCGCCTTTTTAGGGCGGTTTTCACTTTGGGGAAGAGGAAAAAGTCTGATGGGGCAAGGTCGGGGCTGTAGGGAAGCTGTGGAATTGTTACGATGCCATTTTTTGTCAAGTGCTCGGTAACCACGAAGCAGGTGTGAGATGGCACATTGTCGTGGTGGAGCTTCCAATTGGCGGCAATTGCTTGCTGAATTATTTCCAGCGTTGATGCACCCGATTTTCCAAGGCGAACGCAAAATTTGATTGTGTAACGCTGTTCAATGCTTTGTTGCATTTTGAACTTGCACACACTTTTTTGAAGACGTCTACGCCACGCTTGATTCTGCCTCAACCACAGCCAGCAGGCGACTGGCGAGTGAAGCGTTATCAACAAAGCGATATAAGTAAGCGTGCAAACTTAATGCTGGAATCAGGCGTAAATTAACACAGTTGCGCCATCGTGTGGACGGAGTGACAATCCACATAAGCGGGCTTTCAGTGTGGCGCATATTTTCTAAATCTGTGGTCACTCACGGAAATGAACTTTGTTTGCCACATTTATTGCAAAATAATGGCGTACCGAGAGAGGCATCAAGATGCACTTGACACCACGAAGCTTTTTTCGCCTTGTTAGATACATTTCAGTTTTTAATCAAGGTGAAAAAAACTTCACAATTTTAGTGGTGTGAGTAAGAAAACAGTTAAGTATCTACCTATAGTTCACACTCCATCCGCTACGTGGCGCGTGACCTTGATTGATGTGACCTCGCTTTTAATCTTGCGGTTACTTCTCTCATTTAAGATAGGACGCTTACTAATATCGCTTTGGTTATCAAGGTCGAAGGCCCCACTACCGACTCCAACCGATCGGAGCGCCCTCTGTCGTACAGCCGCGTCAGTACAAAAATATTCTCATTACTTAAAATACAAACCCTGTACTTTCACATTTACGATATTTTTAGGTGTAGTTCGCTGCTAGGTAACAGTTAAAGAATAATAAAAACAATTAAATATGTGCTTAAAAAGAAAATTTATATTAAAAAAAATATTTTATATTATTGAAACACATATATAAAATTCCTCCATAAAAGTTATACACCGAATTTAAAAACTCTGACAAATGTATACACAAAATTTCAAACTAATATGAATAATGTATGGTTCTAATTAGGAAATTTCATCATCCTTAATTTAGCATTTAAATCCTTCAATCATATGAGCCATTTCTTTTCAACAAATAAAAATGAAAAAATCGTCTGAATTGCTATAGGAAAGCATTAAGTCGCAAAATAAAATGTTCTATATATTCCGAACGAATGAACCAAATTTAACCAAAAACTATACAGCTAAATCCTGGGATTTCACCAACATGCATCCTTAATTTTAAGATTATCGGATGCTTTTTCGGCAGTTATCGCGGAACAGACAGACAGACAGACTAACAGACAGACAGACAGACTAACAGAAACCAAAACTTTTCGTGTCTCCACAAGCCTTCACTGACGTTTCGGCAATTACGAACGCACCTAAAAACGCAACCATCTCCTCTCCTTTATAGTATCCGATTTTTGTTATTCTTTAAATTTGACAATTTATGATTTGCGAAATATCGTAACATGATGGTTAAAAGTTAATGTAATTTTCGGATTCAGTGCTAAAAAATACATAAAAGTTAAAAAAACAACAATCGTAGTCTTGTATTATCTAATCTAAAACTTTTTCTTAAACTTCTTGGCGGTAATCTATCCGAATTTTTTTTGTGTTATCCTGTAAAATTAGTATAAATGGTAACCACCGAAAATCATAATAATATTAGGTTGTTATTGGATTTGCGCCAGTATGTAAAATGTAATCTCGATCAGATATTTAAAAGTAAGTTAAAGTTCGAGTACAAATTTTGAACTGGAATAACATACATACGATCGTTGAAGTAACATAAGAACTTATAAAAATAACATAATTTTTGTTAAAAGAAATCATAAAAGAAACAGTCTCAAATCCTGACAAAATAACACATATGTTATTTTAGCCAATCTGAAACTTAATAAATGTTAACTTAATCGTAATACTTCTAGGATTTTTTTCAAAGCGCAGATACGCATGAAATAAGATCTTCGAATGCTTTAAGCACTTGGTATGTGATCCCTCAAAGCCAAGCTGAACTCATTTGTCTTCAGAGCAGAAAAGTGGCATAAGTCATGCATTTTTAAAGTTTCATAACTTGCTCAATTTTAGCGTTATATGAATGGGACTTTTTTTTTGTCTTACTTGTCAGTGTAATAGGAAAATTTTACCAAATATAACTTATAGGACCGGGGGACCATATAAAAATTTAAATTTCGTAATTTTTTTAAAAATGCTTTTATTGACCCAAATCGCTTTTAAAATATTTCTTTACCTGATTTAAAACATTTTTGTAATTGGAACTATATGTCTATGACTAACGGTTTAGGAATTAGCCATAGGACACCGTTGAGACCGGACACCCTGTATATCTGACGATTATTTATATTTCTAGTAAATTTGTGAATGATCCCTATTTTGCAGCAAAAAAGAGGCTTCAACTTTAAGCAGCTATTACTCTGTCAGTTTTAATCGTAGAAGAATGGGACTGTTTTTTTGTCTTACTTCTTAGTATAATAGAATATTTTTACTAATGTAACTTACAGGACCGGGGGACCGTATACAAATTTTAATTTCGTAATTTTTTAAGAAATGTTTTTATTGGCCCAAATTGCTTTCAAAATACTTCTTTACCTCATTTAAACATTTTTGTAATTGAAACTGTACGTCTATGCCTAACGGTTTAGGAATTAGACATTGGATACCGTTGAGAGTGGACACCCTGTATTCGTTGTTCGTATTACAAGTACTCCAAGAATTTCTTGTGGTGAAAAAAAGGGGAAATTGTCATAGCCATCGCTATCACACTTACATATGCGCAGTGTTGCATCAATATAGCATATTTATTAATCTACTATCTGTCAATCTATATTATAAAGGATAAACGTACCCGTCCTGGGCGCTAACGTCATGTTGACGGTGGCAACACCAGAAAATTAAATTTAGATTTTACTACATTTTTTTAACTTCTAAACATCGCGCATTTTCAATTTTTACACCGTCGAATAACGAAAAAAAATTTACTTCAAATGCAATTTGTTTGAAAACTGTAGGGTAAAGTGCCCATATTTCGTCCCCTCTCCTAATTTCGTCCCCCTTAACTTCTCCGCTTTCGCGAAAGTGACGCCACTTATGACGTAATGCACCGGGGACGGTAGGTAAAAGGGGTCAGTCCCAGCAAAGAAAGAAATAGTGGGCCACCAGCTGGAAAAAAGATGGCAGCCAGCACTGTTATCAGCGGTAAAGTGTAATGGTGCTATTACTTAAACCAGTACTAAAGTGTCCGTGCGGAATGCAGCTGGCTCATCAGTGATGGCCAACAGCAGGCCAGCATTGGTATGCCATCACATTACTTCAATCCGGCATTTTTCCTGCAGTGTTAGCACCTATCCTATGCTATTCCTTTGCTGGCCCAGCCAGAGACCCGGAGCTGGAGCTGGAGCCCGGAGCCAGAGAGCTCCGGAGCTGTGTTTTTCCTGGAGCTGGAGCTCTAAATTTTCCCTTGCTTTAGCGCTCCTTTAGTTTTTAATCATTTTTTTTCAGTCTTTTAAATTTCCTGGCTTAAAATATTTTAATTACGTCATTATTCAGTATTTTAATTATATCATTTTTTAGGGGGTTTTTTTTATATTAGAGATGAAAAACTTCTCAAAACATGGTAACACTACTTTACTTCTACTTTCTACTTGAGCTAAGTAATAACACTATTTGAAAAATATGGCCGCATGTTGTTTACATGTGTAGTTGTACAATTTTGTTTGTTTGAAAAGGGTAGAAGAAATTTACGATTTTTGTGTTTAAAATTCCACCAAACTTTCTATTTTAAAAGTAAAAGCTAAAAGATGTCATATTTTCTGAACAAACATTTCAAGTTTGATGAGAAGAAAAATGCATTTTGTCTGACCTTTAATGAAGGTAAAGGAAGAAAGAATTTGTAAACAAAAAATTAAATGTGTAAATTAAAATCTGCAACTCAAAAGCGCGAAGTTGGAGCCGAATTGGAGCCGGATTCACAGCATTTTATCTAGGAGCGGAGCTGGAGCACCAAAAATTGTTCGGCTCCGGTTCACAGGGCCCAGCACTTTCCCTTACAAAAATTTCTTATAGAATTCTATAAAAAACTTAAAGAAATATTATTATTGAATAATGTCCCGTTTCACTAACAGCTATAGAAGTGTCTATAATAGAAATGTCTATAGAATTATTTGAACTTGCAGCTATTTCCATGTGGTCACCCTCCCAAGTACTAACCGCGATCGGCGTTGTTTGATTTTCGTGATCGGATATGAACAAGTGCTTTCAGCGGATTCCACGAATGCTCGTTGTTTTCAGCCTCTCAATACACTATTTCAAGTTTGTTTCTTTTGTGATTTGAGTTTCCAATCATTAAACTTGTATAGAAATTATTGTATTGTACAGAAATCCTATATATTGTATACGTTGATTGATTCTCAACTGTGTAAATTACGGAAACCGAAATCCTTTGTAACTCAGTAAAACCATATTTAAGAAGAAAAAATGTGCGTTGAAATAAAGAATTTATTTATTTATTCATTCATTTACTTTTTTATTTTGTTCATGGCAGTGGTGCTATATTGTTTATAGTTTCCAAAAAAAAAAAAAAAAGCTTCACAGCTTAAATTGTGTTAAGACATTCATTTCAGATTTGTGTTAAAATTCATTAATCTGCCGCGGGGTGATAAAAATAACTCTTATTTTAATATAGACTTAACAAAATATTTAAAAGTCTAATAAATTATTATTTGTTAGACTTGAAACGTAATTGTTTAAATATTTTTACATTTCAGATTAAAATATATGAATAAAAATTAGAATTAGTGGATTTTTTTTTTTTAACTTAGATGAATTACGCAACCTAGCGTAAGGGTTCCCACTAATAATACTGCAAAAGTTCGTGCACTTCCATGGTGCGGTGGGCCAGCGCAAGAGATAAAAGGAGGCCCATCAGAATTTTATCTGATGATTTCCAACAGCAAAGTTGACTGAAGCTGTTTAACAGTGGTCATGCAGTGGAAGACCATTAGCCAGCACTTCTCCATCATTGCCAGCACCTATCTTGCTGCTGGCCAGCAATTTCTTCTTTGCTAGGGTGTTGAAAGTTTCGTTCGCGAAGACACATACGTAAATTAAATACGGCGAATTTCCTATTTTTAAAAGACCCGAGTTCTTATTACGTCGTTTGTAGAACGTTAGATACTGTACTGTAAGTATTTATTTCTTATTCATTGCATGTACTTTACGTTGGTAAGATACTGACAGTAGCATACAGTGAGTTTTAGGACGCTCAGTTCATCGTATGGGAACTGAAGATCCGTAATATTTGGAAGTAGCGTGGTCCCAATTTCGTCCCCCTTGTAGTTCTTATTTTCGTCCTGGGAACGAAATTAGGAATACTTTTTCAAGACATTTTTTTAAATTTTTTCCTCATGTTTGGATGGCTAATGCATAGTTGCCAATCTCCCGATTTTTTGGATACCAGTAAAATCTTACAAAAATGTTTTCTTTATTTAATTGCGTTAAAACTGCGACTATTTAAAGCAACTATTTCTGCATAAAAATATTGGTATGAAAAAAATCGGGAGGTTGCCAACTATGCGTAATGTTTCGTTATGTCATTCTTCCTCTGATAATTAATACATTTCTTTGTGCCTTACTTTAATGTAAATTAAATTACTTACTCATTTAGAAATAAATTTTTATTTAGTTATAAGTTAAGCCTCGGCGTATTGGATTTTTTGGGGGTATGAAATTAGGACCATTTTTTTTTTCTTTTGCAATTTTTAGATACTTTTGGAAAAACATTTTTTCGCATTGTTAAAAATTTTTTGTATGACATTTGCCTATGTTTCTATATGCGTAAGTGGTTAGTCTATGTAAAATCCAAATTTGGTAGATTTTCACTGAAATTTCCAAGGGCCTAAAAGTGACTGGGGAGCGATAATAGGGCACCTTACCATATTAAAAATTGTTTGAAAACTGTATCGTAATTTACTGATATTTTATGGTTTTTAAAATAATTTTCAACCGGGATCTTTTAAAGCATCTATCACTATCGCGTGCAGTTGATTACGAAAGACAAATCCGTTTGCATTCTAGGGGAGATTTTCCTATAGAAGGCTGAAAAAAGGATGTTTTTTACAATTTTTTTTTCCTGGAATAGGAATGAAGATTTTAGCTACGGGTTTAAGTTGTTATTATAATTTGAGGAACATTAAAAAAAATTAACTAAAAATTGATGACGTGACTCGAGTTACGTGGGTGGATGTTTACTAGCGTGCTCGCTGTGCACTTCCAGTCGGGCGGGGGAATCCGATAGATCACCAGACTCGTCTGCAATCAATTTTCGTTAAGGATTATGAAAGTGGATAAAATTGCCTGGATTTTTCAACACTTTGACGTCAAAAAGTTGAAAACCAACAAAGTAGTGGATATTTGAAAAAATATATATTTTTTTGACTCCTTTTTTTGCATTTTTATCATTTTTCTAAAAATGTTTATTTCTTTTAATATAAAAATGACTGGAAGTGGTCCAAGTTCAGATAAATTGTGTTCCTTTTAGTTAAAAAAAAATAGCAAGATCGGTTTAAGAGTTTAATAGTGAAAGTAGATTTTAAAAGAATATCGAATTCAAAAGAAATTACTTTATAAAAATAAAATGTAAAATAATAAATACTATAATTAAATTTTATTGCTAAATTATTTATCTCAATGCAAATAATAAACGGCGATTGTACACACTGAGGCAATCCATAACTCGACCACAGAATAGTCCAGGGAAAAGTTTTAAAGAGATTTTAAAGTAAAAAACTCCATAGAGAGGGTTTAGGAGGATTGGTGCGTTTAATTCGTCGATGACTGAGGCGACTTCGTGCTTATTCATTGATGTTGCCTGTGGTAAGGAGAGAGTGGGAGGGCAGACCGATGCCTAACCATGATAATGCCTGACCGATTACCAGCGATTGTTGCACATAGAGTTTGACCTAAAATTTTGATCTTTAATATCACAGTTCACAGATCCAGTTTCAAAACGTTATACCTCTGTCTTACTCGGATCTATGTTTGTGGTATGTTACATTATAATTGATGGAGTCATTTCCGAGAAATTATGTTCATTTATCTGCCAAGTTGGAGCGTATACATAGGAAGCTTCGCTCACCTTCGGATAGCTGCGCTTCAATAATGAACTTACCGAGTGTCCTAAAAAGGACTGACTGATTTTAAAATTCAATAACTTGCAAACGGTGGCAGGTACTTAAAAAATTCTTGCAAAAGCGTTATGTATGATATCAGGAGTTATTTTTACTGCGATTCCCGAATTTATTTCGAATTACAAACATTAGATGGCGCTGCGAACAATCTGCGCTAAATCCAGGGCCGATTTTTGACCCACGCAGAACATTTTAATCTCCTTTTTTGGCATGAGAGAAAAGAAAGGCCAAAACACCCAGCTTGAATTTAGCGCCTATTGCTTGCAGCGCCATCTATTGTTTGTAATTCGAACTAAATTCGATAATCACTGTAAAAAAACTCCTGACATCATACATAACCCTCCTCCAAGAATTTTTTTAATATCTGTCACCGTTTGCGAGTTATTGAATTTTAAAATCAGTTAGTCCTTTTTAGGATACCGGGTAATAATTTATAACCGATAATAATTTATCAGCAAACAGAGAGGGGTGAAATATTATCATTTCGGGTTTATTAGCTTATTTATTGCTCTCGGCGGTGGTTAGGAAAGAATGGGAGAGTCAACCAACGCTTATAACCACCGCGGAAATGCCTTGTCCGACTGCAGAAGATTGTTGTTCGTATGGTTTACATTATAACTTAACCTTTAATTAACCAGCCAACACATCGAATTAAAAAAAAAAGGGCCACCTTTTCAGCCGTGTCATACTAAGATCCATTTTTGTGATAAGTTACATTATAATTGATCAGGCCATTGCCGAAAAACCGTATCCACTTCATTGTCATATTTCAGGGGAGGAAGCTTCGCTCATCTTCGGCTCACAGTGTTTTAATAACGAGTGTCTAAGTCCGTTCACATTTTTAAAATTCACAAAAAAAATTAATACAATGTGATGCCAGAGTATGGTTTACACTTTTTGGCGCAGATACAGATTTTTTGTAGAAAAGGAAAAATAATTCAATTTTTTACCAATAGGTTGCGCTATTAAGATATGAAAAATATATAAATTTATATAACATGTATTTTTTTTACACTTGAGAAAATAGTACACGCTGAATTATAAATACATGGCTGCATTAAACACACATTGCATTTATACAAATACATACCTGTAATGTTTAGAGTCTCAAAATTTCTTATGTATTTTAACAACGCGAACCTTAACACCGAAATAAACACAGAAAAAAACAGGGAGGTATGAAAACGTTATATCATTCATAAAAATGTATATTAAAAATTCCACTTACAGCTGGATATCCATGTTCATGCGCCAAAGTCCCGATACTTGGTTTTCCTTCCTTAAATTCTGCATAATCTTGATTTCGAACAGTTTGCTTTAATCTTACACACGTTCCACTGTCCACATTGTATGCCTAAAATAAGAAAAAAAGACATCTACATTTATATTTATATTGGAAATTCTAACTTTTTAAAAATAAAATTTTATAATATAAACACAGTGATCCACCGATTCACCAACACTCTATTCTTGAAGCTATTTATAAAACTATTGGTGTGACCAAGTATGATTTTTTAAATTATTATTTAACAAATAGATAAACACTTTTTACTTTCTTCTATCTTTACAGGAAGAAAGTATTGGATTCGTGAAAATTTTCGACTTTCGGTTTTCGACGGATTTACACGTTTTATGGGTCAGAAATTCCCAAAAACATGTTTTTACAAAATGTCTGTCTGTGAGTCTGTCTATCTGTCCGTCTGTCTGTATGTGACACAAATTTTGTGGGGGCTCTATCTCAAGAAGTAATGCACGGAATTTAATAAAAATTTATATTCAGGTAGTCCCTGATATAGATTGTTGCTGATTAGTTTTTTGTGTAAATCGCCCTGCAGGTGGCGCTGCAATGCAGCATTTTGCAGGATTTCCGCAAAAGCTCTATCTCAAGAACTAATGCACGGATTTTTATAAAACTTCAGATTCCGTTAGTCCTTGACATGAATGGATGCTGTTTACGTTTTGGTGTAAATCGCCCAACAGGTGGCGCTGCTATGCTGCATTCTGCAGGATTTACACTATTTTTGCAATAGCTGTATCTCAAGAACTAATGCACACATTTTCATCAAACTTCGGATTTAGTTAGTCCTTCATATGAAATGATGCTGACTACGTGTTGGTGTAAATCTCCCAATAGGTGGCGCTGCTGTGCTGCATTTTGAACTATTTCCTCAATAGCTCTATCTCAAGAACTAATGCACGAATTTTCATCAAACTTCAGATTTAAGTATAACTTGATTAATATTGCTGCTGATTATGTGTTGTTGCAAATCGCTCAACAGGTGGTGCTTCTATGCTGCATTTGTCATGATTTGCGCAATACCTCTATCTCAAGAACTAATGCACGAATTTTCCTCAAACTTCATATTCAGTTAGACGTTGACATAAGTTGGTGATAATTAGGTTCTGGTGTAAATAACCCAATAGGCGGCGCTACTATGCTGTATTTTGCTGGATTTACACGATTTCAGCGACAGTCATACCTCGAGAAATAATGCACGGGATTTCATATTTTTAGAATTCTCATGATGAACACAGATTGCCATTTAATTTGGCACTGAGACAGTGAATTTTGAAGTATTGACATGTATGAGATAGAAGAAAGTTTTGCGATGGCCAAAACATACTAGTTTCGCTTTAAAATAACAAGAACAAAACATGATGCGTCAATCATAGATTAGGAAACACTTTCCAGCACACTCAGAATATTAAAACAAACCGCCACAATTTACTAAGTAAACAATTTGGAAAGCGCATAACACAATGCCACTTTCAGCAATTACTACCAATAGTCGAAAAAAATATCCGAATTTTTTTGTGCATTCCTGTATATAAGGCATAGATATATATATACACTACATATAGGACTTAATTTTTGACACAAGAAATACAAGAGCTCTAATATTCTGTAGTAATAATAATCGTAGTATATCCCTCCTCCCCCACCCACATATTTATATTCCATACATTATTTGCAAAATTTCGTCTTCAAAAGAAAATTTTAAATATATTTTGACTATACCTATTTGCACTTATTTCCATTAAAATAATAAATAATCAGAGCAAAAACATTAAAATCATGAGTGAGGAAGTTTCATAAAATTCGGCTCGCCAAGGATTTCTTACTAACAAAGCTACTAACAAACAATAACAATTATTCTACTAACAAAACACAACACACAGCGCTGTTCTAGTGCGTAGTATTTATAAGCTCCCTTGAGATCCAACTAATATTTAAATATTCACTAAAAATAAAAAAGTATTGGAATTGCGTTCATGTGAACATCGACACAAATTAAGTATAACCACGTGGAATTAAAAAGGCGATCAATAAGATTATTTTACAAACACGAACAAAATGCAGCGTGTAAACATTAGGGTGGGCCGAAACAAACTTTTTTCCGACTTTCGATGATGGGTAGTAAGGAATAGTTTCCACTGGTGACACTAAGCTGACACAAAAAAAAAAATGAGTTTTTTGGACATTTCCTTGAAACTTCAAGTGGCTTGAAGTTTTGCTCAAATGCCGATTTCTGAACTTTTTTAGCAAAAATTTTTTAAATGTTAAATTAAATTTATTTTAGTTGACTTTACTTGAAATGGCATTTTAGTGTACCAAATGTTTATGTAAGCTCTGATTATCAACTATTTAATAGCTTTGTGTATTTTTAATAAAGTGATTTTCATAGCCATTTCTCATATAACTGGGCAAAAGTCGTAAGTATTGTTTGAATTGTTCTTCGGTGTTTTTATGTTCCTTGCTCTTTCTTTTTCTTTCGATTCACTGAGGTTCGATCATACATTAGCATGCCTCGACAGCCAATCTGGAAGGAGAGGAGAGAGGGGTGAAAACCAATGCAAACGCAATGAGTCTTCGTGAGGATGAGAGAGTAAGTAGGAGAAGGAAGAATCTGCGAGGTGGGATGTAATTTTCGGCACTAAAATACAGATATTTTCAAAAGATTCAAGTAGTGGGAACTTTGAAGCAGGCAGTTCGACTGAATCATAACGTGAAGCAGGCCTTTCAAAAGCAGACATTCCCAAACTCATCCCTTTCTCACACAGCGTTCGACGCATTCAGAACCTGTATATCATATAGGTAGTGCTTCAAGATGCAGGAATTGTGACAACAGAGAATAAGGATCTCGTCGTCGATAAAGACAAGGTCAGGAGACAGAAAAAGAAACTTAAAAAGAAGATACAGCACGTAAAAGCTCTTGGAGGAATAAAAATTACAACGATATTTTTTGGTGATATAAAAAAAATGATCTTCATAGAAAAAAGGGGACAAGCAGTACCTCCAGAGAAAGACGAAGCAACATGTTGTCTGAACGTGTTTTCGGAATATTTTGGGTCACTTGACACCTCCTTCCGGTCACTGCGGAGAAATAGTAAAATCATTATATAATTTTCTAAGCCAGAAGCCTGCTTTGGAAAAATATTACGAAGAGAACTGTAACATTTGATATGTATTCTTCATACGAATGAGCTTCTACTCCGACACCAACATCAACTGTCTAAACTAGATGGTGGAACCACAGGACCTAAGACCTTTACCAACCTAATCAGAGCTATACTAATAGAGTAATCAAATCTTCAGCCTTTTGAATTTCTGATGTCCATGAAGCAGGATTAGGCTCTCAGAAAATGACAAGTAGATTTTCGCACGCTATTAGTGATGTGTGCTTCTCTTTCTCTTGACGGTGCCGCTTATCCTTTTTTTATGAAGATCGTTTTACCTTTTCTACCATCAAAGAATATGCATGTAATTTTCCATCCTCCAATATATTCCTCCTCCTGTATCTTCTTTCAAAGTTTCTTTTTCTGTCACCTAACCTTGTTTTTATCGATGACGAGATTTTTCTCCTCTGCATCTTGAAATTCCTGCATCTTGAAATACGGATAAAACTCTTAACGCAATTTCCCTATCTGTTTTCCCAGTTCTAAATGCAGTGAACGCTGTGTCAGAAAGGGATATGCATTTGGGAGTGTCTGCTTTTGAAGGCCCTGGTCCAAATTCTGATTCAGACGAACTGCCTGCTTCAAAGTTTAAACTATTTGAATTCTGACAATATCAGTATTCTAGAACCGAAAAATAATTAACATCCCATCTCTCAGTTTCTCTTACAATAAAAAATATATTACAATTCATTAGACATACAAGTACAAATTACAAAAATACATTTAATACAATTAAAAAGCAAACGTTTCGAGCTAAATTTTAGCCCCTCATCAGTGCAATAAATAACATTCAAATGACAGAAAACTATATACCATGTTTACAGTTAAAAATTACTAGCTGTTAAAATTAAATAAAGTATAAAAATTTCAAAACAATGCTGAGTATTCAGGTGGAAGTGCACATGATTCATTTATCGGCGACGTTTGCTTACGAGTGAACACACCTTCCAGAAAAACTCTACTTTTAATATTATTGCAACCGGATCTTATAACTTTCATATTTGCGAAATCTGGGATATGGTCGGTATCTAAAGAATGCTGTACAATTTTAGACTGTAGGCTTCCAGATTTGTTGGCACGTTTATGTTTGGCAAGGCGAATGGCGTAAGTACGACCAGTTTCGCCAATATATACCGAGTCGCAATCTTTATATGGGATACTGTAAATGGAACCGATTCTTAGTAAGGGGGGGGGGGGGGAATTTTAGGTTTAGATTTACAAAGTAAATTTTTCAAAACTCTTGTGGCTTGAATGATGTACTGATATTATGAGACTTCAAAAGGCTAGAAATTTTTTCAGAAAGATATTTGTTGTATGGTAGAGATATGTAAATAACGGGAGCCTTACAAATTACAGAGAATGACACGCGATGCTCAGAAAAAAAATCCTTTTTAACCATCTTAAAGAATAGCCATTTTGAATTCAGTCACTAAATATCTTCTTTTTTTCAAATTGGAAGGCTGCATCAGTATTACAATAACTTTTAGCTCTGTGGATTACTGATTCAGCCTTCCAATTTGAAAAAAAAGAAGATATTTAGTGACTTAATTCAAAATGGCTATCCTTTAAGATGGTTAAAAAGGATTTTTTCTGAGCATCGCGTGTCATCCTCTGTAATTTGTAAGGCTCCCGCTATTTACATATCTCTACCATACAACAAATATCTTTCTGAAAAAAAATTCTAGCCTTTTGAAGTCTCAAAAAAGTCCTTCCGGCCAGTGCCGGGAGGAAGAGGTAGCTTTCATAATCCTTATTTAAAAAAAACCAACTTATATCATGCAAACACACGAAGCTCAATTTAGTGGAAACTGAACATAGGAGATTCAATACTAATTTTTATCAATATAATGAATGAGAATTTCGCGAAATTAGTCAGCTTTATCCAAGCTGCTTTTCTTTAAAGTAACTTATATTTGGCAGCCAAATTCGGCAATTTCTTAAAGTGCCTGTCATTTTAAGACAACATGGTGGATGAGGCTAAGCAGTGAACTTGGTCGAGACCTTAGTAATTGCTGTGCACATGCTCACTCACATCGGAATCGGTTAATATATAGGAGTGCCGTCGCATGCAAAAAATCAGATTTTTCAAAATGTCACCCACAATAGAAATTGAAACTGCTATATCTGAGCCATTTTTTAAGGTTAAGACAAACAAAAAATGCTCCTGAATCCTTATATCAAGATCAAATACTTAAGAAAGAAACCTTTTTTCAATTTCTAATTTTTTTGCACCTCACTTTAAATATTTATATATATTTTTTAATTTAATGGCCGCCATTTTGAAACAAGATAGCTGATGAATCTGGCCAGCGAACTTGGTCGAGGTGTTGATGTATACCATCCTCATGCCTTGTTACATCGAAATAGGCGAAAACGTGTGTTATCGCGTGACAAATACAAGATCGTTTCAAAATGTTAACCATGCTAGAAATTCAAAGTGCTCTGCTCCGGAATCTTTGTATCAAGGCCAAACACATAAAAAAAATCTTTTTCATTTTCCAATTTTTTAATACCTCATTTTGAATTTTAAATTTAATTTTTTTTAAATGGCAACCCTTTTGAAACAAGATGGCGGGTGAAGCTGGCCAACGAACCCGGTCAAGACATTGGTATGTACTATGTATAAACGAAGTTACATCCAAATCGGTTCATAAATACGCCTTTTATCGCGTGACAAAATTCAGGACGTTTCAAAATGTCAGCCACGCTAGAAATTCAAAATGCTATAACTCAGCCATTTTTTAAGATATAGACGAAACAAAAACTGCTCCGGAATCTTTGTATAAAGGTCAAATACATAAGAAAAAAATATTTTTCCATTTTTAATTTTTTGGTACCACATTTCAAGCTTTAAATTTTTTTAAAAATTTTAAATGGCCGCCATCTTGAAATAAAACGGCGGATGAAGTTGGCCAACGAACTCGGTTGAGACATTGGTATGTACTATGTACACACCGAGTTACATCGAAATCGGTTCATAATTACGGGAGTTACAGTATGACATAGGTCAGATATCTATATATATATATATATATATATATATATATATATATAAATTTTGAACGGAGGGTGGTTTCGGGGTCTGGGGGTCATGATCGATGAAAATATACCAAAATTTTTTGAAATCGCTTTCCTCCGAACGGCTGCAATAGGTAGCTTTTTTGTGAAGAAAGCTACCTAATATCAGTACATCATTCCAGCCACAAAAGTTTTGAAAATTTACTTTGTAAATCTAAACCTAAAATTCCCCCCTTACTAAGAATCGGTTTAATTTACAGTATCCCATGTAACGATTGCGACTCGGTATATATTGGCGAAACTGGTCGTACTTGCGCTATTCGCCTTGCTGAACAAAAACGTGCCTACAAATCTGGAAGCCTACAGTCTAAAATTGTACAGCATTCTTTAGATACCGACCATATCCCAGATTTCTCAAATATGAAAGTTATAAGATCCGGTTGCAATAATATTAAAAGTAGTGTTTTTCTGGAAGGTGTGTTCACTCGTAAGCAAAAGTCGCCGATAAATGAATCATATATGCACTTCCACCTGAATACTCAGCATTGTTTTGAAATTTTTATACTTTGTTTAATTTTAACTGCTAGTAATTTTTAACTGTAAACATGATATATAGTTTTCTGTCATTTGAATATTATTTATAGCACTGATGAGGGGCTAAAATTTAGCTCGAAACGTTTGCTTTTTAATTGTATTAAATATATTTTTGTAATTCTTACTTGTATGTCTGATGAATTGTAAGATATTTTTTTTTTAAATCGTATATCAGACGTTAAACAATGATTATTTATTTTAATACTTACAATTTTTGCCCACTTATACGCGAAAAGGTTATAAAAATCGCCTAATTCAAAATACACATAACTATTAAATAATACATAATCATAGCTTATTTAAAAATTTGGTACATTAAACATGACATTTCAAGTAAATTCAACTAAAATAAATTTAATTTAACATTTAAAAAATTTTTGCTAAAAAAGTTCAAAAATCAGCTTTTGAGCAAAACTTCATGCCATTTGCGGCAAATCAAGGAATTGTCCAAAAAAATCTCAAATTTTTTGTGTGAACTCAGTGCTACCAGTGGCACCTTTTCCGCACTACCCATCATCGAAAATCGAAAAAAAGTTTTTTTCGGCCCACCCTAGTAAACATAACATGACCACAAGTATATAAAAACGGTATATGCGGTTGCGGTTCCTTCTGGCATTTCTAGTCGCGGCCGTTTGGAAACCATTAAGACAAGAAAACCATGGAGTCTACACTTGCGAGCTCTAGATAGAAGTATGCTCCTACATTTGCAACACGCTTACGTCACATTACTAAAATTCTTTTTTAAAAATAACGCAAAGTTTAGAGATGGGGAGTAAAGGAAACTATAATTTATACTTTGGTTTTTCAGAAGCTCTGTTTCGATGGGATCTGGAGCGCAGCCTTTATAAGCTCCAGTGAATTCCGACCAATAATTCAATATTCACTAAAAGCAAAGAAGTATTGGAGTTGAGTTCCGGTGAACTTCAGCGCATATTAAGTGCTGACTACGCAATTTTCCACAATTTAGTTCAGTTAGGAAACTGATAGCCCAATTGAAAATGGCCTTTAAGCAATTTTCGTCAATAAACGGAAACGTACTTGCGAGTTTTTGAGCAGCTTTGTATATTATCTATAGAATTTATATACAGCAAGTAATATGTCAAAAAATCAGTTACATTGAAAAACACGTACCAAAACTAAAAAAAGCACCTGTCAGAAATTATTGTTCATGGCCAGTACTGTAATTAAATTCTTCTTAAAAGCAGCTTCCTCATTCAAATTAAGTAATTTTTTTAAGTCACGTGAACTGTCCTAAATATTATTATTTCCTGTCTTTAATTAAGTCACTAAAATTTGCCTTGAATGTGTCTTTAATCATTTTAAAGAATTTCATAATCCATTTCTGAAAAAGAAAAAAACTCTGTCCACAATGAAGCATTATAAATATTGATTATAAGGCTGTTCGGATACCACAGCACACAGTTTGCAGAACGAGAATTCTCGCTCAAAGTACATGAAAATTGTCCATAGAACCACGCCCCTAAAACGCATAGTTACGAGAAAAATGCCAAAGAAAAAAATATGAAGTCACATCCGATAGGCTGAAAATAAGCTTTGTTGAACCCTGGTTACCTTGAGAAACTGAAGAAAAACCGTGATTGAACACCATAAAATTGCAAAACAGGTGAGAAGCAAGTTTGAAAAAACAAATAAAAGACTTTAAGACAAAATATATATATATATATCATAGGTTTGTAAAAAAGGACAAATTTTAAAAGTAATAGACAGTAGGCGTGTATCTAATTTATACAAATAAAAATATAGAGTTTGTCTGTCTGTATGTATCTGTCAATTGGCGATAGCTAGGAAAATCTATACCACGCGTAGATGCCTGAAAATTTAGATGATGATAGTCCAAGGCAGGTACTAATGCAGCTAAGGCTCAGATTTTTCATTTTTAGTTAATTAGCAAAGATATTAAAAACCACAACGAACACTCATCAAACAGACATTCTTTTTCTCAAAATATCTCGCAGCGCTCATCCCGAAAGATCGCTAACAGAGAAGATCTGAAAGTAGCAAACGCTCTTTTTTTTTTCGGACGTCTTTCGTCCAAACATCGTCCAAACATCGTCCAAACCGTTCGAAATACAGAATACTAAAACTACACGCTTAAATGTCGTACTTTTTACTTTTAAACGGCGCAACCTATTTAAAAAAGTACGAATTTTAACCCTTCCAAAAATATTGTTTAAGAAAGTTCGATTTCGTGTTTTTCACTCTTTTTTTTTTTTTTTTTTTTTTTTTTTCGAACCACGCATCGGCCTCAGTTTTTGAGACATGGTAAAACAAAAAATACCCACTTAAATGGGATACCATCTTCTCTATGCCAGTGCAATTCAGTTTAAAATATAAGAATATTAACCGTTGCCGAAGGCAGCGAGTTATGAAATCAGGGGTTTGTTTAGAAGATTTTCCTTTAAAAGTAAATAATAATTAGCCAAATTATTCAGGTTCTTTTGCAAAAACAGGCCGTCTCTGCCGAAAACGAGGGCCTTCGATACGAGGTTCGTTCGAGAATGGTGTGTCCGAAAAGATTTTTCCTTTAAGAACATAAATTCTAAAAAAATCGGGTTAAAGATATGAAATCATAGAAATCTGAGGTTTATTTTACGCTATTATCACGTAACCGGGGAACGCCGGATAGGTTAGCTAATAAGCAAATAAATATTCGGTGTTCGTTTCGCTTTAAAATATGGTAGCTTGAAACTATCGGCAATCTTCACATAGTGATAATGGATTTCATTCGTGAGTATGCTATTGTACTTTACTTTCGATCAATGCAATGATGGTCCATTCAAAATTTCTAAAGAAGGGAGTCTGTGACGTCATACTTTTTATTTTCAATTTTTCTCGAAAACCATGTCTCCTTGGGATATGGTTCTTTGGTCAACTTTTATGTATCCCCTAACGCGGGTTCTCGTTCTGCACAGTTTGCGCGGTGGTATCCGAACACCCTGTTTTTCTGGTGTGTAAATCTGCAAATCAAAGACTTCCATGTCGTCTCTGCAAACTGTATTTTAGGTAGATTTCGTAAGAAATACTACCTATTGCAGTCGTTACCATGGAGCGACTTTTGAAAAATTCCTTCATAACTTTTCATTATAGGACCCCAGGAACCCAAAACCACCCCCACCCAAAAAGTTTATATATATGTATATATATATATATATATATATATATATATATATAAGCATTGCGCGGCAGCGCAATACTTATTTATTTCCAGTGTCACTTCTCAATGTTAATTTAACATGGAAAAGCCTATGGAGATCATAACTTTTTCATTTTTTCTTCCCACCTTTTTGTCCCTGATGCCACTCATTTTTATTCTTTACTAATTCTAATGCTATTATAAATTTAAAGTGTAAAAACGTTTTCCTGACGTCAGGATCAAAACGAATGGTAAATTGCCTTTGCATATGGATGAATTATAACCCAGAGAACAACATGGGCTAATTTTTTTTTAACATTATCAAAATATTTTTCTTAATAATTCAAATTTCGCTTTTTTTCATTGAGAATCAACGGACATTTTCTAATAAAATTTAACATTTTTCCTTCATTGTTGTAAATAATTCAAAAGCCGTAAAAATAATTCGCCTATTTTTAGTTGAATGATTTTCACGTGAAACATGAAACTGAAATAGGTTTTTTTTTTTTTTTTTTTTTTTTTTTAAGAATTAACAAGTAATATAAAAATTTTGTTTTTAAAGTCAATTCCTACTTAGGCCATCAAAGAAAAATTTAATATAATCCCTTAAGCTAATATTAGTTTTTGTTGCATTAAAAATCTCAATTTGTTGATTTTCTATAAGCAAGTAGGTTTACAATGGAACTCTATGGGAATTTGGCGAAATATTAGAGATATCGCCAAATTGGTGTCACTTTTGGCGACTCATTTTGACCGCCAAATTTGGCGATATATCGCCAAGTTGGCGACGAACTTAGCGGTATTTGGCGACAGAACAGGGTCTCATCTATGGTAACCCCTTATTGAAAATACTTTCATTGACCTTCAATAACCAATGGCCGCCATTTTGTTTCCCATGCAAAACTAAAATTAATTAATTAATATTTAATTAATTAATTAATATCTGAAAAAAACGGTATTAACATCAATTGTCATCCATTACAAGTTTAAAAAAATTTATTTCAACTTGATAGGATGAATAATGAGTATTTTATTAACGATTGAAAATTTGAATAAGATAAATAAATAAATAAATAAATAAATATAGGGAGATTGTGAGATAATAGTAGGAATTAAAAAAGAAGATGAATAGATGAATATGACGTCATAGTGGGGAAAAAATGACATTTTCAAGCAGATTTTTTAAGTTCCGATTGTAATTTTTTGACCAAACTACAACAACTTGCATTACTGCACTAGTGAAACATTTTGAATTATACATAGGTAAATTGCATCAAAAATTGTGATGCGATATCGCACAAATCAAAGCCTGATGATGATACCCTCCATTAATTTTGAAATGTGTTTGTCTGAGTGCAATAGTTATTAAAAACTTGACATATTAAACAAAAACGTAATTTGCAGAACAAATTAAAAAAAACAAAATTTATTTCCTAAATTGTTTAAGCCCGAGAAGGGGCAGATATTAAGATATTTCATTCAATTCGTTCTACATTTAATGTTAAATTTTTGTAACAAATAACCTAAACCAATTGAATATCAAAAATCCCTGCCGGTTCGGGCCTACAGGCGGAGGTAGATTTCGATGTTAAGTACTAAATTCTTCAGCAAAACTGAAATCAAGATTAGAGATAAAACCCAGTTTCTTCACAAAGAGTGAGCTGTAGGAAGCTAAACTTTTTGTGAAAATTATAATATACACGAATACACACACACACATGTATATGGAATAGGTTTAAAAAATGGCTGCAAAAAATTCAGAGAACCTTAAACTGTTAAAATATGTTAATATTTCCATAGTCGGGTTTTTATCATGTTTTAATACGTTTCTTCAAACTCACATGGCGTTACATATTCACCTGCTGAGGTCCATTATATTTCCAATATGAAGCAATATACATATTTTTTTAATTCGGCAAACTATTTATTTTATTTTGAGTTTTCATGCTGAAATCTTGCTCTAGAAAACTTATGACGTAATATTCAATTTGTTTTCAATTTGTTCTATTTATTTTTACACGAGAAAATTTTGCAGTAGAAAAGTAATTATTGTGGTGAGAATTTTATTGTTTTTTTTTTTAATTGTTGGCAACTGCTATAACGAAAAACTATTAGGTAGATATCGTAAGAAATGCTACCTATTGCAGTCGTTACCATGGTGCGACTTTTGAAATATTCCTTCATAACTTTTCATTATAGGACCCCAGGAACCCAAAACCACCCCCACCTAAAAAGTTTATATATATATATATATATATATATATATATATATATATATATATATATATATATATGTGTGTGTGTGTGTATATGTATGTATGTATGTATGTACTAAATTTTGTCCGCACGATAAAAGTCGCAATTATGCACGGATCGTCTTCAAACTCGCCAACAACTTTGAGATGGCTAATATCTCGGCGGGGATTGAAAATGGGTAAAATCGGACCAAGGGAATGGAAATGGGGCGGGTTCAAAAATTTGAATACCATCTTAACATGATTCCGATAAAATCAGCTCTTATACAACAATAACAGAAAAAAATAAATATTTTTCGTTATTGCAGTTGCAACAATTAAAAAAAAGCAATAAAATTCTCACCACAACAATTGCTTTTCTTTTGCGAGAATTTCACGTGAAAAATTAAATAAAATAAATAGTTTGACGAATTGAAAACAAATTGAATATTACGTCATAAGTTTCCTAGAGCAAGATTTCCGCATGAAAACTCAAAATGAAATAAATAGTTTGACGAATTAAAAAACAACAACAAAATATTGCGTCATATTGGAAATAAAATGGACCTCAGCAGGTGAATATGTAACGTCATGTGAGTTTGAAGAAACGTATTAAAACATGATAAAAACCCGACTACGGCAATATTAACTTATTTATCACTTGGAGGTTCTCTGAATTTGCTTTAGCTATTTTTTAAACCTATTCCATATGCATGCGTGTGTGTATTCGTGTATATTAGAATTTTCACAGAATGTTTAACTCCCTAGAGCTCATTCTTCGTGGAGGAACTGGGTTTATCTCTAATCTTGATTTAAATTTTGTTGGTTAATTTAGTACTTAACTTCGAAATCTACCTCCGCCTGTAGGCCCGAGCCGGCAGGGATTTTTTTTAGGTAGATTTCGTAAGAAAAACTACCTATTGCAGTCGTTACCATAGTGCGACTTTTGAAAAATTCCTTCATAACTTTTCATTATAGGACCCCAGGAACCCAAAACCACCCCCACCTAAAAAGTTTATATATATATATATATATATGTGTGTGTGTGTATGTATGTATGTACTAAATTTTGTCCGCACGATAAAAGTCGCAATTATGCACGGATCGTCTTCAAACTCGCCAACAACTTTGAGATGGCTAATATCTCGGCGGGGATTGAAAATGGGCGAAATCGGTCCAAGAGGGTGGAAATGGGGAGGGTTCAAAATTTTGAATACCGTCTTAACATGATTCTGATAAAACCAGCTCTTTCACAACAATGGCAGGAAAAAATAAATATTTTTCGTTATAGCAGTTGCCAACAATTAAAAAAACCAATAAAATTCTCACCACAACAACTGCTTTTCTATTGCAAGATATCCACGTGAAAATTAAATTAAATAAAAAATTTTACAAATTGAAAACAAATTGAATATTACGTCATAAGTTTTCTAGAGCAAGATTTTTGCATGAAAACTCAAAATGAAATAAATAATTTGACGAATTTAAAAAAAAAATCAAAATATTGCGTTATATTAGAAATATAATGGACCTCATTGAAGAAACGTACTAAAACATGATAAAAACCCGACTATGGAAATATTAACATATTTTAACAGAATATTTCGTAGATTTGATGGATTTCGTAAGAAATACTACCTATTGCAGTCGTTACCATGGTGCAACTTTTGAAAAATTCTTTTATAACTTTTCATTATAGGACCCCAGGAACCCAAAACTACACCGACCAAAAAAGTTTATATATATATATATGTATATATATAGTATATACATGTATGTACTAAATTTTGTCCGCACTATAAAAGTCGCAATTATTCACGGATCGTCTTTAAACTCGCCAAACACATTGAGATGGCTAACATCTCGGCGGGGATTGCAAATGAGAAAAATCGGCCCAAGGCTGTAGAAATGGGGGAGGGTTAAAAATTTTGAATACCGTCTTAACATGTTTCTGATAAAACCAGCTCTTACAGAAAAACGGCAGGAAAATTAAAAAAAAAATCGTTATAGCAGTTCCCAACAATTAAAAGAAAAACCATAATAACATTCTTACCACAGCAATTACTTTTTTATTGCAAGATTTCCACGTGAAAAAAAAATATATATATATTACGCTATCGTATCTCCATACATATAAGGGGGTTATCGTAGGAGGGACCCTGTTCTGTCGCCAAATGCCGCCAAGTTTGTCGCCAACTGGCAATATATCGCCAAATTTGGTGACCAAAATTAGTCGTCAAATGTGACGCCAACTTGGCGACATCTCTAATATTTTGCCAAATTCCCATAGACTTCCATTGTAAGCTAATAGGGTTTACTTGCTTACAAAAAATCAACAAATTGAGATATATAATTCAACAAAAACTAATATTGGTACTACTTGGATATCCAGTCGACCAAAAATCTATCGCCAAACTATAAGATTAAATGCCAATAATGGCTGATCGTAAATGACACATTCACTTAACTTTAAGCAAATTACACGTGTTTGCGTCATGAAGTGATTTTTATTTCGACGTTTTATTTATATTTTTATTAATGTTATACTAATTTATCTGTTCTTTCGTTATTTAAAATAAAAATTATGTCAATTTGTATAATTTGGCGATTTATATAATTTGGCGAAATTGATCGACGGGATAAGTAAGTAGTACCCTAATATTAGCTGAAGGGTGTTCTCAAATCCAAAAGGGCAACTTTCTGACATAAGTTTTAATTTATTTTTGTTCGAAATGCATGAAACTAGCTGGTGTCGTTGTTCAGAAACAATGTCATCGAGCTGTTTTATCCATTTTTTTGCAAACGCAGTAGATCTTTCAGAAAATAGCGTCAAAGTGGGCGTTTTGAACCGAATTTCCGCGCGAAGGGAGAAAAACGGGTTTGTCACGTGATCGAAATTGCTTATAACTCAATAGGTAATTGATTGATCAAAAAATGAAAAAAAATAGTTCAATTCCAAATCACTTCCATGGCCAGGCTTTCCAATTTTATATCTTTCCGTTAAAAAATGAATTTGTAAATGTGTCAAAACGTTTTGCGCTTGTTGAGCAGAGCAGTTAAGAACAGCCTTAAGGGATTAGGTATATTAAATGATGTCATTTAATACACGGATAACTTTGCGGTGCATATTATTGACATTTTCTTTTTAACCTTTGTTTTTTAACTTATTTCAATTTTAAATTAAAAATTAAATATTTATGTTAACCGTGCGATCAAGTTTTGATAATAATTTTCTTTCAATAATAAGATTTGATACCATTACTCAATCCCATTTTATTTCAACATCAAAGCATATTCGTTTTATTTTACATATATGACGTCAGATTCGGTCTCCTTTCCGCACTTACTCAAAATTCATGCACAATGTATTATTCGAAATACTTGAAAATTTCCGTTTTATTTCTAGTATATATTTTTTAGTTCTTAATTAATTTATTTCATTTTCCCTTTTCACGTGAAGATCTTTCAATTTAAAAATTAAATACTGAGGAGAAATTATTATTTCAAGTTGTGATTGGCAGTGAGTTATTGCATATCAATGTAAATATCAGTAATATTAAAATAACATTCGAGATCTTTCCAGAAATATCATTTGTAGCTGCTTCCAGGCCACGGCCAGTTAATACAGTTTTATTCGCAGAATATGTTGTTACAACTTTTTCACGTTCACATATTGAGTGATTTTTTTTCATAAATGTGTTGTTTAGTGAATTTGTTTTTCAAAAAGGCGTTGTGTGTAGTGAAAGCTTATTAAAATGCCCAAGCTAAAGAAGAAAAGTTATTTTATGCGTAAATTGAAGGGTAAGGTAAGAAAAATATTGGCACGTAAGACCACTGAGAGTCACAGTCCGCATCCTACAAGTCCCAGCATTAGCAATGAACAACAAATCAGTTCCCCTACCAAGAGAGATATACAGCGACAGCGTAACAAAGCAAGCCAAGCGAAGCGACTGGCTTCTCCAAGCATGATGCATATACAACGACAGCGTAACAAAGCAAGCCAAGCCAAGCGACTGGCTTCTCTAGGCATGATACATATACACCGGCAGCGTAATAAAGCGAGCCAAAAGAAGCGACTAGCTTCTCCCGGAAAATATAACTTGCATAAACTGGATAATAGAGAATGCCAGAAAAGGAGATTGCTTTCTCCGAGAGCACGCAAGATACAAAGACAGCGAGAGATAGTTTGCCAGAAAAAGCGGCTACTTTCTCCATCAAAACATGTGCAGCACCTTTGGCGAGAGACAGTTTGTCAGAAAAAGCGACTACTTTCTCCATCAAAACATGCACAACACCTTTGGCGAGAGATAGCTTGCCAGAAAAAGCGACTCGTTTCTCCATCAAAACATGCGCAACACCTTTTGCGAGAGATTGCTTGCCAAAAAAAGCGATTTCTCTCTCCATCTAAACGTGCACAGCACCTTTTGAAATTGCGCGAAAACCAAAGAAAAAGACTAAGTGATGCCGCCCAACGAAAGTTACACTGCATAAGGCTAAGGAAAGCCCAGGAAGATCGCTTAAAGGATCCTGCAGCTCGAGTTATCCACATAGCGCGAGTTATCTCGTCAAGAGTAACAAGGGAAGACAAGAAGGCGCTACGGCGCAGAAGAAATTTGTATAAAAAGTTTATTAAAGAGAAGAAAGAAGGCCCAATACACAGTTGTAGCTCGTGTCACAGGCAGTGGTTTAAGTCCTCAGTTAAGTACCGCAATATCACCAGCCTGGACGGACCAACTTTAAACGCGGCATGTGGACAAGTGGACGGGGATTTCGTCAGACTGTGCGCCAGTTGCTACAACAGCATAAGAAATAAGAAAATGCCCACTTACTCTCTGGGAAATAAAGCTCTCAGCTTCCCCGTTATACCTGAAGAAATCAAGGTGTTGTCAGAGTTAGAAGAGAGATTTATATGCCCGAGAATTCCCTTTTTGACAATTCGAGCTGCTTTAAGCGACCAACAATATCTAGTTAAAGGGAGGGCTGTAAATGTGCCTATTGAGGTACCTTCAGCGGTCAGCATACTACCTCGCGTCAATAGCGAAACGAAAGTTGTGCCAATTTGTTTCAAAAGAAGAAAATCCTACAAGACGAACGTAGCATTTGAAAACGTCCGCCCCCGTGTCATCGAGAAAGCCGTGATGCTCCTGCAGAATTCGCCACTTTACAGACATTACAACATCACAGTTGATTTGCAGCGCTTGGATGACGTCACCTTCATGTCCGGGACAGTTACGAATAACAAGGACACAAACAATGACTATCAAAATGATAACCAAGAAGAAGAAGACGATGATGAACCGATCAATATTGAAGATGACCAGACAATGTTGTTGAGTGATGCAATTTTATTCGCACCTGGCGAAGGCCGAAAGCCTGAACCGTTATTCGGAGAGTACGTAGAGGCTCAAAGCTTCATTAAGGTTTATGGGGGTGAACTCATCCAACAACCGAAAGGCATCAGTTACCAAAACTGGATTAAATCGGAGATAATGCGCGATGATAGGCGATACGCATACGTGACTAAGCTCTTCTTCTCTGCTTTGAAATTGAGGCTTCAGAAAATTTCCTCAAGCATTTCATTTTGCCTCCGCAAAACAAAATCAAAAAACAAGACTTGCACAGCCAAGCATGTTTTGGACGAAAACACTATCAGAGAGCTGGAAGTCCATGACAGTGGTTTTCGAGTGTTTGCTCCAGACCGTGGTGCGCCTACGTAGTGGGAATTGAAGAAGAAAAGAGCTCTTTGCAATGATGCGACAGTTAGGCCCTCCAACCATTTTCCTGACACTGTTTCCAGCAGAAACAAGATGGCCGGAGTTAATGGTTGTTTTAAAAGCCGCCGTAGACAACGAAATCATTTCGGAAGATATGGCTTCAATGCTGAATTATGATGACAAGGTGTCCCTCGTCAAAACTGATCCTGTGACGGTGGCTCGGTACTTTGAATTCCGAATGAGAAGGCTCTTCATCTTCTGAAACAAGAGAACAGTGTTTTCAGAGAACACAGGATAGTCGATTACTATATTCGAACCGAGTTTCAGCAACGCGGAAGTCCTCACCTGCACTGCCTGTTATGGCTGAGAGATGCCCCGGTGTACCATGAAGGTACTGACAACGGCGATGTTTGTGAGTTCATTGATAAATTTATAAGCTGTTCGAGCCTTACGCCATCAGATTCGCTAGAACTACAAACTCACAAACACACCTTCACGTGTAGAAAGGGGTTGAAAAACAATAACACCAAGTGCAGATTTGACATACCCTTTTTTCCGGTAGCAAGAACCGTTATTTTGTCCCCCCTTGAAGATCAGGAGGTCGACAAAGAAGATCAAAAGAAGTTGAAAAAAGTGAGGAGGGAAATTCAGGAGAAACTCTTCGATCTTCACAAACAGCAGGAGGTAAAGTCCCTTGAAGTGTTTCTGACTTTTTTCAATATTTCTTATGACCTGTACATAAGGGTAATCAGGAGTGGGCTAAAAAGAGTTACTGTCCTCCTAAAAAGAGCCCCTCATGAATGTATGATCAATTTCTTTAATTCAGAAATCCTTCTGCTGCATGGAGCCAACATGGACATACAGTTCATTACTGATATGTACAGCTGCGCCACTTACATATTAAATTATCTGAATAAATCAAACAGTGGCATGTCTAAATTACTCCGGGAGGCAGCTACTGAAATTCGTCAAGGCAACTATAGCATGAAGGAGCAATTCAGAATGCTGGCCAACTCCTTCCTGAACGCAAGTGAGTTCAGCGCTCAAGAGGCGGTCTATTACATCATGGCAATGCCTCTATCGTCCTGCTCCCGACAGTGTCAGTTTGTGAATACAAATCCTCCAGAAAAACGGGTAGCCGTCGTGAAGAGGAGGAATGAATTGGAACAATTACCACCTGATTCAACTGACATATTTACGAAGGACGTCCTTGATCATTACTCTCAACGACCCACAAGTATGGAAACCACCTTCTTAGCAGACTTTGTAGTCTGGTACAATTTCTCCAAGCAAGCGAGGAAAGGTGGTGTTCATAATGAGGATGTGGAAATGGAATCTGACGACGATTCTAGCAGTGATTATCACGAACAAGGTAATTTTATCGTGCTTAAGGACTTATCGGGTTATTTGCGCAGGAGAGGCAAGGCCAAAATAATCAGATTTGTCAATTATAATGAACATGACGACGAGTATATCAGAGAAAATGTCATGTTGTTTTGGCCGTGGAGGGATGAGGCAGTAATGAAGGAGAGTTCAACGATGCTGTACACAGCTCACCTCCCCAAGATAAGGAAAAACCGAGCCAAGTATGTTTACAACGAAGATATACTGAACGCGCTTGAAGATGCTGCCAACAGAGCAGTGGAGCTCGACGATCCTACTGACACAGACACTGAAACTCCTCAGAATTTGCGAATTTTCGAAGCGCCCGATACGCAACTTGTCGCCGCTCCAGACACAGACATCGACCGAGTAGCAGCGCCACACCAGGACACCTACCTCGGTAATGACATTATGATTCCCATTCCTAAAATGGTGAATGAAGAAGCGTACGACGATATAGTGAGTACCCTTAATTTCAAGCAGCGTCAGCTACTCCTTCACGTTATTCATCTCTTCAAAGAGCACAGACTACCGTTTTATCACTGTATCCTCGGAGGAGCTGGGGTAGGGAAATCACGTCTTATAAATGCTATTGACCAGGCTGTTCTTCGTTGGTGTAGTAGGGAGGGAGCACAGTTGGACACACTTAAAGTCCTACTATGCGCGCCTACAGGGAAAGAAGCATTTGGAATTAAAGGAATAACGCTACATACTGCATTTGTTCTGCCACTAAATCAGTGTGCAGTAGATCTTGTCCCTCTGGGAAATGCAACCCGCAACTCCCTGTGGTCGAAGCTGAGGGACATCAAACTGATCATCATTGACGAGATCAGTATGGTGGGTTCCCGCATGATCCAACAAGTGGGCTGCCGATTGAAACAAATCTTCAAGTCAACGTCACCTTTTGCTGGCATTTCAGTAATAGTGTTTGGGGACTTTAACCAGCTAGCTCCCGTAGGAGACAGATATATTTTTGAGTCCCACATTGCCAGCGCGTATGGTGACATTATCGGTAACCCATTATGGGACTTATTCACCAGCTTCACCTTAGATGAAATAATGCGCCAGAGAGACGACGTCGAATTTGCTCAAGCATTAAATAATTTGGCTAAAGGGGCTTTAGATAATGTCCAAGTTCACCTCTTAAAAGGAAGAATAATTGATCCTTCGGCCATCCCTGAAGACGCATCCGGTTGTTCAGGAATAACGCTGAGGTTAACTCATTCAATGACAAAATAATTGGCCTTGATTCCAAAACCGTCACCGTTGAGGCGGTGGACAAAGTAACTGGTCAGCCAAATGAGAAAATCAAGGAGCGCTTTCTAAATGCTGCAAAATCAGCTGCTACCAAAAACAGTCAAGGGTTGCCATTCTACTTGAAATTGTCACTGAACATTAAGTACATGGTCACTGTTAATGTCAGTGTAGAAGATGGCCTTGTAAACGGGGCGATCGGAATTTTAAAGCAAATTGACATGTCGGGCTCAACCGTGACGAGGGTGTGGCTCCTTTTCCCAAAAGACGTTGGGAATAACAGGAGAAAACAAGTCCAGCATGACTCGGCGTCAGAATGGACAGCATTAGACAGGGTTGTCAAAACCATCAAACCCTGCAAAAGTCCGCATTCGGTGGTCAGGAAACAATTCCCCCTTGTCCCTGCGGAGGCTATAACGATTTATAAGTCCCAGGGAGGGACTTATTCATCAGTTGCTGTGCATCTAACTCGAGGTCTTAGGCGCAACGAGATATACGTAGCCATGAGTAGATGCACCAAGTTAAGTGGCTTGTATCTAACAGGTCAATTCAGTGCTCCCTCCGCTCCCAGTGAGAAAGATAAGGTAGTGGTTGAAATGCAGAGGCTGACCAACAAGCCCATTAGCATTTCATGTTTATTTCCTACTATGTTCACCGACAAGACAATTATGTTCCATAATGTGGAAAGCCTTCGTAATAACGCTCACTGGCATGATTTTAAAAATTTCATGAAACTCAATAAGCCTGATGTCTTTATTGCGGCGGAGACATGGACTATACCCTCTGATAACTTAGACATAGATGAATACAGCATTTTATTGCGTATTGACTGTAGTCGTCAACGGCGGCCTTATGGTCTGGTGGTATATATCAGAAAAAACCTCCCTGCAAGTATTATCCAGGCATATTTCAACGATACGCAAGGAGAAGCTTGTTGCCTGGCAGCGTTTGTTTGTGCGGGAGTAGCGGTATGCACGGGATACAGGCCTCCCTCTACCCTCCTGGACAATTCTACTAAGCCGATACGTGCTGCTCTAGAAGATGCAATGAAAGCTAATCCCAAATGTGTGTTTATGGGGGACTTTAATGTCAATTTGAATGCGGAACCACTGCCTTATTTTTACAAATATTTAGAAAATCTGGGATTCCGAAATCAACTTGGTGTTGCAACTTCCACCACAAATGCAAAGACAGCAATCGATTGTGTGTTTGCCAACTTCGAACACACATGTGGCGTCGTAGAAACGATTTAGAGCCATCACAAGGCTATACTAAGTGTTCCCGATAAAGCACTTTCCAGTGAATTACCCTCATTAGCACAAATCTCGGCAATTTCCAAATTCAATTTACCGAACAGTACCACAGTGCCCCAAGATGCAACGCCAATTGTCGCCACAGTTCAACCAATGACACTTCAGGAAGCAATTGATGAAGGCAAGGATCTCTTCTACAGTCTTGCATCAAAAAGAAAGGCCAGCGAAAACGACATTACAAAAATAAAGCGACTGCTTACATTTGTGCGCCAAGGCGTAAGCAAGGCTATCGGGAAACGAGCACGAAACATTCAGCTACCTGCTTCCGTAGCCGATAAATTTGTTCCGTTAGAAACAACAGGTGACGGCAATTGCTTTTACCATGCGATTTCCCTGTTGTTGTGTGGTAGAGAAGGCCTTGCACTGGGGTTGAGGGCCCTAGTAGCTCATCATATGGACACAAATAAAGAATTTTTAGATAATCTTCCCTTTAGTATGGGCCAGTTTAAAACGCGATTAAATGTTTTGACAAATCGCAATTACGCCGAGACTTTAGAAATTCTTATGATGGTTACATATTAAAAAAACCGATAAATATATACACCAGATCTCCACATGGTGCAATGCGATTTGCACCCTGCACATCGTCGTTCGAGCTCCACTTGCAGTTAGATTTCGCGTTGCAGCATTATACAGCTCTGAAAAAGATAGGTCGCCTGCAACCTCTCCTACCCGACGAAGTGCAGAACCTCCCGGATATACGTGCTTTTAATTCATATAGCTGAAATGTGAAATTACAAAGTTCTGATATCGTATGATGATGGTTTTTTTCTTTTTGTGCTGTGCAGTTGTGTAATGCTAATGCTATTGAACATTAGAACATTTTTGGTTTTGTAAAAATTTTGTCTGGTTATTATATATATATTTGCATTATTGACATTGTTGAGTTAAAAAATTATTTATGTAAAACAGACATAAATGTTAGGATGACTGCTACAGTTAAAAGTATGCCTTAGTTATGAATAAAATTTCTATGTGCCACTGTATGTACTCCTTTTTTATTATTTAAATTCACCTTTGCAGTGAGTCTTATTTAATATATAATTCAACAACTAAAATAAGTATTAGTAGAGCTGCCAACTGCTACAAAAAATCGTAATTTCTACGATTTAGAGCTAAAACTACGGTGTTACAAAAAACTGCTTATTTTCTGACTCATTTTTAAATTTATTTTTGCTCTCAAACGTGTCCAATTGGCAGGTTCTCTTATTCAGAAACTCTATCACGTGCTGTTGGTCGATTTTGTGATAAAGGCACAATATATAGTATTTCAAAAAATGCTATCGAAGTGGGCATTTTGAACCGAATTTCCCGAAGCGATTGTGTTGGAAACGAAAAATATTGTCCTACTGAGAAAATAATTGTTTAAAAATCAAGATCTATTTAATTGAACGAAAAAAAAAAAAAAAAAAAAGAAAAGAAAAAAAACTCAGGTCGCTTAAAAATCTCTTCAAAAATCATGTCAGCAAGTTTCATGTTTTTACTTACCCATCATACGTAGTATAGGATAAGTCTTGTAATCGTTTTAAAAATCGAAAGAAAAATTGACGGATTTACACTTTTCAGACACTGGAGATCCCGAAAAACATATTTTTAGAAAAAAATAAAAATTGCCGTCCGTCTGGATGTGTGTGTCTGTAATCGCTCTATCTACCGAACAAATTGAGATAGAGACTAGACTTGAAATTTGGTGTAAGCTTAGGAAGTAATAATGGGAAGAAGCCTATTATATATCAGTAACCTCGATTATCCGGAACTCTTTTTATCGGACTCTCGAAATATTCGTTCTGATAAAAGGTATACAAAATTTTTCGAAATTATTTGAAGGAGTGAATATAAAAGAGAATAAAAAAACATAAATTTTGCATAAAGAATGAAGTCGATCGGATAATTAATTGCCAAGATATTTGTAATAATATTTTTCACACTCTTCGATTTTTCATGACCCTGTATTTCATTTAAATTTCAATTCAAAGATATATTTTAATTGGAAATGAGGCGTTTAATCCGACGCAGTAAACTGTTAGTTTATATGATGATGATTTTTCGAGTTACAAGGATGTTTCTTTTACGCAATTCCGTAGTACTCGATTATACCGCCGACCAAAAAACTATCGCCAAGCTATAAGATTAAATGCCAATAATGGCTTATCGTAAATGTCAAGCATTTACTGCATCTCCATACCTATAAGGGGGTTGCCATAGGAGGGACCCTGTTCTGTCGCCAAATGCCGCCAATTTGGCAATATATCGCAAATTTGGCGACCAAAATAAATCGCCAAAAGTCACTCCAAATTCACGGTATCTTTAATATTTCGCCAAATTCCCATAGACTTCCATTGTAAACCAATAGTGTTTATTTGCTTACAGAAAATCAACAAATTGAGGTATTTTAGTGCAACAAAAAGTAATATTTGCTTAAGGGATTACATTAATTACATTTAAGGGAGCCCAAGTAAATTAAATTATGAATAAAAGTAACATGATACAAGGCTTAGCATGTATCACATGTTTTATTTTCATATTTTATATTTTGTATATCCATGATGGGTAAGTATTACGGTAGCCCCCAACGACTAGTTTTCTTTTAATAATGAATCTGAAAATGTGTCAGAAAATTTCGAGTTGCTGAGCATGTAAAAGTTTTTTTTTTTTAATACCGCCTTAACATCATTCTGATAAAACACGTTCTTATATAAAAATGAAATTAAAAACTCGTCAAACGGGGCCCGATAAAATTGTTAAACAGGGCTTATCTCTAATCATGATTTAGTTTTTGTTGTTGAAATTAGTATACTTAACCTCGAAATCTACCTCCGCCTGTAGGCCCGAGCCGGCAGGGATTTTTTTTAGGTAGATTTCGTAAGAAATACTACCTATTGCAGTCGTTACCATGGCGCGACTTTTGAAAAATTCCTTCATAACTTTTCATTATATGACCCCAGGAACCCAAAACCACCCCCACCTAAAAAGTTTATATATATATATATATGTATATGTATGTATGTATGTACTAAATTTTGTCCGCACGAGAAAAGTCGCAATTATGCACGGATTTTCTTCAAACTCGCCAACAACTTTGATATGGTTAATATCTCGGCGGGGATTGAAAATGGGCAAAATCGGCCCAAGGGAATGGAAATGGGGAGGGCTGAAAATTTTGAATACCGTCTTAACATGATTCTGATAAAACCAGCTCTTACACAACAATGACAGGAAAAAATAAATATTAGGTAGATTTCGTAAGAAATACTACCTATTGCAGTCGTTACCATGGTGCGACTTTTGAAAAATTCCTTCATAACTTTTCATTATAGGACCCCAGGAACCCAAAACCACCCCCACCTAAAAAGTTTATATATATATATATATATATATATATATATGTATATATGTGTGTACTAAATTTTGTCCGCACGATAAAAGTCGCAATTATGCACGAATCATCTTCAAACTCGCCAACAACTTTGAGATGGCTAATATCTCGGCGGGGATTGAAAATGGGCGAAATCGGCCCAAGAGGGTGGAAATGGGGAGGGTTCAAAATTTTGAATACTGTCTTAACATGATTCTGATAAAACCAGCTCTTACACAACAATGGCAGGAAAAAAATAAAAGTTTTTCGTTATAGCAGTTGCCAACAATTAAAAAAAAAACAAATAATAAAATTCTCACCACAACAATTACTTTTCTTTTGCAAAATTTTCACGTGTAAAATTAAATAGTTTGACAAATTGAAAACAAATTGAATATTACGTCATAAGTTTCCTAGAGCAAGATTTCAGCATGAAAACTCAAAATAAATAGTTTGACGAATTAAAAAAATATGTATATTGCGTCATATTGGAAATATAATGGACCTCAGCAGGTGAATATGTAACGCCATGTAAGTTTGAAGAAACATATTAAAACATGATAAAAACCCGACTATGGAAATATTAACATATTTTAACACTTTAAGGTTCTCTGAATTTTTTGTAGCCATTTTTTAAACCTATTCCATATATATGTGTGTGTATATTCGTGTATATTACAATTTTCACAAAAAGTTTAGCTCCCTACAGCTCGCTCTTTGTGAAGAAACTGGGTTTTATCTCTAATCTTGATTTAAGTTTTGTTGGAGAATTTAGTACTTAACATAGAAATCTACCTCCGCCTGTAGGCCCGAGCCGGCAGGGATTTTTTTTTTCGTTATAGCAGTTGCCAACAATTAAAAAAAAAAAAGGCAACAAAATTCTCACCACAACAATTGCTTTTCTATTGCAAGATTTCACGTGAAAAATTTAATTAAATAAACAATTTGACGAATTGAAAACAAATTGAATATTACGTCATAAGTTTTCTAGAGCAAGATTTCTGCATGAAAACTAAAAATGAAATAAATAGTTTGACGAATTAAAATATATATATATATATATTGCGTCATATTGGAAATATAATGGACCTCAGCAGGTGAATATGTAACGCCATGTGAGTTTGAAGAAACTTATTAAAACATAATAAAAATTTATGGAAATATTAACTTATTTTAACACTTTGAGGTTCTCTGAATTTGCTTTAGCCATTTTTTAACCTATTCCATATACATGCGTGTGTGTATTCGTGTATATTAGAATTTTCACAAAATGTTTAGCTTACTTAGAGCGCATTCTTAGTGAAGAAACTGGGTTTATCTCTAATCTTGATTTAAGTTTTGTTGGTGAATTTAGAACTTAACTTCGAAATCTACCTCCGCCTGTAGGCCCGAGCCGGCAGGGATTTTTTTTTTTTCCTGCCATTGTTGTGTAAGAGCTGGTTTTATCAGAATCATGTTAAGACAGTATTCAAAATTTTGAACCCTCCCCATTTCCACCCTTTTGGGCCGATTTCGCCCGTTTTCAATACCTGCCGAGATATTAGACATATCAAAGTTGTTGGCGAGTTTGAGGACAATCCGTGCATAATTGCGACTTTTATCGTGCGGACAAAATTTAGTACATACATACATATATATATATATAAATATAAACTTTTTAGGTGGGGGTGGTTTTGGGTTCCTAGGGTCCTATAATGAAAAGTTATGAAGGAATTTTTCAAAAGTCGCACCATGGTAACGACTGCAATAGGTAGTATTTCTTACGAAATCTACCTAAAAATAAAAATGAAATTCATACAATATAATGCTTTAAACACCTATATACTTAGATTCCGTTCAAATGAAATCGAAATAAATCTTAGACTTTTTCCATTTTTAAGTTGTAAATATTTGTACTGCAGATTTTGCATTATGTTTATGACGATTGTACATAATATGATAAGGAACATGCAAAATACAAAACTTGAAAAAAGTCTAAGATTTATTTCGATTTCATTTGAACGGAATCTAAGTATATAAGTGTTTAAATCATTATATTGTATGAATTTCATTTTTATGTTTTAATATTCAATTGGTTTAGCTTATTTGTTACAAAAATTTAACGTTAAATGTAGAACGAATTGAATGAAATATCTTAATATCTGCCCCTTCTCGGGCTTAAACAATTTACGAAATAAATTTTGTTTTTTTAATTTGTTCTGCAAATTACGTTTTTGTTTAATATATATATATATGTGTGTGTGTGTGTGTGTGTGTGTGTGTGTACTAAATTTTGTCCGCACGATAAAAGTCGCAATTATGCACGTATCGTCTTCAAACTCGCCAAACACATTGAGATGGCTAATGTCTCGGCGGGGAATGAAAATGGGCAAAATCGGCCCAAGGGGTTGGAAATGGGGAGGGTTCAAAATTTTGACTACCGTCTTAACATGGTTCTGATAAAACCAGCTCTTACACAATAATGACAGGAAAAAATAAATATTTTTCGTTATAGCAGTTGCCAACAATTAAAAAAAAAACAATAAAATTCTCACCACAACAATTACTTTTCTATTGCAAGATTTTCACGTGAAAAATCAAATTAAATAAATAGTTTGACGAATTGAAAACAAATTGAATATTACATCATAAGTTTTCTAGAGCAAGATTTCCGCATGAAAACTCAAAATAAAATAAATAGTTTGACGAATTAAAATATATATATATATTGCGTCACATTGGAAACATAATGGACCTCAGCAAGTGAATATTTAACGATGTGAGTTTGAAGAAACGTATTAAAACATGATAAAAACCCGACTATGGAAATATTAACATATTTTAACACTTTGAGGCTCTTTGAATTTGCTGTAGCTATTTTTAAACCGGTTGCATATACATACGTGTGTGTATTCGCGTATATTAGAATTTTCTCAAAAAGTTTAGCTTCCTAGAGCTCATTCTTAATGAAGAAACTGGGTTTATTTCTAATCTTGATTTAAGTTTTGTTGGTCAATTTAGCACTTAATTTCGAAATCTACCTCCGCCTGTATGCCGAGCCGACAGGGATTTTTTATTTTGAACTCAATTTGTTTCCTGTTTGAAGCTTTCAACCCGCAATTTAATTTCTTTCTTATTAAGAGGCTACTTCAGTCAAGGGAAAATGCGCATTCGCTAATGCTAATCCTATGGAAGAAATTTATAAAGATATCTCGGTTGTATTTCAATATTTTTAAATGATTTTTTTGGCATTGGATAGCTGAGATCGGTCTGTATGCAGGCCGTTTTTTACTTTTTCGATTCCGATTGCAGATTTTTTTTATGGGAATGCTTTCAGTTTCAAAACCGGATCCGAAAATAAAAGTGTCCTCATTAAAAATATCTGTAAACAAAATCGAAAAAGCAAAAAACGGCCTTTGTACAGACCGATGCGATCTCAGCTATCCAATGCAAAAAAAATCATTTAAAAATATTAAAATTCAACCGAGATATTTTTATAAATTTCTTCCATAGGATTACCATTAACGAACGGGTCTTTTCACTTGACTGAAGTAGCCTCTTAATATTACGCAGAGTAAGTTGTCAATCAGTTTTAGGAAAATTAATTCCTATGATTTGTAAGAGGAAAAACAATTACATCCGCTAGCACTCTGAGACTTTATTTTCTATCAGATCTTTTTACTAAATGAGGGTAGGAAGCGTTCTGATCCCCCTCAACTCCGCATTGTTTCATTAACTTATAACAATAACTTTATAGAATTTAGTTTCTTAAATATTCTATCTAAAATAATTAAAATGTTGACTTTGTGATAGTGGCATTAATAATTAGTTCGAACATTTAATTATTAAAATAAACATTTTATTAATTATTCTTGATCCTAACCATTCGATATATTTGAAAACGTCTGCTTGAGCCCCTCTCATAGTTTTTGACTTGCTAACGCTACCTTGTGTGATATTTATTCCTAAGTAAGTGCAGAAAAATTAAGCTTCATAACGTTATTTATTCTTATGCATGAATTCTTCGACCTATACACAAACAGCATACACTGTATTTTGAAATCATTCAGTTATATAATCAAATACTGAGGGAAAAACTAAACGTAATAACAGCTAAAATCCATCAGCAAAAGGTAGCCGTGTACATAAGCAGAAGCTGAGCGATAAGTAAGTGCTCAGCAGAAATCAATGCGGGAGCATCAAGAAAAGTCCGTAATGATGGGTCCCCTGAGCACGGAAATGGGGCATTAGCCGATTCTGCGCCCCAGACCTTTTCGGCAGGGGCTCTCTCTTGACCAACCTCCCACCCCGCCCACTTTTATGGGGCGACAAGGGACTGGCTATAAAATGCAGGAAAGGAAGTACAACGAAAATGAAAATATGAAATATTGATTCTCATCTTATATGTATTAAAATAGTGCTTAATTACTTAGCACAATGCAGGTCAGTATTTCTATTGCTAGCATTGCCCAATGGCCAGGTTTTTATTGAACGAGTACAAAAGTCCTTCCGGTTCATTACAGTAAGTTTATTTATTTACTTATTTATGATTTTTTTTTACCATTCCTTTGCCGGACTTAATAGGTTTTACTATATTATTTACTATATTTTGAAAATTTCAATTTTTTTTTTAGTGGAGCAACTTTTTTTCTAAGAGGGCCGATTACGCATAATAGTTCAGAATAACCATAAAGGATATTAAAATTGTTATGAAATGTGTTCAGCACCTTTTCAGTTATATATTAGCTAAACCGACCGGCGGGCGTTGCCCGAGCCCGTGATAATAACATTAAATAAATCTTAAATTTGCATAATTTTATATCTTTAACCAGATTTTGTATGAATTTATATTTTTAAATGAAAAATTCGTGAAAAAATATTGTTTTTTAGTGGTAAACATGTTCGTAAGAAGGCATTTTCTTGTTTTGTTATTTTTTTCCACATAGTGCCATTTCATAGATATAAAAAATAGTTCTTGTAGTACGAATTTTTATAGATTATAAATATAACGGTTTTGCATCCTGTGTAAAATTTTTGTGAAAATATTGATATCTAGTGGTAAAAAAAAAAAAATATGTTTACTTCTCGTTTTTTCACCGTGGCAGGTACATAACAATAGCTAGTCGGATGTGCCAATCCCAAAACTTTCTCCAATCTCATATATGTTAATACTTCAAATTTCGCTGTCACAGTACCGAAATTAAATAACAATATATGCCCATCTTGAGGATTCTAAAGGTATAGGTTCGTTGAATTGTATGCTTTAGAAAGGAGATATAAGCATCTCATTTTTTATACAAATCATTGAATTTCGGAAGCCACCCTCTTAGAAGTTTGAAACCAACATTTCCAACCCAAAGAGCATAAAAGTAAATACTGTAGCGCAGTATACGCCCAAGTATAATAATGATCTATTTATGCAAAAGTGGAACAGAATATGAAGTTTGATTAAATTCTGTGGATTAGTTTTTGAGATATACCAATGGCAAAAATAGCGAAAATTTCAGCATAGCAGCAGCACCTGTTGTATGACTTACACGCAAATCCAATCAGCACCACCTTATGTCAAGGTCTAACAGAGTATGAAGTCTGGTGAAATTCCGTGCATTAGTTCTTGAGCTATGACTATCAATATTATAGTGCATATCCTGAAAAATGTAGAATAGCAAGGGTACCTGTTGGACGACTTACACCAAAACGTAATCAGCAGCAACTTATGTCAATGTCTAACTGAATCTGAACTTTCATAAAAATCCGTGCATTAGTTCTTGACACAAAGCTATTGCAGAAATCGTGAAAAATTCAGCATAGCAGCGCCATCTGTTGGGAGATTTACACCAAAACCTAATGAGCAATAACATATGTCAACGTCTAACTGAATCTGAAGTTTGTTGAAAATCCGTGCATTAGTTCTTGAGATAGAGCTATTGCAGAAATAGTGAAAAAAGCAGCATAGCTACGCCACCTGTTCGGCGATTTACACCGAAAACTAGTCAGCGCCAATTTATATCAAGAACTGAATAAAAGTTTTATTAAATTCCGTGAATTAGTTCTTGAGATAGAGCGCCCACAAAATTTTTGTCACATACAGACAGACTCGCAGATAGACACTTTCTAAAAATAGTCAAATTTCATCGAAAATTTCTCAGTTTTTATTTATTAGCCTCCTTTTCGGTATGCTATTTCTTTCTCCCAGCTTAATTTGTGTCCAAAAAATAACGTTACCTTACAGAAGCTAGCCGTAAAACAAAGCATTACGATTAAATACTCTTTAGCAATTTTTTTAACTTCTAAACATCGCACATTTTCAATTTTTATACCGTCGTATTGGAAAAAAAAAAAAGTTCTTTTAAATGCATTTTGTTTGAAAACTGTATCGCCATTTATTTTTGAAATATTAATTTTTTTGTAGTTTTTGGAGCCATTTGCTTAATATTAGTAATGGAAGTACTTCATTTCTGTAGAAAGTAAAGGAAAAATAGTTTTAAAATAGTAATTATATATATTTTTGTTGCCATTTTCTCGTAACAACCGAAAGAAAATGTAATTAAAATACGTGCTATTTAGAAAAAAATATAAACGAATGATTTCTGTTAAAACAATGGAGCTATTATATACTATATTTAATTGTAAGTATCTATGAATCATTTGATATCCGTTTTTTTTTTGTTTGTTTGTTTGGTTTTTTTGTTTTTGTTTTTTTTTCGATTTTCTTGAAGGACGGAATCTTTTTGCTGCATTTGTGCATTATTTCGCGATAGATATGTGCTATGCAGGCTTTGCTGTAGATGTTTAAGTGGAATTCTTCGTAAATGTGGGATTCTTAAGCGAATGCGAATAACGTCGTTTTACATAAAATAAAACGTGTGCTTTAAGTTTTAAAATTGAAATATGTTTTGTACTGCAGTATAATCCCGCTTAACCGAGTTATTTTCTTCTGATGAACTGGTGGCTTCTATTATTATGAAACAGCCATTATAAATGAAGTGTTAGGTGAAGATAAAAGAGCAGCCGTAAAAAAAAAAAATATGGCCATTCCCCCCCCCCCCCCATTCTGACCAGAAAATCAGAGTTCTAACTTTTTACGGTTGCTCTTTCATCTTCACCTAACACTTGATTTATAATGGCTGTTTCATAATAATAGAAGCCATCAGTCCATCAGAAGAAAAGGAAGTAATGGAAATGCTGGGGGCGACACTAAATTCTGAAAAAGCGGAATTCCTGTTCTCTAGTTTATACTTTTAATACTTACACTTGTCCGAATGTTTCGAAATTTTTATATTTTGATGTAAATTAGGTCTGCCGAGACACTGTAAAAAGATTGCGTCGAAATACCGATGTTTAGTTACTTTTAGCGTAGAAAAAGATCATCTTTGGGAGGGACAAAGTGATATCAGTCGCGATTTTTTTCAAAAAGATTAATATTTTTCAAAACCGTTGTTTCCAAAACCGCCGTTGAAGAGAAGATGAGCTCAGATTTAAATACGTATGTTTTGTGAATTGGTAACTCTGAAATCGAGCCCTAGGGAAGAGCCCCCGAAAAAGTCAATCGCGACAATGATATATTTTTTTTTCAAAGGATTAAAAACAATATTTTTTCCAACTGATTGCGGCGTTTTAGACTTAAAAGTACGAATTTTAAGAATATGCTTTTCTTTTTTCTGTATCACGGATGGTTTGGCCGATGGACGTTAAGGCAAACGGCCAAAACCGAACAACTTTTGGTTTTTCAGAGTTGGGCAAAAATTGTAATTGCAATTATCTGCTTTGTAATTACATTTTAATTGCATGTAATTAATTATAGTTAAATTTACAAAAGTTATCCTATTGATTGCCCAGAGCAAATTAATAATAATAATAATAATAATAATAAAAGAAGGAGAAGAAGCCCATTTATCATAGGATCAGGTTAATCATGTGACATTACTCTTTGACGTTTATGTGTCAACGAAATGACAAATTTCCATTTTACGTTGAAAATAAAATTAATATTAAAAAAAAGTTGGATTGGATGTTGCATCTGACTATACCCATAATTTTATTTTATTTTTCCTTTACTTGGAGACTCTACCCCCTGCAGTCTCTAAAAACCAAAAACATGCCAATTTGCTCTATTTTAAAGAAGAAGAAACATGGTTGTAAATATATATAAACTCAATAGCCATTCAAAATTTTCTTTGCGTGCGTCATGTATCCGCGCCATGTATCATTAGAAAATCTCCGAGGCATGAAAATGCACATATCGTTTGAAATATGACGTAATTATCACAACCAAATTTTTTTATCAGGTAATAATTTAATTATTTTAAAGCTTTATTTCTTTTTGCGTAAATATATATTTCAATTGAAAAAACAGTCTTTGTAGATGTTATTATTTCGACTTTTTAACATCTGGCAAGAGGAGATAAAAAAAAAAATGGCTATTTAAAAATATGAATTAAATGCCTATTCAGATCATGAAATTGTGAATAAAATTTTTTTAAAAACACAAAAAATTAGAAAAAACGATTGACACTGGCATTCCATAATCACCCCATTAATTCCATAATTCCATCCCATAATCTAGTCAAACCTGCAAAATGTGGTTAAACTGCAGTGCATAACTCTTAATCCTATAATACTTATCTTAGCGAATTTCAGCATTAAGTAGAGTTTAAAATAATTAGTCCATTTAAAAACTGTCTGCTATAAAAATACCAGCTTTATGTTTTAATATTCAATAGTTTTGGCAAGATAAGCCGAGAAAGAGAAAAATATATTATAGATTTAATAACTGCAGCGGCAGCGTTAATAACTTATATTTTAGACTATAATCTTTCTATTGAATCATAATCGTTTGATATGATCAACCTATTTTAAAGCAATTTTTGGTAAATTGCTGAATTTTATAATTTTGTTTGATGTCTAATTAGCTTGTAATATCATTTTTCTGCAAAAATATTAATGCCTTTATATGTGGTAAATTACTGGTTAAAGTTGTTCTTAAATACGAATTCGCTTTTTTTAATGTTTTTTTTAAGGAAGTGTTTGCTCGATCAATAATTCAAGATGCAATTTATTTAACACAAAATGAAAAGAGCTGTTTCAATTACAAATCACTTCGATAATCATGCGTTTAAGCGTCATGCTTTTACGTTTCAAAATAAGCCAGAAAAATCTGTCAGAAAGTATCGCGTTGTTGAAGAAATATTTTTCGAGAACTGCCTCAAATTATGTTTATTTTAGGTTTCTCTTGCACATGCGATCTTAAATATATGCTATTGGTTATTATTTTCTTCGAGGAGCACTATCACACCTTATAGACCGGGCGCCGGCAGAACAGACACATGGTTCGTACTAATACCGTTGTTTCGCCAGGAAAACTACCAGTATCTTTTTATAGAAAAAGAAATCTGGGTCAAGTGCGCAAAATTTCGCCTTCTTTTAAGAAGAGATTCTCTATAAGATAATACCGGTATCGAAAAATTTTCTGGTCTGCAAAATTCAAAGAGGCGTACGAACCATGAACTATCCACCTCATCGAGTTGGAGGCAGAAATTCCAGAATTAACCAAAACTCGATTCCCATATTAAAACGCAATTGGTCTGCCAAACCATATCTTGGTGGAAGACACCTAAAAACCCGATTTTACCGGTTGATTCGTAGGTTTACCATTGTGTTTTCCTGCTCCTAGTCCACCATGTTTTCATACCTTTGGGTGGAGGAAAACGCAATGGTAAGCCTACGAGTCGACCGATAAAAGTGGTTTTTTAGGTGTTTTCCAACAAGATATGACTTGGCAGACCGATTGCGTTTTAATATGGGAATCGAGTTTTAGCTAATTCTGGAATTTCAGCCTCCAACTCGATGAAGTGTTGTCTGTGCTGCCGGCTCCGGGTCTATTATGTTTTTATTTCTTTTCTAGAAAAAATTGGTTTATTTTCAAATATCTGATACTGCTATAGGATAATACGTGTGATAGGTGTGATAGTGTGATAGCAGGGATCTGTTTAGGAAGAAATTGGGTTCCTTCACAAAATTTTTCATTTCAAAACAGGACCCTTCACAAAATTTTTCATTTCAGAACAGGACCTCTTCATAAAATTTTTCATCACAAAACAGGACCCTTCACAAAACTTTTCACGTTACAAAAAGGATCCTTCACAAAATTATTTGTCTTAAATATAGGCCTTTTACAAAAATTTTCCAGCTCTAAATTAAACTTTTCACAAATTTAATCATTTAAAAGTAAAATCTGACCTATCACTTTTACATATATAAAGAAAATATATGTATTTCACATATATATATCTTCTTAAAAATATATAAAAAAGAACCCGAGTACAACGATAATTTCAAATTCACAAAATTAGGATAGTTTTTTCACAAATGTAAAAAAGCTGTTCACAATTTCACAAAAAAAGGACCCTGAGAGAAATGTCTGGATAGGATAATATGTGCGATTGCAGCTTTAAGCTGCTCTAGAGTATTAAGACTGCTATTCCCCCAGCTTCCGAATTCCCCTCGCTAAGCAAAGTCTATGGGCGTAGAATGCATTCGCATGTTTAAAATATCTCCTCCGTAAATTAATATTTTTAACTCCTTTTTTCTGTATATTCTTCCTTAACGGATGTCTTTTTCTTTCTCAGTTTTCAAAATATTCCTACAATCTTTGGTTAACTTAATATTTTGCGCGTTAAAAGCTGACGAACTATAAGTAATATTTTAGCACTTCATATAAAATTAAGTATATACTTTAGAAATATTTTGAGAACTAATAGTCCAGGCAATAGGGAATTTTACCCAGCAAAATTAATGGTAGTTCTGGAAATCGGCTTCCTTTATGTTTTTTGGATCACTGAATCCGAATTTGTAAAGTCCCACCAAAATTTCCCCCGGCAACCCCCCCCCCCCCCAAATTTTGGTAAAAAGCCCCAAAAAAGGTTTTTATTAAAAAAAATAAATTCTTTTATTGTTTTAGGGGAAAAGTATCTAGAAATTCAGAAAGTAGATAAAATTTGCACCAAATTAGATATATGACATTATGACTTAGGATGAAGAGGAAAGGGGATCTGCCTCGGAACATGCGCACGGTGCTGCGTGGACTGAGTTGCGCTACTCCACTTAACCACTCACACGTTTACATTCGCCCTCCCATCTCCCCTCTGAACTTTCCTTATAAGGTTTACTTTAAGTTTTTTGGGTCGCTGAATCCGAATTTTTAACTTACTCCCAAAATTCCCCCCCCCCCCGAAACCCCACCAAAATAGTTGTTATTAACTTAAATTTCTTATTGTTTTAGGGCATTATGAAATTCAGAAACTAGACAAAATTTGCAACAAATAGGATATATGACATTATGACGTAGGATAAACGGGGAGAGAGGGGGCTGCCTCGGAAAATTTCCCGCGCGCTTTTCTCAAAAACCAAATTTTTTCAAAAAATCAATTTTTTGGGGAGTTGTCGGGTGAAATTTTGGTGGGAAGTTAGAAATTCGGATTCAGCGACCCAAAAAACATAAAGTGAGTCGAAATCCAGACCTAGTATAATTTTGCCAGGTAAAATCCCCTATTACTTGGACTTCATAACTTAGTGCACGTAGCGCCGAAGTGTATGTTACGAGGCAGCCCTTTCCCTCCCCGTTCAAACTACGTCATAAAGTCATATATCCTATTTGTTGCAAATTTTGCCTAGTTTCTGAATTTTGTAATGCCCTAAAACAATAAGAAATTTAAGTTAAAAACAACTATTTGGGGGGGGGACAATTTTGGGGGAAAGTTAAAAATTCGGATTCAGCGACTCATAAAACTTAAAGTAAACCTTATAGAGAAAGTTCGGAGGGGAGATGGGAGGGCGAATGTAAACGTGTGAGTGATTAAGTGGAATTGCGCAGCTTAGTTCACGCAGCACCGCGCGCATGTTCCGAGGCAGATCCCCCCTTCCCCTTCATCCTAAGTCATAATGTCATATATCTAATTTGTTGCAAATTTTGCCTACTTTTTGAATTTCTAAGTACTCTTTCCCTAAAACAATAAAAAATTTGATTTTTTTAGTAAAAACCTTTTTGGGGGCTTTTTACCAAAATTTGGGGGGATTGCCGGGGGAAATTTTGGTGGGAAGTTAAAAATTCGGATTCAGCGACCCAAAAAACATATAGTAAGCCTTTTTCCAGAACTACCATGAATTTTGCTAGGTAGAGCCCCTATAGGATCTATTGCCTGGACTATAAGGAAAAATAAGACATTCTAGGGATCTCAGTACTCTTAAAGCTCCAAATCTTTCGAAATTTTTATTTTTTTAGTTGTTAAACTTCTATCTTTTCTGAACATTTTGTATAATTATTTCCTCGAAATTCCCACTAGAACAGAAGTTATTGCTTTTAGAATTATACCCGCGCAATAGCTGAAGCGGCATTTCTGAAACTTTGAAGTCATTTTTCTCTAAATGACGTTTTTGGGCATAACGCGCAGGATATCTAAAAAACTTCTGAATGTTTTTGCAGAAAATTTTCAAAAAATATGTTTTATGTTATTCTGTATAAACTGAACTTAAAATTTCCTTTCTATTGTTCAAAAAAATATTTTTTCTTGTGATTATACTGTTGAAATTTTAAAAATTTTGTATTTGCTAAAATACAATTTTGTATTAAAAATATAAAAATGCTTTAAATACAAATTTATTTAAGCTCAGGGTAACTATCTGAACAGAAAAACTTTCATTCCAGTTGCAAAATTTATTTTGTAATCCTGTGCGTAATCTGTCATACCAACTTTCTACTCGACAAATGTCTGACAGTTTGGAGCGCCCTATAAATACTAATTCTGCATCTTGTAATTTTTTAAATGCATGAAATGCAAGAGCATTACTTATATCTTTCACTCCAATTAAAATTTTGTTTTTAAATCATATACATTTTAAGATATTGAATGTTGAAAATGGTCCTTTTTTTCATTTTTTGTCAGAAAAAAGGAGCTAAAAATATTAATTTCCCGCGGAGATATTTTAAATATACGAATGCATCAAAGGCCCACAGACTTAACTTTAGTGAGGGGAATTCGGAAGCTGAGTGACTAACATCCTTAAGAATATATTTTTAATTCATTAACATTTTGCAACATAGTTGAAAAGTATATATGAATTCCGTTTGACTGGCCGACTGTCTTTCCGTACTCTAACTTGCGTAAATGCAATCAGATTGCCATATAATTGATATACGTTACAGCGGTTTACAATGGCATGTTCGGCATTCAAAGTGTAGCGTGCAGCATTCATAGTTCGTGCACAGGAGCACTGAAAAGAATTCCGTTACATCATGGTCTATGGGGAAAAATCGTTCGCAATGTATTCTAACGATGTGACTCTATTTCAAACATATTAAAATTAATGCGCATTTATGAAGCTAAAAAATGCTTTCTGTAGAATATGGAGTGCAAAAGCATTTATCCTCCATTTACAGGGTCATACAAAATAATTCAATTATAGTCTTATGTACTGTCTTTGAGTAATAATTGATGGGAGTGCGTTTTGTATTGGAGCTATGCGCTTTCATTTGGGATATGCGTTTTTAAATATAACTTTTTTTCATATTACTTGGTGTGTATAAATTCTATAGATCATGTATACGGACGAAAAAAAAATCGACTACATTTCCGCTTATTGACGGAAATCGCTGTATGGGAATTTTCAATTGCGTTCTGCGTTTCATAACTGAACTAAATTTTTGGATATACTAAGTAGAACGATATAGTAGTAGTACAAATCTATGGAGCATATAAGGCTACACAAAAAAAATGCGGATATTTTTACCGAATATAGATGGTAATTGCTGAAATTGAGTGTTATGCATTTTCCAAATTGTTTACTTGCACGTTAATTTTCACCTTAAACGGTAAAATTTTATTACAGTATTCTGAATCAGTTGGAAAGTGTTTAATAATCTAAACATGATGCAGGATTTTTCTTTCTTATTTTTAAATTCAAGTTACTTTATTGCTATCTTGTATCTGGTGGTTCCCAAACGACGTCAAGTTTAATTTTTTTATATTACTTTCCTGAGTTTTTTTTTTTTTTTCGTACCGATTTGATTCGTACCATTTTATAAAATCAATAAATTATGTAACCTTTTAATGGTGTATCATATCATACCTGAAACATATAAAAAATTTTACCTACCTGTTTTAGATTTACATTAATGCGTCATGTTCTATGTCAAAAGCAATTAGATTCATATAATGACATTCATTAAATCTACTCGACGGCATTCCTATGTAAATTGCAGACTTTTTTTCTTCCAAAAGGATATAATCAGTGGGAATCAAGCATTAAAAGTACAATTACTTTTCAATTCTTTATAAATAATCAATAGGATTAAACTTTTAAAAAGGCATGTAGTTAATAGATATTTTTATTTTGAGAGGTCTGTATGCCATACCTATTATGTTAATGCCACATTACGTCTTTTAATAAACTGCATTTTGTCCAACGTTATGTCACAAGACATACAATTCAAACTGTTCGCTTAAAAAATATTTTTTAATGATTTTTATCCTTTTACAACCTCCAAAGTGTACCAAGAATTTTTCTTTTCTTTTTTTTTTTTTTTTGTAAGAATAGAAAAAATCACGCAGTTAAGGGATAATATTTAATTTATCCCTTCAAGCAGTTAAGAGATAATATTTAATTTATCAATGGTACATTTCAGTGATTTTCTTTCTTCTTTTTCTCACAATAAATACAACAATTATCCATTAGAATTAAATATTTAATTGTTTAAATTATTCAAATGTATGTATGGCTTAAATATTATGAATTTTCGGACTATATTTTGCAATTTTCAACTCGTAATTTTAATTGTTTCTTATCAGTATTACTAAGCAAGTAAGATTTCAAATGGCGTTGTGATATTTAACCCTTGTATATTTTAACGAGAAATACAATTACAGGAACTAATGAGTAAACTATTTGTGACTCTACAAATCCGATTTTAAAAATATTTACTCAGATGTTAGAACACATCATTTTAAGTGGTCTCGGGACTCTTAAAATTGGAAAAAAGGGGGGAAAATGACCATTTTCAACATTTAATGTCTTAAAATGTACTGTACATGGTCTAAAAACACAATTTTTATTGTGATGAAAGATATAAGTATGTTCTTTCATTTCATATATTTGAAAAATGGCAAGATGCAGAATTAGCATTTACAGGGGGCTCCAAACTGTCAGACATTTGACGAGCAGAAAGTTGGTATAACAGCTTACGCGCACGATTACAAAATAAATATTGCAACTAGAATGAAAATTTTGGTGCCTACTTATACCTCAGATTGTATTATTTACCCTGAACCTAAATAAACTTGTATTTAAAGCATTTTTATATATTTAATACAAAGTTGTATTTAGCAAGTACAAAATTTTGAAAATTTCAACAGTATAATCATCTAAAAGACATTTTTTTTTTTAAAGAATATAAAGGAAATTTTAGGTTCAGTTTATACAGACTATCATGAAACATATGTTTTGAAAATTTCATGAAAAAGTATTCAGAAGTTTTTGAGATATCCTGCACGTTATGCCCAAAAACGTCATTTAGGGAAAAATGACTTCAAAGTTTCAAAAACGTCGCTTCAGCTATTGAGCGGGTATAATTCTAAAAGCCATAAGTTCTGTTCTAATAGGAATTTCAAGGAAACAATTATATCAAAATGTTCACTTGCTTCTCATAAATTTTATCAAGTTTCTAATACAAAATTGTAAACTATATGAACTTAACTTTGTAAAAAATCGATTTTTGGACATCTCCAGCCTTTTTAATTTTACAAAATTTTTCAAGATCATTTTAGCAATGACGAGCAAAATTAATAACAAAAACTTTGGCATAAAAAAATAACTCAGCATCGCCGTCTGTTGAGAATTATATGAATAATTTATATTAACTGCTGTGTTGGGAGACAGTAGCAATAAATAATGTCTTTCAAAGTAAACTGCATACAAGTAACATTGACTTTTGGATATGTTGCAGATATGCACCGCGGTGATACAAGAGGTTAAAACCTTTTTTAATTTCTGGGAAAACTTTTTATTATATGCGAGGGGTTTCTGCCTCCCCCCCCCCCCCCCTCAACCCTCCGTTGCATCATAATTTAATATCGTAATTCCACAATTCTCAGTATATTAAATATTTTCTCTAATACAATTAAAGAATTTATTTTCTGATAATGGTATTAAAAATTAGCTTTAACGAGTTAATTATTCTTATAAATGTTTTATTAATTATTGGTAATCCTAATTGTTTTATTTCATTTATAATTTCTACTTGAGGTTTTCGCATATTTTTTGTAAGTGCTACGTCACTAAATAAACCCTACATACAATCATAAATTTAACTAAGCATTATTTAAAAATAATTCTTATGTATTTTTACATTTTATCTAAGAACCTCAAAGAAACAATTGTCTTTTTGTTCGTATGCCCTAAACTTATGTCTTAGAGATGAAGACGTAACTCTAATGGCCTAGCATTAGTACGTGGGCGTAATTGAGGGAGATTACAGTAGTAGCAACATAGTCTCCGGAAAAAAAAAAGAAATAAAAATAAAATCTCCAGGAACAGGAAGAGGAGAAATGGGAGGAGATAACTATCTTATTTGCAGCAATGACCATTGAGGTAAGAAGTATTAAAGAGAAATAAACGTTCTCCCGGAAAAAAAAAATCCTTTAACGGTGGCATTTATGCTGTGATGATTAACCCTTTATCGAATAGTACAGATGGGGAAGTAATAATTGGGTGAGAAAATAAAAGGGAAATAGTACATGCAAAATGATCAGAGTAAAATTTATTTTTACACATTTTACTTCAGATGTGTTATTTACCATCAGTAAATCGAATGTTCATTACTATAAAGAAAACCATTCACAATGAAAACCAGGGTCTGATTAATGGGGAGGGGGGGGGTCTTTTGGCGCAGATGCAACCCCCCCCCCTCAATTTGAGACTTCCTCCATTGGCCATAATCATGATTTTTGTTTAAAAAGATGGAAAATGGTTAAAATTGGTCAAAAGTGACCTAAATTCTTACATCTTCGAAGATTTAGAAAAAGAGTGCGGCCTTCACCTTCTTTTCTTTTTTCTCTTATCCAAGATTGATGTCCCAAGATGATGTCCTGTATTTATGCTTAAAAACTCACATGAACCCTAACCATGGTTATACATTTATTATTTGCACACTTTATAGAATTCAAATGAGAAGAAGTCAATAAAACATGACTATTATATATGAAATAATTTTATATCAAAGAAAACTTTAAACAGAAATTGTTACTATTCAAAAGTATTTAATAATACATTTTTGTTACATAATGCATTTAACAGTAATAATGCCTTCTTGCACTTGCCACCGCAAGGGAAGCGGAGAAGCAAGCAGAACTTTTTATCAACAAAACAGGTGCACAACATTCTTTCTCTTTTCTTTACAGGTAAACACAAGTATAATTTCAAACATACTTCGCAGATTATATATATATATACACATATGACAAAAGAATAGTAATGCTAAACGTTGAGGTATTCCATATATTGGAATTAAATAATTTTATAATCATTCAATGATTTTAATAATAACTTTGTATTTTCATAAAAATAGATAACAGACTAAAAAAGATTGCAGACTTTTCTGATGTAAGAACAAGTTACAAATAAAAAGAGAAAATTTTGACGTAAAGAACAGATTACAAATAAAAAGAGAAAATTTTGGTTGGATAAAAAATGATAACGATATCAAAAGACAAACACCCTCCCCCTAGAGATATCACGCGCCAGACACCCCCCATACCCCTTAAAGTGCTAACGTTATATATGCACAGCCCTTTATTTGATGAATATGAGTTTTTTAAGTATCTGATCACTTTTTTGAGCTCAAGTGTTTCACTTTGTATCTATAACACTATTCGCTGATTTTTGTGGTATATTTTTCTACCTATTTCAAACAAATCGGTAATTTTAAGGGCAACTGGAAGTCAAATTCCTGAAAAAAGTCCTTTTTTTATATTTCGAATCCTTTATTTCCCCCTTTCGAATGGTATATTACTTTTGCTTCTACGACAACAAGAAGTTAAAGAAATTTAAGTAACTAAATTTGTTTACATCTTTAAACTCAATGTTCTCAAAATATTGCTTTTTGAACGTCAATGTACCTTTCTATAGAAACTAGTGCTCGCGATTATACGCATAATACGCATGAAACGTATTATACCGATTCAGATTTGGACAGGTATAAAGCGGTTCTTTATGTACACGTTTTATACGTATTATACGTATAATCGCGAGCACTAATCGAAACTACTGCATATTACTGTTTACAATCTTGCCAGAATATTTCACACATATCCCTGATCAACCTGAAGTGAAGTTGTGTTACAAACATTTGTAGAAAATTTTTATAAAAAAGTTTTTCTTTGGAAAAAATGAAAATTTTTGGAAAGTTTTTATTATTTAAAAGTGGTTTTTATTCCAAATTTTTTGAAAAAATAACTAAAGACTATCTATATATATATAAGCCGTTCTCTGTGTGTATGTCCTTTATACAAATCTTTAATTTTTGACCGATTTGCACGAAACTCTATGTACATACGTTTTAGAACGTAGAAAAGATCACTGTCTACTTTAAAAAATCATCAGACCAATATTTATCCCTTTTTTTACCAATTCTATAATTTAACATTATAGAAATATCTCTTTTTAAATCTTTTTTTAATTCAAACGTTTCTTTCCTGTTGCCAAACCCTAAAAAATGACACAATAATGTGAAAAAAATAAGGATAACGCGTATATTTTGTTTCTATTTCCCAATAAAAATTCAGATTTTCTTCCTATATTTTTGCGTGTTTGATATTGACGTCATTCTAAACAGAAAATTTACATTTTTTTGTATATAAAATAAAAATTTTAACTAAAAGTGCGAGAAAATAACGTAGCGCCTCAATTTGAATGTTTTTTTTTTTAATTGAAACATCTATCTATATTATAAAGGACAAACATATCTGTGCGTAACGCATACGTCATTTTGCGAATGGCAACACTTTGAAATTTGAAATAAAATTTTGGTTTTGCATTTTCTCTACTGCAAATTTTTAAACTTCTATGCATCACACATTTTAACTTTTTACACCGTCATATAAGGAAAAACATTCTCTTTTAAATACTATTTGTTTGAAAGCTGTATCTCAATTTGGTTTTGAGATATTAATTTTTTTGTAGTTTTTAATACAAATTTTGTAATTGTGGCAACTGAAGTACTCCATTTATATTGAAAGTAAAGGGAAAATATTCATGGTTTATTATTTTTATTCATTATATCCTTATTGATACCATTTCACATTACAAATAAAAGTAACTTTTTTATAATTTTTGAACAGAAAATGATGTCAGACATTAAATAAAACACGCATTCTCCTTCATAAATCAGCTACATTTTTAATATTTTTACATTACGCTGATAAATGAGTTTGAGGCGCTCGGCAAAATGATTCATTGAGTAAAAATGATATATTTAAAACAGAACGATCATTTTTTTTTTTATAAAACTATATATTTGACCAATACTATAAATGGCGAATATTATGACAACTAAAGTCAAATTTCTGAATTTTTTTTTCGCGGGTACTAAGATTAGAACTTACGGTTTGTGCGAATGTTCACATGAAAAGTTGTATCGGACAAACGTGACTTTAACTTTGGAAATGCATTCATTAATAATCTATTCTTTTGTGCGTTAAAGTACTTTCAAATTGTGAATTTGAGTGGTGCGTATGTAAATTACGAGAATGTGAAAATAACGTACAGTTTAGATTTTATGGGGGAAAATTTTATGATGTGACAAAGTGAAATACTTTTTACTGATTTTTCATCCCGTATAAAAACAAACATAAGAGCTCCATCGATAACTTCATCATAATTACTCATCTTGATTACGTAACCTAATACAGTTTAATTTTTCAATAATTTAAGCAGTTGAAGTTTGTAGAAATAATATTTTGGTAATTTTGAGTTTAAAATATTATTTGTTTTAAGGTTTTAAGAGTTAGACAACCAATGTAAGATGATTTTTATGTTGTAATTATTTTTGTAGGTTTATTATAATTTCGATCTGACAGTTCCTTTCAAACATTTTAGTACGTCGAATTTCGACGGGTTGCAACTCGTTTTAATACAAACAGTCAAATTTCATAAAAACAATTTAAGAAAAAGAAAAAAAAGGCTAGATATGACGTCACATTCTATCAAATCTTTCAACGCGTAATCAAACTCATTGTAAACATATGGCTCCTATATTTTGCTTACTACTTCGATTGTATACTACAGCCATATCTTATAGCTATACGTTATCGCTAAGTGTTGTATTGGTTTAGATTCAGTGCTAACGTTTTCTGTGATTTATAGCAGAAAGAGAGCGGTTATTTACATTTTCAAAAAAAATCTTGACAGATGTCTCGATTTAAAATTTATGGAAAATGGCATCATTTCATCTAATCATTGTAGATTTAATTTCAATAAAATTTCAAATTTTCCAAATAAAATTTTAATAACTACTACCTTATTTGGATGTATTTTTTTTTTTTTTTTTTTTGCATTTTCCCCCGTATTGTGAAGATATTGTATACTTTTCTGTTACGCGCGCCAAAGAAAACATGTATTTTAATTTTAAAAGTTAAAAAAATTACCACAATGTGTCAAAAGAACATCCTTTTTCTGAATTTAAATTTCGCGAAATCCAAAATTAAAACTAAAAATGTGAGTTTTTTCATAAACTTCAAGTTAAGGCTGTTCATAAAGTTAAGGCTGTTCTCAAATCCAAAGGAGCTATTTTCTGACATATTTTTTAATTAATTTTTGTTCTGAAACGCATGAAATTGGCAGGAGTTCTTATTTAGAAACTATGTAATCAAAAGATAGTTTCCATTTGTTGGTAAAGGTATAAGATCTTTCAGTTGGTGTTTTGAACTGAAATTCGGACGCAACAGTGCAATAAAGGATAAAAACCGGCCGTCACGCAGCCACATTTACTCATAACTCGATAAGTAATTTATTTATGAAAAAAGGAAAAACTCATTTCAATTCCAAATCGCTTTAATAGTCAGGCCTACAAATTTTAAGCCTTTAAGTTTAATGAGTCAGAAAATGTGTCCGAAAGTTTCGCGTTGTTGAGCAGGGAACTGGAGAAGCATCTTAAGCATTTACAGGTTAGTATTTTGTAATCAAGTTGCATGCCAGATAGTCGCTTAAAACATAAGTCATTCTATATTGTTTTAAACAAAGGTGCATGCCATAATAAGTGTCAGGCACACTCATTAAAATAAGAATACCCTAGCGCACAGCCCCATTACCGAAGATAAACCCGTCAATATACTTAGAGATAAAAATAGTTCTGCATTTTTCATTCAGCTAATAAGATTAATCCTTCATAATTGGGTTCACATGATTATATAACTTTCCCCTATAATTCTATGACTAAGCAACGGAAAACAATATGTTACGCACTAAAATCTTCCATAAAAAACTAATAGTGCAAGTCGCATGGAAATCCGTTCTGAAGAATTCAAGTTATATGCACCTGGAACGAAATTCCCATTTGAATTTTATATACTGACTGATCAGGTTATTTTGAGTAGTTTGATTTGATATCTGTTAAATTCGTGTTTTATTTTATTTTATTTTTGGCGTTTTAATTTCGTTTGCCATTTTAGTTATTGAATATTACGCGAAAGCAAACAAATTCTAAATTATTTGCAATGTTTTTGAACAATTAAGTTAATCTTTTGTATTTGGGTTGCAAGCATATTTAAAAAATATGCATGCTTAAAAATTATTTTAAAACCCATAAAAAATTCGTAAATTGAGATAAATATTACAAACAAATATCACTGAAAGTACCTTTGTTTTCTATAATACGTTTGAACAATCGAATGTACAATGTTTAGACGTTAAACTGCAATAAAAGGGAAATTTGTTGTGTTAGGTTGTTGCCACCGAAAATATGATACCAGCGTTACTCATAGACACGTCTTTTCTTTATACTATTGCATTAAGTGTAAACAGGTTCATCTTTCGTAATCGGGTTGCACTCAACTTTATAAATATCCATGCTTAAAAATTACTTTAAAATCCATTAAAATCAGAAAACTGAGGTACAATTTTCAAACAAATTTCATTTGAGAGAACTTTTTTCTATTCGACATTGTAAAAAATGAAATTGTGTGATGTTTAAAAGTTAGAAAAATTGCAGTAAAAGCGCATTTTATGGGTTACAATTTATGGGCACTGACATAGTGTTTTTACTTTATAATATAGATAATACCATACAAACGAGAATTTCACTAAGTGCTGCGCGATTTGGGGGAATTTCTTTTTTTCGTATTGTCAGGAAAATCACATATTTTTCTCTTATACCCGCCAAAGAAAACGTGCATTCTTTTATCAAAGCTCAGAGATTTTACTATGGTTGCAAGACAATAACGCCATGTTTTATGATTGTCTTTATAACGATTTGTGGATGGGAATGCACAAATTTCAGTTATTGTGATTGCCGTATTATTTCGTTTTAATTTATTTTACCTGGAAGGCTTCTTATAATTGACACGGGAGAAGCCGGGTAGTTCTGCTAGTCGTTTTATAAAGTTGACTTCACTTTATTATGAAATAAGCATATTATGCATATAAAAAAATTCATGTTAATATCTTTGGTAGTTTCGGAGAAAAAGAACATTAATTTAACACGGTAGGTATAAAGACTTCCAACTGCCCAGATTATTTTTTAGGTGCGTTCGTAATTATATAAATACAAACGAGTAGCACCTATTTTTGTCCGTCTCTCTGCATATGACAGAGCAAAAACTACTCAACCGAATTTTTTGAAATTTAATATATATAATCATTGATCAGAACTTTGTCGAGTCATTTTCAATTTTTATGAAAATTGGGTCAAAACTTAAAAAATATATTAATAAAACTTTTTTTTTCCTTTTATTAATTTTTATGATACGTAATTAATTCAATGGTATCTCATGGTAATGAATCTAGGTTGCCATGGTGATTACGTCCTATTTAAGATGGAGTCCTATTATTTCCGTATTACCGAATTTAATATCTACCCTATATATATAAAATCCTAATGAAACGAATTTATGAAACGAAAGTATGAAATCTACCCTATATATATATAATCCTAATGAAACGAATTTATGAAACGGAAGTATGAATCGACTGATTAAACAACTGATTATGTTTCACGGTGATTTCTCCTAAAATATGGAATATTTTGCGACCGCAGATTATCAAAACTGGTATTAGATTTTTTAAATTCGAATTAGTTTTCGAAATATTAATTTTTTTCTAATTTTATATACATTTTTTCTAATGATGGCAACTCAAATTTTAATCAAACAAATAATTTTTTTTAATATTTCAGAAAAGGTTGAAATGGTAACCCGGCTATTGTTGTTTATTTGATAATAAATGTTTATTTACTTTTATTTCTTTTTACAAATTATATAAATTATTTTGTTCTAAGATTATTCATTATTTTTTTTATATTTCCTTAAGAAAATAATAGAAAATAATTAAGAAATACAGTACTACTTAGTTATTCCGTCGACCAATTTCGCCAAATTATATAAATCGCCAAAACACTCGACAAATTATACAAATTGACATCATTTTTATTTTAAATAACGGAAGAACAAATAAATTAGTATAACATTAATAAATATACGAATAAAACATCGAAATAAAAATCACTTGATGACGTAAACACGTGTAACTTGCTTAAAGTCAAGTGAATGTGACATTTACGATCAAGCATTATTGGCATTTAATCTTATAGTTTGGCGACAGATTTTTGGTCGTCGGGATATCTAAGGAATACCAAAAATGTATATGTAACTGGTATTTAAAAACGAGGTTTTCGTCAAATTTTCGTAAAAAAATAAAAATCACGCCAAACCTGCGGTGCGTATCTGGCCAAATACACTCATTGCCATAAAAATTTGCGCACCAAGAAAAAGACGTCCAAATGAAACGAAATTTTACACGCGTAAGTACTACTGTCATATAAGTAAGTGAGTAGAAAACCAAAGAAAAAGGATCATTTATTGCAGAAAAAAGTACAAATGAACGGGAATTTTAGTACTCTGTTGGACCCCCTCTAGAGCGAATGCACGATGCGATACGAGCGGGCATTGAGGCATACAAGTTCCGCATGATGTCCTGAGACATCTCGTTCCACAGTTGCTGTAAACGCGCCTTGAGTTCAACCAAATTCGTAGGGTAGCCAACTTGCCGTCTCAAGTGATCCCAGTTATGCTCGATTAGTGACAAATCTGGGGATCGAGCAGGCCAGGAAAGGATGGTAATGTGGCGGAGGCAGGCTTGTGACATCCTTGCTGTGTGTGGCCGAGCATTGTCTTGCTGAAAAATGGCTCCTGGGAGCCCTCCCACGAGTGGCAACACATGTGGCTCAAGAATGTCCTTGACGTACCGCTGGGCTGTCATTGTGCCACGGATCAATATTAGGGATGACCGTGTATCGTAAGCAATGGCACCCCATACCATCACACCAGCTGTGAGAGCGGTGTGTCGCTGTAAAGCGAAGGCAGGATTGAGGCATTCACCACGGGGCCTCCACACACGAACACGATTGTCATCGCTGCTCAAATTGAATTTAGAGTCGTCGCTGAAGGCGACCTGGTTCCATTCCGTTGCAGTCCAATTCTGTCGTAAGCGGCACCATCCAAACGGAGGCGTCGGTGGGTGGGTGTCATTGGCAGCACACGTAATGGGCGCCGCGATACCAGATGTCCTTCGGCCAGGCGCCTTGCGATGGTTCGGAAAGACACAGGGATCCGTAGTGAAGATTCTGCCTGTGTCTGGATAACGGCCACTGAGGCAGTTGGCTCTACGCGTGTGTTTCGTATGATGTGACGGTCTTCTCAACGACTGGTCTGTCGAGTGCGTCCCGAGCCTGGTCGCCGTGTAAATGACGTATCTTCAGTCAACTGGTCCCAACACCTCCTCTCAGTAAAATCAGAACGGCCTACTTGACGAGCTACTCGCCGAGCTGACCACCCAGCTTCCATCATCCCGATGATTCTTCCCCTCTAAAACTCTGACAGCTACTCATATTGTCTTCGATGGCTGGGTAACGGCATGTCTACCTCAGCGTTTCCTTTGCAAAAGAAAAGGTACACTCAGACATGTTCTGCTTACCAGTTTTATACTCCAAGGAGGACAAAGTTCAACGCCCTCTAGTGGCATTACACAATGCGCAATCACGCTGCATTTCTAATCATTTGCATATCTGCCTAATATGTACCTTCATGCCAAGTTTCGTTACGATCCCACAATTATTTCTTGGTGCGCAAATTTTTATGGCAATGAGTGTATTACCACTCGAAAAAAAAAATGCTAACTGGCGAGTTGAAAAAAAGCTATTGGCGAGATTTGCATCCTGCTAGCGTAACAGTACCTAGAATTCTTTGCGACCATGGCAACTTTTATGTAGTTTTATTCGAAAAATATTTTGATTTTTTAATCAAAATGGAAAACTTACGGTCCCATATTGGCGCGATTTTTTTTCTGATGCCAATGTCATGTACGGAATGGGCACATAACTGGCGCCAAAGTATCGTTATTTTGCTTGATATGGTAAGACGGATGTTGCTGTTTATGCTGTTGATGCGTTAAAAAATCACGCCAATATGGGACGTATATGACATCTTTGCCAAACTTTCATATGAACGGCGAAGGGATCAGACCGTATTTGTTTATGGCAGTTGACGACTTGAACTATTATAATATAGATGAAATGATGGCGAAAGAATAATATTTGACGACTTATCACCTGTGCCTGGCTAACATTAAAGTACCAAAATGGCACCTAGATTATAAAAAGAGAAGTGGTCCTCCTGGAGCTGTTGATGATAGTCACAGGGCTTAGGCTATTGTTATAGAGATTGTTTTAAAATACCGGGAGACAAAGACTCTTATACTTAATTTATTTTATTTTAGCTTCTTTTCAAATGTTTAACTGATCCTCTTTAATTAAAAACGAAAACAACCATTGGATGTCTTAACAGCAACTGATTCGACCTTAAATTTTTGCAATCAAAGGGAATTGACTGGAAACCCGTTTACAGGGAGATCTGCACAGCTTTTTTCCGTATAATTCAATCTTCTCTAATATTTTTAAAACCCATCAGATTAGCTTGTTTTTAGATTCTGCGGTATCTGAACGGGGATTGGCGAGCGTAGCTTGCAGGGGGCAGAGCCCCCTAGCAGTGGCGTAGCTAAGGGGTGGGGGCAAGGGGGGCGGCCGCCCGGGCGCCGAGGCCAAGGGGAGCCAAATTGTGAGTGGTTCAAACCGAAATTTTTTCGCATATGTTGACAGTAAATAAGAATTGTTGATGTTGTGTGTGTGTGTCTGTGTGTGAATGTTTTCTTTAGTAAGAATTTTGTTATATCCAAATAATGAAGAAAGAAAAAGCTTCTGTAAATGTTTTTAGGGATGACTCAACACACTTGGTACCTAAGATAATTATGTATCTTAACTGAGGCGCAAAAAGATTAAATAGGGGGCACCAAATTGAGAGGATGTTTAAACCGAAATTATTTCACATATTGTGACTATAAATAAGGATTGTTGATTTTTTCCCCTTTTTGTGTATGTGTGTGTGAATGTTTTCTTTAGTAAGATATTTTGTTATATCCAAATAATGAAGAAAGAAAAAGCTTCTGAAAATGTTTCTAGGGGATCTCTCAACACACTTGATACCTAATATAATTATGTACCTAAATTGAGGCGCAAAAAGATTAAATAAGGGGCGCCAAATGGAGAGGAGCTTTAAACCGGAATTATTTCAAATATTTTTACAATAAATAAGAATTGTGTACCTTTTCTTTTTTTGTGAGTGTCTGTGCGAATGTTTTCAAGAAATTCGGTGAAGGTGGGTTTGGGGAATGGAGAGATCGATAATTGTCAATCGCTGATGGAGGTTTCTAACTATCTAGACTCCACTTTATAAGTCAAAAGGTCTGTTCGCGGCTTGGAGTGACATTTCTAGTATCAACAGAACACCTCTGGTATGCGTCCGACTGCCTTTGGCAGCGTAGACCGGGAGTGCTACGCACGCATCTCTAATCTCTAAAAACCTCCGTTCAAATTTATTTATTTCAAAATTAACGGCGTGGGTCCTCGCTGCCTATGTCTCCGTATAGCAAGCGTGCTGCGCACGTGCTGGAAAATCTGAAGAGAATCGTAAGATGAGTTGAAAGAAAAAAATTCCGCAGAAATCAGTCCCATGAAATCAGAGATAAAAATGCCCCTTGGCGGTGGAAGATACAACAAAAAACTGTAAGACAATCCACAACCAAGTGGAATGAGCAAAACCAAGTTGAAATTGAGTCCATGGAACCCAAGATAAGAATGCGCCCCCTACACTGGAAGTGGAGCTAAAAACTGCAAGAAAATCGTAAGCTACGTTGAATGAATCAATTTCCGTTGAAATCTGGCCCATAGAATCCGAGAAAATAATGCGCCGTTAATGTTCGATAATTGTGTGTAAAAGAACTCTATATTTTGCAAATCATACTTTTAAATGTAAAAAAAGAGGAGAAACCCTTGTGGGCGAACTTTTAACTCATATCACGGGACTCTTGCCACAGAACACACTAATAATCTTCGATTAAATTGATGCAATGCTTTTAAATTAGGTTTTTAGAATTTGGCAACGTTTAATAATTAAGTCGATTGTACACATGTCGTATAATCTCTGATTCATCGATTTTCGGAAATTAAATGGAGTGGTCGGCTGGAAAAAGATCTCTTTTTAGTTCGGTTTTTTAATGAATGCTTGCCCTGTATGGTTCTTTCTCCGAACTTTTGTATTGTCGTTGTCAGTTTTTGAAAACATTAAGAAAAATTACCAACCGATTTTCAAAAATTTTATACGCAGGTGTAAAAATTTTTTCCACATGTGCTTTGAAATTTTCAATTCGATATCTTAATTAGTTTTTTTAATTTTTTCCGATTAGTGAAAATCGTTAATTTCTTCTATTTCGGCTGTGGAATAAAGTTCATAAGAAGAACGCAATTTTGCCATTTTGTTTTAAAAAACGCGTTTTTGATGGGTTTTTAAATAATATTCTCGGCTAATTATAAAAAAAATTAGAAATCTGAGCCTCATGTGCATCAGGACCTGCCTTGGACTACCCTCACACAAATTTTCAGACTTCCAATTGCGGTAGATATCTCTAGCCATCTCCGTCACACAAACACACACATAGATTGGTTTTTAAGCTGATTTTTGCGTTCTTCATTCCATATGAATATTTTCGTGTGATGGGGGCTTCTGTGAATTAATGCAAAATGGATTTAACTGGAAAAACAATAAGTAAAGATATAATTTTTTCTTTATTGGAAATTCCACATTCCCGTCAAATTGGCATTGAGAAAAGCCAAATAATAAAATGTAAGCGACCTATCCCCACATTTTCCCTTCTTAAATCGTATAAAAAACAAAGTAGGACTTTTCAGTATTCGTAGTACGTCCAGTACAAATAGCTGTTTCCATCGTTTTAAAAGTTAAGTATGTTTGATATACACTTAAATTCAGCGCATATGCATTAGAGAAAACTATATCTATATCTATCTATGCAAGGAATAACTGGGAGATTAATGGGGAAATGAATTTGACTCGGGAACCTCTTTGTGGACTGAAGTGATTTATTTCGTCGCTGCATCTTACATTCATGTCCGCGAGTTCGATCGGGTGTCTCACAAGCCATTTACGTCAATTTCGGGACCTACATGATCGTAATTTGTGCAGCCATCTCAAATGGGCAAAATCTAATATTTTTCGTGGGTGTTCTTGCTAATCTTGGCGATATTTTTCAGCGAGGGGCGAAGGTATCAATTTGGGTGAAACATTTAGTTTAATTGGTTAATTAGCTCTTGATTGACCTGTGGTCAAGATCCGCAAAGTTCCCGGGATTTGTGACGTACAAGGCTTTAACCACAAACGAAAGAGGATTGCCCAAACGTCAGCATTTTCAATTTTAAGTTACTCTCTGAATTTAATGGTGAACGCAATAAATGTTGAACTGGGAAACAAAGTTACAAGGGGTAAGACGGATTTTAGAATATGAGATTTAAAGTTAGGAAAAAGAATTTAAAGATTTTAATTTAAATTTTTGAAATTTAATTTTAATTTTTAAAAGGATTTTTATTCCTATCCTTTTCTTCTACATATATGTATAGTATGTATCTACAAATATCTGATAATTGTCATGAGACTGCGCTCCTATTTATAAACCGATTTATATGTTATTGAGCATGTTAAGGGTTTATTAAGATGTCGACCAAATTCATTGGACATATTGATCTGCCATCCTGTTTCAAAATGGTGGCCCCTTAAAAATTTCAAACTACAATAAAAATGTACGAAAAATTATAAATGTAAATTTATTTCTTGCATAATCGTTAAGTCTTAATAGAAGGATTCAAGAAAAATTTTTGGTTTCCCTTCTATCTTAAAAAATGGTATAGCAATTTGAAATTCTTGGGTGCCTGCCGTTTTGAAACGGGAGATTTTTTTTTTCCATAATCGGGCGAATTTTAGGAGTTTTAGCATTTTTTTTTTTTTTTTTTTTTTTTTTTTTTTACAATTTATTTTTAATGTTGCTACCCCAATGCGCTTAAAACAATGTCATATCCGTGAACATTCCGCCAAGTGTTTGAAATTTCCGTGCAAAAATAATGTGATTATTTTTTTATTTTATGAGGGGGGGGGCGTAAAATTTCTTTCTGCCCCGGGCGCAAAAAATTTTAGCTACGCCACTGCCCCTGGTATATATATATATATATATATATATAATCGTAATAAATTTTGCATTCACGCATTTTTTCGTAAGAGTGCAACAGCTATTACACAAAAATGTGAATATTTATAAAACTAGTTGTAGTACAAACGCCATTTGCCATGTTTAATGTACAATTTCCAATTTGAGAGGTTTATTTTTTATTTATTTATTTATTTTTTATGTTATCAGAAACGTGCATAAGATACCGGGTGTCCCAAAAAGGACTGACTGATTTTAAAATTCAATAACTTGCAAACGGTGACAGATATTAAAAAAATTCTTGCAGGAGGGTTATGCATAAGGTCAAAAGTTTTATTACAGTGATTTTCAATTTTAGTTCGATTTACAAACAATAGATGGCGCTGTAAGCAATAGTCGCTAAATACAGGCTCGATTTTTGGTCTTTTATCTTGTTCCATGCAGAAAAAGGAGATGGAAATGTATTATCCGGGCCACGAAGTACCAAAAATCGAGCCTGAATTTAGCGACTATTGCTTACAGCGCCATCTATTGTTTGTAAATCGAACTAAAATTGAAAATCACTGTAATAAAACTTTTGACCTTATGCATAACCCTCCTGCAAGAATTTTTTTAATATCTGTCACCATTTGCAAGTTATTGAATTTTAAAATCAGTCAGCCCTTTTTGAGACACCCGGTATAAAGTCAAAGGTGTAAGCGGTTTATTATAACAACAAAATCACTAATAGTCCAGGCAATAGGGAATTTTACCTAGCAAAATTAATGGTAGTTCTGGAAATCGGCTTACTTATGTTTTTTAGGTCGCTGAATCCGAATTTGTAACTTCTTGCCAAAATTTCCCCCGGCAACCCCCCTAAATTTTGATAAAAAGCCCCCCCAAAAAAGGTTTCTATTAAAAAAAATCAATTTTTTTATTGTTTTAGGGGAAAAGTATCTAGAAATTCTGAAAGTAGGCAAAATTTGCAACAAATTAGATATATGACATTATGACTTGGGACGAAGGGGAAGGGGGATCTGCCTCGGAACATGCGCCGCGGTGCTGCGTGGACTAAGTTGCGCAATTCCACTTAACCACTCACACGTTAATATTCGCCCTCCCATCTCCCCTCCGAACTTTCTCTATAAGATTTACTTTAAGTTTTTTGGGTCGCTGAATCCGAATTTTTAACTTACCCCCAAAATTGTCCCCCCCGAGACCCCCCCAAATAGTTATCTTTAACTTAAATTTCTTATTGTTTTAGGGGAAAAGCATTACAAAATTCAGAAACTAGACAAAATTTGCAACAAATAAAATATATGACATTATGACGTAGGATAAACCGGGAGAGAGGGGGCTGCCTCGGAACATTCCCCGCGCGCTTTTCTCAAAAACCAATTTTTTTCAAAAAATCAATTTTTTGGGGTTGCCGGGTAAAATTTTGGTGGGAAGTTACAAATTCGGATTCAGCGACCCAAAAAACATAAAGCGAGTCGAAATCCAGAACTAGTATTAATTTTGCCAGGTAAAATCCCCTATCTAGTTTGTTGCAAATTTCGTCTACTTTCTGAATTTCTAGATACTTTTCCCCTAAAACAATAAAAAGATTGATTTTTTTAATAAAAACTTTTTTCTTGCAAATGGGGAGTTGCCGGGGGAAATTTTGGTGGGAAGTTAAAAATTCGGATTTAGCGACCCAAAAAACATATAGTAAGTCTTTTTCCTGAACTACCATGAATTTTGCTAGGTAGAGCCCCTATACGGTCTCTATTGCCTGGACTATAAAGATTCTTTTAATGTTTTTTTTTTAATACGAGGGTAAGTCATCAAGTAGGTCACAAACTGATAAGAGAGGTCGGAAATTAGTAGTAAATTGTTTCCAAATATGCCAATAGGTGGCAGCATAATTCAGCTATAAGATGTTAATTTGGAATTTATGAGATAGCAGCTGTACAAGATAACAGGATCGTTCAAAAGTTGTTACGAAGAGCGACGTGGTCGTCCATTTGAGATTGCTACAGAAGAATCAGTGCAGAACGTTGAGGAATTGGTTGCTATGCTGTCTATTGTTGTTCGCATGTCAGTTCTAACCATTTCCTCAACCTTCCGCACTGATCCTTCAACTCAAGACTCCTCAACTCCGTCTTCAATAATCTCAAAAGAATGACCACTTCGCTCTTCGTCAACAACTTTTGAACGACCCTCCTCATCTTGTACAACTGATATAGCATAAATTCGAAATTAACATTTTATAGTTAGATTATGCTGCCACCTATTGGCATATTTGGAAACAATTTACTACTAATTTCCGACCTATAATATCAGTTTGTGACGTACTTAATGACTTACCCACGCATTTTATACTTCTAGATTGTCTGTTCACTTTTATGAGCTACTTACTATAAATTACATTTTGTTAAAATGTCTTGCTGATCTTTCTCATAAAATTATTTATATCCGTATATATGTATAGATTACTCTAATTGATTTAAACTAATACGAAAATATAACTCTTTACCGCTAATTCATTTTCATTTTCTGTCATGCATCCTGGAATCTTTTCACATCGTTCACTTGTATAGTTCCAGCGACTTCTTTGGCCATCATAACGAATATAACAATTATAGGGCTTGCATAAATTCAATGGATCCTTATCCACACTATCACAAGGCTTAAAAACCGTTGAGTCATAATAATCTAGAGAAAAAAAAATGTGAAACCAAACAGAAACATACAAAAATGTTTAACAAGACTTGAAATTATATATTACTACAGACAGACAATTGCTATAGTGCGCATATCACAAAGTGCATATATTGTTCAGGGAAAACTTACACTACAGTAGCTAATCTGAAAGCAACAACAACAAATGCCTCGGGAACTAGTGCTACGCTATGGGGAGATATAAACGTCAAATACGTATTATAAAGAATGATCTTAATAATGTTATGGTTCCTCCAGCCCCGGATCCTAAGATGAAAAGTATCAAATCTACAGGTAAATGCGAACGGTTTTAATTAAATAGAATTTATTATGTTTTTTGGGTGCGTTCGTCATTATATAAATACGTAGCACTTATAGTCGTCTGGCCCGTCCGTCTGTCTGTCTGTCCGCATATAACAGCGCAAAAACTACCCGACCGAATGGTTTGAAATTTAATATATATAATCGTTACAGAATTATGTCGAGTCATTTCAAATTTTATGAAAATTGAATCAAAACTTAAAAAGATATTAATAAAAGTTTTCTACATTCTATTAAATCCTATCATACGTAATTCATTCAATAATATCCCATGATAGGTAATGATTGTAGGTTGTCATCGTGATTACGTCCTATTTAAGATGGGGTCATATTATTTCTCTATTACTATATTTAATATATAGAATCGTAATAAATTTTGTACTCACGGATTTTTGTATAAGAGTGCAACAGCTATTGCACCAAGATCTGAATATTTATAAAACTAGTTATAGTACGAACGCACCTCATTTGCCACATTTGACATACAATTTCTGACGTGTTTCATAGACCATCGTTTGTCAAACGGGAATCTATCGACGGAGAAAGAATCGTTCTCCAAGAATCCTGTTGACGTAAGGCAGCTGCAGCTCTATTAATTAAATAATTCACGCATACAAGTTTCACCTTTTGCGGTCGTATTAAGTTTATACATATAGGCGTCATGCCGGTCGGAATTAATTTTCGTTGAACGAACAGTGATACATAATATGCAATCCATCGTGTGGTATCTTTCAAAGCAGTCTCCAATATGAAGCCTTGGTTTCCGAGAACACGTGTCGCAAAAATAAATAGTTTGGTGTCTTCCGCCTATAAACTACTTTCAATTCAATTTCACGGTACACCTTTTCCGGTAACATTCTTTTTGCCATTTTAGAGAACTATTTTCAAAATATTTTAAGAAGCGAAAATGCCTAATGACACTTATAAAGGATTTTTAAAATAGTATTTCGAATTCTACGTACCTCTGAAGCTTGTCGATTTATTATAAGATCAGCATGATTTTTTATTGTGGTAACTCAGAACAGCCATACGACTGAAACGGTAAAAAAGGTTTGATGGTTGAGAGCAGACATACAACTGGAGCGGTAAAAAAGCTTTGATGGTTGAGAACAGACATACGGTTGGAACGGTAAAAAAGCTTTGCAGGTTGAGAGTAAACATACGACTGGAACGGTAAAGAAGCTTTGACGGTTGAGAGCAGACATACGACTGGAACGGTAAAAAAGCTTTGATGGTTGAGAGCGGACTACAACTGGAACGGTAAAAAAGCTATGATGGTTGAGAGCAGCCATACGACTGGAACGGTAAAGAAGCTTTGACGGTTGAGAGCAGACATACGACTGGAACGGTAGAAACCTTTGATGGTTGAGAGCAGAAATACGACTGGAACGGTAAAAAAGCTTTGATGATTGAGAGCAGACTACAACTGGAACGGTAAAAAAGCTATGATGTTGAGAGCAGACATAAGACATGAATGGTAAAAAGCTTTGATGGTTGAGAGCAGACATACAGTTGGAACGGTAAAAAAGCTTTGATGGTTGAGAGCAGACATACGACTGGAACGGTAAAAACCTTTGATGGTTGAGAGCAGACATACGACTGCAACGGTATAGAAGCTTTTACGGTTGAGAGCAGACATATGACTGGAACGGTAAAAAAGCTTTGATAATTGAGAGCAGACTACAACTGGAATGGTAAAAAGGCTATGATGGTTCAGAGCAGACATAAGACAGGAATGGTAAAAAGCTTTGATGGTTGAGAGCACACATACGACTCGAACGGTAAAAAAGCTTAGGTGGCTGAGAGTAGATATATGATCGCAACGCAAAGTGTTAATGTAAAATCAGTCGAGTAGAAATCCATCTGGCTGAAACTTTCTGAATTCATCACTTGGGTTAATTTGTTTAGAAAAACTCTTTTTTAACCATTTGGAAAAATGGTTATTGCCCTCTGTCAGGGTAGGAAATTAAAAACATATCTGAAGCATTTTATTGGTTGAATCCGCATTTTATTCGTTTTCTGATTGGTCTATACAGTAATCTGTATTTTCCCTTTACTTTCAACGGAGATGGATACTGCTGTTGCCACCATGACAAAAAAGTAATAAAAACTACAAAAAAATATTAATAACTCAGAAACAAATTGAGATACAGCCTTCAAACAAATTGCATTTAAAAGTACATTTTTTTCTCTATACGACGGTGTAAAAAGTAATATTGTGGGATGTTTAGAAGTTTAAAAATGAAATTTCTTTTAAAATTGGTCTAGGAATATTAATGTTTAATCCATGGTGTACGTAATGAATGACCAGCTCCGTAGAAGTTTAAAAATTTACAGTACCGAAAAATGTAATCCATGGCGTACGTAATGCATAATCAACTCCGTGCGATTTTTTATGTCTTAAATTTTAGAAAATTTTTTAAAAAATCATTTTCCAAATGGTCGTTGTAATTTGTTAAATTGCATTTTTTTTAGCTATTTTTTTCCTTCATATTATTTTTTATATACTGAGTCTTCAACTTTTCTTTTAATTTAGAACTACGAATTTTTGGAAGTATCTTAGAAGGTTTAGGCAATCATTGTCGCAGCACAGCTCCGCCTTCTCGTGAAAAGTTACACTTTTGTGAACATCATAGCGCACAAAATATTACTCGTATTGACGCCGTAATTGGCTCTAACAGATTAATTTGAAGATTATTATGGACCATTTTTAACTGTAAAATTTTTCCTGTTGCACGCATTTCTAAATCTTGAAAAGAAAAAAGCATCATGATAAACATCTCCTAGTTTTAAGAGACTCTATACTCTGATATTTGGCCTGACGGATTCCAGTTAAATAAATTTTAGAGAGATTTCTTCTTTTACATTAATCGGCATTTACATTTTTGTGGATAGTTACGACTCTACTCAAATTATCCGTTAACTTGTTTCTAACATTTATAGAAATAGAAAATATATAAACGTAATTGCCTGGCAATATAAACATAGAAAAGTTTCAGAACTGAACCTTTATACTCCATGTCTTTCTTTCAATATCAAGCAAGAAACGGTTATAATTGGAAAAACAATTATCCAATTAGATATTTTTTCGTTTTGTGCAACGAATAATGCTTCTATATATGTATGGATGTGCAATGAATAATGCTTCTAAGTAGAGCATGATAAAGCGTCTAGATCTCATCCTAAATTCTGTGACTGCCAATAAACGTGTTAAATTCATTTTATAACAAGTTTATTATTGTTATTATTATTATTGTAATTTAAAGTACCGTCTTGGAATACAGGGTTAACTTATATATTCAGCTTTCTAAATTAAATTCATTAAATAACTCACTTTGCAACAGGCGTGGAACGTTGACTTTATCTCCTTTCACCAAAGTCGTATTGAACTTAATATTTTGAGCCATAGACCTCCCTGCATTGTCGTTAATTACCACGTCACAATATCCTACTCTGTTATGGGGTAACTGAAATGAACAAAATGAAATGAACAAAATAAAATGTTATTAACATTGGAAAATATTAAACAAACATTTGCTTGACTGGGAGAAAAGGAAGAATTAAATTACAGTGCAAAATTATTTTTCCAATCCCAAATTTTGTACTTATCCCTTAGACCCTCCAAATGCCAAAGACAACCTGCTTAAAGTGGAACATGGGAGCAACGCCCGAATGTAACGCATCTCATTGGTTATTGAACAGCATTTAATGCATCTCCATATCTATAAAGGGGATACCATAGGGAGGACGCTGTTCTGTCGCCAAATACCGCCAACTTGGCGATATCTCTAATATTTCGCCAAATTCCCATAGACTTTCATTGTAAACCAATAGGGTTTACTTGCTTACAGAAAATCGACAAATTGAGATATTTTAATGCAACAAAAACTGATATTAGCTTAAGGGATTATATTAATTACATTTAAGGGAGTCAAGGTAAATTAAATTATGAGTAAAAGTAACATGATACAATGCTTAGTATCCTTTTCCAAATTTAAATTTTAAGGGAGACTAAACTGGTCGCCAAGAGCGGCTAGTTTAATATAATTTTCGATGAATAATTGCTACATTTTCATAACTTCAGTACATACTTTTTAATAGAACAACCCTCCTATAACGATTTTGCAGGTATCCGGTTAATCGATGAAACATAGGCTATATAACTATACTTTATTATTTTTGACTCAATCATACTGAATGATAAAGATATCAGGCGAATTGACATTGTCCCAACTGAGTAAAAAGGTCTGTGCAGGCCCGGAATTGAACCCGGAACCTCTGGCTTAAAAGGCCAATGCTCTGCCCATTAAACTACCTGGACCAACGACCAGCCAGCACAATTTACTCAGACAATCTTTTGGCAATATCATCTGATGTGTTGAAACAGCTCAGTAGAGTAAGTCGTGGATTTTCCTTATCAATCAGTGTTACTGAGTTAAAACATAGTAAAGGGTATCTACGCATCTATCGTTAATGGAGTTCCGTTAACTGCGGCTTGTTCTATTGAGCTGTTTCAGCTAACAGATAAAATGCTATCACCAAAATATTGTCTGGGTGAATTGTGTCTGCCAGCTGTCGGTTCAGGTGGCTCAACAGGTAAAGTATTGACAATTTAAGCCAAAGGTTCTGGATCAACTTCCGGCCTAGACATTTTCGCACTCGTTTGGGGAAATGTCAATTCGTAGAATAACTATAGCCTACCAGCAAAACCCGCGGATTTGTTCGAGTAATTTTTGAATTATGTGTAGTGTTATTTGTGTGCCTAATTTTTATTAGAGGAAATTATACTGCTGTGGATAGTTAAAAAGTTACTCACTAAGCCAACCTTTCAATAAACGTTATTCCCATTACAGCTTTAAAATAGCCACCATACCAAATTCCAAGCTTACCTATACCAACTTTATCACATAAATCACAATTTTAGCACGTTTTTGCTCCTTTACATCTTTTTAAAAAACTTATGTTCTTGTCGATTATTTACGTCTCTAAAGTAACATGCCAAATTTTAAATTTTTAGCCATAACAATTCCAAATAAATCGCAATTTAGAAGAACGTTTTTAAACCAATCTTTTAAATTTCGAATTTTTTAGAAACCGTTCATAGCAAATATTTACATCTTAAATGTTACCACCACATTTAATTTCAAATTTCTAGTCCCAATAATACCACACAAATCGCAAAATAATAGAAGCTTTTTGGTTTTGCACCCCTTTGGGGTTTGTTGTACTGACATAAAATACAACCTATGTTGGGACAAAGATGGTCAACAGCATATTGTCACCAATTTTTTTTTTTTCATCGGCTCGGTAGTTCCAAAGATTACCCCCTACAAACAAACAGACAGATGTTACTTCTATTTAATATATATATATAGTATTATATATATATTAAGATGTAATCTATATATATATTATGTTATCCTACGTGGTACAGAAATCGCGATTATTTATTAATTGTTTAATGGCAACGCCCGAATGAAACGTATCTCATTGGTTATTGCGTAGCACTTAATGCATCTCCATACTTATAATGGGGTTACCATAGGGGGGTAACCTGTTCTGTCACCAACTTGGCGATATCTCTAATATTTCACCAAATTCCTATAGACTTCCATTAGGGTTTACTTACTTACAGAAAATCAACAAATTGAGATATTTTAATGCAACAAAACTAATATTAGCTTAAGGGATTATATTAATTATATTTAAGGGAGCCCAAGTAAATTAAATTATTAATAAAAGTAATATGTGACATTGCTTAGCATGTTTTCCCAAACATAAATTTTAAGGGAGACCAAACTGGTCGCTAAGGTGGCTAATTAGTAAAAATAACACTCGGGGAGGAAAAACAAATGCTTTGGAACCACCTTTATTGAAATTTATCCACCCATTCCTATTTTATCAGCGAATAAATAGTTACATTGTCCAAGGAAAAAAAAATACCCTACGAATAGTCGAATAAAAAGAAAAGTGAACGCTTCCTTACTTACTAAATTTACATACAGTAAAGTCAAATTTCGGCTATCTTGCGGAAATAATTCTCCCATTTCAGCACCGAGCAGCTTCATTGACTGAAATCATAAAAACATTTATGAGTTTCGTGTATTATCAGTAAAACTTCAATCTTAAATACATAAAATGTCTTACCAAGCAATCTTCGTCGTCGTGTGTGATTGTCTGACAGCATTTTGTTCCATTTACTGATAAATATATTGGCACAAGACCAGTGTTGGTCACTGTAACATCTGTAAATTTAAAATGAGTTTTAATAAAAATCTAAAATAATTTGTTCTCTGTATTAACCCTTAAATGCATAGTGTAAATTCGGAGTTACATTATCTTCTTTTGTCATTTGGCGCTTTCTATTGGTCTTTTGGTGAACTATTGTGTGTTACTTACGTGTGATAAAAGCATTTAAGATCGTGAATTCTGTTTTTGTTCTGATTTGTTATCACGGGGAGGTTATAACATCTTTTGTTGCAATGTGATCGACTGGCGTTTTTTCTCTATCTTTATAAGATGTATAACTATTAATTCTGCGAACTTTTAAAAGCCTCATAAAAATTAATATATCGTTGAATAGTTGTTATTGTGCAGTATAAACACTTTAAAGTAAGTATGTAATTTAAAATTATCATTTTTTGAGCAATTTTTGTTGTGTAACTCAGAAGTGACTTTATGACATTATGTCCAACAGAAACATAAATAAAATTTTCTTTCTATTTTATTTCTATTTTAAATTCAAATTTTCAGTATTTCGAGAGATATTTTTTTTACATTTTAGAAATTGGTATTAATTTAAACTGTTGCCAACTGTATAAACAGCGCAAATAATAATATTTGCTTCAAATTAAAAATTTATTTTACACGTGACTATTATAAACAAGAAAATATAAAAAGCAGGAACTCATTGAAAATTATCATAAAAACCATATTATACGTAAATTTTAAAAGTGAAAGAATGTGTAAAATAATATATTCATTAACATGCGTTAGAAGTCTTAAATAGGAGAAATTACGTCTCATTTACGTCACATTACACATTACGTAAAATGAACAAACAATAATATTGCAAAACAGTTTAAATTTAAAAATTGCGCGAGACATTTATGTAATATTTTAAGATGATATTTTCAACTATTTTTATTAGGATAGCGCAAATAATATTTCATTTATAACAAAATTATTTTCACGTGAATAGTAAAAGGAGAAAGAAAAGTTTAGTGAAAATTACGTCAGATCAAAAACGACACATTTAAAGTGTCATTAAAAAAACTTTCTTTTCGTTTTGCTAAAAAATACCGGGAGGCAAAGACTCTGTTTACTTAATCCATTTTATATTTTGAAATGTTTAACTAAAATTATTTAATCAAAGACGGAAGCAGCCATTGTATCTTTTAACAGTAGCTGATTTGGCCAAATTCCCCAATCAAAGAGAAATGAATAGAAACCCGTTTATATGGAGATCGCCACTGTTTTTAAACTTATAATTCAATCTTCCGAAATATTTTTTAAGCCGATCAAATTAGTGTGCTTTTAGAGTCTGCGGTGTCTGAACAGCGGTTGACGAGCGTAGCTCGTAGGGGGAAGCGCCCCCTAGTAAATTATAAATTAATAGATTAATTTTAAGGGGTCTAAGGAGTCTTAAAGCTTAAAATTTTTCGAAATTTCAATCTTTATAGATGTTAAACTCCTATCTTTTCTGAACATTTCGATATAATTGTTTTCTTAAAATTCCCACTGGCGACCTCCACAAATGATGTCACGCTTGGAGGGGAGGGGGGAGGGTCATGAAATTGTGACAGTTTGTGACAAAGTTTGTTGGGGTGAGAGGGGGTAAGAAGAAGTGTGACATCAAACATTTTGGTAAATAAAAGCATTAAAAATCAGCAGATTGAATTTTGAAGTTGCTATTTTGAAATTAAAGTATTTTGTGTCCATAAAATAAAGATAAGATTTAAAGCCAAATATATTATATTCCATTTCAAATTCCAAAATACTACTGTTTTCAGTTGCTCTTTCATATTAATATTTTATTACTTTCAAATGAAAATCAAATTTCAAATTATTTTTGCTTAAAAGGCGCAAAGACCAACGTGAAATATATTCCATGCCGGGAATCGAACCCGGGTCATCAGTATAGCGCACTGACGTTCTACCGCTAAACCACATGGAACGATACCCAGCCTGGAACATCTCACTATTACAAGTTGGCAAGGCTACAAACGCAGCACAAGATGGAATATTTTCCGTGAGCCACCAACATGGGGCAAACACAGACACTTAATTAAATCCAGCATCGATGAATCTATATTAATATTTGGAAATTTTTCCAGAGAGAAACATTCGCCTTGAATACAATATTTCAAATGAAAATCAAATTTCAAATTATTTTTGCTTAAAAGGCGCAAAGACCAACGTGAAATATATTCCATGCCGGGAATCGAACCCGGGTCATCAGTATAGCGCACTGACGTTCTACCGCTAAACCACATGGAACGATACCCAGCCTGGAACATCTCACTATTACAAGTTGGCAAGGCTACAAACGCAGCACAAGATGGAATATTTTCCGTGAGCCACCAACATGGGGCAAACACAGACACTTAATTAAATCCAACATCGATGAATCTATATTAATATTTGGAAATTTTTCCAGAGAGAAACATTCGCCTTGAATACAATATTTCAAATGAAAATCAAATTTCAAATTATTTTTGCTTAAAAGGCGCAAAGACCAACGTGAAATATATTCCATGCCGGGAATCGAACCCGGGTCATCAGTATAGCGCACTGACGTTCTACCGCTAAACCACATGGAACGATACCCAGCCTGGAACATCTCACTATTACAAGTTGGCAAGGCTACAAACGCAGCACAAGATGGAATATTTTCCGTGAGCCACCAACATGGCTGGGTGGGGGCCAACTTGTAATAGTGAGATGTTCCAGGCTGGGTATCGTTCCATGTGGTTTAGCGGTAGAACGTCAGTGCGCTATACTGATGACCCGGGTTCGATTCCCGGCATGGAATATATTTCACGTTGGTCTTTGCGCCTTTTAAGCAAAAATAATTTGAAATTTGATTTTCATTTGAAATATTGTATTCAAGGCGAATGTTTCTCTCTGGAAAAATTTCCAAATATTAATTTTATTACTATTGTATATTAATTACGTTTTTTGTTGTAAACCTTACTCTTATCCTTCTATATATAAAAAAAAAGTTTTGATTTGGAAATGACCAATGAAGATCTGCGTAGATATTCCCGGCAGATCGCCATCCAATTTGAATGCTTAAGCATGGCCTTTCTTCGTTAATATTAAAAAAACTGTTGCATACAAAAACATGAAAATCGGTAGTATTATAGAGAAATGTTTGATAAACACGCTGATGTAGACAGTTTTCAAATCGAAGAATTATTTTAAGAGATATTTAATGCCAAAGTTGGACAAAATCGTTCCATTAAAAAAGTTTTATAGGAGCAAAAACTGTACATAGGAATTTAATTATTTTTAGATCATTTTATGCGTCAGAATTTCCCGGTGTGCAGACTACATTTAGTTTTTTAATTTTAATCATTTTTTGAGGCTTTATTTCCATTTTAAATTCAAATTTTCAGCATTTCGAGAGATATTTTTTCCATATTTTAGAAATTTGTATTCATTTAAACTGTTGCCAACTGTATAAACAGCGCAAACAATAATGTTTGCTTCAAATTAAAAATTTATTTTACACGTGACTATTATAAACAGAAAATATAAAAAGCAGGAACTCATTGAAAATTACGTCATAAAAACTATACTTACACGTGAATTTTAAAAGAGAAAGAATATTGTAAAATAATAAATTTATTAACATGCGTTAGAAGTCTTAAATAGGAGAATTTATGTCACATTTACGTCACATTACACTTACGTAAAATGAACAAAAAATAATATTGCAAAATAATTTAAATTTAAAAATTGCGCGAGACATTTCTTTGATATTTTAAGATGATCATAATATTTCATTTCTAACAACAGTATTTTTATGTGAATATTAAAAAGAGAAAGAAAAGTTTGGTGAAAATTACGTCAGATTATAATTGTCAGATTCAAATTATAATTCAATCTTCCGAAATCTTTTTAAAGCCGATCAAATTAGCGTGCTGTTAGAGTCTGCAGTGTCTGAACGGGGGTTGACGAGCGTAGCTCGTAGGGGGCAGAGCCCCCTAGTTTCATACAAAATAAATACATGAATCATTTTTTATTGTTATGCTCACAAATGCAATTAAAACCCATAGTTAAAGTTTAAAAATAAAATTTGAAATATGATCTATAACGTAGTGCTTTGTTTCTGAACTGCAAATATATGTTTATGTAATATAGCGTGACATGTGACAAAAGGGAGAGGGCGGGGGTATGGTTAAAAGTGACACTTTGTGACAAAGGAGGGAGGGGGTAAAAATATTGCAAAAGTGTGTGACATCATTTATGGACCACCCCTTAGAACAGAAGTTACGGCTTTCAGAATTATACACACTCAATAGCTGAAACGGCCTTTCTGAAACTTCGAAGTCATTTTTTTCCAAATGGCGTTTTTGGGCATAACGCGCAGGATATCTAAAAAACATACGAGTATTTTTTCATGAAATCTTTAAAACACACTAGGGCGGCTCGGCCTCCTACGAGCTACGCTCGCCAACCCCCTCTAACCATAACCCTCGCCAACCGCAGTCTCTAAAAGCACGCTAATTTGATCGGCTTTAAGAAGATTTTGGAAGATTGAATTATAATTTTTAAAAAATCCCTGTCGGCTTGGCCTACAGGCGGAGGTAAATTTCGAAGTTAAGAACTAAATTTACCAACAAAACTTAAATTAAGATTAGAGATAAACCCAGTTTCTTCTCTGAGAATGAGGAAAAATCAACTGCTGTTAAAAGATACAATGGCTGTTTTCATCTTTGATTAAATAAAATCAGTTAATATAAAATGAATTGAGTAAATAGGGTCTTTGTCTCCCGGGATTTTTTAACAAAGTGAAAATAAAGTTCTTTTAAATAAGACATTTTAAATACATCGTTTTTAATCTGACGTAATTTTCACATGAAAATACTTTTGTTGGAAATGAAATATTATTTGCACTGAAATGGTTAAAAAGATCATCTCAAAATATCAAGTAAATGTCTCCCGCAACTTTTAAATTTTAACTGTTTTGCAATATTATTTTTTGTTCATTTTACGTAATAAGTGTAATGTGACATAATTTCTTTTATTTAAGACTTCTAACGTATGTTAATGAATTTATTATTTTACAATACCCTTTCTCTTTTAAAATTCACGTGTAAATATAGTTTTTATGAAGTAATATTCAATAAGTCCCTCCTATTTATACGTAATTATTTCATTCTAATTTGAAAGTTTTTTTTCTGTTTATAATAGTCACGTGTAAATAAATTTTTAATTTAAAGCAAACATTATTGTTTGCGCTGTTTATACAGTTGGCAACAGTTTAAATTAATACCATTTTCTAAAATAAGTAAAAAATATCTCTCGAAATGCTGAAAATTTGAATTTAAAGTAGAAATAAAACCTCAAAAAATTAGTCAAATTAAAAAAAAACAAATGCAGTCTGCCTACCGGGAAATTCTAACGTATAAAATGATCTAAAAATGAATTAATTCCCATGTATAGTTTTTGCTCCTATAAAACTTTTTTAATGGAAAGATTTTGTCCAACTTTAGCATTAAATATCTCTTAAAATAATTCTTCGATTTGAAAACTGTCTGCATCAGTGTGTTTATCAAACATTTCTCTATAATACCGCTGATTTTCATATTTTTGTGTGCAATATTTTTCTTAACATTAACGGAGAAAGACCTCTGGTCACAAACAATTCAAAACCGGCGGCGGTAGTATGTTACTTTTTTTTTAGAATAGAGAGATATATTCATGTTAGTATGTATAAACTGAACCCAAAATTTCCTTTTTATTGTTCAAAAAAATATTTCTTTGGGTGATTATGCTGTTGAAATTTTCAAAAATTTGTATTAGCTAAATACAACTTCGTATTAAAAAAATAAAAAGTGCTTTAAATACAAACTTATTTAGGTTCAAGGTAATTATTACATTCTGAAGTATAATTCATTCTAGTTACAAAATTTATTTTGTAATCCTGCGCGTAAGATGTTATACCAATTTTCTGCTCTGCAAATGTCTGACTTTTTGGAGCCCCCTATAAATACTAATTCTGTATCTTGCAATTTTTTAAAATAGGAGGCTTTGCCCCCTACGAGCTACACTCGCCAACCCCGTTCAGACACCGCAGACTCTAAAAGCACGCTAATTTGATCGGCTTTAAAAAGATTTCGGAAGCTTGAGTTATAATTTAAAAAACAGTAGCGATCTCTATATAAACAGATTTCTATTCGTTTCACTTTGATTGGGGAATGTTAAGGCCAAATAAGCTGCTGTTAAAAGATACAGTGGCTTTTTTCGTCTTTGATTAAATAAAATCAGTTAAACATTTCCAAATAAGCTAATATAAAACGAATTAAGTAAACAGAGTCTTTGTCTCCAGGTATTTTTTAACAAAGCGTAAAGAGAGTTCTTTTAAATAAGACATTTTAAATGTATCGTTTTTAATCTGACGTAATTTTCACCAAACTATTCTTTCTCTTTTTAATATTCACGTGAAAATACTTTTGTTAGAAATGAAATATTATTTGCGCTGTCCTAACAAGAAAAGATTATCTCAAAATATCAAATAAATGTCTCGCGTAATTTTAAAATTTAAACTGTTTTGCAATACTATTTTTTGTTCATTTTACGTAATAAGTGTAATGTGACGTAAATGTGACGTATTTGCTCCTATTTAAGACTTCTAACTCATGTTAAAGAATTTATTATGTTACAATATCCTTTCTCTTTAAAATTCACGTGTATATATAGCTTCTATGACGTAATTTTCGATGGGTTCCTGCTTTTTATACGTAATTTTTTTATTTTAATTTGAAGGGGTTTTTTCTTTTTATAATAGTCAAGTGTAAATAAATTTTTAATTTAAGGCAAACATTATTGTTTGCGCTGTTTATACGATTGGCAACAGTTTAAATCAATACCATCTCTCTATTCTAGAAAAAAGTAACTACTGCTGTCACCGCCGCCGGTTTTGAATTTTTTGTGACCGGAGGTCTTTCTTCGTTAATATTAAGAAAAATAATGCACTTAAAAATATGAAAATCAGTAGTATTATACAAAAATGTTTGATAAACACGCTGATGCAGACAGTTTTCAGATCTAAGAATTATTTTAAGAGATATTTTATGCTAAATTTGGACAAAATCGTTCCACTAAAAAAGTTTTATAGGAGCAAAAACTGTTCATAGGAATTTAATCATTTTTAGATCATTTTATGCGTTAGAATTTGCCGGAGTGCAGATTGCATTAATTTTTTTATTTTGACTAATATTTTGAGGCTTTATTTCTATTTTAAATTCAGATTTTCAGCATTTCTAGAGATATTTTTAACAGATTTTAGAAGGTGATATTAATTTAAACTGTTGCCAACTGTATAAACAGCGGAAACAATAATGTTTGCTTCAAAAAAAAAAAAATTATACGTGTAAATAACTTAAAAATTTATTTACACGTGACTATTATAAACAGAAAAAAACATTTGGAATTAGAATTAAATAATTATGTACAAAAAGCAGGAACTTATTAAAAATTACGTCATAAAAACTATAATTACACATGAATTTTAAGAGAGAAAGGAATTTGTAAAACAATAAATTTATTAACATGCGTTAGAAGTCTTAAATAGGAGAAATTACGTCATAATTGCCGAAACGTCAGTGAAAGCTTACGGTGAAGACACGAAAAGTTTTGATTTCCGTTTGTCTGTCTGTCCGTCTGTCTGTCCGTCTGTCTGTCTGTCTGTCTGTTCCGCGATAACTGCCGCAAAAAGCACCCGATCAGCTTGAAATTAATTGGGGATATTCGTGAGATACCCGGACGTAGCTGTATAGTTTTTGGTTAAATTTGGTTCATTCGTTCGGAAAATATGGAAGATTTTATTTTTCTTTATAATGCTTTTCTACGGCAAGTCAGACGATTTTGAAATTTCCATTTGTTGAAAGAAAATGGCACGTTTGATTAATGGATTTAAATGTCAAATTATGGATACTAACATTCCAAATAAGGGTTTTAAATTATTCCTATTATATTGAAGTTTTATCAATGTATCTATCAGATTTTTTTATTTACGTGTATAATGTTTTGAGGACATTTATACATGTATTCCAATAATATAAAGAATTTTTAAATTAATTTTCTTGTTTTACATGATACATATTTCTTTTTTTTTTTCTCCTTTTCTTCGTTGCCTAGCGACTGTTATTCGTAGCCTATCATTGCTTCAAATATGAATGAAGTTAGTAAATTACGTTAATTTGTTGCATGTACTATTAAAAGGCTATCACAAAAAATATTTTATCGCGCCAAATCGATGCAATTTATGCAATTAACAGTGGGCACGATAATGAATTATTTTCCAGTAGATTTATAGATCTCCAGATATGCATATTTCGGGGGGCTTTTAATATGTTATTGCTATCGCATGGATTAGGATGTTTAAACTAATGTTTAACCATGCTATTAGTGAAAAAAAAGTACAGTTAAAGGCATGTAAATCCTTTTTAACACTTTCCAACATGGATGAAAAGTATTTATGACTTCAGTTTTTCTATCTGTCGCCTGCCGTGTTTCTCTACGTGCTCTAACTCGCGTAAATATAGTCGGGATTGCATGTAATTGATATACGTTATTGAGGTTTGCCAAAGTATGTTTGGTATTAAAAATGAAGAGTGTAGCATTCATAGCTTAATTACAGGGGCCCTCAAAACTATTCCGTTACATTATAGTCTTTGGGAAAAATCGTCTGCGGTGTATTTTAATAATGTTACACAATTTTAAACGTAATGAAATTTATATACTTTATTAAGGTGCACTAGAACCTGGTTACTATAAAATATGTTATGTGTAGCACTTACAGCATGCGTACAGGGAACTCAAAAGTATTCATAATATTACAATCTTTGAAGAAAATCCTTTTGTGGCGTTTTTTAATGATGTTACTCTGTTACAAAATAATAAAATTGATATGTATTTTTGAAACATTTTTGTAGTATATGGGGTGCAAAGCATATTTTTTTTTTCAGGGTCACACAAAAGTGGTCGATTAAAATGTGGTCTACGGGGGGAAAAAACTCTTCACAGCTTATTTTAACACATTAGCGACGGGAAACGAGAATTCTCGTTTTTATTCAGAATACGTCATTGGCTAAGGGAGTGACTTCTACCTTACAGAAAAGACATTTATATTGTGTTGTCCATATTTTTTATAGATTGTAAGACATTATATATTACATCCGTACATTGAAAGATATTTACTGCTGCATAAACATGAAAAACATATTTCAGGAACCAATTTCCGAGAAACTTTCAGAAGAGGGAGGAGCTTCTACTGTTTTTAAACCCAGATTTAATTAAATTGCCTGTCGTCAGTGTGTTAATTGTGTTGCACTAATTCAAACATTATGAAATTAAATTACATTACTGTGGTTGACTACAAGAAGCTTGAATATGATTTGTATCGTATTTATCGTTCATTTATAGGGTCACATAAAAAATTTCGGATACAGTTCTGGTCTATTAGGGATGATTGCTGAAGAGCATTTTCGATTATGGTGTGCGTTTTAACGTTAAGTAAATTTGTGCTTAATAAGTAGTGCTTAAATATTGTATAGACCATGTACAGGGATACACAAATGAATTCGTAAGTATAAATGAAAATGAGCGCGCGCGAATTGCTTCAGTGTTTTTTTTTTTTTTTTTTTTTTTTTTTTTTTTGAGTTATGTATTTCCCAGCCCAATTACATTTAGTATACTAACAAATGTTTGCAGAATTTAAATAGAACCATATACATGACTCCACAGAAACTGGATATATGGTGCACACTATGCATACCCCGGAAATGTGATATGAGCAGTTTTAAGAGGGTTTTTTGTCTGCATTAAATTTAAATGTTATAGACGACGCGTAAAAATCTTCACGTAATATACAGGACTGTACACTCTTAAAACGAAAGAGCCAAAATAACTCAAGTTGAGCCGAAATCCACTCATCTCATGATTTGAAAGTCAGCTTCTCATAAAGAGTTGAAACAACTCGAGTGAATGAGTTGTTTTTAAGCAACTCATGATTGAGTGATCTCTATTTTACTCATACTTGAGTGAAATCAACTCAATGAAGGTAAAATCCAGTAGCACTTGAGTGATTTGTAACCAACTCATACTTGAGTGAAATTGAGTCATTTAAGACTAAATTCAGTCCCACTTGACTGATTTGTAATCAACTCATACTTGAGTGAAATGAAGTTATTTAAGAATAAATCAGGTAGCACTTGAGTAATTTGTAACCAACTCACACTTGAGTGAAATTAAGTCATTTAAGACTAAATCTGGTCGTACTTGAGTGAAATGGAATCCCTTTGAGACTAAATTCAGTAGCACTTTGAGACTAAATTCAGTAGTGTGATCTGTAGCCAACTCATATATGAGTGAAATGAAATAATTTAAGCCTAAATCCAGTACCACTTGTGATTTATAATCAATTCAAACTTGAGTGAAATGAGGTCATTTCAGATTTAATCCAGTAGTTCTTGGGCAATTTGTAACAATTCATACATGGATTAAATCAACTTATTTAAGAGTTCATGCAATGAACTCTTAAATGATGTTCTTAAAATGCAAAATCCCGAGTGATTTTTAATAAACTCATTCATAAGAACTCTCAAAATTACAAAAAAAACCTTGAGCGATTTCTAATTAACTGATTAAATAAAATCATGTCATTTTAAATTAAATTCAGCAACCTGCGATTGATTTTTATCAATGAAATTCAAAATAACACAGAATTCTTGCCACATTTTCAAATTAAAATAATAAATAACTAATTTTATATTTCTTCATACTGGTTTATATAATTGTATTACTTTTTGATTGAAAAAAAAATATGATTTATAACTAAAAATTACAATTAAACCAATCTTAAGTATAACTAAAAATTACAATTAAACCAATCTTAAGTATTTAATTTAAATTTTAAAAAAATTGAAAAAAATATCTAAATGTAAACTTGAAATCACCAAGGAAAGGAAAAATCCCAATAACAACTTTTAAAAGCTGACTTCTCAAATCCAAAAGGGCAACTTTCTGACATAAGTTTTAATTTATTTTTGATCGAAAATGCATGAAACTAGCTGGTGGTGTTCAGAAACCATGTAATCAAGCAGCTTTTTTCATTTTTTTACAAACACAATAAATCTTTCAGAAAATAGTGTCAAAGTGGATGTTTTAAACTTAATTTCTGTGTGAAAGGAGAAAAAACACTCAAGAGCGGGCGAAAACGTATTTGTCACGTGATCAAAATCGTTTATAACTCAATAGGTAATTTATTGATTTAAAAAAAAATGGAAAATTCAATTCCAAATAGCTTTCATAACCAGGCTTTCCAATTTTATATCTTTCCATTAAAAAATGAATTTGTAAATGTATCAAAACGTTTTGTGCTTGTTGAGCAGAGCCATTAAGAACAGCCTTAAGATCCTGCACTAGTCGCTGAAAAAGTATAGAAGGGCGATTCCGTGCAGAGAGTCGCATGTAAATTTAATTTTCATTTATTTATCAAATTTTAATGCTAATTCTGATTTTAAGTGGTATGGTAAATAAGTTATAACCATATTTTTTAGTTTAAATGTGTGGAAATAAAACTCCCAGAAATATATCATTAAATTTCATTGCTCAAAATGTGCTTTTTTCCGAAGTAGGAAAAAAGCACATTTTGAGTAATGTAATTAAATAATATACTTCTGTGAGGTTTATTGCCACACATTTAAATTTAAAAATATGGTAACTTATTTACCATACCACTTAAAATCAGAATTAACATTAAAATTTAATAAATAATTGAATAAATGCAAATTAAAGCCTGCATTATGTGTATGACACTCTCCATGGAATCGCCCAGAAATGATGTGTTAATCCTATGGAGAAGTTATTTTCAAATACAGTGTTTGGATTTATATATATATATATATACATATTTTTTTTGGTGTGTGTGGGGGGGGGAGGCATAGGATCTTTATGCAGGCTTATTTTTAATTTTGCAATTTTGGTTAGTTTTTTTTAATACAGTAGACGATTTTACGAACTGGTGTACTGGTCCCGCCCAGCATCTCGCTGAACTAATGTTACTCCCATTTACGAACTTTTGACTATGAACACATATGAGTCCCATCGAGCATTTACTGTATTAAGATATTAATTTTAGAATCGGTTCCGAAAATTAAAGTATTTAAAATAAAATATAAAACCTAAGTTAAAAAAGTAAAAACTAGCCAGCATATAGATTGTCTTCAGCTATCATATGCAAAAAGAAGCCTGTACAAATATTAAAATCCAAGCAAGATATTTGAAAATAACTTCCCTGTGGAACTAACATTATCACAAGTGTTGTCACACGGCTATTGTTAGGCTGTAATAAGTAAAACAAAATATTTCAAAAAAGATAAACACTAACCCATTATATACTTTGTTGTAATTATCCCTTGATTTAATTCACACTACTTCTTAAATTGACTAACTTTTAAAGAAATATTAATTGTTAAGCTTTTTTATGCTAATTAATTAGCACTTGCTAAATGTCAATTTAAAGCAGTTCATATATTTACAAATAAATTATGCACCAAAATAACTTTAGAAATAGATCAACTTAATTCTTTATATCATTTAAAACATTTGTTGAAACTTGAAATTATGTTCAAGTATAACTTTAAAATTTAGCTACTGGGTTAGAAGGAACAATGTCTTGATTGGATAAATACCAACCTATTAGGTACTATCTTGCAGTTATTCTTTCTTAATCTTGTCTTGTTGCGATTAACCATTGATTTTATTCAATGTTTCTTAAATCTACTAACTTTTAAAGAAATGTAAAACTTTAAAATGGCATAAGATTGTAGCTTTTTATGCCAAAAGCGGGAGCCAAATATGAAATTTAGAATATCGTTAGGGAAAGAAACAACATTATTTACTAACAATTTTATTGAACAAAAAGAAAAAACAAATATAGCATTGATAGCAATTTTAACAACAGATGGAGTGTTTGACAACACCTTTAACAGGACATGTAAATATTTTCATTTAAAATTTTCTTGTCAAAACAAGAAAATATGTATTCTTCTCTGCTGAAGATCCTTGAGAGATTCGATAGAGTTGTTGAATTCCACTCCTCACAGCGGAATTGCATTCCTCCATGAGATCACTATTCTCCTGTGTTAAAAGAAAATATTGAAATTAAGTTAAATAGCAATAATTGTAATGCAAAGGATTATGAATCTTTTAAAATATTAGTTTTTAGATTAAAGTAAATATAAATAAATTCTTAAAGTCTTAAGCAACTTCTTAAAATATTGTTGAACATTCACCTTTGTTACCATTTTCAAAATGTATACAAACATATCTTTTTAAACAATAATTGGGGGGGGGGGGGGGGGAGAATGAAACTTTAAAAATTAAATTTATTCTAAATATGAAAATATATATAAGGGGTCGTTCCAAGAAAAATTTAGGGCCCTTTCACAAAAATGGCGAAGGCGAAGGCGATTTATGAAAGGTTTTACTTTTACGGGGAAAAATTTTATGAAGGGTCCATTTTAAGATAAAATATTTTATGAAGAATCCGTTTCTTAAACAAAGAATTTTGTGAAAGATCCGTTTTTAACCTAATAAAAATTGTGAAGGGTCCGTTTTTAACTTAATAAAAATTGTGAAGGGTCCGTTTTTACCGTAATATAAATTGTGAAGGGTCCGTTTTTACCGTAATAAAAATTGTGAAGGCTCCGCTAACGGACCCAAATTTTTCCTAAACAGATCCCTGGAGATATCGTTATAAATTTCTTCCATAGGATTAGCATTAGCAAATGGGTCTTTTCACTTGACTGAAGTACCCTCTTAAACATTAAATTAATGTGCAGATAGTTTTTGACCCAATATTTATGCACACAGAAAGTTTTTGGTTTTATACAAGTCTGGTTGCAGAAAAAACAAACTTTGCCAAAGGGTTGCATAAAAAACGGAAATCTCTTTAGAAAACAACATATACACAAATATCTACGTTTATTATAACAGGGATAAACTTAAAAAATATACCAAACTAACTTTTGAAAATTTGGGTTTAACCCGAACCCAACTTGCAGGAATTCACACTCAGCCTCAAATCGACCTGAACCGATTTTTCTTCCAATTTTTCCACTTTTACTGTTTGATTTTAAAATGTTAATTCATAGAGGAAACCATTAAATTTAAAATTTCATTAATTAATAAAAAGTCTTATTATCCTTTAAATAAACTCAAAGCAAGTTTTTTTTCCAATATGAAATTTACTTAAGAGCTTATTTATCAAAATGTAATTGTTTTATTAAATATTATGTAAAGTTGTTTTAAAAAATAACATTTTAATACCTTAAACCTTGAAATAAAAAGTATTCGTCCAAACAGTTACTATTCGGCTAGCTGAATATTCAGTATTCGGCCAAAATCACTATTCAGAGCATCACTAAATCTGACTCGCTACTTTGAACAACATTCATAATCTTCAATTTTAATTTTTAGCTTAATTGTTTACATATCAAATACCTACATATGTGAATTATGAATCACTGCAGGATTAGTATTAGTTTTTGCCACTTACTGAAAGAAACTAGTTTCTGCCCTGATGATATGAAAAAGTAAAATGTTTTAAAATTTTACTGTTGTATGATATATTTCTCAAATCATTTTCATTTATTAATTTTCTTTAGAATATGAAATTATCGCTAAATTGATAAGCTGGGGAGGGAGGGGGGGGGGGTGATTGTGGCTTCATCATGAAAAAATACCAAAAATTTTAGCAAAGACAGTGTTGACTAGGGATGCACCGAATAGTGATTTTGGCCGAATACCGAATATTCAGCTTGTCAAGTACTTTTATATTTCAAAGTTTAAAGGCATTAAAATATTAAATTTTAAAACAATTTTACATACTATTCAATACAGAAACTTACATTTTAATAAACAAGAGTTACAATTACAAGTAAACTTTATACTGAAAAAAATATGCTTTGAGTTATTTAAGAAGAGGATAGTTATAAAACTTTTTAAATTAGTAAAATTTTAAATTTCGTGGCTTCTTCTGAGAATTAATACAGAAATAAAATTTTCTTAAATTCTAAAAGAAACATTTTAAAATCAAAGTTTAATAGTGAAAAAATTGGAAGAAAAATTGTACAGTATCATATATTATTTGTTTGTCAGGAAGAGACTGAAGTAAAAGTAAACAAATATTACAAATCAATTCAAATTTTAAATATAATTGGATATAATTTAATATGATTAAATATAATTTAATATAATTAAATAATCAAATTTTAAAATAAAATGGATATATGCTGGTTATAGTTGAATTACAATATAATTAATGTGTAAACCATTTAAGAGTTTTGTACTTCCATCCTCTGAATCATATATGTAAACTGGGGTGAGGTAGGAAGACAAAAACCTGCCCCTTTCAGTTTGTTTACATTTTTTTCTTTACAAATAAAAACACTTATGAAACTAATAGAAATAAGATGCAAGTACAGACAAATCCTATCCTAGCCCCCTCCCCAAAACTGCTCCCAATTTTCACAACATCAGTTTACGTCCATGCTCTGAATCATGTTCCTAATAGTGTTTCATTTTTAAAGTTTTTTTTTTTTATTTTTTTTTTATTTAATGCAGTTCAAACGCAGATACATATCAGCATAAGTATCTGTAGGAAAAAATGAGAAATTAATTAAAAAATATTTTAAATCAAAAGCAATTTATAAAGTTAACTAGCTATAAGTGAATGAAAATTTATATACAAAATGTATACAGCAATGACCGGTGCAGCTTGGTTGAGAGACTTCCGAACAATTCAGGATGCCTACCCATCAGCAATGTCGTCTTTCTCAGGGAAGACGTCGTCTTTTCATTGCAAAATGTTATTTTTCACAAAAATATTATAAAATTCACAAAATTAACTTACTTTTCACAAAATGGGCCCCAAGAATAAAAACCGGCACCGACCCCTGTATATATACAGTCTTTAACAGAAATATTTTCTTTGCAGCATAAATATTTTTTTTTTTTTTTGGGGGGGGGAGAGAAAAAAGATACAGAAAAACAACAATAAAAATGATTTTATCATGTGTGCAAGAAGTCCATCCAAGCCAAGACTGAAAACTTTTCCGAATATTAGGTATAACCTACTGGCGATGGGCTAGACAATCTCAATGTCTTGATTTATGGCTGAAAATGGATTTTTTACAATAAAAAAGAGCAATTAAAAGTTTTTGCTAGTAAAATTGCTATCATTTCAATATAAAATATAATTTACAACCAGCCAAAAATCTTTCCGAGACTGAAGGTCTTGCACCCATGTTTATAATTGTGAAAAGAATTTAGTGATTGGTTATACTAAAATTATCTTATTTTTTATTTAAATCTTTTGAAATGAGGGACAAATGAATAATTCACCATACCAGTAAGAAAAGAAAAAAAATAGTATGCTGCTAGTTTGTTTTTACAAAGTTTAAATATTGCCAGATATGTGACCATTTCATTCACACTTTTAATTTTTCAAAAAATTTTGTGTGGTAAAATAATAATAAAAAATATACTCATTTTACCCCGGCTACCCCTATTGTCAGGAAGGTAAATTGGAAAATATAGCTCTCGGAAAATTGAAAGGGAATTGCTGAAAAGTGATGGTGAATGGATGCAGTAGAACACTGTTTATGTAATTATTTGAATTCTTTTACACAAATAGTATTGTATAGAAATAAACTATTGTACTTCTAAGGAATAAAATTGACTTTTGAAAATATAATTAGATTGAAAAAAATGTATAAGTGAATACCAACCTTGAATTAAAATTCTGTATTTGGAGAAAGAAACAATTCTCTGGAAAATTTTAGGGAGGAATTCTAGTAATTTTTCACAAAATTATTTACTACAAATTATAAAACGTATTTTTGTTTGATATGATTTATCTGAAAAATTATTTTTACAAAATACTTAGAACTGTTATATTTGATAAAAAGTTTCGTCACACGAAAAAGTAAACTTTTATTATTTTCACCTCCCCCGACCCTTGCTTTAACATGACGCTATGATCAGCTTATTTATTTATTTCTCAACAAAGTAATAAACAGGACATTTTAAACGAAAATAAATAAGTAAAAAATAAAAAGGCAGAATAATTTTAAAATATAGAAGCATTTCTAAAATTAGCTGCCTGCAGCGTGACGGAGGGAGAATGTGTTACAACGTGCATTAAAAATTACAAATTTAAATCATTACATGCAATTCCACTAAAAAGTAGGGATAAATTAAATGCTTTTATAAAACTTACCGAATAAAACAGACACATCCTTTCGTTCCTTCTTTAAGAAAACTTCTTGAATGTTTACATATTTATCTACACATCAGCGTCCATCTTGAAGCAGGCCAGAGACACGATAAGACGAGACGAATGAATCTGAGAACGACTCGCAAAAGAGCGGCAGGAAACTAGCTTGCTAATCAAGTTGAATTGTTTTGCGGTCGCTCTCGTTGAGTAAAATAGAAGAATAAGAGCTTAAATCAAGTTGAGTGAAGCGTTTAAAAATCAACTCATTCACGATCCAATAAATTAGTGCTCATTCTTGAGTAGGCAAATACACTCATTCGTTTTAAGAGAGTAGAAAATAATTCATGTACGTTTCCGTCTATTGGTAGAATTTACTAAAGGACATTAACACAATTAATTGATAATTACAAATGTAAATTAAATTACACTACGAAGGGGTTCAGGGGGGCAGAGCCCCCCTGAAGAAATCTACTTTATTATCTAAAAATTACCAGAATAAGTAGCTCACGAGATTTTCAGAATACCATTACATAACAAGGGGTTTAATTTAACGCTTCTAATGTCAGAAACCTTCGAAATATTTTTTCGTTTTATAAATGTTTATGTAATTTCAAAACTTTAAATTTCGTTTTTTGTAGAAAGATTAATATTACTCAAAGGGCGCTAAACACAATGAATTGTAGAGCTGACGTTGAGGCTCCTGATCTGCAGATTTACTAGTTACGTCACATTACAGTTATTACATAAAATGAACACAAAAAAATATTGCAAAACGGTTTAAATTTAGAAATTGCGCTAGAGATTTATTTGATATTTTCAGAGGATACTTTTCAACTATTTTTGTTAGGAAAGCGCAAATAATATTTCATTTATAACACAAGTATTTTCACGTGAATATTAAAAAGAGAAAGAATAGTTTGGTCAAAATTACGTCAGATTAAAAACGATTAATTTAAAATGTCTCATTTAAAAGAACTTTCTTTTCACTTTGTTGAAAAATACCAGGAGACAAAGACTCTGTTTACTTAATTCCTTTTATATTAGCTTATTTTGAAATGTTGTTACACGTGTCTACGTCATCAAGTTATTTTTATTTCGACGTTTTATTTGTATTTTTATTAATGTTGTACTAATTTATTTGTTTTTCGTTATTTAAAATAAAAATTATGTCAATTTGTATAATTTGGCGAGTGGTTTGGCGATTTATATAATTTGGCGAAATTGGTCGACGAGATAATCAAGTAGTACCGCAACGGATTTGGCGTTAAAATTCCCAAATCAAAGAGAAATGAATAGAAATCCGTTTATAGATAGATCGCCACTGTTTTTTAAATTATAATTCAATCTTTCGAAATCTTTTTAAAGCCGATCAAATTAGCGTGCATTTAGAGTCTACGGTGTCTGGACGGGGGTTGGCGAGCGTAGCTCGTAGGGGGCCGAGCCCCCTAGTTTTCTAAAATATGTAAAGTATGTCTCTCGAAATGCTGAAAATTTGAAATTAAAATAGAAATAAAACCTCAAAAAAGAAGTCACATTAAAAAAATAAATGCAGTCTGCACACCGGGAATTTCTAACGTTTAAAATTATCTAAATATGAATAAATTCCCATGTATAATTTTTGCTCCTATAAAACTTTTTTAATGGAACGATTTTGTCTAACTTTAGCATTAAATACCTCTTAAAATAATTCTTCGATTTGAAAACTGTTTACAACAGCTTGTTTATCAAGCATTTCTCTATAATACCACCGATTTCCATATTTTTTTATTCAACATTTTTCTTAATATTAACGAAGAAAGAGCTCCGGTCACAAAAAATACAAAACCGGCGGCGGCGACGGTGACAGCGTTAGTTACTTTTTTTTAGAATAGAGAGATGCATGAAATGAAAGAAAATAATCGTCCCAATAAAAATTGTGTTTTAAAATCATATACATTTTAAGATATGAAATGTTGAAAATGGTCCTTTTTTTCATTTTTTCTAATTTTAAGAGTCCTGAGACCCCTTAAGGCATTTTTCAATTAGCCCGCCACAGATTGTAAATCACCATATATTGTCTGTAACTCGTACTTGTATGGGAGTTGAAAAAACAATTTAGCTATGCGCCAATAAACGCTCTCCAAAATAGGCCAAATCGTTGTAAAACTGCAATAATGAAACATTTTAAAAACTAAAAAGTAAAATATAAATTATAAGTAAAAAATGAAGTGTAATTTAAAAAAATACGTTTCTATCAGTTAATAGTTTAATAATTATTAATTTGCGATTATACGTTGAGAAATCAATATAGAAATCCTCAAAAAATAGTTTATATGTTGTTTCATTTTTTTCCCTGTTTCCCTATCTTAAAAACGAAACAGGAAAAAAATTACATATACAGTAGAGCGCCGATTATCGGAACTCCAATTAACCGAACTTCCAATCATCCGAACAGCCTATTTCTCTCAAAAAAAAAATTTTTTTTTTAACCTAACTTCCAGTTTTCCAAACAGTCTTTTGCCCCCCAAAAAAAATTTTAACCGAACTCTCAATTATCCATTGGCTTGGAATAAAATTTTAAATAAAGAAAAAACTGATAGTGGATCAAGGAATGAGGAATGCAAAACAATAAAGGAGATAAGAAGAATCCTAATCTATGAACAAAATGAAATTACCGAGTGGTTTAATAGTGAAGTACATGACCCTGTATATAAGATTTTAAATGATTGTGAGATTGTGGATGAGATTCATGATGAAAAAGAAATTGAAGAAAATGAAAACGATTGCTCTGAAAATAACCCGGGTCCATCCCATAACGAAGCCTTTGAACGTTTTGAAACAATTATGAAATGACTCGAACGGCAAAAGAACGCTGATCCTATTTAACTAACGTATTTAAAAAGAATTAGAGATACGGCAGCATTGAAAAGAATGTCTTTTTCGAACTAAACAACAATCAAAAGCTTTTTTCCTTAAATTATAATCTCTGTAGTCCAGAAATTGATAAAAAAGGAAATAAAAAATTAAGGGTAAAAATGAAACAACAACAACAATTTAAAAAAAAAAAAAAGAAAAAAAAAATCCCTGCCGGCTCGGGCCTACAGGCGGAGGTAGATTTCGATGTTAAGTACTAAATTCTCCAACAAAACTTAAATCAAGATTAGAGATAAAACCCAGTTTCTTCACAAAGAGCGAGCTGTAGGGAGCTAAACTTTTTGTGAAAATTGTAATATACACGAATACACACACACATATACCGGGTGTCCCAAAAAGGACTGACTGATTTTAAAATTCAATAACTTGCAAACGGTGACAGATATTTAAAAAATTCTTGCAGGAGGGTTATGCATAAGGTCAAAAGTTTTTTTACAGTGATTTTCAATTTTAGTTCGAATTACAAACAATAGATGGCGCTGCGATCAATAGACACTGAATTCAGGCTCGATTTTTGGTACTTCGTGGCCCGGATAATACATTTCCATCTCCTTTTTCAGCATGGAACAAGAGAAAGGACCAGAAATCGAGCCTGTATTTAGCGACTATTGCTTACAGCGCCATCTATTGTTTGTAATTCGAACTAAAATCGAAAATCACTGTAATAAAACTTTTGACCTTATGCATAACCCTCCTGCACGAATTTTTTAAATATCTGTCACCGTTTGCAAGTTATTGAATTTTAAAATCAGTCAGTCCTTTTTGGGACACCCGGTATATATATAAACTTTTTAGGTAGGGGTGGTTTTGGGTTCCTGGGGTCATATAATGAAAAGTTATGAAGGAATTTTTCAAAAGTCGCACCATGGTAACGACTGCAATAGGTAGTATTTCTTACGAAATCTACCTAAAAACTATTTTTAAACATACCAGCACTAACTGGTGCTTCCACACCTAAGCTTAGATAACGTGTGAAGGTTTTAGTATAGTCAGAAACATACCTTAAAATGTTTGTCCATTTATCCGAACTAGGGTCGGTCCCGACTTGTTCGGATAATCGGCGCTCTACTGTATATTTTTTAAATTCTGAAGTTATTTCAGAATATATATTTATTTGAATGTAAATTGTCCCTCAGACATTTTCTTTTAACGATCTTTCTAAAAATTTAACTTTTATGCAGTTTTATTCGAAAAAATAATTTTTATCAAAAATGACCGCCTTGCATAACTAAAGTAAAAAGTCCTTTCGCCATGTGCCGGGAGGATAAGGAAGCTTTCATATTCCTTGTTTTTAAAATTTTGCAAGTTTTACTTGAATCTAATTTTACTCTAATTTTAAAAAGCAAAAATGCGACTAACCTGATGCGATGAAGAGAATATTCGTCAATACTGAATTTGAATGAGACTTGTGCCAAATCCATAAGCTATGGCCAAGTTGGCATCATTGATGGTTATTTCTTTTTGGTCGCCAAATTTGGTGATATTTCGGATATTAATAATATTTAAACGGATATTAATAATATTTAAGCATTGCGCTGTGTAAAAAATTTAAATTGCCGCCATTTTGAAACAAGATGGCGGATGAAGCTGGCCAATGAACTCGTTCAAGATATTCATATGAACTATGCACATACTTAATCTTATTCAAATCGGTTTATAAATACGATAATTACAACATGACAAAAATAAGATTGTTGGAAAATGTCAGCCATCCTAGAAATTCAAACTGCTATATCTCAGCCATCTTAGGTAGCTTTCATTACAAAAAGTAAAAAGTTACCTATTGCAGCCGTCCGGCTGAAAGCACTTCCGGAAAATGTTGGTATATTTTCATCGATCAAGACCCCCAGATCCCAAAACCACCCTCCGTTCAAATGTGACTTATATAGGGGAGAGTAGCCATATTTGGACCGCCGCTTTAAATGGACCGTTGCCATTTTGTCGTTAATTACAGAAAGAGACGCTATCTACCTCTGAAATCTTATTCATCAGAATGACGTCATTTATGATTAGAAAAAGCACCCGCCTACCACGTGCTGTTTTCAGACAATTTTAGAAAACCTAAAATTAGCTGTTTTGATCAAATTTTTCCTACTGAGCTTAAGTGAATAGTTTAAAACTAAGGTAAGTTGTTGTGTTTTCATATACATATATAAATTCATCTGTTTATTGCGAATACTTTTCACACGGATTTGTTTGATTTCGTTTTTGTTCTTAGTTTTGACATTATCTGTTTTAAAAAATGGCGCAGTTTCCTTAATTAGGCCAATTTAAATTGCTTAAATTGGACCAGACATACGATCATAAATTTGAAAAGTAAGAAATGAATTTCGTGTGCCGTACTCTTTTTACACTATTTTTTTAGTTTTTAATATTTTATAATGGTTTACTATCTCCATGCAAGTTTTTGAATATATATATTATATTTTCTTTGAATACTTCATTCCTACGGCGTATTTGATTTACAGAGTTGAATTCAAACATTTTCTTCCTGGAGGATATTGACGGTTCCGTGAGGGGGGGGGGGGCAGACTTTTTACAGTTCTGGAGGGTGTAATTACATTGTTTTGCCATTAAAACACATAAAATCCCAATCCTTCCGGGGAGTGTGGTTATCTCAAGGCTCCGGGATGGGAGGTCCCCTGAATTCAACACTGTTTGAATACATAATGTTTTGCGTTTGATTACTCCTAAAGTATCTGGGAGCACGGCAGTGCGTCCGCCAAGTTCGCACAAGCCGTAAGCTACCTTTTCCTGAACCATTTCGGCATACTTTTCACCCCCTCATAACGTCGTTTTAGGGAGAGATATAGAAATTTTTCTTTTATACACATGTTCATATGGTCAAACTGAACTCAGGTTCCACGATTTCATGTTTCTATATTTAGTAGTTTTCGAAATAATAAATTCCGAAAAAGCGCTTTTTTGTCACTGACTCACTTCGCATCATCAAATAACTAAGGTACTTCTATAAGTCGTAGAATCATGAAATTTCACAAGTAAGTCGGGTTTGTAGCACAATTAACCAGAAAAATCTGAAAACACAGAATTTCCGCTTCTAAACCCTTCAGACAGGGGTGTTCATTTGGCCGTAAACAGTTCCTTAACACATTCAATTGTGCCAATGTTGGTCGCCAAAACTCGATTACAGAATTTTGAAGAGAGTCACGTGATTTCAAGTAAAATAACATTTTATATATATGCTTTTCCAAAGATGTTTGTTAAATAGAAAAAATGAATATACCTAAAAATTTTAATCAGTATAGGTTATGATATATTTACGATATTAAAACAATAAAACATTTAACAAAATATAACCGCAATTCGTTACGTTTCCGATATAGTAGCCTTGGCGAAATACAGAAAATAGCCTTGACGAGAAAAGAAATTTGATAATAACGTATTTTCTGGCAACCTATTTACTGTGTCATACACAAACAATTTTTTCCATACGTATACAATTTATTTAATGTAAGGAACCCGTTTATTTATTTTTATATACAAACATAAATAATTTGTATATAAAAAATAATATTTTATACATGTATAAATAAAATGTTTATGTGTATATAAGTACATATATAAATAACATATAGTTCATCAGGTTTGTTTTCATAGTTGTTTATATCATTTGGCAACATATCTCAGTTTCTGAACTCCGAATTGCGCTAAGATTTTTAAAAAATGCCAAGGTCCCTATAGTGGAAAAACATCCTAATTCCATATGAAACTTTAAAAATCTCCTTTTAATTAAATGAAATCTGTAACTAATAAACTGTCTTTAACGATGTGCGACAGATGCGGCGTCCGAAGTCCGCTGCTAATATTATTATAATGTATTATTAGCCTACTTACTGTTAATTTATTGTTGATTTTAATTCTGTAAAAGAAAGATTATAGTTATAGAAAAGATATGTTGGTCGCCAAAACCCGATTATAAAAAATTAGCCTGGGTTATAAAGGTGTTACATGATTTCAAGCTGAAGGAATTTTTATATGCTTTTACACAAATCTTAATAAGGCAAATCTTTCAGTTTATCTGTCCATCTTTCTATCTTTTACTTCCTTAAAACAAATTTTATGAAAGACCGGGAAGCGTCTGCTCAGATCATCACCTCATCGAGTTGACGGCTGAAATTTTAGGATTAGTTAAATATCGATTAGCGTATTGAAATGTAACTGGTCTGCCAAGTCATATCTTTGTGGAAACCACCTACAGACCCGATTTTACGCATTAATTGGTGGATTTTCCATTGTGTATTCCTGCACCCATTCCTCCATGTTTTCAAACTTTTGGATGCAGGAAAATACAATAGTAAACCTATCAGTTAACCACTAAATTTAGGTCTTCAGGTGGTTTCTACTAAGATATGACTTAACAGACTAGTTGCATTTAAATATGCTAACCTAGTTTTAACTAATCCTAAAATTTCAGCTGTAAACTCGATGAGGTGATAGTGTGTGCAGACGCCTTCCGGTCTATTATAAATATCGGAATTCTAATCTCAATAGCACTCTCGTCAATCTGGCAGTTATCCCTACTATTTATGGAACACTATTCCTTTAAGTGCGTTTTAGTGATGTTAATGAACTTATGCATATGCATCATATATATTATACATATGCATATAATGCGTAATACATTTGCATCATACATATTATAGGTATGTGTATAATACATAGTACATATGCATCATTACGACGTCAGAATAAACAAAACATTTTTTGTCGCCAAATTTGAGAATTCACATGATATATTACCAAATTTGACGAAACTTTTCTAAATGTCGCCAAGCTTGGCGAATATTTGACGCTAGTGGCTATTTTTTAATGAGTTAATTATTAATGCGAGCCATCTATTTCTATTTTTCCGCATATCATCTGAATAGTTAAATGATATAACGTGCTAATATTTCCAAAGTGCTAATAGTTTCGTCACTGCCCAAAACCTCTGCTATTGTTACTATATTGCACTGTTATTATACTTACTGTGACTATGTTGTAAATCTTTAGACCGCTAAAACTTCTGTATTATATAAAGAGAATTTACGGAAACTATTAAAGCATTGAAATTGCCAGTTCTCCTTATGATTATTATAATTCTATAATATGTAACTTGTTAATCGATATGTACGTTAGAATGAATCTTCTATAATCCGATTCCTCGCATTTTAGTTTTCAGGTTTCGAATAAAATTAATTAAAATCTTAAAACCATGGCACATTGACTAATTCTTCAACACGATCAGATGAGAAGAATGATAGATTTTCAAATGGATCATGGGAGTGAGCCGGTAGACCTTCTATTCTTTCGTAATCGAGTCTATTGAAAAGATTAATGTGAAACAAAAACATATTTGCATCAAAATGGTTTAATGCAAATGTAGATATTGTCAAAGGATTTTATAAGAACCATTTCCCTTGTACCCAGTCGTATCAGTTAAAATACAACAATTGGCAGTGAGCCCAATTAGAAAAGATTACTTAAAAGGATTAAAAATTTCCGAATTAGAGAACGAATCGTAACGGTAACTGCTAAGGAAACAAGCATAAGTGAGTTAGGATGTATTTATCACGAAAGATGAAATACATAACAACACAAAATATATGATGTGCTTCTCTGATCGTAAAGAGTTCTTGATTTCGCTATCAAAAACTTCCGACTTGGCAAAAGAATGGGCAAGTAAATTAAAATATGAATAACAGTAACATGATGCAACGTTTAATATGGAATTAATACGGTAAATACTGCTTGCTATAGGCGGCTAGTACTTCAATATAAAAAGAAATAAAGTATAAATTTGGAAGGCTCAATAAAATAAATTTAGGTATTTTTATGTTAGCCGGACGCAAGTGGCAAATCGCCAAATACTGTTACCAACTCCATTGTTCATATTGCATTCATTTCATTTAAAGATATATACTTTTCAATCATCTCATTTAAAATAGATGCATTTCCCTCATTTTATTTAATAGAATATTTAAAATAGAAATAAATAAATAAATAAGAAATAATAACATAAACCAAAATATTTTATTTGAAAATCACAGCATTGTTTCTAATTTACACATGTGGAAAATGAAAACTGCTATTGGCGAAAAAACAAAAGGCTAATGAGGAGATTTACTCCCGGCTAACATAAAAGTGACAAAATTTAAGTTTTTTCATATTAATATAGTTTAGAATAACCATCTTAAAAAATGTACAAAAAGTAGTGATATCCCAACAAAAAGTGTTCGGTAAAAAAAAAAAATAATAAAAAATAAAAAAAAAAGCGCCAAGTTCTCTTTAATGTTTCGGCCAGAAAAAGTAGTGATATCTGAAGTTCGCACAAGTTAAAAGCCAAACATCCCAAATCTTTCATTGAAAATGGCTTCCTGCGACTTGGCCGTTAATGCCTTCGAGAGAGTTTTTCAAATTTTAAAATATGTACAAATGAGCTACATGCCAACTACATTTTTGATTATTTTAGGCATTTTGTGGCACAGAGTACAGAAATAAAATACACATTTGAAAAAAGCATTTAAACAACTTCAATCTATTTAAATGCTAGAAGTTAAAAATAACAAAATACTTGTATTCAGGCGATAATATCCCTAATTGCTAAAACATAATTAGTATCAGCTTTTAACAGTTTATAAATCGAATACCTCTTAATCTATGCAAACAAACTATAATAAATGTTGAAACGAAAAAAATTTCTTTCGTCAATACACAAGATTTCAATATTATACAATAAAATATAATGTAAAATATTGTGAGATTTGAAGTAAGTAAATTTTGTTTTATTTCTTGGGTTTTACGTTAATGACTTTAGCTTTAGACCGTACAAAATGGCAATTAAACCACAAGTGGACTAAATGATCTGTAATCAAAACTAATGTTTGTTGAAACTGAATGGTAGTTATCAGAAATCTTTTACATATAATGTCTTTATGCGAATTTGCCTCTTTGCATTCTAATATTACTTTTAATATTTAAATAATTCATAAATGCGTAATTTCCAATCATTAATTTTGAAATGCTGTAGAAGGCATTAACGGCCAAGTCGCAGGAAGCCATTTTCAATGAAAGATTTGGGATGTTTGGCTTTTAACTTGTGCGAACTTCAGATATCACTACTTTTTCTGGCCGAAACATTAAAGAGAACTTGGCGCTTTTTTTTTTTTTTTTTTTTACCGAAAACTTTTTGTTGGGATTTATTTTTAATGTAGCTTATTTTTTAAACACTTTTTTACTATAATTGAAATATGTAGAAAAACGACACAGAAAAACCGTCTGGAAGAAAAACACCCGTGATAGCATAACCTGTTAAAGATATAGGGGACGAAAAAGAGAGAGTAAGTTGTGAAGAAATTGACCTGCAAGAAGGCTGCAGCTGCAAATCCCCCCCCCCCCCCCCCCAAAAAAAAAGCCAAAGAATTATTAGAAATGTTATCTCCCTTGCTAAATTTAGTTAAATCAAATTGCAGAGGGAGCCAAAAAACAGCTGTGTTAACATCTTCGCCATATAAAGTAAACCTTGAAATGAAAAAAAAAAAAAAAGCCCTTCCGGCCAGTGCCGGGAGGAAGAGGTAGCTTTCATAATCCTTATTTTAAAAAAGCCAACTTATATTATTCAAACACACGAAGCTCAATTTAGTGGAAACCGAATATAGGAGATTCAGTACTAATTTTTATCAATGCTAAATCATTATGAATGAGAATTTCGCGAAATTAGCCAGCTTTATCCAAGCTGCTTTTATTTAAATTAACTAATATTTGACTGCCAAATTCGGCGATTTCTTAAAGTGCCTGCCATTTTAAGACAACAGGGTGGATGAGGCTAACCAGTGAACTTGATCGAGACCTTAGTAAGTGCTGTGCACATGCTCACTCACATCGGAATCGATTGATATATACAAGTGCTTTAGCAGGCAAAAAATCAGATTTTTCAAAATGTCATTAGAAATTGAAACTGCTATATCTGAGCCATTTTTTAAGATAAAGACAAACAAAAAATGCTCCTGAATTCTTATATCAAGGTCAAATACTTAAGAAGGAAACCTTTTTCAATTTCTAATTTTTTTGCACCTCACTTTAAATATAATTTTTTTTTAATTTAATGGCCGACATTTTGAAACAATATGGCTGATGAAGCTGACCAGCGAACTTGGTTGAGATATTGATGTATACTATCCACATGCCTTCTTACATCGAAATAGGCGAATACGTGTGTTATCGCGTGACAAATACAAGATCGTTTCAAAATGTTAGCCATGCTAGAAATTCAAAGTGCTATAATTCAACCCTTTTTTAAGATATAAACAAAAGAACAAATTTTCAGAAACAAAACTGCTCCGGAATCTTTGTATCAAGGCCAAACACATAAAAAAAAATGTTTTTCATTTTCCATTTTTTTAATACCTCATTTTAAATTTTAAATTTAATTTTTTTAATGGCAACCCTTTTGAAACAAGATAGCGAATGAAGCTGGCCAACGAACTCGGTCGAGATATTGGTATGTACTATGTACAGACCAAGTTACATCCAAATCGGTTCATAAATACGCCTGTTATCGCGTGACAAAAATCAGGTCGTTTTAAAATGGCAGCAACAATAGAAATTCAAAATGCTATAACTCAGCCATTTTTTTAGACATAGACGAAACAAAAACTGTTCTGGCATCTTTGTATTAAGGTCAAACACATACGAAAAAATTTTTTTCATATTCCAATTTTTTGGTATCTCATTTTAAATTTAAAATTTTTAAAAAAAATTTAAATGGCCGCCATTTTGAAACAAGATGGCGAATGAAGCTGGCCAACGAACTCGGTCGAGATATTTGTATGTACTATGTACACACTAAGGTACATCCAAATCAGTTCATAAATACGCCTGTTATCACGTGACAAAAATCAGGGCGTTTCAAAATGTAAGCCACGCTAGAAATTCAAAATGCTATAACTCAGCCACTTTTTAAGATATAGACGAAACAAAAACTGCTCCCGAATCCTTTTATCAAGGTCAAACACATAAGAAAAAATATTTTTTCAATTTTCAATTTTTTGGCACCACATTTCAAATTTAAGTTTTTCTTAAAAATTTAAATGGCCGCCATTTTTAAACAAGATGGCGGATGAAGCTGGCCAACAAACTCGGTCGAGACATTGGTATGTACTATGTATAAACGAAGTTGCATCCAAATCGGTTCATAAATACGCCTTTTATCGCGTGACAAAATTCAGGACGTTTCAAAATGTCAGCCACGCTAGAAATTCAAAATGCTATAACTCAGCCATTTTTTAAGATATAGACGAAACAAAAACTGCTCCAGAATCTTTGTATAAAACTCAAATACATAAGAAAAAATATTTTTCCAATTTTCAATTTTTTGGTACCACTTTTCAAATTTTAAATTAAAAAAAAATTTAAATGGCCGCCATTGTGAAACAAAATGGCGGATGAAGCTGGCCAACGAACTCGGTCAAGACATTGGTATGTACTATGTACACACCGAATTACATCCAAATCGGTTCATAAATACGAGAGTTACAGTGTGACAAAGATCAGATATATATATGGATATATATATATATATATATATATATATATATATATAAATTTTGAACGGAGGGTGGTTTCGGGGTCTGGGGGTCATGATCGATGAAAATATAACAAAATTTTTTGAAATCGCTTTCCTCCGAACGGCTGCAAAAGGTAGCTTTTTGTAATGGAAGCTACCTAAAAGACAAAAAGGACGAATATTAAAGGACGAATCTCACAGCACAACAGCAATTGGAACAGCAAGTTTTAAAAAATAGGTGTAATACAATTGGAAAGAAAATGATGGAAGGGAAGAACTACAAACATAATGTAAAGGAAACTTTTGTTGCAAAAAAAGAAAGGAAAAACATGTCTAATGATTCAAAATTTAAAAAGAAAAATCAAGACAAACTACAAACATAATGTAAAGGAAACTTTTGTTGCAAAAAAAGAAAGGAAAAACATGTCTAATGATTCAAAATTTAAAAAGAAAAATCAAGACAGTGATGATTGGTTTTGCCTAATTTGTAAGGGAATTAAAATAACAGAAATGATTCAGTGTTCAGATTGCCAAATATGGTTCTATGTTGTGTGCGCTGGAATAAAAAATGAATAAACGAAATTCATGTGTAAGCTTTGCATCACTTCTTACATGATATTCAAGTAACTGGCAATTAGTTCCATAATTTCTCTTTTTAATTGCTGGTAACTTTGATTTATATTTTAAGTACATTTTGATTTAAAACAATTACTCTTATTTTCAGGTATATGATTTCATTTCATTTCATTGCTGTTATTTCGTTTAAATGTTTCATTAATCACAAACTTTGCTTTTAATAAAATTAGCTATATTTCTTAGTAATTAAAACAGTCTGATACTATTTGGTTCAATTTAGGAGACTGGGGGTCCAACTTAGGTGACCAACTGCTGAATTTGGACCACTTTTGACAATTTTTTCAGATCAAAATAAAACTTAAGATTTTCAAAAAGAAATTGATGTAAAGATTTTTTTAGTTAGTGGATGAATAGATTGTCCCCATGTAGTGATGCTGTGCAGATATTCTAAAAATTCAGTGAATTACACCTCAAAATAAGTGAAGTGGTCTAAATTCGGCTACTCTCCCCTATCTATATCTGATTTTTGTCATGCGATAACTCTCGTATTTATAAATTAATTTGGATGAAATTAATTGTATGCATAGTACATACCAATGTCTCAACCGAGTTCGTTGGCCAGCTTCATCCGCCATCTTGTTTCAAAATGGCCCCATTTAAAAAAGTTTTAAATTTTTAAACTAAAAAAGCGGTGCAAATAAATTAAAAACTGAAAAATATTTTTTTCTTTAAGAGCTTGACTTTAACACAAGGATTCCGACTCATGTTTTGTTTCGTCTTTATCTTAAAAAATGGCTGAGATAGCGCAGTTTGAATTTCTACGATGGCTGACATTTTCAAACAATCTGATTTTTGTCATGCTATAACTCTCGTACTTATAAGTAATTTTTGGATTAAATAAGATTTGGATAAGATATTTGTTATTTTGGATAAGATAAAGTATGTGCATAGTACATATGAGTGTCTCGACAGAGTTCGTTGGCCAGCTTCATACGCCATCTTGTTTCAAAACGGCGGCCATTTGCACCGTGCACTGCCGCGCAATGCTTAAATATTGTTAATATCCGTTAGCTTCAAATTCTCAGCACTTGGCGAAATATCGCCAAATTTGGCGACCAAAAATAAGTAACCATAAATGATGCCAACTCGGCTATAGCTTACTAATTTGGCGCAATTCTCATTGAAATTTAGTATTGACGAATATTCTCTTATCGAGTATGTCACGTTTTAGCTTCATAAAATTTGAGTAAAATTAGTTTCGAGTAAAACTTGCAAAATTTTAAAAACAAGATATATGAAAGCTACCTCCTCCTCCCGGCACTGCCCGGAAGGACTTTTTTAAGATAAAGACGAAACAAAACATGCTTCGGAATCCTTGTATTAAGGTCAAACTCTTAAGGGGGGGGGGGGGGGAATGCAGTTTTTAATTCATTTGTATCGCCTTTTAAATTTTTAAATTTTTAAAATGGCCGGCATTTTGAAACAAGATGGCGGATGATGCTGGCCAACAAACTCGGTCGAGACATTGGTATGTATTATGCATACAATTAATTTCATTCAAATCGTTTTATAAATACAAGAGTTACCGCATGACAAAAATCATATATATATATAAATGTATCATTTTAAATATGACGTAATTTCCAGCAAAGTTTTATTTCTATTTTTAGTATTCACGCAAAAATGCATTTTTTAACTGAAAGGAAATATTATTTGCACTGTAATAATAATAATAATGATAATAATAATAATGATGATGATGATGATGATGATGATAATGATAATGATAATAATAATGATAATAATAATAAGGATGATGATAATTTCTAATATTAAATTGATATCTTTAATTGTTTTGTAAGATATTCCAAATAGTATGTGAGCTATTGGCAATAATAGTTAAAAAGACCATCTCGAAATGTGACATAAATCTCTCGTGTAAATATATTTTTTATTTGAATCTGTTTGTAAATATTATTATCTGGCATTTTGAATATGGTGTAGTTTTCCCCATTTACTGCTTTTTAACGTGTAATTAGTTAATTATTTTAAAGCTTTCTTTCTCTGTTTAATATATGTAAATGTGTGAATAGATTTTTTATCAAGAGGGGGGGGGGGGAGTGCTCACCACCAAAAAAAAGGGAGGCCGTCGCTACTCCATTGATGTCGTAATTTAGAGCCTTGATCAGGTGACGAGATCTTCACCTGACTAGGCACCTACAGAGGTATAATTCTAAGGGAACTTGGAGAACTTTGCACCCACGACGGATTTTACATGCACCAGGCGCCATTAGCGTACATGGTAAATTTTTAGCTGGCTTTGAGCCTCGAACACGTGACCTTTCGACTATGAGCAAGACGCTCTGCTAACTGGGCCACCACTGCCCGCATATGCCGATATGTCTAGTTGCCAGCCTTTGAAGTTGGCATAAAGTTCATCACTGTCGTTTGACTTTTGGTCCCATTTCTTATTTTGTTCTCACTAAAGTTTTTCTTTCACTTTTCTTGATAGCAGGTTCTCTAGTCGTGGCTAATTACAAATTATGGTGATGGTTCCTGTGTTTTCTTCTGTGGTTTCATAACCTGGTCTAGTTAACATTTTCAAGAAATGACTTATGTATTATTTTCACTAAGACCACGGGGAAACGGTTGACGTAATGAACAATTTCAGTTATAAAAATGGTCGATGGGGGTAAATGTGTCTCTTAAAGAATTAATTAGGTAACGAATATGAAAAGACACTGCCCATAAAGACCACCATATGAAATGTCATTATGTAAATTTATTAATTCATACCATACACAACACACATAAACTCTCCGTAAAACAACTTTAACACTTATCGGTCCTATGTCACCTCCCACGTGACATCAGTATTTTGTCGTATCGGATCATATGGCACGTGTGAGGTAACAATATTAACCAGTTCTGCACCAGCATCTCTTACAATTTTTTTCAGTTGGCACACTTTTTAAGCATCACTTTCACTTGTATTATGACAGCATGTGCAAGAGAAATATACTATAAAATGTAATTTTAAAATATAGGGATCCGAATAGAATATAAAAATAGTTGTCTATGATAACCCTGCGAATATTCACTAAATACGATTAAAACCTAGTAGCGTCCGATAAGGGTTAATAGCAACGCACATATATCTTCAACGACAGGACCACTTTGTTGGACTAATAATGTCCAAAAATCTTCGTACACTTTTTCCTTATAGGAAGCTCTTTCGTACGCATGTTATGAAAATTTTGTTCCTATGTACATGCAGATCACAACGTCCTCTATCGTCTATTTTGTTCATCAACCATAGGTTATTTCTCCAGAGCTTCCCAAAGAGACACGCTTTAGTTTGGATTACTCGGTTTATAAATGATAGATTCAAACAAAATGATTGCAATAGTTACAACTGATTGAAATAGCAAACGAAGTGATTTCAATAGTGATAATTGATTGAAGAAGCAAAAGAAGTGATTTTCAATTTTTCAACATTAGTAAAATATAATATTATAGCGAAATCTTTAATTGTTCTGTAAGGTATTCCAAACATATCCAAAACTTTGCCTATCGAATCTCGTAATTCTAACCAGTCTAATATCGATGCCATGAGCAATTCACTTGAAGTTTTTCTTTTATCGTACAAGATTCATTTTTAATTATCAAATTTAAAAAAAAAATCAATTTTATATACCTGCATTTTGATATACAACAAGTAAACTACCAGATAAGGAAACGTTCCAAAGAAACAGATTTTATTTTGAGTTTGAAACATAAAATATAGATTACAAATTAATTTAACTTAAAATTTATCTTAGATAAAAAAAAAAAAAAGGAATAGCAACAATAAATAATAAAAAAGAAAAACTCACAAAATACCATGGCAACCTCATTTTTCTTCAGTTCAACGATACCTTTATCCTGAAATGAACGGTAATTATAAAATGTAACAACCATCCTCTAAGTACTAGGCTTGTACTCGCTGGCACAAACACCGCGGCTGTCCTGGGCGAATTTTTTTTCAGCGTTTGTACGTACGGTCCCTTGAATTTCAATACAAATAATTTCTAAAAGTTTTCTCCACTTTACTTTTCTGAGATTAAATAAGTTAAAGAAAACTTTTAGAAAATGCTGGTGTCTACTTTCAGTGAACCATACAAACGTTTAAAAAAATCCGCCAACGAGAGCCTCCATCTTTATGTCAGTGCCCAGGCCAGTGGCGTATCTAGACTTATGATTTCGGAGGGGGCTGAGATGTAATAAAAGTTTCTAAGAAGAAATCACAAGAAAAGGATAAAATTCAGCTTTAAACAAGTTTTTATCATAGCATGTAACGCATCTATTATACAATTAAACCTAAGATGAAATTGCATAGGAGTGTGAAAATGTTCGTTTTAGGCAGATTTTCGTCTTTAGAAGTATAATTCCATGATATCCATATGTATATACCACATTTTTAAAAACGCAATACTGAGAAAGGTATCTCAATAAATATTAAATAAAACCGAAGTAAACATAAAATTTAAAACTATTTAACAGCGTTCTCACTCTATCCCTCCCCTACCTCCTTTAACATTTTCTAAGACTCATTTTGAAACATACATGGATAACATTTGTAATGCTTGAATATTGAATAGCGTTTTCCATTTTCTCATAAATGGAATAGTAGCTGCCTGGTGATAACTTTTCCTAGATTGCCACGGCTCGAAAGTCGGCTTAAACTGCCAAATTTGACAGTATTTTCTGAATTATTTTTAATCATATACTGGGTATGATAGGAAGCTTTTTATGTATTCGGGATTCAGAATCGCTCAATTACATTTATGATGTATTTTAAATGTAAATAAAGCTTATTTCTAGTTAAACAGTTACACAACCACTTGCACCGTGCACTGCCGCGCAATGCTTAAATATTATTAATATCCGTTAGCTTCAAATTCTCGGCACTTGGCGACCAAAAATAAGTAACCATAAATGATGCCAACTGGGCTATAGCTTACTAATTTGGCGCAATTCTCATTGAAATTCAGTATTGACGAATATTCTCTTATCGAGTATGTCACGTTTTAGCTTCATAAAATTTGAGTAAAATTAGTTTCGAGTAAAACTTGCAAAATTTTAAAAACAAGATATATGAAAGCTACCTCCTCCTCCCGGCACTGCCCGGAAGGACTTTTTTAAGATAAAGACGAAACAAAACATGCTTCGGAATCCTTGTATTAAGGTCAAACTCTTAAAGGGGGGGGGGGGAATGCAGTTTTTAATTTATTTGTATCGCCTTTTAAATTTTTTAAATGGCCGGCATTTTGAAACAAGATGGCGGATGATGCTGGCCAACAAACTCTGTCGAGACATTGGTATGCATTATGCATACAATTAATTTCATTCAAATCGTTTCATAAATACAAGAGTTACCGCATGACAAAAATCATATATATATATATATAAATGTATCATTTTAAATATGACGTAATTTCCAGCAAAGTTTGGTTTCTATTTTTAGTATTCACGCAAAAATGCATTTTTTAACTGAAAGGAAATATTATTTGCACTGTAATAATAATAATAATAATGAAAATAATAATAATGATGATGATGATAATAATAATGATGATGATGATGATAATAATAATGATGATGATGATGATGATAATAATGATAATGATAATAATAATGATAATAATAATAAGGATGATGATAATTTCTAATATTAAATTGATATCTTTAATTGTTTTGTAAGATATTCCAAATAATATGTGAGCTATTGGCAATAATAGTTAAAAAGACCATCTCGAAATGTGACATAAATCTCTCGTGTAAATATATTTTTTATTTGAATCTGTTTGTAAATATTATTATCTGGCATTTTAAATATGGTGTAGTTTTCCCCATTTACTGCTTTTTAACGTGTAATTAGTTAATTATTTTAAAGTTTTCTTTCTCTGTTTAATATATGTAAATGTCTGAATAGATATTTTATCAAGAGGGGGGGGGGGGGTGCTCACCACCAAAAAAAAAAAAAGGGGAGGCCGTCGCTACTCCATTGATGTCGTAATTTAGAGCCTTGATCAGGTGACGGGATCTTCACCTGACTAGGCACCTACAGAGGTATAATTCTAAGGGAACTTGGAATACTTTGCGCCCACGACGGATTTTACATGCACCAGACGCCATTAGCGTACATGGTGGATTTTTTGCTGTCAATGAGCCTCGAACTCGTGACCTTTCGACTACGAGCAAAACTCTCTGCTAACTGTGCCACCACTGCCCGCATATGCCGATTTGTCTAGTTGCCAGCCTATGAAGTTGGCGTAAAGTTCATCACTGTCGTTTGACTTTTGGTCCCATTTCTTATTTTGTTCTCACTAAAGTTTTTCTTTCACTTTTCTTGATAGCAGGTTCTCTAGTCGCAGGGCGGACTGGCCCACCCCGCTACCCCGCGATCGTGGGGTGGGCCAAACGATGTAGTGGGCCAAAAAAAATAATAATTTTTTTGCTTTGCAATAAAACTAAAGAAAAAATTATGAAACTCGAAACTCAATTTTTCGTTTCCTGTTTTTTATCGTAAAGCTTTTTTTTTCTTATTTAGGGTAGGTCCTAATTTCTCATTCCCCTGTCCCAACAGCAATCTTTGGAAGATCTGTGTAAATTACTCATTTTTCATATAATCCGAGAGATAGGGGATAAAGTAAAAATCACATATGGTCAGTGAAGGGTGAAAAGTTGTTCGGTGGAATGGGTGTGCCTGCGGACATTTGCGTAGTAATAAAAGATAGGCAAGGATTAGTTTACATATCTAGGATGATCTACAGATCAGGGATCTTGGGAGGCAAGGATTAGCTTATAGAAAAGACGAGAGGAGGCAGCAGCAAACTTGAATAGTAAAGACGTTAAATACAGCAATCTTTTAGAAGTGGTAATGCTGCTATGTAAATATGATAAAATTTTGCACGGTTATGTATTACAGATTATCAAGAAGGGCCAAGAAATAATAGCTTCAGAAAGTATGAAGAAGGCTAGAATATAACAGAAAGAAGAACAAAATGAAAATTCTAAACGACATGGAAGAGCTTCGTTGATTACATTCCTTTCCAAATCAGTTATAAATAAGTTAATTGCTCATATTGCCATTCATATCTAAATAAACATTGCAGATGAGCTAAAACAGTCAGGTTCATTCAGTATTGAAGTAGATTTCACGCAAGATATATCGGTAATGGAGCAGTTGGCACTTTGTGTTCTTTATGCGCAGCATGGTAAAGTGAAGTTTAGTTTTTAAAATTGTTTGATGCCCCCAAAACAACAGTGAAAACCATCTGTCTCCAAATAAAATAAAACCTTAAATAGTTTAAACTCCGTTCTTTGCAAATAGTTGGCACTTCTTTCGATGGTGCGGTAAGTATGAGTGGGAGATATAAAGGTTTGTAGGCACAACTGAAAAAGGTCAATCCAAATATGCAGCATGACCATTAAAATGCACATGTGCTAAATTTGCTCTTGAGAGATGCAACAGAATGTTCCAAATTGACAACGGACTTCTTGGTCTCAGGGCCCGACTTACGTAGGGGCATGCAGGGCAGCTGCCCCGCCCCCCCCCCTTTTTATGGGGCCCCATGAGAGTTGTCAGAATTTTCATTAAAAGCTGCCAAATGATTAAAATTAGCCAAAAGTGTCCAAAATTCATATATTTAGGAAGGGAGTGCGGTCCCTATTCTCCTCTCCGCTTCCAGTACCCTCTCCACCCATGCAAAAAACAAACTATAGCATTACAATATAAAATTAATGATTAATATTTTATTATGACAACTTAGTATTCTACTGTTTTCAAAAGAAATTCTTTATTAACGTTTTCCTCGTAACGTGGCAAGTTAAAACCCCTAATTATGACAAATTTGGGGCATTTTCGTTTAGAAATCTTATAACGTACGTAGATAAGCAAGGTAAAATTATGCAAAGAAATACTCGTATCAACCAATCAATCATGTTTTCTACTATTACTCTGCTAGTATTTTTTCTTAAAACGTATGACCATCTTTTTGTGACACTTTGTATACAGATGTGAGCAGTACTGGGTACAAAATTTATGTTTATAATACAATATATATGAAGTTTAGTACTAGCCACTTCCACATTATTCTCACACAAAAAAATCTATAGATAGATAGAAAGGGCCCCCAGAATAATTCTTGCCCCGGGGACCCCCAAAGTCTAAGTCGGGCCCTGCTTGGACTTAATGCAAGCTACAGCTGCGTTTAGCTCAGAATCATATAAGCGAATGAAAGTATCTGGACTTCTGTGAATAAGGAGTCTGTAGGTAGAAATAATCTTCTGCACCTATTACAAAACTTAAACTCTACTAGGTGATAGAGTAAGGATCCAGGACTTAATAGCACGTTTGACAAGTCTTCAAAACCTTTTAAAAATCGACAAAAAATTTTAATTTGCTTAAGTGCCCTACAAGGTATCATCGAAATCATTCAGCGACATATTCAATATTTCTACGCCCACATCTAAGTATCTGCAGATAAGCGGCCTGGCCTATTTAACTGATGCCAACAAAATCAAAATCCTGAAATCCAATCTGCTACACAAAAGAAATAATTCTGATATGGTTCTGAAAAATACTTCTGAATTTGCGAAACATCTTCAGAAGCAACTAATAGAAAAGGAGTACACCATTGAAATTGAGAGTTTGCTACCGGAAAAGAGATTATCTATACCGGGGCGTGCGTCGATGTGGTGTATATTCTCACGATGAGACAAGAAGTACCATCGGATCACCATCAGAAGTATTTAAGGTAAACTTTTATAATATCATCTTAGCATAGCTGCCAACTGTTCCGATTTTTTCAGAATTCTTCCGAAAAATCGGCATGTTTTCCGATTTTATGCGCGTAATGCGTTTTCTTCCGCTTTTCGTCATTTTCTTCCGATTTTTGGCTTTTTCTTACGCTTTTTACGAGAGTTTCGTCAAAGGATCGCGGGAAAACCCGAAATTTCGCCGAAGGTTCGCGAGAAAGACGCAAATTTTGTCGGAAGATCGCGTAAAAAACGAGAATTCCCAAAAAAGAGCGCGTAAAAACACGAATTCAGTGAAAAGTTCGCGAAAAAATGCAAATTTCGTCAAAAGATCCGGTAAAAAAAACGCCGTCAAAAGATCGCGTAAAAACACTTTTTCCGTGAAAAGATCGCGTGAAAACGCGAATTCCGTTAAAGGATCGCGGAAAAAACGGACGTTTCGTGAAAAGGTCGCGGGAAAAACCCAAATTTCACCGATGGATCGCGGAAAAAACCCAAATTTCGCCGAACGATCGAGGGAAAGACGCGAATTTCGTCAAAAGAGTGCGTAAACAACGCGTAGGGGTGATTTTGGTCCGAATTTTCCGAAAATTTAAAAAAATCGGCCACCAATTCGAAAATTCGGATATAAAACATATCGCGAATTTCGACATCTTCGCCAAAAAAAAAAATAAATTTTGTCAATCGTTTGCAGAAAAATCGCCAATTTCGTCAAAGGATCTCGTGAAAAATGCTAATTTCGTTAAAAGATCGTGAAAAAACGGCAAATTTCGTCAAAAGATCGTGAAAAAAACGGCAAATTTTGCCAAAAAATCGCGAAAAAAACGGCAAATTTCGACAAAAAAAACGCGAAAAAAACAGAAATTTCCTTAAAAAATCGCGAAAAAACAGAAATTACGTCAAAAAAAATGCGAAAAAAACACAAATTTCGTCAAAAGATCGCGAAAAAAACACAAATTTCGTCAAAAGATCGCGAAAAAAACACAAATTTCGTCAAAAGATCGCGAAAAAAATACAAATTTCGGCTAAAGATCGCGAATTTCGTCAAAGGGCCACGGAAAAAAACGCATAGCTAGTGTCGGAAGTGAATCCCCCCCCCCCCCCCTGCTGTAACTTTTCAGAAAATTTGCTGTGAATTTCAGATATTTTTTTTCTCAGAATCACCCCCCCCCCCCCCCAAAAAAAAAAAAAAAAAATTAGGAGTCAGAAGTTTTAAGTGTCTTTTAATGTGAAAGGTAGGATATCTATAAATATTCCAAAAGAAAAAAAAAAGTAATTTTTAATATATTCAAGTTATTCTTTTTTGTCATAATATATACTGTGTAATTGCAAATTAGTGAATATTTTACTCGAGTTTCTCTTTGAAATTTGTTTATTTATAAGGATTCAGCTGTTTTTTAATCCTTATTGAAAGTGCTATAAAACTTAAAAAATCTTCTGATTTTTCGCCAAAATCTTCTGATTTCTTCTGATTTTTTGTCCAAAATCTTCTGAGTTTTACCGAAATTTAGTTGGCAAGTATGTCTTAGACACAGCTATTCAGCAGTTGAACATACGATTTACTGGAAATGACTTGCTCATGAAAGACATCGTTTGGTTCGATCCTCGCTGCTCAAGTGAGATTAAAATTTTAAATGAACTAGCTGAAGAAGCTCTTACGGTACTCTGTCTCTGTCAGAAAAGAGTTGCTTCAATTTTTCCGGCAATATGTTGATTATAATCTGTCGCTATTGCAGCAACAATCTGGACTTAGCGAGCTCTCAACCGCTTACAGCAAAGAAACGAGAACTCATTAAAGATGCATATTTCGGAAGAACTCATTAAAGATGATGGTAATTGCTGTAAAGTTAATACGAAATGTATAAAATGCCTAGCTTGTGCATTAGAATTATTGTGCAAGTTGAATGCCTATGGTCGTATTTCTCCTACCTTGTGCATAGCTTATTGACTTTATCATGCACTCAAGTGTCTTGTGAATGAGTGTTCTCAACACTGAAAATTATAAAGAACTGCTTGCGTTCATCTTTAAGACAAGAACTGTTAGATGATTTTATCCTTTTCAGTGTTGAATGATCTTTTGATTACGATTATGATAAGATAATAGATGCAGTTGCCTCAAGTTCAAAAGAATTGTCCAGATGCCTGACATTCAAATTAGTTAGTAGTCTAGGTATATAACAAACTATTAAATTTTCAGGTACTATATTGATATTTTAAACGAACATTAATCAATGTGCAGAGTGTATCTATGTTGATAATTTCAAATAACAAAATAAAATGTACAAATGAATATAGTGGTATTTCAAATAACAAATTAATCAGTCCATCTGTATCAATTTTAATAGTACTAACTCTCTCCGATCAATACTAACACTTTCTAGAATAAAGTTTATAATGTAGTGTACAGACAAGTTTTTTTTTTTTTTTTTTTTGACGGCATAGTGGTTAGTATTTTAGCCTTCCACGCAAATAGGTCTGGGTTCAAATTCCAGATGAGGTATGGATGTTGCTAGGTGTTGTCAAAATGCATAGGTCAGAGATGCCCTATTCCCGTTGAGAGCCCCTTCAGAAGTAGTCATCATATATTCTAAGGATACCGTTGGCCGATGCTGACAGCGCATTTGCCATTCAACCAAACATTTTTCTTTTTAATCCAAAGAAGAAAAATATCTGAACCGAATTCACATAAGAAATTTAAAACATTTTTATTTATTACGTGTATACCTTTTAATTGTTTAAGGTTTACATATTTAAAAAAAATAACTAAAAATTAAGCAAGTTAACCTCCACTTCCCACACACACACAAAATTTATTTCCAGGATGAAAGTATTACCAATTGAAACTAAACGATTACTAAGATGTTAATATGTCTCGAATTGGAGTTAAGTTATCTTCACATAGATAGTGCAAAGGGTCGTGTTGCTAGTTAATCTTCAAACATTTTAACAATGGAGTTTTCAATTGGTAGGCCAATGCATAAATCTAGCGGGGTGGGCCAAACTATGCCAGTCCACCCCTGTCTAGTCGTGGCTAATTACAAATTATGGTGATGGTTCCTGTGTTTTCTTCTGTGGTTTCATAACCTGGTCTAGTTAACATTTTCAAGAGATGACTTATGTATTATTTTCACTAAGACCACGGGGAAACGGTTGACGTAATGAACAATTTCAGTTATAAAAATGGTCGATGGGGGTAAATGTGTCTCTTAAAGCATTAATTAGGTAACGAATATGAAAAGACACTGCCCATAAAGACCACCATATGAAATGTCATTATGTAAATTTATTAATTCATACCATACACAACACACATAAACTCTCCGTAAAACAACTTTAACACTTATCGGTCCTATGTCACCTCCCACGTGACATCAGTACTTTGTCGTATCGGATCATATGGCACGTGTGAGGTAACAAGATTAACCAGTTCAGCACCAGCATCTCTTACAATTTTTTTCAGTTGGCACACTTTTTAAGCATCACTTTCACTTGTATTATGACACCATGTGCAAGAGAAATATACTATAAAATGTAATTTTAAAATATAGGGATCCGAATAGAATATAAAAATAGTTGTCTATGATAACCCTGCGAATATTCACTAAATACGATTAAAACCTAGTAGCGTCCGATAAGGGTTAATAGCAACGCACATATATCTTCAACGACAGGACCACTTTGTTGGACTAATAATGTCCAAAAATCTTCGTACACTTTTTCCTTATAGGAAGCTCTTTCGTACGCATGTTATGAAAATTTTGTTCCTATGTACATGCAGATCACAACGTCCTCTATCGTCTATTTTGTTCATCAACCATAGGTTATTTCTCCAGAGCTTCCCAAAGAGACACGCTTTAGTTTGGATTACTCGGTTTATAAATGATAGATTCAAACAAAATGATTGCAATAGTTACAACTGATTGAAATAGCAAACGAAGTGATTTCAATAGTGATAATTGATTGAAAAAGCAAAAGAAGTGATTTTCAATTTTTCAACATTAGTAAAATATAATATTATAGAGAAATCTTTAATTGTTCTGTAAGGTATTCCAAACATATCCAAAACTTTGCCTATCGAATCTCGTAATTCTAACCAGTCTAATATCGATGCCATGAGCAATTCACTTGAAGTTTTTCTTTTATCGTACAAGATTCATTTTTAATTATCAAATTTAAAAAAAAAATCAATTTTATATACCTGCATTTTGATATACAACAAGTAAACTACCAGATAAGGAAACGTTCCAAAGAAACAGATTTCATTTTGAGTTTGAAACATAAAATATAGATTACAAATTAATTTAACTTTAAAATTTATCTTAGATAAAAAAAAAGGAATAGCAACAATAAATAATAAAAAAGAAAAACTCACAAAATACCATGGCAACTTCATTTTTCTTCAGTTCAACGATACCTTTATCCTGAAATGAACGGTAATTATAAAATGTAACAACCATCCTCTAAATACTAGGCTTGTACTCGCTGGCACAAACACTGCGGCTGTCCTGGGCGAATTTTTTTTCAGCGTTTGTACGTACGGTCCCTTGAATTTCAATACAAATAATTTCTAAAAGTTTTCTCCACTTTACTTTTCTGAGATTAAATAAGTTAAAGAAAACTTTTAGAAAATGCTGGTGTCTACTTTCAGGGAACCATACAAAAAATCCGCCAATGAGAGCCGCCATCTTTATGTCAGTGCCCAGGCCAGTGGCGTATCTAGACTTATGATTTCGGAGGGGGCTGAGATATAATAAAAGTTTCTAAGAAGAAATCACAAGAAACGGATAAAATTCCGCTTTAAACAAGTTTTTATCATAGCATGTAACGCATCTATTATACAATTAAACCTAAGATGAAATTGCATAGGAGTGTGAAAATGTTCGTTTTAGGCAGATTTTCGTCTTTAGAAGTATAATTCCATGATATCCATATGTATATACCACATTTTTAAAAACGCAATGCTGAGAAAGGTATCTCAATAAATATTAAATAAAACCGAAGTAAACATAAAATTTAAAACTATTTAACAGCGTTCTCACTCTATCCCTCCCCTACCTCTTTTAACATTTTCTAAGACTCATTTTGAAACATACATGGATGACATTTGTAATACTTGAATATTGAATAGCGTTTTCCATTTTCTCATAAATGGAATAGTAGCTGCCTGGTGATAACTTTTCTGAGATTGCCACGGCTCGAAAATCGGCTTAAACTGCCAAATTTGACAGTATTTTCTGAATTATTTTTAATCATATATTGTGTATGATAGGAAGCTTTTTATGTATTCGGGATTCAGAATCGCTCAATTACATTTATGATGTATTTTAAATGTAAATAAAGCTTATTTCTAGTTAAACAGTTACACAACCATAGAAAAAACTTTTTTGTTAATATTTTGTAGTCCTACGGAAATAAAACTAGCAAAAGCCATGTTTTGTTTGAATTCGCGAAGCATTATTTAATAAAATAAATATTTGAAAGTAACAATATTTTTTTGCATTATTTTTGCATCTTTATTAAGCAAAAACGTTATTTTATGTTTTGGCGCATTTTAATTTTAGAAATGTAAATTCAACCAAATAACTAAGAATTTCCTCGGATTTTTTTATTTATGATATAACGAATTTAGCCGAATTTAGCAATTAATTTTATTTTTTTACAATTCTTTTGTTGCCACTTTAGAAAAGAAATCATAATATAATTCTTTTAAAATGCGTAAGTATCGTCTGCGTAAATGATTTCACATAGTAAGAATAAATTGTGTATTTGAATTCTTAACACTGAAAAATATTTTCGTAATTTAATGTAAATAATTGAATTTTCACAAATTTTAATTCATTAAAAATATGCTATAATTTTCATAAAAAAGGTATTTTAAAAATTTCATAAAATAAATCATGAAACTGTTTAATTAATCATGATTCTATCTATGATTACTAACTCCATGATTTATTTTTTCTTCTGAAAATATATGCATTTCATTTTAGGTAGATTTCGTAAGAAATACTACCTATTGCAGTCGTTACCATGGTGCGACTTTTGAAAAATTCCTTCATAACTTTTTATTATAGGACCCCAGGAACCCAAAACCACCCCCACCTAAAAAGATGTATGTACTAAATTTTGTCCGCACGATAATTATGCACGGAAGGTCTTCAAAGTCGCCAACAACTTTGAGATGGCTAATATCTCGTCGGGAATTGAACATGGGCAAAATCGGCCCAAGGGAATGGAAATGGGGAGGGTTAAAAATTTTGAATACCGTCTTAACAAGAATCTGATAAAACCAGCTCTTACACAACAATGACAGGAAAAAATAAATATTTTTCGTTATAGCAGTTGCCAACAATTAAAAAACAAAACAATAAAATTCTCACCACAACAATTGCTTTTCTATTGCAAGATTTTCACGTGGAAAAAAATAAATTAAATAAACAGTTTGACGAATTGAAACCAAATTGAATATTACGTCATAAGTTTTCTAGAGCAAGATTTCAGCATGAAAACTCAGACTGAAATAAATAGTTTGACGAACTAAAAACAAGAAAAAATATATTGCGTCATATTGGAAATATAATGGACCTCAGCAGGTGAATATGTAACGTCATGTGAGTTTGAAGAAACGTATTAAAACATGATAAAAACCCGACTATGCAAATATTAATATATTTTAACACTTTGAGGTTCGCTGAATTTTGTTTTAGCCATTTTTAAATCTAATCCATATACATGCGTGTGTGTGTGTATTCGTGTATATTAGAATTTTCACAAAATGTTTAGCTCCCTAGAGCTCATTCTTAGTGAAGGAACTGGGTTTATCCCTAATTTTGATTTAAGTTTTGTTGGTGAATTTAGTACGTAACTTCGAAATCTACCTCCGCCTGTGGGCCCGAGCCGGCAAGGATTTTTTTTATTTGCAAAAATGCGTCCGTAATGGAAAAACATGTAAAATAAATTAAAACAATAAATTTTTTAAGGTTATAGATCAGTTTCAACTCACGTCACGGCTCTAAGCACGTGACCTCTAGCGAAAAACTTGGGGAGCAAACAAATAACATTGGTAGTTTTCTTTGATTCGTACTTTCACATCGGTCGTCGTGAATCACATTGCTGTTGCTTTTATTGTGAAACATTTCTCTCTATAAATCTGAGCCTACATTTCAAAGTTTTTGCGAGCGATTATTTACATTATTGTGATATTTTATTGCAGGTGTTATCACATAAATTATCACATTTATTCGAATCACCACGCCAGCGACTTGTTGTGTATAAATGTGCAGTAATCGTTCGAACAGGGATCATAATAAATCCTATTATAGATTACCAAGCATTCCAAAGACAGATAATATTATGAGAAAAAAGTTGTGTGAAGAAAGCCGACAGAGATGGTTGTCATCGCAATATTGTGTGAATTAATTTTACGATTTTTATTATGAATTAAATCAGAATCACATGGAATTTGTTATTAATTCATGCACAGAAATGTATGCTTACTTTTCCAATAACAAGATCAAAATCTCCGATTTTCAAAAAATGCACTTCTCTTACCCAGTTGCAGGTAAGATTCAAGGCTTTTATAACACCTGAAGTCTTTCTCAGTATAAAAACTTTGCGTACTACTTACAAGGAAGGTCTCCATACTGGGCATACTCAGAATATTTTGAAAAAAAATACCAATTAAACTACTTATGTATGTAATAAAGGATCAGTCAAATTTAGCGACGGAATTACAGTAGAAAGTCTGTAAGAAAAGGAAATACTTTCGAGTATTTGGCACGAAAAGATGAAAGCGTCACCCGATTTGGCGAACAGTACTTTTCCTCGCCAAAAGCAAACGATTTTAATGCATCTGAAAATTGTTTGTTAATTGATTTTTAGAATGCGTGTAAAAAGTATTTAATAAATTTAAACATAAACAATGAGAGAGTTTAATAAATACATTTTTTCGTATTACATATTTATGTTGCTTGTTATTTAATTTTATTACTTTAAAAACAATTTAATCTATAAAAAATACTTTCATATATTTAAGCGTATTCCAAAATAAAGGAAAGATTCATTTAGCAGTTATTCATTTCAAACCAAGGAATTCGTCGTTTCCATAGCAACAAAATTGAATCGACAGCGCTCAATTGGACTTAATTTTGAGATATTGAAACAATTTTAATTTTGTTTTAATTCATAAAATTTGATATTTAACTTTCCTTATAAATACATATATGACAAAACTACAGCAAAATCAAACTAAAACTGGCAAAACTACAGTTATTTAAGTTAAATTTATTTAAACAAGTTCAATATGAAATATTTTTATCTTAAAGAGTATTCGACATGAAAAAGTATTTTTCGAAATTTCATTTCATCGCCAACCGATGATAAATCGCCAAATAAACGAAAATTTCATTATTTTTTTACGAACGTTCTATCGGGGTTCCACCCAAAATTTTTTTATAAACATATATATCCACATGAGACGAACACTCTGTAATTTTTTAAGAATTTTCTGAATATGCCTGTATGGAGACCTTCCTTGTTAGTTATCCCGTCGACCAAAAGTCTGTCACCAAACTGTAAGATTAAATGCCAATAATAGTTGATCGTAAATGTCACATTCACTTGATTTTAAGCAAGTTACTTGTGTTTACATCATCAAGTGATTTTTATTGCGAAGTTTTATTTGTATTTTTATTAATGTTATACTAATTTATTTGTTCTTTCGTTATTTAAAATAAAAATTATGTCAATTTGTATAATTTGGCGAGTGGTTTGGCGATTTATATAATTTGGCGAAATTGGTCGATGGGATAACTAATAAGGAAGGTCTCCATACGGGCATACTCAGAAAAATCTGAAAAAAAAAATACAGAATGTTCTTTTCTCATGGGTATATATGTTTATAAAAAAAAATTTGGCGGAACCTCGGTAGAACGTCCGTAAAAAAATAATGAAAATTTCGCTTATTTGGCGACTTATCACCGTTTGGCGAAGAAATTAAGTTTAAAAAAATACGCTTGTCGAATACTTTTAAACTTTTTATGTTGAATTTGTTTAAATAAGTTTAATTTAAATAACTTTAGCTTTGTCATTTTTAGTTTGTTTTAACTATAGTTTTGTCATATATATTTATATGTACTTATAACGAATTTTAACTATCCTATTTTACGATTTAAAACAAAATTTAAATTGATTAAAATTGTTCCAAACTCAAAAATATGCCCCATCGAGCACTGTCGATTCAACTTTGTTGCTATGGAAACAACTTCTTCGGTATGGAAATGTATTACGGCAGCAATATTCATATGGCGTTAAAAGTTATTTTTATAACCGATAAACCGTTTAAATTTAAAAAAAATTGTGGATTGGAGAATAAAACAATGGCAAAATTTCGTTCAAATCGGCAACACGCAAAAAGTATAATACAAAATGTAATAATAATAATAATAATAAATTCTTTCATGGTTTACGTTTAAATTCATTAAATACCGCATATTCTCAAAATCAATTCACAAACAATTTTCAGATTCATTAAAATCGTTTACTTTTGGCGAGGAAAAGTGCTGCTCGCCAAATTGAGTGCCGCTTTCGTCTTTTCACGCCAATTATTCGAAAGTATTTTTTTTTTTTTTACAGATTTTCTACTGTAATTCCGCCGCTAATTTTAACTGATCCTTTATTAGATACATGAGTACTTTCACTAGCATTTTTTTCAACCTATTCTGAGTATGCCCAGTATGGAGACCTTCCTTGTAAGTAGTACCAAACTTTGCCCATAAACTAAATAGTTTACGATGTCAAAATAACTAACGTCGGGTAAATCCGCTACATATTTCTTCAAATCATTTTTTTTTCAAACTGTATGGATCTACACCGGAAATAGCACTAATTTTGGAAGCATATCGTTCCTTAGCTTTAGTATCATTCACTTCTTGGCACAGATGTCATATACGCACCATATTGGCGCGATTTTTTTCTGACGCCAATTTGACAAAAACCTCAACAGCATAAACAACAATACACGGCTTACCATACCAAGCAAAATATCGACACTTTGGCGCCAGTTAAGTAACCGTTGCGTATATGACATTGGCGTTAGAAAAAAATCGGGGTAATATGGTGCGTGTACGACATCTGTGCCCAATTCTTCATAATATTTTGAAGACATTTTATTTCGTTAAGTTGAAAAACTTGCACTAAATTGGATGGCAAAAGATAGAGAAAGAAAAATTCACTAAACAAAAACAAAGTGGTTGGTCATGCGACCGAAGTAGAATAGAAGTAGAAGTGCGGAGTACTGAGTCCAGTATTATTATTTGTTTGCCCACCAAAACTGGTTGCCACGGGTGTTTTTCAGGTTTGTGATCACGTGGTTGAAACTGATCTATTCTGTAAAAAAAATTATATTGTGCAAATCTACAGACCATAATTTATTTTTATGTTTAACACGTTCACGCCGGCGCGGAGGGTCACACTCGACACAGCCGTTTCTTTCCCCTTTAAGCCAACACCATTTAAAAAAAACATGACCTTAGCATCAGATTCTAGAATATCCATCCAAGAAATAATATTAGAATGAACCAACAGCGGATGCATTGCAAGCCGAAATTCGAACAATAAACTCACCCCGAAGCTGGAGTTCAGATGGTCGGGAAGCGAAATTCTAAAATGGAGGTCCAAAATCACAGTCAGGTGAAATACAGACTCTCCATTGGTTGTATGATGGCGTGGTTTTAAGAGTGATAAGGGTGAGGATCACCAACTTGTTTCTCCATTTGATTTTTGAAAGGAGTGAGGGGAAAAGTAATTTTGAAGCGATTGTTACCTTATTTACATTTATGGATTATTTACCTTATTATTTTGTTCGCTTTTATTTATAATAAACAATCAAAATTAATTCAATTAAGTTATTTAGATAACATCTTATACAACGAGAGTGAATAATTTAGATTATAAGTTGTTAAATGATATTGTATTAAATGATATGAAAAAAAAAACTTTAAAAATAAATCCAAAAATTTTTTTTTAAGTCGCTCCAGGTTCTCTGCCTATAAAATAAATATGAAAGCAAAAAAGTTTTTCTGTTTTTAACCCTTTATGCCCGACGGTACATTAACGTGGCATTAAAATAACTTGTTATAAAACTAATTTAATACATCGATTAGTTGTTATACTGTTTAGAATGAATTATAGATATTTTACTTTATCTTGTTCCAAAAAAACATTATTGGTTGCACAAAGAAAAAAAAACAATAATTTCTTTTGCCTTTGCATCTTTTTCAGCTATCTTGACGTTGCCAGATTAGGGAGGGGCGGGGAGGCGAAACTTTGTGATCGGAAATATTTCTATTGTAAGAAAAAAGATTTTAAATAAAAAATTTGAGGAGAGTTACAAATATTGCACAAAATCCCTATAAATTCAATTTTAATTAATTTATTTAATTACTTTTAATTTATTTAATTTAATATTTAATTTAAATAATTTAATTAATTAATTTAAATAATTTAATTAATTAATTAATTTAATTTAAATAATTATAAATTCAATTTTAATTAATTATCAAAATATTTCTAAAATTTATTAAATGATTGTGTAAATCTTCTAATGTAGTTTCAAAAATTCAAAAAATATGCTTTAGAAGATGAAATTTTCATAAATTCATAATTTGGGACATAAAGTGTAAACATTTTTTATAGACATTTAATGTTTATCTTAAAAATCAAGCCTAGTTTCATGATTTCTATTCAAGTCCGCTACAATGTGTTAATTTGGCGTGGACTCCGATTATGGAAATTTCCTTCGTTTAATTTACGATTAGAAAAGCATCAACTTGTGCATTTATTTTAAAAATCACAATTTTCTCTCTGTTTATTTTTTTTTTTTTTTTTTTTTTTTTTTTTTTTTTTTTTTTTACATATGCAAAAGTTAAAAAAGCATAGTTTAAACAACCTTTCAAGATTTCTAAATTGTTTTTTGAAACATAAAATCATAAATTAATTGCCGAAACGTCAGTGAAGGCTTACTGTGGAGACACGAACAGTTTTGGTTTCTGTTAGTCTGTCTGTCTGTTCCGCGATAACTGCCGCAAAAAGCATCATTCATTCCGCATTTTCATTTGTTGAAAGAAATGGCTCATATGAAAAATGGATTTAAATGGTAAATTTTTGATGCTGAAATTTTTAAACTAGTAAATCTGCAGATCAGGAGCCTCAACGTCATCTTTGCAAGTCATTGTTTTTTAACACTCATTGCGTAATATTCATCTTCCTACAAATCGCTTTTTAAAGTTTTCAAATTACATAAATATTTATAAGAATACAAAATACTTCGTAAAGTTTCAGAAATTAAATGTGTTAAACAAGTGGTTATACACTGATGTTCTGAAGTTCTGATGAGCTGCTAATTCTGGTAACTTTTTAAATCAAAAATTGCATTTCTTCAGGGGGCTGTGCCCCCTTGAACCCTCCGTAGTTTATTTAAGTTTACATTCGTAATTTTTTATTGATTGTGCGGATGGTTATAGTATATCATAGATTTTGTTTTTACGCTGTGATTTATAAGGATAAGTATAAGTTTTTTTTTTTTTTTTTTTTTTTTTTTTAATAAATTAATAACTTTAAAATTTAAAATAAAATCCTCATGTTAACCGTACGCAAACAATAAATCTTGAAGTGACGCCAAAAAATGTAACCTTAAAATCCGCTACATTCGACCGAAACACAACGGCGTGCTTAAAAAAAGAAAGAAAGAAAAGAAAAATATTTTTAGTAATACAGTTTTTAATTCATATTATGATGAATGCTACTTTAGAATGCTTAAATATAAGCAGATCATTTTCATTTTACAGAAAAAATGCACGGATGAAGTCAAAGAATTCGGTCTCTGTTCCACGTGCTTGTTTTGTTTGGGCCGAATGAGGGCATTTAAATCTGAGCGATAACGCACATCACATTGCAAACTGTTTTTACGGCATACTGCATCTCCATCTATCTCTTTCCTCCGTAAATAATAGTTCATTTTATTTTAGCCAAGGTCTTTTTATTCCAACATCTTTTTTTTTTTTTTTTTTTTTTTTTTTGATAAATGACGTCTAATTCATCTGCTATTCGTACTTACTCCAAACCTTTCATCTTGTTATATTAAGAAATACTTGAGAGTTTTTTTTTTATTCCCAATATGTCGCCATATTATTTTTTTATTCTTAATTTTTTTTTCATTTTCCTGTTTCACGTCAAAATCTTTCAATTGAAAATTGTTTAAGAGAAAATATTATTCAGGGTTTTGATTTTTTTGGCAACGATTAACGAAACATTGATAAATTTTATGAAAAAATGTCACATTATTCTCTATGAAAATAATGAACTTTTGTATTTTTAAGCAAAATATTTGAATAAAATAAATAAAATATTGCCTATTTTTATTTCTGGGGCTAAAATCCATCTATATGCAAAAATACAAATGCATTAATTCATCCGTTTTGACGTTGGCTTAACTGAAACATTATAGACGCATTTATACTAATATTATTAAGACCAAATACGTTGCTAGGCAACTGATGAAAGAAAAGGTAAAAAATGAAATAGGTATTATGTCAAATTGATAAAACAAAATGCTTTATATTATTGGAAAACATGCATAAATTTCCCCCAAAAATTATAAACCTAATTTAAAAAATCTCGCAAATATATTGACATAATTTCAAACTAATTGGAATAATTTAATAATCTTATTTACAAATTTCAGCATCCAAAATTTACCATTTAAATCCATTTTTTATATGAGCCATTTCTTTCAACAAATGGAAATTTGAAAATCGTCTGACTTGCCATAGACAAGCATTACAGAGCAAAATAAAATGTTCTATATTTCCATAACGAATGAACCAAATTTAACCAAAAACTATACAGCTAAGTCCGAATACCTCATCAACATGCACAATTAATTTCAAGCCGATCGGATGCTTTTTGCGGCAGTTATCGCGGAACAGACAGACAGATATACAGACAGACAGACAGACAAACGGAAATCAAAACTTTTCGTGTCTCCACAGTAAACCTTCACTGACGTTTCGGCAATAACATTATTAAATTATTCCACTAAATTATGTCAATATATTTGCGAGATTTTTTTAATTAGGTTTATAATATTGGGGGGAATTTTATGCATGTTTTCCAATAATATAAAGGATTTTGTTTTATCAATTTGACATAATGCATATTTCATTTTTTTCCTTTTCTTTCTCTGTTTCCTAGCAACGTATTTGGTCCTAATAATATTAGCATAATTGCGTGTATAATGCTTGAGTAAAGCCAACGTCAAAACAGATGAATTAATGCATTTGTATCTTTGCATATAGAAGGATTTTAGCCCAGAAATAAAAATAGGCAATATTTCTTTTATTTTATTTATTTTATTGAAATATTTTGCTTAAAAATACAAAAGTTCATTATTTTCATAGAGAATAACGTAACATTTTCCCATAACATTTACCAATATTTCTTTAATTGTTTCCAAGAAAATCAAAACCCGGAATAATATTTTCTTTTAAACAATTTTCAATTGAAATGTTTTGTCGTGAAACAGGAAAATGAAAAATAAAATTAAGCAGAGAAAAATTAATATGGCGGCATATTGGAAATAAAAAGAAAACTCTCGACTATTTCTTAATATAACAAGAAGAAAAGTTTTGAGTAAGTACGCATAGCAGGTGAATTAGACGTCATTTATCGAAAACAAAGATGCTGGAATAAAAAGATCTTGGGTAAAATAAAATTAACTATTATTCACGGAGGAAAGAGATAGATGGAGATGCAGTATGCCGTAAAAACAGTTTGCAATACGATGTGCGTTATCGCTCAGATTTAAATGCCCTCATTCGGCCCAAACAAAACAAGCACGTGGAACAGGGACCAAATTCTTTGACTTCATCCGTTTTTTTTCTTTTTCTTTTTTGTTTTTGTTTGTTTGTTTGTTTTTTTTTTGTTTTTTTTTTTTTTTTTTTAAGCACGTTGTTGTGTTGTGCCGAATGTAGCGGATTTTAGGGTTACATTTTTGGCGTTACTTCAAGATTTATTGTCTGTGTACGGTTAACATGAATATTTTATTTAAAATTTAAATTTTATTAATTTATAAAAAAAAAAAACTTATGCTTATCCTTATAAATCACAGCGTAAAAAAATCTAAGATATACTATAACCATCCGCACAATCAATAAAAAATTACGAATGTAAATTTAAATAGACAACGGGGGGTTCAGAGGGGCAGAGCCCCCTGAAGAAATGCAATTTTTGATTTAAAAAGTTACCAGAATAAGTAGCTCATCAGAATTTCAGAACATCAATGTACAAACACTTGTTTAACACTTTTAATTTCTGAAACTTTACGAAGTATCTTGCATGCTCATAAATATTTATGTAATTTGAAAACTTTAAAAAGCGATTTGTAGGAAGTTGAATATTAAGTAGATAATATTTGCCGGTTCTATCTCAGTGGCACGGGTGGCACGACCTTGAACGACCTTGAATGACCTCTGCGTGTCCTCTGCATGGGGTATGAAGGTCATGCGGCGTACTCTTGGAGGCGGGGTCAAGGTGATGCGGCGGTGAAGGTGATGCGTCATCTTATAGTATGAGGGGTTATTTTGAGTTTAATTATTTTACTAATGATAATTAATTTTAATTGGGGGACTTTAACTTTTTTCAGGGTAATTTTTGAAGATTGAAATTTTTAGAGATTCATTTTTTTTTTCTCACCGTACTACAGTACTTAGGGATAATTTTACATTTGAAAAATACATTAACGATAATTAATTAAGAAATTTTAATTGAGACACTTTAACTTTTTGGGGGTAATTTTTGAATTTTCATGGACATTGATTTATTTCGCTGTTGTTTAGTACGAGGGGATATTTTGAGTTGGATATTTTTTTACTAATGATAATTAAGAAATTTTAATTGGGGGACTTTAACTTTTTGGGGATAATTTTTGAGATAGAATTTTTTGGGAGATAGATTTTTCTTTTCGTCGTACTCCAGTACGAGGGGTCATTTGTACTTTTAAAAATTAATTAAGAAGTTTTAATTGGGAGACTTTAATTTTTGGGAGTAATTTTTGAGATAGATTTTTTTTTCTTTTCGAGGACATTTATTTTTTTAGCACACTTGAGTTTTCGGTGTTTTTACTGGCAACGATTTTTAATTTGGGAACTTTCAAATATTTTTTTCGCGATTTTTCATTGGCAATCGAATTTTAAACATTAATTAAAAATTTTAATTGGGAGACTTTATCTTTTAACGCGAATTTTTAGATAAAAATGGAATTTTAAACATAAATTGGATGAGAGGACTTTACGCGATTCAATTTAGTGACGTATGCGCTTGACTATTGAGTTTTAATTAAAATTATGAATGATTGTGAATTTTGTTATTTAGTGTTAGAATTTATTTCTGTGAATTTTTAAATAGTACTGCCCCCACCAGTGGCTGAGAGGTTTTGCTCACGAAGCTAATAGACGTGAAGTGCTGGGTTCGATCCCAATCGCACCCGTCGGCCTAATCGTTCGGAGTTTTCTTCGAACCATGGATTTTCATGCATAAATTTGGGTTAGGTTACCTTAGAAAGAACTTCACGAAGGGCACTCCCCCCTATATCCCTAGTGTAGATAATCAATCGCGCCCGTCGGCCTAATCGTTCGGAGTTTTGTTTGAGCTATAGATTTGCATGCGTAAATATGGGTTAGGTTACCTTAGAAAGACCTCCACGAAGGGCACTCCCCCCCTCGGGCCTAGTGTAGATAATCGCCCGTCAAAATCAACCCACCTTTTAAATAGTGTTAATAAATTTTAGAATTTTTTTTTTCTGAATCCGTGTTAGATGAGTAGATATTTTTTCTCGGTTTTATACAAAAATAGAAATTGGTTAGATATTTTTGAGGATATCGGTTTTTTGGCTTGTTATGCAATGTTTAGGTATGTATTGTTTAATCCATATGAAAATTTATTTTGAAAAAAACATGAAATGTCCTTCATAAAGATATTAGGAAATTTACCTACCACCCCTAAATGAATTTATATTTGTAAAATACAGGGTTACCTATTAAACGGTACGTTTGAATTTGTCCCATCAAATTTTATTGACGCATGTTTTCTATTTTTAAACAGTGCCATTATAAATTATCTAGATCTATTTTTCAAAACTAGAAAATCGATTTTTTAAACAAAGCGCTTTTTAAACATATATAATTTTGGAATGTTTCTATTAAAATACTTTGAATTTTTAATAAGATTTTGGGAAAAAACGCATTTTTTACAAATTTTCGCTAATATTACGCTTTTTAGAATAAAACTATTAAATACATAAATTTACTAAAAATTTAACACACTTACTTTACTTCAAATGACTTTCAGAGCCTAAAAAAACGCGTGTTTCTGTAGGAAAATGTCTACTATACTGAACCGTGGTCATCGTGCGTTATCTTTGGGAACACTCAGAAGTGAATCACTTTATCTAGATAAGGAGATAAGGGGTTTTCTTTTATATCGTGATAGGATATTAGATTTTAATTTCAATTAACTAATGGTGGGGTACAAATTAAGATTAGCTAATGACAATTATTAATTTAAGATTTTTATTATCTCACTGATAGCGAATTTAATGAATGAATAATTAATATTATGTCACACAAAACGAATTTTTTGAATAATTAAGATTAAATATTGCATCACAATTTTTGAATGAATTTATTAATCTAGAATTTATATCAAATTCGGAGTCAATTTTTTCTCATCGATTTATTTAAAATAAAATTGGAATATTCATTTAGTAATACTATATTAACAATTTAATGCATGTGCGACATTTCTTTTGGATAAAATTAAAACTATTTTCTAATGAGACCTTTAAAAACGGATACTTTTTTAACTGATTCATTAACCGCGAGAATACTTCAAACATCTCCTTGATGAGTCATCACGAATAACACTCGAAAACATGAAAGTTTTAATAAATATATTGAGGTTTATGAAAAGTAACACTTATTGAAATTTATTTAATATTTGAAATAAACATTACGCGCAGTGACCGTCACGCATACATTTTAAAATATAGATCTAGTTCAAATTTTACTAAGTTTCGTAATGGAGGTCACGTTATACCCTAACCAATCATACTATTTAGTCAGGGATTGCTATTTTGGAATTATCTAAATTAGTTACAAAACTTCTCATTTTTTAATAACTACACTAATCATAAGTCTTGTTTAATCAAATAAATATAATTTTTATCGTTTTTGTTACTTAACAAGATATAAATACCTTATACATATGCTATATTGATTCTGGGTTAGTTTAGTGCATATAAATTTTAACTAATATTTTTCTTTTAGTAGATATAACAATATTCGCCAACATATATATATATATTTTTAACATTATTTAAATTTCACACAAACCTTTAAATAATTTTGGAAAAAATATTTCATTTTTAGAAGATTAACCATAATATTAATTTTAAACATCTTAATTCTTTTTTAATTGAGGTAGTACGATAGAAAATTAATATATTCGACACAATAAAGAAATTACTAATTCATATTAACAATGATTTTAAGCATTATGTTAAAATTCGAGATTTTTCATTTACAAATAATTTGAAAAATAAAACATTTAAAAGTAAATTGACTTACTTGTATTAATTTTTCATCTAAATCCAAAAGGCTTTCAAACAGAAACAACACACCACATACAGTTTTGTGTCACTATATGAAATGAATTAGGATTTTTCACCCCAATCTCTTATCTCTGGGGTAATTCCTAGAACTGACTCATGCGATTCGCACAATATTACATCGTTATTTGAATCTAAGAACAGTGTTAATGAATTTAATATGATGCGTTATTAATAAGGGATTAAATATAATGTGTAATTAATAAGGGATTTAGTTAATTTGTTTCGTTATTAATTAAAACCTGAATATAATTATGTCTTTTTAAGTCTTATTTAATAGAATAGGAATACTTTTAAAATTTTCAGGAGGTTTTTTTCAGAAACACTTTTTAAGAATACTTTTCTTAATGAATGTGTAATTAACATTTTTTAAATTAATTAATTAATACGTAATTAAATTTTCAAAATTAAAATATAAAATAGAAGAGAAATTCTTTTCAAATTTATTAAGCAAAATACAAGTTATTATTAGGTAATATTTCAAATTGCTGCAATTTTTAAACATGTTGAGTTATCACTGAGAACTTAATATCGAGGTATTTGAATAGTAATGCTAATCAGAATTTGAAAAAAAAAAGAAAAATAGTAAAAATAATTTTGATATTAACTAACTTGCATAACTTGCTACAAACATGACTTTCTTTTGAACACACTAGAATGGGATTGAACTTTTAAAGACATATTTATCTCACATATTTAAAATAAAGACTTGTGCTAAATTTTCAACGAAAATATTTCTCATTTTAAAGTTAACTTCTTTCATTGAAAAAGTTCTATACTTGAAAATTTCACATACAAATTTTTCTCACATGGAAAAAGACTTAAGTAATTGTATTAGAATAAAAACTTATCATATGAAAATTTTACTTGTGTAAATTGTATTTAAAAAAAAACTTATCATATTAAAATTTTTTTATAAGTTAATTATTATTATTAAATCTATGTCTCCCACCACTCACTTTTTTTATAAATAAATATTTATCACTTTTTAATGGAAACAAGGATGGTAGGTAAACCTTTCGTTTTATATTTTAAAATTAATATGAGCCTTTTTTTTTCAGTGCGACTCCTTCAAATTTAAAACCCTTTGAAATCTTTTATAGGAATAACATAAAAAAAATCGAAGTCTCCCATTTCACCAATAAAGGATTTGTACTAAATACACTACAGACATTCTTGTTTTAACATGATTTGAAAAATTTTAATTCAAGTTCTTTTGAAAACTTTACTTATTTCATAGGGAGAAAAAAAAACATACATTTATAAATTTTTAGTTTCACATATTACACACTAAATAAAATATATATTAAGATAAAACATTTGCAAACTTATTTATAAAAAGGAAAGACATAACCTTATTTCACTTTTTCGTTAAGCATATTTTTATTTCACAAGCAGGCTTCACACATATTACTTAGCACACAAGTTACTTCAGCGAAAAATCTCTTTTCCTTATCTAAATGATTCATACCTCCCTCATGAATACGTTATACAAACGATGTATTAGTTTAATGAATATAAATTTTAACTGAATCCTTTAATCTTTATTTGATAACATTCGATCATTTTTATATTTCAAAACGAAGAAAAATTATTGAATATCACCTAACAAGCATATACTTTTACACTAACATGTTATAAAAACACTTCTCAATATTCAAATTTTATGACATTTCGACATCTCTCGCCAAGCTTTTTAAGAATGAAAGACTATTTCGTTAGAATATTTAGCTTTTTGTATACAATTTTAGCAATAAATACATAATGCACTCAACTTTACTTTGTCATTAAACATTAAATTAATCCATCGCATAGAAATTCAAACTTAGGATTTTTTATTTAGGGTAGATAAGTATACATGTATATATATATATATATATACATGTGCATATATGTGTGTCTGTGTGCATTTGTTAATGGGGGAAAATTTAAAAGGTATACACATTGAAAGTTAATAAAATTATTTAAAAAAAATTATAAAAATATTTCAAGAGAGTATTAAACATTTTAAGACAGTATTAAAGATTTGAACAACTGATAAAAATGCTTTGAAAAACATTTAAAATTATTTAAAATGTTTTTTTCATATTTTAAAGTAAACAAATTTTAATACATAGCTATGTACATACAGGCATCTGAGCTATATACATACATGCATTTGACCTATGTTAACAGAACAAATGTTTTATATATTTCGATGCTATTTCCAAGTTAGTCAATTTATACTTTTTGAATATGCATATACATATATTTGTAAATTTTAATGTTTTCTCTTAAAACTGACTAGTTATTTATCCTAGCATTATCCTATTATTATCCTAGTTATTTATCCTACATTTATTAACACAAAAAAACCAACTGCTTTTCAAACGACTGTGTGATTATCAAAACAACCCAAATCCTTTTATCTACACATATGCAAACATTTTAATAAACTAGAGACAACATTTTCAATCGAATAAAACAATGACTAATCAAATAGGTTATATCCTAACTTAAATTATACCTTTTATGTGATATTGCTAAACATGCTACTACAATGTCTAATCAAATAGGTTATGTCCTAACTTGAATGATTCCTTTTTTGTGACATCGCTAAACAAACTTCTAACTTGTAAAAATAGCATGATAACTTGTTTTCACTAGACAAACTTAATAATTTTCGTAGGTTTTATAAAATAATCGACATGTTTGGTTATCTCTCATCATAGTTTTCTAAAATATATCCAAAAAAGTTTGCTACTATTAAAAACCATGCTTTTAATTCAGATAGTTTTCACTCTTATTATTTAAAAACATATAACACAAAATATTTTTATTAAATAATCACTATTTTTCACAAGTTTGCAATATTTATATGCTAACTAGGGTTAGTAGTATTCAGACTTGAAAATATCTTTATAGATTAAACATGAAAATTTATATTTCTGACAATCCTTTGACTATTTTTAGTTAAAGTTCGTGTCATGAAATATAACCGCAAAGCTTAAAATTATACTTTGCAGTTTTCTAACTATTAAAAATTAATGTTTTAAAATTCATTAAAATTTGAAAAATTATTAAATACTATTACATTTTAATTTTTAAATTCATTTTTATATAAAAACACACAAAATAATAATACTTATCTAATATGGCAGCTAGCAGTCTTAAGCGCAACCTTCTCTTTCAAAAACTAAAAACGAAATGAATAATTCTAAGTCCTTATCAGCTAATCTTATCAACTGATTAGATCTAGTCACGTGATATATGACATCACTTATCACTAATGACGTAGGGGTTATCACGTGATCGGGAATCCCCATCACGTGGTATATGATATCACTAATGACGTTTTATCACTAATGACGTGGGGGTTATCACGTGATCGGGAATCCCCATCACGTGGTATATGATATCACTAATGACGTTATAATATACCACGTGACTAGATCTAATCAGTTGATAAGATTAGCTGATAAGGACTTAGAATTATTCATTTCGTTTTTAGATTTTGAAAGAGAAGGTTGCGCTTAAGACTGCTAGCTGCCATATTAGATAAGTATTATTATTTTGTGTGTTTTTATATAAAAATGAATTTAAAAATTAAAATGTAATAGTATTAAATAATTTTTCAAATTTTAATGAATTTTAAAACATTAATTTTTAATAGTTAGAAAACTGCAAAGTATAATTTTAAGCTTTGCGGTTATATTTCATGACACGAACTTTAACTAAAAATACTCAAAGGATTGTCAGACATATAAATTTTCATGTTTAATCTATAAAGATATTTTCAAGTCTGAATACTACTAACCCTAGTTAGCATATAAATATTGCAAACTTGTGAAAAATAGTGATTATTTAATAAAAATATTTTGTGTTATATGTTTTTAAATAATAAGAGTGAAAACTATCTGAATTAAAAGCATGGTTTTTAATAGTAGCAAACTTTTTTGGATATATTTTAGAAAACTATGATGAGAGATAACCAAACATGTCGATTATTTTATAAAACCTACGAAAATTATTAAGTTTGTCTAGTGAAAACAAGTTATCATGCTATTTTTACAAGTTAGAAGTTTGTTTAGCGATGTCACAAAAAAGGAATCATTCAAGTTAGGACATAACCTATTTGATTAGACATTGTAGTAGCATGTTTAGCAATATCACATAAAAGGTATAATTTAAGTTAGGATATAACCTATTTGATTAGTCATTGTTTTATTCGATTGAAAATGTTGTCTCCAGTTTATTAAAATGTTTGCATATGTGTAGATAAAAGGATTTGGGTTGTTTTGATAATCACACAGTCGTTTGAAAAGCAGTTGGTTTTTTTGTGTTAATAAATGTAGGATAAATAACTAGGATAATAATAGGATAATGCTAGGATAAATAACTAGTCAGTTTTAAGAGAAAACATTAAAATTTACAAATATATGTATATGCATATTCAAAAAGTATAAATTGACTAACTTGGAAATAGCATCGAAATATATAAAACATTTGTTCTGTTAACATAGGTCAAATGCATGTATGTATATAGCTCAAATGCCTGTATGTACATAGATATGTATTAAAATTTGTTTACTTTAAAATATGAAAAAAACATTTTAAATAATTTTAAATGTTTTTCAAAGCATTTTTATCAGTTGTTCAAATCTTTAATACTGTCTTAAAATGTTTAATACTCTCTTGAAATATTTTTATATTTTTTTTAAATAATTTTATTAACTTTCAATGTGTATACCTTTTAAATTTTTCCCCCACTAACAAATGCACACAGACACACATATATGCACATGTATATATATATATATATACATGTATACTTATCTACCCTAAATAAAAAATCCTAAGTTTGAATTGCTATGCGATGGATTAATTTAATGTTTAATGACAAAGTAAAGTTGAGTGCATTATGTATTTATTGCTAAAATTGTATACAAAAAGCTAAATATTCTAACGAAATAGTCTTTCATTCTTAAAAAGCTTGGCGAGAGATGTCGAAATATCATAAAATTTGAATATTGAGAAGTGTTTTTATAACATGTTAGTGTAAAAGTATATGCTTGTTAGGTGATATTCAATAATTTTTCTTCGTTTTGAAATATAAAAATGATCGAATGTTATCAAATAAAGTTTAAAGGATTCAGTTAAAATTTATATTCATTAAACTAATACATCGTTTGTATAACGTATTCATGAGGGAGGTATGAATCATTTAGATAAGGAAAAGGGATTTTTCGCTGAAGTAACTTGTGTGCTAAGTAATATGTGTGAAGCCTGCTTGTGAATTAAAAATATGCTTAACGAAAAAGTGAAATAAGGTTATGTCTTTCCTTTTTATAAATAAGTTTGCAAATGTTCTATCTTAATATATATTTTATTTAGTGTATAATATGTGAAACTAAAAATTTATAAATGCATGTTTTTTTTTTCTCCCTATGAAATAAGTAAAGTTTTCAAAAGATCTTGAATTAAAATTTTTCAAATCATGTTAAAACAAGAATGTCTGTAGTGTATTTAGTACAAATCCTTTATTGGTGAAATGGGAGACTTCGATTTTTTTTATGTTATCCCTATAAAAGATTTCAAAGGGTTTTAAATTTGAAGGAGTCGCACTGAAAAAAAAAAGGCTCATATTAATTTTAAAATATAAAACGAAAGGTTTACCTACCATCCTTGTTTCCATTAAAAAGTGATAAATATTTATTTATAAAAAAAGTGAGTGGTGAGAGACATAGATTTAATAATAATAATTAACTTATAAAAAAATTTTAATATGATAAGTTTTTTTTAAATACAATTTACACAAGTAAAATTTTCATATGATAAGTTTTTATTCTAATACAATTACTTAAGTCTTTTTCCATGTGAGAAAAATTTGTATGTGAAATTTTCAAGTATAGAACTTTTTCAATGAAAGAAGTTAACTTTAAATGAGAAATATTTTCGTTGAAAATTTAGCACAAGTCTTTATTTTAAATATGTGAGATAAATATGTCTTTAAAAGTTCAATCCCATTCTAGTGTGTTCAAAAGAAAGTCATGTTTGTAGCAAGTTATGCAAGTTAGTTAATATCAAAATTATTTTTATTATTTTTCTTTTTTTTTTCAAATTCTGAATAGCATTACTATTCAAATACCTCGATATTAAGTTCTCAGTGATAACTCAACATGTTTAAAAATTGCAGCAATTTGAAATATTACCTAATAATAACTTGTATTTTGCTTAATAAATTTGAAAAGAATTTCTCTTCTATTTTATATTTATTTTAATTTTGAAAATTTAATTACGTATTAATTAATTAATTTAAAAAATGTTAATTACACATTCATTAAGAAAAGTATTCTTAAAAAGTGTTTCTGAAAAAAACCTCCTGAAAATTTTAAAAGTATTCCTATTCTATTAAATAAGACTTAAAAAGACATAATTATATTCAGGTTTTAATTAATAACGAAACAAATTAACTAAATCCCTTATTAATTACACATTATATTTAATCCCTTATTAATAACGCATCATATTAAATTCATTAACACTGTTCTTAGATTCAAATTACGATGTAATATTGTGCGAATCGCATGAGTCAGTTCTAGGAATTACCCCAGAGATAAGAGATTGGGGTGAAAAATCCTAATTCATTTCATATAGTGACACAAAACTGTATGTGGTGTGTTGTTTCTGTTTGAAAGCCTTTTGGATTTAGATGAAAAATTAATACAAGTAAGTCAATTTACTTTTAAATGTTTTATTTTTCAAATTATTTGTAAATGAAAAATCTCGAATTTTAACATAATGCTTAAAATCATTGTTAATATGAATTAGTAATTTCTTTATTGTGTCGAATATATTAATTTTCTATCGTACTACCTCAATTAAAAAAGAATTAAGAGGTTTAAAATTAATATTATGGTTAATCTTCTAAAAATGAAATATTTTTTCCAAAATTATTTAAAGGTTTGTGTGAAATTTAAATAATGTTAAAAATATATATATATATGTTGGCGAATATTGTTATATCTACTAAAAGAAAAATATTAGTTAAAATTTATATGCACTAAACTAAACCAGAATCAATATAGCATATGTATAAGGTATTTATATCTTGTTAAGTAACAAAAACGATAAAAATTATATTTATTTGATTAAACAAGACTTATGATTAGTGTAGTTATTAAAAAATGAGAAGTTTTGTAACTAATTTAGATAATTCCAAAATAGCAATCCCTGACTAAATAGTATGATTGGTTAGGGTATAACGTGACCTCCATTACGAAACTTAGTAAAATTTGAACTAGATCTATATTTTAAAATGTATGCGTGACGGTCACTGCGCGTAATGTTTATTTCAAATATTAAATAAATTTCAATAAGTGTTACTTTTCATAAACCTCAATATATTTATTAAAACTTTCATGTTTTCGAGTGTTATTCGTGATGACTCATCAAGGACATGTTTGAAGTATTCTCGCGGTTAATGAATCAGTTAAAAAAGTATCCGTTTTTAAAGGTCTCATTAGAAAATAGTTTTAATTTTATCCAAAAGAAATGTCGCACATGCATTAAATTGTTAATATAGTATTACTAAATGAATATTCCAATTTTATTTTAAATAAATCGATGAGAAAAAATTGACTCCGAATTTGATATAAATTCTAGATTAATAAATTCATTCAAAAATTGTGATGCAATATTTAATCTTAATTATTCAAAAAATTCGTTTTGTGTGACATAATATTAATTATTCATTCATTAAATTCGCTATCAGTGAGATAATAAAAATCTTAAATTAATAATTGTCATTAGCTAATCTTAATTTGTACCCCACCATTAGTTAATTGAAATTAAAATCTAATATCCTATCACGATATAAAGGAAAACCCCTTATCTCCTTATCTAGATAAAGTGATTCACTTCTGAGTGTTCCCAAAGATAACGCACGATGACCACGGTTCAGTATAGTAGACATTTTCCTACAGAAACACGCGTTTTTTTAGGCTCTGAAAGTCATTTGAAGTAAAGTAAGTGTGTTAAATTTTTAGTAAATTTATGTATTTAATAGTTTTATTCTAAAAAGCGTAATATTAGCGAAAATTTGTAAAAAATGCGTTTTTTCCCAAAATCTTATTAAAAATTCAAAGTATTTTAATAGAAACATTCAAAAATTATATATGTTTAAAAAGCGCTTTGTTTAAAAAATCGATTTTCTAGTTTTGAAAAATAGATCTAGATAATTTATAATGGCACTGTTTAAAAATAGAAAACATGCGTCAATAAAATTTGATGGGACTAATTCAAACGTACCGTTTAATAGGTAACCCTGTATTTTACAAATATAAATTCATTTAGGGGTGGTAGGTAAATTTCCTAATATCTTTATGAAGGACATTTCATGTTTTTTTCAAAATAAATTTTCATATGGATTAAACAATACATACCTAAACATTGCATAACAAGCCAAAAAACCGATATCCTCAAAAATATCTAACCAATTTCTATTTTTGTATAAAACCGAGAAAAAATATCTACTCATCTAACACGGATTCAGAAAAAAAAAATTCTAAAATTTATTAACACTATTTAAAAGGTGGGTTGATTTTGACGGGCGATTATCTACACTAGGCCCGAGGGGGGGAGTGCCCTTCGTGGAGGTCTTTCTAAGGTAACCTAACCCATATTTACGCATGCAAATCTATAGCTCAAACAAAACTCCGAACGATTAGGCCGACGGGCGCGATTGATTATCTACACTAGGGATATAGGGGGGAGTGCCCTTCGTGAAGGTCTTTCTAAGGTAACCTAACCCAAATTTATGCATGAAAATCCATGGTTCGAAGAAAACTCCGAACGATTAGGCCGACGGGTGCGATTGGGATCGAACCCAGCACTTCACGTCTATTAGCTTCGTGAGCAAAACCTCTCAGCCACTGGTGGGGGCAGTACTATTTAAAAATTCACAGAAATAAATTCTAACACTAAATAACAAAATTCACAATCATTCATAATTTTAATTAAAACTCAATAGTCAAGCGCATACGTCACTAAATTGAATCGCGTAAAGTCCTCTCATCCAATTTATGTTTAAAATTCCATTTTTATCTAAAAATTCGCGTTAAAAGATAAAGTCTCCCAATTAAAATTTTTAATTAATGTTTAAAATTCGATTGCCAATGAAAAATCGCGAAAAAAATATTTGAAAGTTCCCAAATTAAAAATCGTTGCCAGTAAAAACACCGAAAACTCAAGTGTGCTAAAAAAATAAATGTCCTCGAAAAGAAAAAAAAATCTATCTCAAAAATTACTCCCAAAAATTAAAATCTCCCAATTAAAACTTCTTAATTAATTTTTAAAAGTACAAATGACCCCTCGTACTGGAGTACGACGAAAAGAAAAATCTATCTCCCAAAAAATTCTATCTCAAAAATTATCCCCAAAAAGTTAAAGTCCCCCAATTAAAATTTCTTAATTATCATTAGTAAAAAAATATCCAACTCAAAATATCCCCTCGTACTAAACAACAGCGAAATAAATCAATGTCCATGAAAATTCAAAAATTACCCCCAAAAAGTTAAAGTGTCTCAATTAAAATTTCTTAATTAATTATCGTTAATGTATTTTTCAAATGTAAAATTATCCCTAAGTACTGTAGTACGGTGAGAAAAAAAAAATGAATCTCTAAAAATTTCAATCTTCAAAAATTACCCTGAAAAAAGTTAAAGTCCCCCAATTAAAATTAATTATCATTAGTAAAATAATTAAACTCAAAATAACCCCTCATACTATAAGATGACGCATCACCTTCACCGCCGCATCACCTTGACCCCACCTCCAAGAGTACGCCGCATGACCTTCATACCCCATGCAGAGGACACGCAGAGGTCATTCAAGGTCGTGCCACCCGTGCCACTGACATAGAACCGGCAAATATTATCTACTTAATATTCAACTTCCTACAAATCGCTTTTTAAAGTTTTCAAATTACATAAATATTTATGAGCATACAAGATACTTCGTAAAGTTTCAGAAATTAAAAGTGTTAAACAAGTGTTTGTACATTGATGTTCTGAAATTCTGATGAGCTACTTATTCTGGTAACTTTTTAAATCAAAAATTGCATTTCTTCAGGGGGGTCTGCCCCTCTGAACCCCCCGTAGTCTATTTAAATTTACATTCGTAATTTTTTATTGATTGTGCGGATGGTTATAGTATATCTTAGATTTTTTTACGCTGTGATTTATAAGGATAAGCATAAGTTTTTTTTTTATAAATTAATAAAATTTAAATTTTAAATAAAATATTCATGTTAACCGTACACAGACAATAAATCTTGAAGTAACGCCAAAAATGTAACCCTAAAATCCGCTACATTCGGCACAACACAACAACGTGCTTAAAAAAAAAAAAAAAAAAAAAAAAAAAAACGGATGAAGTCAAAGAATTTGGTCCCTGTTCCACGTGCTTGTTTTGTTTGGGCCGAATGAGGGCATTTAAATCTGAGCGATAACGCACATCGTATTGCAAACTGTTTTTACGGCATACTGCATCTCCATCTATCTCTTTCCTCCGTGAATAATAGTTAATTTTATTTTACCCAAGATCTTTTTATTCCAGCATCTTTGTTTTCGATAAATGACGTCTAATTCACCTGCTATGCGTACTTACTCAAAACTTTTCTTCTTGTTATATTAAGAAATAGTCGAGAGTTTTCTTTTTATTTCCAATATGCCGCCATATTAATTTTTCTCTGCTTAATTTTATTTTTCATTTTCCTGTTTCACGACAAAACATTTCAATTGAAAATTGTTTAAAAGAAAATATTATTCCGGGTTTTGATTTTCTTGGAAACAATTAAAGAAATATTGGTAAATGTTATGGGAAAATGTTACGTTATTCTCTATGAAAATAATGAACTTTTGTATTTTTAAGCAAAATATTTCAATAAAATAAATAAAATAAAAGAAATATTGCCTATTTTTATTTCTGGGCTAAAATCCTTCTATATGCAAAGATACAAATGCATTAATTCATCTGTTTTGACGTTGGCTTTACTCAAGCATTATACACGCAATTATGCTAATATTATTAGGACCAAATACGTTGCTAGGCAACAGAGAAAGAAAAGGAAAAAAATGAAATATGCATTATGTCAAATTGATAAAACAAAATCCTTTATATTATTGGAAAACATGCATAAAATTCCCCCCAATATTATAAACCTAATTAAAAAAATCTCGCAAATATATTGACATAATTTATTGGAATAATTTAATAATGTTATTGCCGAAACGTCAGTGAAGGCTTACTGTGGAGACACGAAAAGTTTTGATTTCCGTTTGTCTGTCTGTCTGTCTGTATATCTGTCTGTCTGTTCCGCGATAACTGCCGCAAAAAGCATCCGATCGGCTTGAAATTAATTGTGCATGTTGATGAGGTATTCGGACTTAGCTGTATAGTTTTTGGTTAAATTTGGTTCATTCGTTATGGAAATATAGAACATTTTATTTTGCTCTGTAATGCTTGTCTATGGCAAGTCAGACGATTTTCAAATTTCCATTTGTTGAAAGAAATGGCTCATATAAAAAATGGATTTAAATGGTAAATTTTGGATGCTGAAATTTGTAAATAAGATTATTAAATTATTCCAATTAGTTTGAAATTATGTCAATATATTTGCGAGATTTTTTAAATTAGGTTTATAATTTTTGGGGGAAATTTATGCATGTTTTCCAATAATATAAAGCATTTTGTTTTATCAATTTGACATAATACCTATTTCATTTTTTACCTTTTCTTTCATCAGTTGCCTAGCAACGTATTTGGTCTTAATAATATTAGTATAAATGCGTCTATAATGTTTCAGTTAAGCCAACGTCAAAACGGATGAATTAATGCATTTGTATTTTTGCATATAGATGGATTTTAGCCTCAGAAATAAAAATAGGCAATATTTTATTTATTTTATTCAAATATTTTGCTTAAAAATACAAAAGTTCATTATTTTCATAGAGAATAATGTGACATTTTTTCATAAAATTTATCAATGTTTCGTTAATCGTTGCCAAAAAAATCAAAACCCTGAATAATATTTTCTCTTAAACAATTTTCAATTGAAAGATTTTGACGTGAAACAGGAAAATGAAAAAAAAATTAAGAATAAAAAAATAATATGGCGACATATTGGGAATAAAAAAAAAACTCTCAAGTATTTCTTAATATAACAAGATGAAAGGTTTGGAGTAAGTAGGAATAGCAGATGAATTAGACGTCATTTATCAAAAAAAAAAAAAAAAAAAAAAAAAAAAAAAAAGATGTTGGAATAAAAAGACCTTGGCTAAAATAAAATGAACTATTATTTACGGAGGAAAGAGATAGATGGAGATGCAGTATGCCGTAAAAACAGTTTGCAATATGATGTGCGTTATCGCTCAGATTTAAATGCCCTCATTCGGCCCAAACAAAACAAGCACGTGGAACAGAGACCGAATTCTTTGACTTCATCCGTGCATTTTTTCTGTAAAATGAAAATGATCTGCTTATATTTAAGCATTCTAAAGTAGCATTTCATCATAATATGAATTAAAAACTGTATTACTAAAAATATTTTTCTTTTCTTTCTTTCTTTTTTTAAGCACGCCGTTGTGTTTCGGTCGAATGTAGCGGATTTTAAGGTTACATTTTTTGGCGTCACTTCAAGATTTATTGTTTGCGTACGGTTAACATGAGGATTTTATTTTAAATTTTAAAGTTATTAATTTATTAAAAAAAAAAAAAAAAAAAAAAAACTTATACTTATCCTTATAAATCACAGCGTAAAAACAAAATCTATGATATACTATAACCATCCGCACAATCAATAAAAAATTACGAATGTAAACTTAAATAAACTACGGAGGGTTCAAGGGGGCACAGCCCCCCTGAAGAAATGCAATTTTTGATTTAAAAAGTTACCAGAATTAGCAGCTCATCAGAACTTCAGAACATCAGTGTATAACCACTTGTTTAACACATTTAATTTCTGAAACTTTACGAAGTATTTTGTATTCTTATAAATATTTATGTAATTTGAAAACTTTAAAAAGCGATTTGTAGGAAGATGAATATTACGCAATGAGTGTTAAAAAACAATGACTTGCAAAGATGACGTTGAGGCTCCTGATCTGCAGATTTACTAGTTTAAAAATTTCAGCATCAAAAATTTACCATTTAAATCCATTTTTCATATGAGCCATTTCTTTCAACAAATGAAAATGCGGAATGAATGATGCTTTTTGCGGCAGTTATCGCGGAACAGACAGACAGACTAACAGAAACCAAAACTGTTCGTGTCTCCACAGTAAGCCTTCACTGACGTTTCGGCAATTAATTTATGATTTTATGTTTCAAAAAACAATTTAGAAATCTTGAAAGGTTGTTTAAACTATGCTTTTTTAACTTTTGCATATGTAAAAAAAAAAAAAAAAAAAAAAAAAAAAACAGAGAGAAAATTGTGATTTTTAAAATAAATGCACAAGTTCATGCTTTTCTAATCGTAAATTAAACGAAGGAAATTTCCATAATCGGAGTCCACGCCAAATTAACACATTGTAGCGGACTTGAATAGCAATCATGAAACTAGGCTTGATTTTTAAGATAAACATTAAATGTCTATAAAAAATGTTTACACTTTATGTCCCAAATTATGAATTTATGAAAATTTCATCTTCTAAAGCATATTTTTTGAATTTTTGAAACTACATTAGAAGATTTACACAATCATTTAATAAATTTTAGAAATATTTTGATAATTAATTAAAATTGAATTTATAATTATTTAAATTAAATTAATTAATTAATTAAATTATTTAAATTAATTAATTAAATTATTTAAATTAAATATTAAATTAAATAAATTAAAAGTAATTAAATAAATTAATTAAAATTGAATTTATAGGGATTTTGTGCAATATTTGTAACTCCCCTCAAATCTTTTATTTAAAATCTTTTTTCTTACAATAGAAATATTTCCGATCACAAAGTTTCGCCTCCCCGCCCCTCCCTAATCTGGCAACGTCAAGATAGCTGAAAAAGATGCAAAGGCAAAAGAAATTATTGTTTTTTTTTCTTTGTGCAACCAATAATGTTTTTTGGAACAAGATAAAGTAAAATATCTATAATTCATTCTAAACAGTATAACAACTAATCGATGTATTAAATTAGTTTTATAACAAGTTATTTTAATGCCACGTTAATGTACCGTCGGGCATAAAGGGTTAAAAACAGAAAAACTTTTTTGCTTTCATATTTATTTTATAGGCAGAGAACCTGGAGCGACTTAAAAAAAATTTTTTGGATTTATTTTTAAAGTTTTTTTTTTTCATATCATTTAATACAATATCATTTAAAAATTGTTACAACTTATAATCTAAATTATTCACTCTCGTTGTATAACATGTTATCTAAATAACTTAATTGAATTAATTTTGATTGTTTATTATAAATAAAAGCGAACAAAATAATAAGGTAAATAATCCATAAAGTAAATAAGGTAACAATCGCTTCAAAATTACTTTTCCCCTCACTCCTTTCAAAAATCAAATGGAGAAACAAGTTGGTGATCCTCACCCTTATCACTCTTAAAACCACGCCATCATACAACCAATGGAGAGTCTGTATTTCACCTGACTGTGATTTTGGACCTCCATTTTAGAATTTCGCTTCCCGACCATCTGAACTCCAGCTTCGGGGTGAGTTTATTGTTCGAATTTCGGCTTGCAATGCATCCGCTGTTGGTTCATTCTAATATTATTTCTTGGATGGATATTCTAGAATCTGATGCTAAGGTCATGTTTTTTTTTTAAATGGTGTTGGCTTAAAGGGGAAAGAAACGGCTGTGTCGAGTGTGACCCTCCGCGCCGGCGTGAACGTGTTAAACATAAAAATAAATTATGGTCTGTAGATTTGCACAATATAATTTTTTTTACAGAATAGATCAGTTTCAACCACGTGATCACAAACCTGAAAAACACCCGTGGCAACCAGTTTTGGTGGGCAAACAAATAATAATACTGGACTCAGTACTCCGCACTTCTACTTCTATTCTACTTCGGTCGCATGACCAACCACTTTGTTTTTGTTTAGTGAATTTTTCTTTCTCTATCTTTTGCCATCCAATTTAGTGCAAGTTTTTCAACTTAACGAAATAAAATGTCTTCAAAATATTATGAAGAATTGGGCACAGATGTCGTACACGCACCATATTACCCCGATTTTTTTCTAACGCCAATGTCATATACGCAACGGTTACTTAACTGGCGCCAAAGTGTCGATATTTTGCTTGGTATGGTAAGCCGTGTATTGTTGTTTATGCTGTTGAGGTTTTTGTCAAATTGGCGTCAGAAAAAAATCGCGCCAATATGGTGCGTATATGACATCTGTGCCAAGAAGTGAATGATACTAAAGCTAAGGAACGATATGCTTCCAAAATTAGTGCTATTTCCGGTGTAGATCCATACAGTTTGAAAAAAAAAATGATTTGAAGAAATATGTAGCGGATTTACCCGACGTTAGTTATTTTGACATCGTAAACTATTTAGTTTATGGGCAAAGTTTGGTACTACTTACAAGGAAGGTCTCCATACTGGGCATACTCAGAATAGGTTGAAAAAAATGCTAGTGAAAGTACTCATGTATCTAATAAAGGATCAGTTAAAATTAGCGGCGGAATTACAGTAGAAAATCTGTAAAAAAAAAATAAAATACTTTCGAATAATTGGCGTGAAAAGACGAAAGCGGCACTCAATTTGGCGAGCAGCACTTTTCCTCGCCAAAAGTAAACGATTTTAATGAATCTGAAAATTGTTTGTTAATTGATTTTGAGAATATGCGGTATTTAATGAATTTAAACGTAAACCATGAAAGAATTTATTATTATTATTATTATTACATTTTGTATTATACTTTTTGCTTGTTGCCGATTTGAACGAAATTTTGCCATTGTTTTATTCTCCAATCCACAATTTTTTTTTAATTTAAACGGTTTATCGGTTATAAAAATAACTTTTAACGCCATATGAATATTGCTGCCGTAATACATTTCCATACCGAAGAAGTTGTTTCCATAGCAACAAAGTTGAATCGACAGTGCTCGATGGGGCATATTTTTGAGTTTGGAACAATTTTAATCAATTTAAATTTTGTTTTAAATCGTAAAATAGGATAGTTAAAATTCGTTATAAGTACATATAAATATATATGACAAAACTATAGTTAAAACAAACTAAAAATGACAAAGCTAAAGTTATTTAAATTAAACTTATTTAAACAAATTCAACATAAAAAGTTTAAAAGTATTCGACAAGCGTATTTTTTTAAACTTAATTTCTTCGCCAAACGGTGATAAGTCGCCAAATAAGCGAAATTTTCATTATTTTTTTACGGGCGTTCTACCGAGGTTCCGCCAAATTTTTTTTTATAAACATATATACCCATGAGAAAAGAACATTCTGTATTTTTTTTTTTCAGATTTTTCTGAGTATGCCCGTATGGAGACCTTCCTTATTAGTTATCCCATCGACCAATTTCGCCAAATTATATAAATCGCCAAACCACTCGCCAAATTATACAAATTGACATAATTTTTATTTTAAATAACGAAAGAACAAATAAATTAGTATAACATTAATAAAAATACAAATAAAACTTCGCAATAAAAATCACTTGATGATGTAAACACAAGTAACTTGCTTAAAATCAAGTGAATGTGACATTTACGATCAACTATTATTGGCATAAGGAAAAGAGATTTTTCGCTGAAGTAACTTGTGTGCTAAGTAATATGTGTGAAGCCTGCTTGTGAATTAAAAATATGCTTAACGAAAAAGTGAAATAAGGTTATGTCTTTCCTTTTTATAAATAAGTTTGCAAATGTTTTATCTTAATATATATTTTATTTAGTGTATAATGTGTGAAACTAAAAATTTATAAATGCATGTTTTTTTTTCTCCCTATGAAATAAGTAAAGTTTTCAAAAGAACTTGAATTAAAATTTTTCAAATCATGTTAAAACAAGAATGTCTGTAGTGTATTTAGTACAAATCCTTTATTGGTGAAATGGGAGACTTCGATTTTTTTTATGTTATTCCTATAAAAGATTTCAAAGGGTTTTAAATTTGAAGGAGTCGCACTGAAAAAAAAAGGCTCATATTAATTTTAAAATATAAAACGAAAGGTTTACCTACCATCCTTGTTTCCATTAAAAAGTGATAAATATTTATTTATAAAAAAAGTGAGTGGTGGGAGACATAGATTTAATAATAATAATTAACTTATAAAAAAATTTTAATATGATAAGTTTTTTTTTAAATACAATTTACACAAGTAAAATTTTCATATGATAAGTTTTTATTCTAATACAATTACTTAAGTCTTTTTCCATGTGAGAAAAATTTGTATGTGAAATTTTCAAGTATAGAACTTTTTCAATGAAAGAAGTTAACTTTAAAATGAGAAATATTTTCGTTGAAAATTTAGCACAAGTCTTTATTTTAAATATGTGAGATAAATATGTCTTTAAAAGTTCAATCCCATTCTAGTGTGTTCAAAAGAAAGTCATGTTTGTAGCAAGTTATGCAAGTTAGTTAATATCAAAATTATTTTTACTATTTTTCTTTTTTTTTCAAATTCTGATTAGCATTACTATTCAAATACCTCGATATTAAGTTCTCAGTGATAACTCAACATGTTCAAAACCCTGAATCCTGAAACCATGAGTTTTTTATTCAAATATTTTGCATAAAAATACAAAAGTTCATTATTTTCATAGAGAATAATGTGACATTTTTTCATAAAATTTATCAATGTTTCGTTAATCGTTGCCAAAAAAATCAAAACCCTGAATAATATTTTCTCTTAAACAATTTTCAATTGAAAGATTTTGACGTGAAACAGGAAAATGAAAATAAAAATTAAGAATAAAAAAATTAATATGGCGACATATTGGGAATAAATAAAAACTCTCAAGTATTTCTTAATATAACAAGATGAAAGGTTTTGAGTAAGTACGAATATCAGGTGAATTAGACGTCATTTATCAAAAAAAAAAAAAAAAAAAAAAGATGTTGGAATAAAAAGATCTTGGCTAAAATAAAATTAACTATTATTCACGGAGGAAAGAGATAGAAGGAGATGCAGTATGCCGTAAAAACAGTTTGCAATATGATGTGCGTTATCGCTCAGATTTAAATGCCCTCATTCGGCCCAAACAAAACAAGCACGTGGAACAGGGACCGAATTCTTTGACTTCATCCGTGCATTTTTTCTGTAAAATGAAAATGATCTGCTTATATTTCAGCATTCTAAAGTAGCATTTCATCGTATTATGAATTAAAAACTGTATTACTAAAAATATTTTTCTTTTCTTTCTTTCCTTTTTTAAGCACGCCGTTGTGTTTGGATCGAATGTAGTGGATTTTAAGGTTGCATTTTTGGCGTCACTTCAAGATTTATTGTTTGCGTACGGTTAACGTGAGGATTTTATTTTAAATTTTAAATTTATTAATTTATAAAAAAAAAAAAAACTTATGCTTATCCTTATAAATCACAGCGTAAAAAAAAAAAATCTATGATATACTATAAGCATCCGCACAATCGATAAAAAATTACGAATGTAAATTTAAATAGACTACGGGGGGTTCAGGGAGGCAGAGCACCCTGAAGAAATGCAATTTTTGATTTAAAAAGTTACCAGAATAAGCAGCTCATCAGAATTTCAGAGCATCAGTGTATAACCACTTGTTTAACACATTTAATTTCTGAAACTTTACGAAGTATTTTGTATTCTTATAAATATTTATGTAATTTGAAAACTTTAAAAAGCGATTTGTGGGAAGATGAATATTACGCAATGAGTGTTAAAAAACAATGACTTGCAAAGATGACGTTGAGGCTCCTGATCTGCAGATTTACTAGTTGCCGAAACGTCAGTGAAGGCTTACTGTGGAGACCCGAAAAGTTTTTGGTTTCTGTCTGTTAGTCTGTCTGTCCCGCGATAACTGTCGTAAAAAGCATCCGATTAGCTTGAAATTAAGGAGGCATGTTGGTGAGGTCACTGGATTTAGCTGTATAGTTTTTGGTTAAATTTGGTTCATTCGTTCGGAATATATAGAACATTTTATTTTCCGCCTTAATGCTTTCCTATAGCAATTCAGACGATTTTTCCATTTTTATTTGTTGAAAAGAAATGGCTCATATGATTGAAAGATTTAAATGATAAATTATGGATGATGGAATTTCCTAATTAGAACCATACATTATTCATATTAGTTTGAAATTTTGTGTATACATTTGTCAGAGTTTTTAAATTCGGTGTACATCTTATGGAGGAATTTTATGTATGTGTTCCAATAATATAAAATACTTTCTTTTTTTTAATTTACTTTTTTTCAATCACATATTTCATTGTCTTAATTTTATTTTAACAGTTTCCTAGCAACGGAAAGGTGAATTTGATCTCATATATCAAAAATAAAACAAATACGCTTTGAGGTTGAAATAAAAGGGGCTTGTGTTATGATATTAATTCTTATTATTAAAAAAAACGTTACTAATATCTCGCGGTTTATCGTCTGGACGCAGCTAACAGAAATATTTAATTTTTAATCGAAAATTTCAATGAGAAAAAAAAAACTTTTGAAAAGCAAATTGATAGTAAATGTCAAAATTATGCATCGCAAAATTATCGCTGTCGAAAAGGACGTCATTGTATCGAGAAATAAATATTTTCATTCTTAAAAACAAACGTTAACTAGATTGCCTGAAAAAATATTTTTTGACGAGTGTTAGTTCTTAACGCCGCCTCATTTCAGAAAATATGAATGAAAATTTTTTTATCTTTAAAAGGAAATTACATTTTCGTTCGTAAAACCTAAACTTTTAATATAATTGCGTCAATGTAAATCCTTTTCTGCCCACCAGTATTGAAGAATAAAGCTCGGAAGTGTAAAAAGATTTACCATAATCATTAGCGCAATCAATAAAAAGTTACATATGTAAATTAATGAGACCACGGGGGGTTAGGGGGGCGGAACCCCCCTGAATACTGTATTATTTACAAAAAATACCAGAATTAGTAGCTCATGAAAATTCAAAATATCCTTCCATAACAATGTTTTTAATTTAACGCTTCTAATGTCTGAAAACTTCGTATTTTTTATTCTTATAAATAATTACGTAATTTGAAAACTTTAAATTGCGGTTTGCAGGAAATTGAATATTACTAGAGTGTGTCTAAAAACAATGAATTGCAGATCTGACGTTGAGGCTCCTGATCTGCAGATTTACTAGTTGCCGAAACGTCAGTGAAGGCTTACTGTGGAGACACGAAATGTTTTGGTTTCCGTTAGTCTGTCTGTTAGTCTATCTGTTAGTCAGTCTGTTAGTCTGTCTGTTAGTCTGTCTGTCTGTTCCGCTATGACTGCCGCAAAAAGCATCCGATTAACTTGAAATTCACTGGGCATGTTGATCAGGTACCCGGACTTAGCTGTATAGTTTTTGGTTAAATTTGGTGCATTCGTTCGGAAAATATAGGATATTTTATTTTTCACAATAATGCTTTTTTATGGCAATTCAGACGATTTTTCCATTTTTATTTGTTGAAAGGAAATGACCCATATGATTGAAGCATTTAAATGGTAAATTATGGATGATGAAATTTCCTAATTGGAATCACACAATGTTCATATTAGTTTGAAATTTTTTCTATGCATTTGTGAGAGTTTTTAAATTCGGTGTATAACTTATGGAGGGATTATATATACGCGTTCCAATAACATAAAATATTTTTTTTTATAAATTTTCTTCTTCAGAATGTACACATTTCATTGTTTTAATTTTTTTTAACTGTTGCCTAGCAACGCAACCACGCCTAAAAATATCGCAGATGTGAAAGTATGTGTAATTGTTGAAGTCAAATAAACGTCAAAAAGGGATGATTTTTTTTTTTTTTTTTTTTTTTTTACAAACAAACCTTTTTGTCTTTGCAAAATATATATGGATTTTACGCCAGAAATAAAGGCAGACTATGTTCTATTTATTTTGTTGAAATACATTCCTTTTAAATTAAAAAGTTCATTATTTTCATAAAGAATAAATTGACATTTTTCTATAAAATTTAACTCTTTTTTTTTTTTTTACCGTTGCCAAGAAAATCAAATACCGCGATAATAATTTACCCTAAACAGTTAACTTTGATTTGAAAGATTTTCATGTACAAGAGGAAAATGAAATAAACAATAGACATGAATATACGTCTTCATATTGGAAATAAAACGAAAATACGAAAATAAGGTGATTTTTACCTCATGTATCAAAAACAAAGCGAATATGCTTTGAGGTTGAAATAAAAGGGCCTTGTGTTATGATATTAATTCTTAATATTAAAAAAAAAAAATGTTACCAATATCTCAGGGTTTATCGTCTGCACACAGCTAACAGAAATGTTTAATTTTTAATTGAAAATTTCAATAAGAAAAAACTTTTGAAAAGCGAATAGATAGTAAATGTCAAAATTATGCACCGAAAAATTATCTCTGTTGAAAATTACGTCATTCTATCGGGAAATAAATATTTTCATTCTTAAAAGCCAAACATTAACTAGATTGCCTGAAAAAATATTTTTTGACGAGTGTTACTTCCTAATGGTGTTATTACACGAGGACTCAAAGACGCTTGGAATCCCAGGCGTCTAGCGACAACAGCCGCCTCACGGTCCGTCTTTTCCAAGCATTTCATTGGCTGTTCCGGAAAAGGCTTTTCTATTATCAGATTTCCAAGCATATGATTGGCTGTTACTGGCGACTCGCCTCGTTTCGGGCGTCAAAGATGCTCCGACAGAAAAAAGACGCTCGCGCTCCAAGCGACTCCTCTGGAGCCATAGGAATACATGGAGACGCCCGGAATCTGAAGCGTCTTTGACCCCTCGTGTAATAACACCATAATGCATCCTAATTTCAGAAAATATGAATTAAAATTATTTTATTTTTAAAAGGAAATTACTTTTTCGTTCATAAAACCTAAACTTTTAATGTAATTGCGTCAATGTAAATTTTCTTCTGTTCACCGGTATTAAAAAATAAGGCTAAAAATCACTCTATGATTTACGATAACCGCTAGCACAATGAATAAACTGTTACATATGTAAATTTAATGAAATCACGGGGGGTTCAGGGGGTCTCCGCCCCCCTGAAGAAATCTACTTTATTATTTAAAAAAAATACCAGAATTAGCAGCTCATGAAAATTTCAGAATATCCACATGGTGTTATTACACGAGGACTCAAAGACGCTTGGAATCCCAGGCGTCTAGCGACAACAGCCGCCTCACGGTCTGTCTTTTCCAAGCATTTCATTGGCTGTTCCAGAAAAGGCTTTTCTATTATCAGATTTCCAAGCATTTGATTGGCTATTACTGGCGACTCGCCTCGTTTCGGGCGTCAAGGACGCTCCGACAGAAAAAAGACGCTCGCTCTCCAAGCGACCCCCCTGGAGCCATAGGAATACATGGAGACGCCTGGAATCTGAAGCGTCTTTGACCCCTCGTGTAATAACACCATAACATAACGTTTTTAAATAAACGCTTATAATGTCTCAAAACTTCGTATTTTTTATTCTTATAAATAATTACGTAATTTGAAAACTTTAAATTGCGGTTTGCAGGGAGTTGAATGTTACCCAAAAGTGTGTTTAAAAATAATGACTTGCAGTGCTGACGTTGAGGCTCCTGATCTGCAGATTTACTAGTTAATTAATTGCCGAAACGTCAGTGAAGGCTTACTGTGGAGACCCGAAATTTTTTGGTTTCCATCTGTTTGTTTGTTTGTTTGTTAGGTAGTTAGTCTGTCTGTCCCGCGATAACTGCCGTAAAAAGCATCCGATTTGCTTGAAATTAAGGATGTATATTGGTGAGCTCCCCGGATTTAGCTGTATAGTTTTGGGTTAAATTTGGTTCATTCGTTCGGAATATACAGAACATTTTATTTTGTGATATAATGCTTTTCTATGGGAAGTCAGACGATTTTCAAATTTTCATTTGTTGAAAGAAATCGCTCATATGAATAATAGATTTAAATGGTAAATTTTGGATGCTGAAATTTTTAAATAAGAGTATTAAATTATTCCTATTAGTTTGCAATTTTGTCAAAACATTTGTCAGAGCTTTTAAATTAGGTGTATAACTTATGATGGAATTTTATACATGTGTTCGAATAATATAAAACATTTTATTTTATGAATTTACTTATATTTCATTTTTTTCTTTTAACCGTTGCATAGCAACAGCATCTCATCTAAAAATATCATAAATGTGAAAGTATGTATGGTTTTTTGAAGTCAAATCAAAGCAAAAGGAATGAATTAATAAATGCCTTTGTATAGATATTTGCATATAGATTGATTTAAACGCAGAAATGAAAATAGTATTTATATACTATATAGAATAATATTTTTATTTATTTATTCAACTATTTGATTATAAATGAAACAGTTCGTTATTTTTATACAGAATAAACTGACATTATTCTGTTAAATTTTATAAACTTTATTGTTGCCAAAAAAAAAAAAATGAATAACAATTTCTCCCAAAGAGTTAATTTTAATTTGTAAGATTTTCACGTGCAAAAGAAAAATGGAATAAGTAAATTAAAAATTAAAAAAAAAGGATATATAGGACAGGAATGAATACATATAAACATTTCACACCAAATACCACCTAAAATAGTTTTTGTAGCGGTATTTTCCCAGCACTACGAAGAAAGATTCCTCGATTTACACGATTTTACTTGACCTTCCTTTTCTCATTGTTTGCGATTTCATTTTCGCAATTGCGTGCATTAATTGGCACAAAATTTTACATTTTTATGACTGAGATATATGTAAGGCCATACAAATAAGAAATTCCGTATTGTCTCCTATAAAATGTGATAAAGTGTTGGTTAACCATATACGTTTTTATTAAGAGGAGCAGAGCTGCCAAGCCTCCGGCGTTCCGGATACCAGTATTTTAATACAGAAAATGTTACTTTATTTAATTGAAACATTTGCGCGATTTAAAAGAACATTTTCTCTAAGATAATAGTGATGTGCAAAAAGCTTGAGACTTGGCATGTCTGGTGGGGAGTGAAATGTTTTACTTAATGCATTTATCTCTATTTTAATGCTACGTGAACAACGTCCCGTGTAACAGCTTGTAGAGTGTAAAATAAATTAAATTATTAAAATAATCCTTATTACGAAAAATGAAACAGAAAGTCCGGCTAAGGGAAATGAAATATTAGTTAACCTTTCGTAATTTGACCTGAACATAGGTTTGCGTCAAATTTCAACGGTATTTGTAACATCACGATTTTAAATTAAATGTGAATACTATTAAAAGAATATCACAAAAAATACTTAAAAGCGCCAAATCACGTTTATTTATTTAACGATGATGAATTATTAACCGTTAGGTTTAGAAGCCCCCCTACTTTAGGGTGATTTTAGTAAGTTAATGCTATCGAGTACATTTTTTGATATTTAGATTAGATCTTAGATATAAATATTGCAGAATGGTAATCAAAATTATTTTTTGGAAACGAAATTTATAAAGGTATTAGATTTCTAAATTAGATGTCTCAGTTTACATTTCCAAAAGTTCTTTATCCATTAGATACAGGTATTTGTGGTTAGCAGGCAAGTAAATACTGCTGTATGGATATTAGGATAACGTAAAATGCTTGACCGAATTATTGCTTATTCTTATAAATCGCAGTGTAAAAAGAAATCTAAGATATAGGGTTATCATTAACTCAATCAGTAGAAAATTACAAATGCAAAATAAATTACACAACGGGGGGTTACAAGATAGGACATTTCCATAGAGCTTAATAGTAATGAGATTGCGATCGCAGCGCTTTTAGTGACAATGGGGAAGAAACTCCCCATCCTTGTAATATTTTTCTTATTGAGCGTCTACCTTATCATGATCTTTCTTTTTTTTTTTTAATCATTTGGAAATGGTTGTTGTTTTCGGTCGAGGATGGGACCAAATGATGCTCGCATTTTATTTTTTTTTTAACGAAATTCAACGATGTTCTTTACTTTTAGAAGAATTTTTATTTGAATAGGTAATAGAAAGGCATAAAATTACAAAATGGGTAGGCGCAAATTATCAGATATGAAAAAATCCAAAGCCAAAGAGCGACTGCGAAATGAAAATCGTCTTGCAAAGCAAAAATCGAGGTCTTCAACTCATTATGTAGGCCATGAAAATCGAAGTCTTCAACTGATTATGTAGCCCATGAAAATCGATTACAGAATAAAAGACGAACGCGAAAAAGGAAACAATCTAATGTTTAATCGATTGATAGTAAAAGGCCATGTCTCGAGGGACTCCAATCCACTAGCCACGGCGTTTTGCAACAGATTGATTCTAACTGGGAAAAATTGAGCTCAACGTAGGTAATTTGTCGCAATCTGTGGATGATTCGGTGGAACTGCTTTCGATTTTTAAACTGTTTTTCTTCTCGAAACGGGACTTGGAGAGTTTATCGATGAAGGTTTTGGTCGTCTGAAGTTTGACCTTTGCGATCTGTTGTTGAAGAGGATGCGACGGAATTTGGCGGACGAAATAAATTCCAAATTGTCGTTGTAATCTATTAAATTACAATTTTATTTTTTACTTTTACTTTCTTTTATCTTCAATAGAAGAAAGTATTGTAATCGAAATTTTTTTCGACTTCCGGTTTTCGACGGATTTACATGTTTTAGGGGTCAGAGATCCCAAAAAACATGTTTATAGAAAATGTCTGTCTGTCCGTGTGTCCGTCTGTCTGTCGCCATTGTACCATCAAAAAGTGTATGAAGTTATGCATAGAATTGAACCAAATTTTTATTTTAAGTTTTTGGCTATGGCAAGCAGATCCTCCCTGAATTTGGAAAAAATTCGCCGATAGGGGGCACTGTAATAGCTATTTTTGTGCGATTTTGAATATTGCACTATCCAAAAGTATATGAAGTTATGTATAGAATTGAACCAAATTTTTATTTTAAGTTTTTTGGATATGGCAGGTAGGTCCTCCCTGAATTTGGAAAAAAATTCGCCTGTAGGGGGCGCTGTAATAGCGATTTTTGTGGGATTTTAAATATTGTACCATCCAAAAGTGTATGAAGTTATGCATAGAATTGAACCAAATTTTTATTTTAAGTTTTTGGATATGGCAGGTAGGTCCTTCCTGAATTTGGAAAAAATTCGCTGGTAGAGGGCGCTGTAACAGCGATTTTTGTGCGGTTTTGAATATTGTACCATCCAAAAGTATATGAAGTTATCTATAGAATTGAACCAAATTTTTATTTTAAGTTTTTGGATATGGCAGGTAGGTCCTCCCTAAATTTGGAAAAAATTCGCCGGTAGAGGGCGCTGTAATAGCGATTTTTGTGCGATTTTGAATATTGTACCATCCAAAAGTGTATGAAGTTATGCATAGAATTGAACCAAATTTTTATTTTAAGTTCTTGGCTATGGCAAGCAGGTCCTTCCTTAATTTGGAAAAAATTCGCCGGTAGGGGGCGCTTTAACAGCGATTTTTGTGCCATTTTGAATATTGTACTATCGAAAAGTGTATGAAGTTATGCATAGAATTGAGCCAAATTTTTTGTTTTTCTTTTTGGTCATTGCATGAAGGTCCTCCCTGAATTTGGAAAAATTCCGCTTTAAGGGGGCTCTATAATTACGATGTCTGTACCATTTTCTTTATTGTACAATAGGGTGGAGCGAAAAAAATTTATTTTTTAAAATCAAAAACGGGTAGGTGCCAAAAGTTGCCTTTATACTAGTACATCATCTGTGTGCAATATTACCGCTGAAAAAAAATGGCTTGAGTCTGCGCTTTTGGTCCAAAAGTCGAAATTTTGGGTAAAATTTGACATTTTTTTCAAAAATAAAAAAAAATTCTACAGAGATGGTTATTATTTAAAAGTGTTATTTAAACCTTTATTATTAATGAATTAACATATTTAAACGAAAAAACTATATCTTTGATCTGTATAACTGAAACAAAACTGACAACTTTTGGTGAAAAAAAGGCGTTTCCACTCTGTTGTGTCATACAACTAATTGTTGTTTGGAATACAGCTCTTACCTAGCTGCTTTCAAAACTACCCAGGGGGTACCACGTGGAGGTGGCTGCATTTCATGTCGCAACAGTGCATAGCTCGACCACCCTACCATCTGAATTCAATTTTTTATTTATACATTGAATTGTGATTTTTTATCAAAGACTGACATACGTTTTCTATGTATCAACCTGGTACATCTCTTCTTTGGATCCACAGACTTTGAATGCTGCTGCTGTGATCTCATTTACGTATTTTTCTACTGTTTGTGTAAGAGAAGACAAACAGTGTAATGCAGTGCGGATGATATTAATGTAATCTATTCAACCTTCCATTATCTTCACCAAGATTGCACACGATAAATGCATATTGATTAGAGGTTCTGTTACCACAACACTTTTCCAATGAGTTAGATTTATATAATTATCCGCTTCAAAGTTGATTGTCGATATTTCCGATTTGCGTATGCCATCATTTACTCTCATCTTTCGACTATTATGTGCTGAGCAGCTAGCTGTTTAATGTGATGGCAATCGTCAGAGAGCATTGAAATAAGAATTTCCTCTGTGTATGCAAAGCAACCATTGTCATAAATAACCTTTTTTTCAGTATTTTTTTTATTCCGTTTTGTGTGTTGTTTAGTATCCAAGTTGTTTTTGTGTAGCCAATTTCCCATAAGTTTTTAGATCCCTTCTTTAGCTGTGGATTACATTTGATTGTAAACTATTCTGGAGCCAAACTTGGATATCATAGTTCATTTTGAGTGAACGTAGAGACTCTGATGGTCAGTGAGTGCTCATTTGAAGGCGGATAATTCTGTTAGTCGTTGTCATCCATTCTTCGAGGGGCATGTTTAGAATGAACCATTACAATTGATCATATGTCTCCTCCAAGTCCAGTTAATTTCCTCTGCATCATTTATTAGATAAAATCGTTGGCAAAAATTAGATTCTAACCCACAGGGATGAGCCGGACCAATAGGAAAATCTTTGTCCACGTGCTTATTCTCTTCTTATTTCAATTTTTGAAGCCATAGAGAGTAATTTTTAAACATTATTTCCTGAAATCAAGAAAAGGGTACTCAGCACATACCAGAAATACCTGATAGATATCTGCAAAGTTATTTCATCAAGATATTGCTCAGAAGAACTAGCGAATAGGAACCCAAGAAACTTGTCCTACGCAAGATGGGCCCACAACGGCGCATAAAATTATTCGCCTTTATATAAGCACTGAACTGATTGACCACCAGAGTCTGGTTCACTCACAAAGTATGTAATCCAAGTTTATGCCACATGATGGCTTACACCAAATAAAATTCACATCTAAAAAATTGATCTAAAAACTTATGGGAAATTGCTCGTCTACAAAACATCACAAAAATCGGCAAAAAATAAATACTAAAAAAATTTATTTAGGACAATGGTAGCTTTTCACATCGAGAGCAAATACTTATTGCAATTTTGATGACGATCGCCATCACATTAAACAACATGCTTATCAGCATATAAAAAATTCAAGAGGTAGAGTAAATGATGGCATACTCAAAGATGAAATACCTAAATGTTGTAAAATGTTGTAGGAACGGAACTCCCAATCACTATGCAGTAACTGGATGTAATTTTGGTGAAGATACTATAGGGCTGAATAGATTCCATTAATTCCACTGCATTACTCTGCTTGCCTTATCATGCACAAGCAGTAGAAATATACGTGAAGAAGTGTCACAGCAGCATCACCCAACGTCTGTGGATACAAAGAAGAGATGGATTAGGTTGATACATAGGAATCTTATGTCAGTCTTTGATAAAAAAATCACAATTCAATATATAAATAAAACATTGTGCTCAGATGGAAGGGTGGTCAAGCTATGCACTGTTGTGTCATGAAATGCAGCCACTCCCACTTGATATCCCCTTGGTAGATTTCAAAGAAACTACGTAAGAGCTGTATTCCAAATAACAATTAGTTGTATGATACAACAGAGTGGAAACGCCTTTTTTTCACTAAAAGTTGTCAGTTTTGTTCCAGTTATACAGAACAAAGATATAGTTTTTTCGTTTAAATATGTTAAGTCATTAATAATAAAGGTTAAATAACACTTTTAAATAATAACCATCTCTATAGAATTTTTTTTAAATTTTTGAAAAAATGTCAAATTTTACCCAAAATTTCGACTTTTGGACCAAAAGCGCAGACTCAAGCCATTTTCTTTCAGCGGTAATATTGCACGCAGATGATGTACTAGTATAAAGGCAACTTTTGGCACCTACCCGTTTTTGATTTTCAAAAAATAATTTTTTTCGCTCCACCCTATTGTACAATCGAAAAGTGTATAAAATATGCATACAATTGAACCAAATTTTCTGTGCATGTTTTTGGCTTTGGTCAACAGGTCCTCCTTGAATTTGGAAATATCACGCGGTAAAGGGGCTCTGTGATAGCGATTTTTGTATACTTTTCTTGATTTTTCGTAGTTCTATTGTCCATCGGCGGCTCGTGCAAATGCGGGAACTCACTTCGCGTTAAGCCGGCTATTCGCAAATGTCTGATAACAACAGAATAAGGAAAAACTATTAATTTTAACAAATATCATGATATAGATTAACTCGTTTTTAGTTCATTTAATTGACCGAAGCAGGAATTTAAGATGAAAATCAAAGTTGGTATAGTAATGAACTAATAATATTGAAGTATTAACATGTGTAACTAGTTTTTGAAGTATTAAGATGTATAAGATAGAAGAAAGTTTTGGGATTGGCACATCCAACTAGTTTTAAGTTGTTATGGGAAAAAGGCAATAAAAAGTACAATTACTATTTTCCAACTATTTTTCTCCTACATTCTACAGAAATGGAGTATTGAGTTGCCAAAATTAAACCAATGACGCTAAAAACTGCAAAACAAATTACTATTTCAAAAATAAATGGAGATGCAGTTTTCAAACAAATTGCATTTAAAAGTATTTTTTCCCCCAATGCGACTGTCTAAAAATTGAAAAATGTGCGATGCTTAGAAGTTTAAAAAAAAATGCAGTAGAGTATTTGGTACTACTTAGTTATCCCGTCAACCAAAAATCTATCGCCAAACTATAAGATTAAATGACAATAATTGTTGACCGTAAATGTCACATTCATTTAACTTTAAGCAAGTTACACGTCTTTACTTCATCAAGTGATTTTTATTTCGACGTTTTATTTATTTATTTTTTTACATGCTTACGTTTTCAACAGAATGTTACATCGATGCATGAACATAGAATAGATATTCTATTTTACATATCTAATATCTATTCTATATTCATGCACGGATATATGCATTTTTTTTTTTTTTTTTTACATGATGAGTGAACGATTTAAGTACAACAAAAAACAAGCTAAAAATTTTGTCTTGAATATTACACGTCAAGTAAATATGATATAATTGGATTTAAAGCTACATAAAGCGATGGTGTAATGTAAAAATATACGAAATATTGCACTCTTCAAGTCCCAGAAAATTTCATAAATATTCCTATTTGTTAGAAAAAATTTTACAGCCGATGTTTTATTAATTTATGAAGTTTAATGTATTACAATCGATACAATAATCTTTTAAAATTTACGCATTTTCACTTTCTCACAGATAAAATAAAAAGATTGTTCTTAATGTAAATGACGTACAATCAGTTCAATAATATTTATGATATTAACATATAAGAAATAATAATAAAATTACAGATAGGGAAAAATTCCTTTAGAAATTTTTAGAATTATATGAATCTAAATGTTAATAAAAAAGCAAAACATAAAGATACTGATATTACACTTGATAAAATTGTATTCGATGTGAATAAATTAACACAATACCCGAATTTAATTTCTTACAATTTTATCTCATTAACTTACATATTTACATTTTCAACAGAATTTCCTGGGGTTTTTCTTTTGTATTATTATTATAATTATCATTTGGTAAATTAAAGCTGAACGAACAAGTACGATAAAAAAAACAGCTAAATAAATCAAACATAAATAAAATGTCGTCTGCATCTGCTTCGTTTAGGAAAGAATAGATATTAAACACATAGAACGTAAACATATTTCATCAACACAGGTAAATTTCGGAGACTTGTTAATTCTTCCCCCTTGTCGGTATTGACGCTAGTATTGTTGCTATTACAGTTTTTGCGGTAAATGTCCCATCTTGTATGTTAATCTATGCTCAAAACAAAGCTACTGATATGAAAACCTCAAATTACTATCTTATATATTATATTATTATAATAATAAAGAAAGAAGTTTATGTGTGAGTGAGTGAGTGAGTGAGTGTGTCGACGGTGTTTTGAAGAGACCATTGCACGTAGAGCTACAAAATTTGGGGAAAAGGTACGTCTATATATGAAGTTTTGCACCTCGAAGCCCGATTTTCGATTTTTTGATTAGATTTTTTTAAATTTAATTTTTTATGCGATTTTTAGTGTTTTTTTATGTTTCGAGGCGATTTTTCCATATAAGTGAGAAGAATATGGTTTCTTTCTTTTAACCCAATATAGTAAATTTTGTTCTCTTTTCTAAAAAGTTTATTCGGAATTCGTGCAGCGATTTATGAATTTTTAGCTAATTTTTTATGCAATTATTGAACAGCATTTAATGCATTTCCATAAAGAGGGACACAGTTCTGTCGCCAAACGCCGCCAAGTTTATCGCCAACTTGGCGGTATATCGCCAAATTTGGCGATCAAAATGAGTCGCCAAATGTGACGCCAACTTGGCGATATCTCTAATATTTCGCCAAATTCCCATAGACTTCCATTGTAAACCAATATGGATTACTTGCTTACAGAAAATGAACAAATTGAAATATTTTAATGCAACAAAAACTAATATTAACTTAAGGGATTATATTAATTACATTTAAGGGAATCCAAGTAAATTAAATTGTGAATAAAAGTAACATGATACAATGCTTAGATTATTGTATTTTATTGATATTTTCGACGAAAGGGTTGCCAGTGGTCATTTTGACAAAAATTATAGCTGATAAATGAATTGAAATGGCTATATCCGTTAGAAAATAATGTAAACAACTCGCAAATTAAAAGAAAATAACTGTTATTTGTTTAATTAAAAAAAAAGGATTCAAAAACCTTTTTAATGCGAAATAAAATTTATAAAATAAAAATATTTAATTTAAATATGAAAGGAATGTTTATAAATCTTAAAAAATAAATTAGTATGAAAGAAGCAATTGATACATTATTTGGCGATTTTTCGCTTCGCCAGGTTAATAAAAATGTGCCTGAAAAAAACTTGAAGAAATAAAATTTAAGTAACAGTCTTTTAGTCCGTCTTTATTTTTTTATTCAATTTAATTATCATTTTTATGTAATTTTCCCATTGTATGTCTTACAGGAGAAAGGCTTTATTTGTGAGTTGCATGGTATTTAATTATTACCTTGGTCGCCAAACAATACAATTTTAAGCCACAAAGGCAGGAGCGTGAAATAAGCCAGGCGAAGGGCTAAATAATTTTTTTAAGTATAGGAGAACATTTCGGAGTAAATCTTTATATTCAAATGTAAATTATATAAAAAGGAGTTAAAATTATAACTATGTAGTCAAGTATTTAAATTTTAATGTAAAAATGTGCCATATACACGCATATTTTATAATCTTCGATAATCAAGCCACCACCAAGTATTTACTATATTATTGAAAGTTTTGTTGGCACAGATGTCATATACGCTCCATGGTACAAAATGGGTTCCAAAATGGCGTTATTTTGCCTGACATGGTAACTCGGCTATTGTTGTTTATTTATTAATAAGTTGTTTATTTACTTTTATTTTCTTTTTTACAGTTATATAAACTGTTTTGTTCTATAGACATTAATTAAACTTTTTATTATTTATTGCTATTTCCGGTACTTTTCGGTTAGCCGGGCGCCAGTGTTATGTATACATATACATGTATATATACATGTATGTATATGCTTATATATATACATATATATATGTGTGTATATATACAATATATGTATATATATATAGATGTGTATATAAACATATAGGTATGTATATTTATATGTATAAATAACACTGGCGCCCGGCTAACCGAAAAGTACCCTATTTCCTTTTAAAATAATAGAAAATAATTTAAATATATATGTGTAACTGATATTCAAAAACGATGTTTTCACCAAATTGGCGTGAAAAAAAAAATCGCGCCAAACCCGGTACGTATCTATGCCTAATAGTTATTTACATTATTGTGATTACTTAGTATCAGGCAACAGATTGAAGAGTATTTGGTATATTTTTAATATATGGGCTCTGGTGAGTTAGAGATAATGGCCGTGGCGAGTGAAGTGAATTTTACGTATATTTACTGGCAAACTATTTACTTTTCATATACATATAAGCATTTTTTTTCAATATTTATTTTATTTATTTATATAAAGAAGAGCTATTTATCTACTTTGAAGTACGAACAGAAATAATTTGTGGTTCTACCTGATTATCCCGTAGACCAAAAAAAATATCGCCAAACTATAAGATTAAATGCCAATAATGGGTGATCGTAAATGTCAAATTTACTTGACATTAAACACTTTACACGTGTTTGTTACGTCATCAGGTGATTTTTAATTCGATATTTACGTTTCTTCGCGATCTGCTGCAATTTTTTGACATTCCATTTTTGACCTATAATACTAAAGTAATTTCTACCTTCATTTCAATAAAGTTTATTTGGATTTCGTATAACAATTTTCGAATTTTTCGGGTATTTTGTATGTGATTTTTAGTGTATTTTAGCGATTTTCTACCATTTTTCCATATTAGTGATAGACGTTGATAGAAGTTGAATCAACTTTCAATCTTCGAGCACAATATATAATTTTTTTTTCTCTTTTCGAAATTTGTGCAGCGATTTAAAATTTTTTCGCGATATATTATTGTGATTTTCAGAGGTTTTTCGCAATTCGTGCTGTTTTTTTACGTACCGGGCAACGCCGGGCAAGTTAGCTAGTAATGAAATAAAAATTGACTACTCTTGGCACCGAAAAGAAAAAATCGCCAAATGCAAGCGATAATGGAATTTTATGTCACTGGATGATGATAATGGAATGGCACAGATGTCATACCAGATTGTCGCGATTTTTTTCCGACGCCAATTTGGCGAAAAACTCGTTTTTGAATACCAGTTACACATATATTTTTAAAAAGAGGAATAACAATAAATTAAAAATAAAGTTTGATTAATAAATATAGAACAAAACATCTATATAATTTTAAAAAAGAAAATAAATGTAACTAAACAATTTATTAATAAATAAAGAACAACATCCGAGTTAACATATGCAAAAATTACGACACTTTGGCGCCGGTTAAGTACCCGGTGCGTATATGACATTGGCGTAAGAAAAAAATCGCGCTAATATGATATATATGACATCTATTATATGATCATCATATTATCATCGTTATATGACATCTGTGTCTGGAATTTTCCCCCAAAAATAACGTTTAGTTTTGGATTTGTGGCACATATGTCATATACGCCTCATATTTTGCGCGAATTTTTCCAACGCCAATGTGGCGAAAACCTCGTTACTATGTCATCTATATCCGTGTTACCATATCAAGCAAAATAACGACACTTTGGCGCTGGTTAAGTACCCGGTGCGTATATGACATTGGCATCACAAAAAAATCGCACAAAAATCTGTGCTGGATTTGTTTGCCGGAAAATGTAAAAAATAACGTTAACTGTATGTACTTTTTGTTTTAAAAAAATATTTTTCCCTAAAATGTTAAATTTGGCGACAAAAAAAAATCGCCTGTTGAACTCGAGTATGGAATTTTAGCCAAATAAGGTATAACACCATCCCTTAAATCTCTTCATTTATTGTTATTTAATGAAATAGCTAAAGTGCGCACTCCTGCACCACCTTACCCTATGTTTCATCGCAATATAGTCACTAAAAAAAATCGATAAATTCTCACCTTTACCACAATTGGCATGCCCCCGGAATTTTGCTGAGTTTGTACATTAGTTAAAGCCAAACATATAAACAAAACTGCGAAAAGTGCCATATTCGCTCAGAGACTCATATTTTATAAAATAACTAAATAAGCAAAATATCCGATGCCAAATGATTTTCTTCATTTTGAAATTTTAATCATCAGTTAATTCGAATCACGAGGATTTCTTAGTAAAATTTTTAATGTGGCATACGTAATATATGTAACGGCGTATTCATTTCCCCAAAAACCGTCGTAAACCGTATCCGGATTCAACACAAACCCTGCCTGCATCAAGATTCATCATGGTAACAGGGTTGCGTCGGCGTTGATTTTTGTTTTCATTTATTACCCTGTGGCTTGCATTTGCTTTTTTCTCATTGCCGAAGTTTAAGAAAGATTAATCATATTTTCAAATTAACAATTATTTATACCATTTAATTTTAAATGATTTATAAGAATACTTTTCGACAAGTTGTAACTTTTTATTGTGGTATTCCTTTTACTTAAATATTCATAAGGTTACAATAGATCAAAATTTGAAGATTCTAAAGTTAAGTCCACGTGACAAACTTCAACTTATATCTTTCCAAAAAAATCGTCCGAATGACTTTTTTATTCTTTTTATGAGATACAATGCACAGGCCCATAGATATTTCAGGCATTTTTTCGATTCGAAAACATATTTTTAATTATGAAGATAAATAATAAATTCATCTTATAAAACTATGAATTATGAGTTATATTAATTTTTACATAAAACGAACTACAATCGTCAAAAATATGCGTGTGTATGTTTACAATTCATTTTAATTATTAGTTTTCGAGGCATAGGTAAATTTTACTTTTAGTTGGTCTAAGGCGCATCCCACACTGAGACGACAAGCGACATGTAGCCGCAACATGTAGCGCAAAAACCAGTCGAAACAAAGGACGAAGTTGTTTCAAACCTGTTTTAAACCAGTTTTTCCAGCGAATTCAAGCGACATGTCTTATGTGTCGCCTTAGTGTCGGATGCGCCTAAGGCAGACATGTCAAACACGTAGCCTGCCGGCCAGAGCTGGCCCGCTGACAGCTTCTCCGTGGCCCGCCAAGCCATTGGTATTTTACCTATGTTTAAATCAGTTGTTCAAACATGCATATTGAAAATACACTTTGGACGAAGAAACCTGCACCAGTCGTGATCTTGAGACGGCAAGCATCGAATAGATATGCGTATATCACTGTTGCCTGATGGACTTGAAAATATAAATGCTAAAACTATTTTTGAATAATAATATTTATCTTATTTATTCAGTGATCAAATATGGGGAATATTTTCCTTCAGAATGTGAGCACTCTAAATCGAAAAAAGAAAAAAAAAAACTAGAAAACAGGAATTCTGCTTTTTCAGCATTTAGTGTCGCCCCCGATGAAAAAAATATATGTATACATAAATAGTACAAAACCTACTTCAATTTTAAGACTTAAAGTACACACTTTTATTTTATCTAAAATGACGTCATTCGCATCTGCTTAAGAATTCCACATTTACGATCCACTCTTAAACATCTACAGTAAAACATGCATAAGGATGTCACTATCGCAAAATAATATGCAAATGCAGCAAAAAGATGCCGTCATTAAAGAAACTCGACAAAAAAAAAAAAACGGCTATCTAATGATTCATAGGCATTCATTTGTTTGTAACATTAATATAGACGATTTCAGTCGTGACGTGAGTCATGACGTTTTGGTTGGAAACTGACTCCAAACAAATGGTTGCTATGTTGTATTTTCTATTTTGTTTGTGTGTTGCAGTTATATATTATATCTATATCTCACATCTAAGTGTTTTAATACTTGATATGTACTGGTAACATTTTCCACAATTTATATTTAAAAAGAAATAACGCATAGCAACCGTTTGTTTGCAGGCAGTTTCCAACCAAAACGTCATGACTGAGGTCACACTGAAAGCGTCTACATATACTCAAAAGTAAATATAATTTATAATAGCTCCATGTTTTAACGAAATTATTCGTTTATATTTTTTCAAAATAGCACGTATTTTAATTACATTTTCTTTCGGTTGTTATGAGAAAATGGCAACAAAAAGATATAATTGCTATTTTTCAACTATTTTCCTTTTGCTTTCTATATAAATGGAGTACTTGAGTTGCCAAAATTAAACAAATGTTGCTAAAAACTACAAAAAAAATTAATATTTCAAAAATAAATGGAGATACAGTTTTCAAACAAATTGCATTTAAAAGTACATTTTTTTCTTCCAATACGACGGTATAAAAATTTAAAATGTGCGATGCTTAGAAATTAAAAAAATTGCTATAGAGCATTTAATCGCACAATGATACATCTGCTTTGTTTATTGCTGCCTTCTGTAAGCTAACGTTATTTTTTGGAGACAAAATAAGCTGAGAGAAAGAAATAGCATACCGTCCCGGGGGCTAAAAAAATAGCTCTCCTGACAACACTAATGTGGATAGATATAGCTCAATTTTAAATTTTAGTTTCAAGGAATTGCGTATATGTTACTGTAAAAGCCCGAAGTCTGACAAATCGCAGGTTCTACCGGTAAATCCTAGCACTTACCAAAATGAGTTGGTGAAAGCCCGAAATAAATTTTTAAATGCTTCTTCTTGCTTTTCCCGAACCATTTCTATAAGGAGGTTCTCAAATTCCCTGCCCAACAAACATGATTTACCGTAAAAGTTCGGTAAACCCCGAAGTAGAAGCGTACCCTTTAACCGTTGGGCCCGGATTTTTCCGTTTCTAGAAATCATGTTAAAATGGCCGTAGACAAAAATATCTTATAAGGAGAGGGCCAACCTTGTTAATCACAGATTTTGATTATTTTAATATGTGTTGTAGGGTATAGATCCCTTAGTCTCAGGTTCAACTGATTTTATACAACGCTCGTTAGTTCTTGAGAAAACGGGGGGTCTAATATTAGTATACGATTTAAATACTTACTTTGTAACAAAAAGGATAGGTTGGGCCGTAGCTCAGTTGGTACGGCGTTTGCAGACTGGTTGGTGGGCTCGGGTTCGATGCCCGAAAGCTCTAAATTTGTTTTTCTTATATTTTGTTTTATAAATATACTTGTAATTATAACTTAATAATCACATTGTCAATTAAAATTTATAATATTGTATTTCAATTATAATTTTAACCTATTTAATTTTTTTACTTTTAACTAAATAGTTGTATAAAACATCATAAAACTGATAATTTTTTAAAAATCACTTTTAAAATGTATTTCATATATTCTGTATGGATGCAATGATATTGAACAATTGTGTCAATTCGTGATTTTAAAGAAATATCATTTATTCATTGCTTTAACAAGGGAAATCAATACGATGATACTATTACTCTGTTTTTAAAGTAACAAACATAATTATATTAAAAATTAGGATCGGAATTAAATTACAACGGATTTTTTGCATATTAAAGATTTTTAATTTTGTAATACGTATGCTTGCGCTTTCAAATATTTCGTTCCCCCTTTATCTTCTTTCTGTTTTTATGTTATTCGAATATGTTTTATTTTATCATAACTAGATGGCACCACAACAGGTTTCTAACGATTTTGGAATTTTTATTATTCAATAATAGATCCAATTTCTTTTTAAATGTCTTTAAAGGATGAGAAATAATAGTTCAAAATAAAAAATGATAAATTTAAATTTAAATTTGTTAACATTATAATTAATGTACGATATTAAAATTTTTAATTGAAATTATTAAATTATAATTACAAGTATATTTATAAAACAAAAGATGAGAAAGACAAAAAAATGTAGCAGGTTCGGGTATCGAACCCGGGCCCGCGGATCAGCCAGAAAACGCCATACCATCTGAGCTACGCCCAACCGGCCCTTTTTGTTACAAAGTAAGTATTTAAGTTGTGTACTAATATTATACCCCCCGGTTTCTCAAGAACTAACGAGCGTTGTATAAAATCCGTTGAACCTGAGACTAAGGGGTCTCTACCCTACAACATATATTAACATTATCAAAATCTGTGATTAACAAGGTTGGCCCTCTCCTTGTTAAACAGAATTTTATTTTGAACCATATATAGAAAGAAGTGATATTAAAGATATTAGAGCATCAAATTGCGATTGATAAATATATATATCCTCGAATTTACAAGCATTCTTATAAAAATACAGGAAGACCCTCGGACGGTGAAAGGGTTAAAAGTTTATTTCGGGTTTTTACCAACTAACTTTGGTAAATTGCTAGGATTTACCAGACTTCGGACTTTTACAGTAACATATACAAAGATGACCAGTTCGAAACTAGCAAAAAAGCGGGATTTTGAGTCTCAGAATTTAAAGATTCATAAATTTTTTCCAGCTTTTTTACTAATAATTTTTGTATATTTCATGCCAAAACTAATACTTTATTACTCTTCGATTTTACATCACATTACAAAATGGTATGCTGTATTTTTTAAATACTAAGAAATGTATTGCAAAATTAATAAAATTCGGCGCTATTTAAAAACATTTAAAACTTAATCAAAATATAAAATTTATTAGCTTTTAAATGACTTGCTTTGAAAGTGACACAAATTATTGCTTTTGTTCTTGATACAAAATCCCCGAATATGTCATCCAGATTCTCCCCTTGGGCTTTTCTCGAACATATGAATTTTACTTATATTAGTAAATGTGTCACTATTATTTATACTGCGTTATCTTTTTCCCCCCTTTCTCTCATTTTTATTGATATACACACATTTTATTGGTATACTCGCATACATCTCAGGATTTATATAACATGCGTTAAAGCCCTTTACCAGTATGAATAAATATGGTTAACGGAAGATGAACATCGCAGAATCTTTTAAAAGATGATTTACAAAAACATAATACTCAAAGGAAAACTGAATTTTTATGTTTGATATGCAGACGCTGTTGGATTTCGGATAGAATGTAACATTAAGAAGTGCTACAGTACAAAGTATAAAAATAACTCACAAAAATCTGCCGCACATCAAAAAAATAAACTGTCAGAATTGAAACTGATATTTTTAAAAATAAAAATAACGTGTTTTCACCAAGTCTATTGAAGGCAATACATTTGCTTTATAAAATTAATTATAGTCTTTATTACATTAAATATATCCCACAAGTCGAAATTCGAAATAATTCACTACCGTCGCCTTTGGTCCTTGCGTACTTCGGTCCATCTCATAAAAAAAGTGTTTATTCTTTGTATTGAACAAACAATACAAGATAATTTGGAGTTTTTGCCCTTGAAAAATATTTTATACCTTACTATAGGGTATTTGAATAGTTTGGGGCATTTTTAATTTTTGTTAGTGGCAACACTGGATGTGTTTGTAAACAACTGTTTTCGTGCGAAGATTTTAACTCTCTAAACTTTCTATAGTGAAACAATCTGGATAAGAGCTACAAATAGTTAAGTGTCAAAATATTACCTTTAGTAACCTGTAACCCATGTGTGATGATAGTTTTTACCCGAATGCCAAGAAGGGTTATGTGTTTCACGCGTATCTGGGTATGTGGATTTCTTTATACCCTCGAAACATCCCAGCGGCTGGATGGATTTTAATAAATAAGGTCTCTATCGATTCGTTTTAACCTTCCGATGGTTATAGGCTAGGTTTTGTTTTTATAAAGTCAAAATGGCGGCCGTAAAGTACAAAATGGTGGTAAAGACGAAAAAAAATTACGCATCATATTGAGTGGCATATCGTTGAATAGGTCTTTCAAAATGAAGACGATGTTTCATTGACCATTTTACAGTCAGAAACTCCGTTTAAATATTACACAACCTGGAAGTTATGTAAGTAGGATCTCTAGCTTTACTGCAACTCTAACTGACATAGGCATCTATAAGCCTCATCAAAACAGTGTTTATAGGTAGGAACTAACAATTAAACACAACTTAAAAGTCATCAATACAAGTAAATAAACAAGTAAGAAAAAATCATGCATCAAGCATAGATTATGAAACACTTTACAACACATTCAGAATAATGTAACAAAACTGCACTGTTTAAAAAATTAAAATATTACGTCTAATTGAACCATATGGAAACGCATAATACATTTCAAAACCCAATTTCAGCTGTTCCCATCCACAATCGGAAAATTATACGAATATTTTCAGCAGATCTGTATATGATTTATAGATATGTATCTATTAGCTACATGCAAGCCAAAATTTAGTTCACTTAACAGATACGTATACTTCAGTTGAAAATTTACTTTCAGCAATTCCTCTATTAAGGAGAACGGTACGTGAATACTTTTGTGCAGCCCTGTATTTGAGGTATGGAATTTATATATAACGAGTAAGATGCAAAAAGTTAATTAAATTCAAAAGCGCATACCGAATTTTAAACCGTGAACTCCAGCAATTATTACTCAAAGACAGTACAGTACTGTAACCGATTTCTTTTGTGTGTCCCTGTAAATGAATAAAAAATGCTATGAATGACCTGTTCTAACGTGATCGTAGTGAAATTCAGTGATTTATATCAGTTTCAGTACATTTGAAATAGTATAATGTCATTAAAATGCTCTGCAAACGATTTTTCCCCATATACCATAATGTAATGGAATACTTTTGAGTGCCCCTGTAAACGAACGATTAATCCTACATACTTCATATACAATACCAAACATGCTTTGGTGACCCTAAATAACCCTTATCAATTTCATGAAAATCCGAGTATATTGACGGGAGTTAGAGCGTGGCCAGACGGCCAGACGGACTGACGAACCGAATGCATAAACTAGTGATGGGCGATTCTCGAGAATTCGACAATCGAGAAAAATCGTCATCGTAAAAAATCACAATCGATACAGCCATCGATTAATTCATAGAATCTACAATCGAGATGTTTTACAATCGATCATAACGAGAAAAGCTAAAAACAGTTATTGGAAAACTTAGCTATTATTCTGGCAGACAATTTCATAGTCGTGATAGGGCTTAGTGATGGGCGATTCTCGAAAATTTACCAATCGAAAAAAATCGTTATCGTAAAATACACAATCGATACAGTCATCGATTACTTTCGAGAATCTACAAAGGAGATGTTCTAGAATCGATTATTGAAATCATTGTTTTTACATATATATAAGGCAGATTTTATTAAATATAGGGTAACTGAAAACAGATGGAATAAAAAAACAACAAACCAAAGGGAAACTATAAAGGAGCCATAAGACTGGAAAAGTCTTGTAAGGGTGCCCCCTGGTTAAAAAAAGCTGAAAAAACGCGAGTAGCTATGAAGCGGTAAGGGGAGTTTAAGTATCAAAAATTAGAATTTTTCGGCAATTAGTACCAAAATGGCCAAAGAAATAAGAATCAAAAGCACCCCTAGTGGCAAAAATATGAACTAAAGGATGATAAAAGGGATCAAAATTTTTTATTGATTTTTCTACGTCATTTGAGATTGGATCTTTAATTTCCCCATTTTTTTTAAGTCTTCGACTGGAATACATTAAACGAACTCCCGCGGGGAGCAAAGTAGGAAGGAGGGGCAAGGAAAGTGCATAATATGAATAAGTGGTCACAGGACTTTCCAACGATATGGCACATGAGGGGTGTCGGCTAAATTTAGTAAAGTGACCCCGCTCGGGGGCAAAGTAAGGGGAGGGGCGCGGGCGATATATAAAATGAAATAGTAGTCACAGAGCTTTCCAATGATATGTCACATGAGGGGTGTCAGCAAAAGATAGAAAAGAGTCCCAACTCACAGGATTCCAATTATCGTGCCCCCCCCCCCCCCCCGAAATATACCCTGCCCATCCTTCTCTTTGAAATTTTCATATATTAAAAATTATTTATCGGAGGGCTCCGTAAAAAAATCCGATCTAAAATGTTTAAAAACGCAACGATTTCAAAAAAGTTCGAAAAGTGCCTCTCTCGGGGCGCCAAACTAAGGAAGGAAAAAGAAAGGTTCATAATATGAAAGAGTAACTTTGCGATCATAACCGAAAACGTTCCGATGATAGATCAAATGACTGGTCCAAAAAAAGTTTGAAATCTACCCCTCCCATGTGGGTTCCGTCTTTTATCCTAGAATATACCCGGAAATCACGCAGCCCCACTTTTAAAATTTTATATTTAATAAATAATATTTATCGGAGAGCTCCATTAAAAAACCTCATTTAATGATATTTATTGTAGAAATCTCTACAATTAAAAAAAAAAAGTCAGCCCCGCACCTCTCCCCCCCCCCCGAACCCCTTCCGGAATTCAACTCTGGGAGGGGAAAGGTTCATAATATGAAAGAGTGGTGAAAGGACTTTCCGATGATATGTCAAGGAGAGGTTTGGTAAAAGATTGAAAACTACCCGCCCCCCCCCTCCCTTTGTGCACTCTCGCGCACCCCAGAATTCACTCACCTTCCTCTTTGAACTTTTTATATTTAATGAATAGTAGTTATCTGAGTCTTCAGGTATGGGGCAGCTTGGCAGAGCTAAAATAAGAGAAACATTGAAAATTCGTGGCAAAATGACACTAAATTTAACAGTAAAGTTTGAAACTAGGACTAATCAGAACTGAATACATAAACCACTATGCTTCATAACACACATCGGTTAATAGCAATAAAATAATAAGTGCCAGTTAAACTGATGGCATTGAGCTCACAGGTTATTAACACTAACTGTATATTACACTCTTATTTCAAAGAATAATGTCCCTCAAAAAATAAATGAAGGGAAATATCCCCTGTTTGCCCCTTTTATACTTAACCAATGAACCTCCAAATCTAATCAGGGAAACTCCTTAACTATAATAAATCAGTATATCAAATTTGAAGCAAATCAGATAATTCTGCATGAAAAAAAGAAACATATCGCTAAATTAAGGGTGGTCTAACCCCTTTAACCCTTTTATACTTAACTAATGAACCTCCAAATCTAATCAGGAAAGCTCCTTATCAGAACAAACATAGAAAAAAAAATTAAAGTAAATTGAATAATTCTCCATGAAAATCCATTTATCTAAATTAAGGGGAGGGGACTTGCCCCCTTTTCGCCCTTGTATACTTAACCAATGAACCTCCAAATCTAATGAAGGAAGCGCCATATCGGAATAAATCGGTATATTAAATTTGAAGCAAATCCAATAATTCTGCATGAAAAACCCTTTTATCTAAATTAAGGGGACACTAGCCCCTCCCCTTTATACTTAACCCATAAACCTCCAAATCTAATCAAGGCAGCTTCTTAACATAATAAACCGGTATCCCAAATTTGGAGCAAATCGAATAATTCTGCATGAAAAACCCATTTATCTAAATTAAGGGGGGACCAGCCCCCCTTCTCGACCTTTATACTTAACCCGTAAACCTCCAAATCTAATCAAGGCAACTTCTTAACGTAATAAACCGGTATACCAAATTTGGAACAAATCGAATAAATCTGCATGAAAAACCCATTTATCTAAATTAAGGGGGGGGGGCGGCCCAGCCCCCCTTCTCCCCCTTTATCCTTAACCAATGAACTTCCAAGTTTAATCAGGGAAGCTCCTTAACATAATAAACCTGTATACCAAATTATGAGCAAATCAAATAATTCTGCATGAAAAGCCCATTTATCTAAATTAAGGGGGGGGGTCTAGCCCCCTTCTCCCCCTTTATACTTAACCCGTAAACCTCCAAATCTAATCAAGGCAACTTCTTAGCATAATGAACCGGTATACCAAATTTGGAGCAAATCGAAGAATTCTGCATGAAAAACCCATTTATCTAAATTAAGGAGGGGGTCTATCCCCCTTTCCCCCCTTCATACTTAACTAATGAACCTCCAAGTTTAATCAGGGAAGCTCCTTAACATAATAAACCGGTATACGAAATTTGGAGCAAATCGAAGAATTCTGCATGAAAAACCTATTTATCTAAATTAAGGAGGGGGGGGGGTACTAGCCCCCCTTCTCTCCCTTTATCCTTAACCAATGAACCGTCAAAACTAAACAGCGGAACGCCTTATCAGAATGAACATTAAAAAAATTGAAGCAAATCGTACATTTTAATCAAGAGTTATCGCGTTACGTACATACATACGTACGTACGTACAGTACATGCATACACACAGAACCGACGGGTACATTAGCTCTCAGGCTTAGATAGCCTGTGAGCTAAAAAGAGATTGGATAAGCAGATGGATTCCTTTGAGAAATTATGACTTAAACCAGAAATGCGGTAAGTTTGACTCTGAAAGCTTCATTTCCATCTCGCATTTCGGCAAATCTCATCTCGATGATTTTTCCAGCATTTCGACGCTTCCAGATGGCAAGCTGCTCGATGGTTGGGTCTCTCGCGGTTTTAAACCTTTCGGGATGGGAAGTCTCTCGAGAGTTTCCTCTCGCCCTTTTCAACCTTTCCCGATGGGAAGCCTCTCGCTTGTTACTCTCGTCCTTTTCGAAATCTCCCAATGAAAAGCCTTTCGAGGATTTCTCTCGCGCTTTTCAACATTTCGCTATGAGAAGCTTTTCGAGGATTTCTCTCGTCCTCGGCAGAGAAGAAAAGTAAGAAAATTTATCGAGAGTTCCAAGGGACGAGATAGAGAAAAAGGCATGACAATGAGCTGTGAAATGAAGCTTTAATTTTCAAAGTTTCTCTTAGATATCTCTCTCTTAGATATCTCTCTTTAGATATTTTAGCCCTACCAAGATGTCACATACCTGGAACCCTCCGATAAAAATTATTTATTAAATATAAAATTTTCAAAGAGGAAGGTGGGTCGGGTGATTTCGAGGGAGGAGGACGTGAGAGTGGACTCATGGGGTGCAATTTTAAAAATTTTACCGAACCCTTCCTGTGGCATATAATCGAAAAGCCCTTTGACCACTCTTTCATACTATGAACCTTTCTTCGCTCAAAGGGGGGTGGGGAAGGGGCGAACAAATTTTTAAAACCGTAGCCGATTTCTATAATAAATTTAAATATCACTTTAAATATGGGTTTTTTATGCAGTCTTCCGGTAAATATTATTTATTGAACATAAAAATTTTAAAGTGGCGGCTGTGTGAATTTCGGGGTGAAAGAGCGGACCCACGGGGGGAGAGAGGGGGAGCAATTTTCAAACTTTTTTTGGACCAGTCATGTGATATGTCATCGGTAAGCTCTCGGATGACTCTTTCATATTATGAGATTTTCTTCCTCCCCTCCCCAATTTGGCCCCCACTGCGAAGGTAGTTTTTTCCGCTTTTATCATTTTAGATCGGATTTTTTTATGGAGCCCTCCGCTAAATATTATTTATAATATATGAAATTTCAGGACACTTTTCCAAATTTAGCCAAGACCCCTCATGTGACATATCGTTAGAAAGGTTTATGACTACTTATTAGTGCTAATCACTTCCGGTGGCCGCCCCCCTCCACTTTGCCCCCCCCCCCGGAGGACACTTTTCCAAATTTAGTCAGTACCCCTTTTATGAGATATCGTTGAAAAGGTCTGTGACTACTTATTGATGTTATGCACTTCCGGTGACAGTCCCCCCAACTCTTTGCCCCCCCCCTGGGGGACACTTTTTCAAATTTAGTCAAGACCCCTCGTGTGAGATATCGTTGGAAAGGTCTGTGACTACTTATTGATGTTATGTACCTACGGTGTCCCCACCACCACTTTGCCCCCCTCCCCGGGAGCACTTTTCCAAATTTAGCCAAGACCCCTCATGTGAGATATCGTTGGAAAGGTCTGTGACTATTTATTGATGTTATGCACCTCCGGTGACAGTCTCCCCCAATTTGATCCTCCCGGGGGACGCTTTTTCAAATTTAGCCAAGACGCCTCATGTGAGATATCGTTGGAAAGGTCTGTGACTACTTATTGATGTTATGCTCCTCCGGTGTCCATCCCCCCATTTTGAACCCCCCCCCCGGGGGACACTTTTCCAAATTTAGCCAAGACCCCACATGTGAGATATCGTTGGAAAGGTCTGTGACTACTTATTGATGTAATGCACCTCCGGTGACCGCCCCCCCCACTTTTCCCCCACGGGGGTGTTTTTCTAAATTTAGCCGAGACCCCTCATGTGACATATTGTTGGAAAGGCTTATGACCACTTACTCATGTTATCCACCTCCCGCACCCCTCCCCACTTTCCCCCCACGGGGAGGGCATTTTTATAAATTCAGATCCAGACTTCTCATGTGACATATGGTTGGAAAGGCCTAAAGACCTGTGACGACTTAATCATATTATGCAGCTGCTGTGCCCCTCCGCTCGCTTTGATCCCTCCCCCAAGAGATTTAGTCCGACGTTCATTCGTTTCGATATTATATTTTTTACAAGATCTTGTAGTGCGTGCACACCACACCCGCCTGCTATCATATATCAGTGCCGTATATAGCGGTTAACCTGTTCGTGATTTCATATTACAAGATTACGTATAAATTAGGGGCCCCGATTAAAGGAGGGGCCCGCTAGCGGTCGAAGTCACCTAGTCTTTATTAACATCGACTCATTCCAGTTCTCCCGCAGACGATTCTTGATAAATGTATGACGTATATAATACATAATATATGATTTATAAAAGAAATTTGCAAACTGTAGTCATCGAGAAAAAATTTATACAATCGAAAAATATCGAGATGTCCATACAATCGAGAAAATCGAGAAAAACATCTCGTTATCGCCCATCACTAGCATAAACACTATTTTTAACTTTGTTGGAAAGTGTTAAAAAATAGGTAAGTAATATAAAAAATAGTTTCACATTGGTGAGAAATAATTAGTTCGCTTTTTACGCAGTCGGGTTTTTTGATTTTTTAAATTTAATATTTTTATTCCTTTAACTTTTTATTTTGACAGGAAATGTTTACGTTTTCATAAAGCTAACATGAAAACTTGTTTTTCGAGGGCTACTTTGCACCAGGCGTGGTTTGATCCGAAATAGCCCCAGTTACTTAGAAATGCCTTTTATACAACCAAATCTCTTTAAAAATGTTTTAAGTAACATTTTTTTTTCAAATATTACTGTAGCAAAACGTTGCATTAATTGTTTATGTTCCAAGTGCTGAGGATAACATGACGAAAACTGTTTCTGGTGCCTTTAATATTTACAATTGGTTTATTGTGTTTAAGTATTTAAAAAAATATATTTGTTTATCGAGTTTGCAGTGTGAATTGATTAGCAGATCCTATTGCAAGAGGGTTTCAATAGTCCAACTTATGAAATGTATTCAATTTATATGAAACTAAGTGAATGGACCAAAGAAGCCTCCAGCAGGGGCTACTTTGTTCCAAAATTTTAAAGATAGTTAAAAAAAAAAATGAAAAATGAAAAATTGCCTCTTTAAAACCATACAGTTTGCTTCATTGTTTCATGTTAATTGTTTACTACTCAATTTCGACGTTAAAAAAAATCATAAATAATTTTTTTAAATAATGAAAATGTTAGTAGAACCAGGAAAAAGTGGCCCAAAGTAGCGCCGGTTGACGATACAAGATGAAAAAATCCCTGCCGGCCCGGCCTACAGGCGGAGGTAGATTTCGAAGTTAAGTATACTAATTTCACAAACAAAAACCAAATCCTGATTAGAGATAAACCCATTTTAACAATTTTATCTGGCCGCTTTTGACGAGTTTTTATTTCATTTTTATATAATAACTGGTTTTATCAGAATCATGTTAGGGCGGTATTAAAAAAATACTTTTCCATGCTCAACAACTCGAAATTTTCTGGCATAACTCCAGATTCCTTTTTAATAGGAAAAACATGAAACTTGTTGACGTGATTTTTAAAGAGATTTATAAGCGACCTGTGTTTTTAATTTTCGTTCAATTAATTAAAACTTGATATATAAACAATTATTTTCTCAGTAAGACAATATTTTTCGTTTCTAACACAATCGCTTTGGGAAATTCCGTTACAAATGCCCACTTTGACATCATTTTTTGAAATATATTCTGCCTCTGTCAAAAAATCGATCATTACGGTACATTATATAGTTTCTGAATAAGCGAATCTACCAATTGGATGCGTTTGAGAGCAAAAATGAATTTAAAAATGGGTCAGAAAATAAGCAGTTTGGATTTGAATACTCCCTTAATACGATGATTTTTTCCAATACAATCCGCTTCGGGAAATTCGGTTCAAAAAGCCTACTTTGACAGCATGTTTTAAAATATATTCTGCCTCTATCCAAAAATTGACCATTATGGTACATTATATATAGTTTCTGAGTAAGAAAAGGTACCAATTGGAAGCCTTTGAGAGTAAAAATGAATTGTAAAATGAATCAGAAAATAAGCAGTTTGGATTTGAATACACCCTTACTAAGATGATTTTTTTCTTCAACCGCTATGTATTTTTAATTTGTTTTTTCTGTAAGAATTGGTCCTATCCAAAACTTGTCTGTATAGATGTTGTAGACAATATTAAGAAGATATATGATAAATTCATGGGGATTTTATATCTTTTGAATTGACGGCGTTATGAATTTTTTTCTGCTTCAAACGCCATTTTTGTTTTCGTTTTTTTTTTTTTTTGCGGTACGAATTGGTCCTATCAAAAATTTGTGAATATAAAAGTTGTAGATAATGTTAAGGAGATTCATGATAAAATTAATTGGATTTGATATCTTGAGAATTGACGAAGTTATGAATTTTTTTTCTCCCAAAAACCCTATTTTTTGCGCCCCTTGAGCCCATTTTTAACTTTATCAAAAATCTGTGATACATAAATTTTTGGCCCTATTTTTAGAAGTAATAAAAACTTTAAACTAAGTCGATATGTACAAAATGTAAGAAGTTATGGGGTTTTTTCGGTTTTCACAAAACCCCTCCCTATTTCCATCTCCTTGGTCCGAATTTGCCCATTAACGAACTTGACCGAGATTTTATACCCCTTGATTTTATGTATCAGTTTGGAAGAGATTGGTGCAGAATTGTGGAAGTTATCGTGTCCAGAAGAAAGTGATATATATAGATAGATACATACATACATAGATAGATAGATAGATAGATATATAAAGTTTTTTACTGAGGGTGGTTTTTGGCTCTAGGGATCATGATCGGTGTAGATCTGCAAAACGTTTTCAGAAATTCCAACATAGGAACGACGCCAATAGGTAGTATTTCATACGAAATATACCTAAAAAGTGATGTCCAGAGCAGTTAAAGAAATCTGAAAACACAAAATACTATATACATAAGTGCCTTTACTAAAAAGTATTATATATAACCAGATAGATTTATAAAATCCGGATATGTGCTTAAAAATATGTGGTGCTTATAAAGTTTCATACATGCTTAATCATCGTCAGTCTAGAAAATATCCTGGAAATATTGGTAGAGAAGATAAAGAGCTGCCTTTTTAAACAAAAATTTGAAAACTCTCTATCGTAAAGTTTAATCCTTAACTGCTTTGACAGAAATTCTCCCTTAACTACTGTGAGCGGTCTTTGAGACCGCTTGATCGAAAGATGAATAAAAGGCTACATTAACTCATAGGATATTGTTACTGTACAAAATTTTATGTATGTACAAGGCTATTATAATTAAAAAGCATCTATTCAGAATTCTCTAGCGATAGTAATAGTGATCCAAACGCAACACAATTTCACCAATACAGCAGTACCCCGACTTACGTCACCCCGTGTGGCGATGATTAAATGTTGTGTGATCGTAAAAGGGTTAAGTACACATTGTGAAGTTCTTTTAATAAAACTGTTGATAGTTAAAGAAATAATAAAACTGGAGACTTCTTACTTTACAGGAGACAGTGAAGAGGGAAAGTGATGAAACAAACAATATTCTTTATTTCGGTCGTCAGTTTAATAGGAGGTTAGGAAATTACTTGCTTCTGGTCACCATTTTAAAATAAAAGAACTAATCTTTTAAGAAGCGAAAAAATAGCAGCCAACATAGAATAATTCAATGGGATTCCTTTTAATGAGAGCAGCACATCTTTTAGTTAAATTAAACTTTGGCATGACAAAAGATATCCACAAAAATACGACCTATTATACGGACGTTTTTCATTCGGCAAACTTCGCGGTATTCGACAGCAGGTAAAAGCCGCGCTGCGGAAAACACTCATTGCAAAACTACATCTCTTTTGCACAACATCAAACCAAATTCTAATTCTAAAATTAACGAGTTTTAGTATTTAAATGATGAATACGGGGTTGACAAAGTAATTAAAAGGCAGAATTTAAATTGATTAGCTAAATTAACATTTACAGGAAATTAATGAAAATCGAATTACAAGCTACAGAATTCAAAATGTTTTCACTGATTGGAAAACAAAACCAAACGATATTCTCCTGTCAACGATCGGCGTCAAAAGAGGGCGGCGCATCATTTCAATGACGTCATCATAAGGCAAATCGACTCCGACGAAACGAGAGCTCCAAGACGTGCTCCTAAAACAGCGGAGTACGCATGCACAAGCTGCCGATCCGCTCCCAAAGCAGATATGAATATCGGCGATGAAAAATGAACTTGCTTTACGGTGAGAGATAAAAACTTACACATCGGGGCGCAATGATTGAATTCAAATAGGCATCGATGCAAAAAAATAGCTGATAGGAAATAAAAATAAACGAAATTTAAATACTGTGAGAAGTATTCTCACATTACCTCCACTCACCGAGAAAATTTTGTAAGACCAGGAGATGTAAAAGGCGAAATGGATCAAAAACCTTTTACAGAAAATGGGATGACAAAATTTTGAACTGCCAAAGCAATAAAAAAATTCGTTAAATGCGAACATTAAAATTTAAAGTTAAGGTGCTGGAAAAAAAAATTGGTGACCAAAAGTAAGAGAGAGAAAAAGAATATACATTGCATAAAGTACATTCATAATCCAAAAAGTATACAATACATCAAGTATACAATAAAAAAATGCCAATAAACAGTAACACTGGCAAAACCTTCTATTTGATCTCATAAAATTATCATGATAAAAGTGTTAACATATTTTGAGTTAACAAACAAAATTGAGATCATTGACTAGTCATAACAAATTTTGCTATCTTGGTACCAAATAAAAACAGAATTATTTGACTTTTACAACATGCCTAGGACTTTCTACTTATATCTAAAAAATAAAGAGTTTTCTTTATTACTCTTAACATGAAAGGAAATGAAATGGCTATATATAAATAAACTTTCATAAAACATAGTGATATCCTTTTAGTGTATCAAACTTAGTATTTCATTTAAATTAAACAGACAACCAATTGTATGTGATACCAATTGTGTAATTGAGTCGTGCACTACTCAATCACCCAAACAAAGTAACCCATAGAAACAAGTTGCTATTTCAATCAAAAGACATGTCATAATTAAGTGTCATAAATACCCATCATAGACACAATTTCTTTGAACTTTATACTTTACTCTAAATAAAAATTTCAATATGTTAGTCATAAGAATTCTTAATATATATGCATGAGACTCAAAAGAATTTTACTATATTATTAGATAAATATACATATACCATGGTTTTTCTTTAAAATGTGAGAGACTGGTGATCACCAAAAAAAATTTTAAGTACTTCCATATAGAATGAAAAAAAAATTACAAAATCATGAATTTATAAAACTAAAATACCATGTACCAGGAATATAATTTTTAAATAATCATTTAAATATAATATAGAAATAAAATTATTAAAATTCAATATTAGGCCCACAGTGATGATAATGACGAAGATGAAATCGTCAGCAACACTGCAAACAAACAAAAAATTAGATATATATATGTAACTATCGAAGTCCACAACCAGGTCGATGACCATCATGCCCTAGCCATCAGCATGTCCATGAACAAAAATAAACACATATAAGAACTCCTACGTAAAATTTTAGGTGGCTTGGATCTCCCAACAAGGCTCCTAACATCTTAGGTAAAAGAAAATTTAATTATACATAATATAATAATATTGTATAACTGCAAGAGGTAAAGGCAATGTTTTTGGATTCAAAACAATGTTCATTGAGTCCAGAGCCATATGGAACAAGGCTATTAAAGATAACTTGATGTCACTGAAAGTTTAGCAACACAACATGAGGTGGTACACTGATACTAGTATTGCCTCTTAAGGTTGTACACAAGCACTAAATAGACAAATGCATACACCAAAACATTTGTAGATGTGAACAGATGCTGTCGAAAATCAGGAACACTCACATAATAATCAGCAAAATAGATGATCTTTGCATGATGACATCAGAAAATTTTAAATATAACAACACACTTCGTAGAATATAAGAATGCATTGCATTCTTTTTTTGAAGCACTAGCTGACGACATCACTCATCAAAGCAGAGCAATCACAACTCCTGCGACACATACACGAATCACTCTGGCAGAACATTAACAAGGACGAGAAGTCGGTGGTACACTTAATAACAAAATGTAGTATGGTCACACATACTTCTTAGGACATAATAAGGTAATTGAGGTCAAGAAGCACTTTTTTGTAAAAAAAATTTCACTAGATGATTTATAGAAAAAAAATTCTATATATATATATATATAAATGCGCTGGTAAAAAATTCCATCTAGAATTGTGCTTTTCTGTAATATTCTTGTATTATTTGTAGGTATGAAGAGAAGACATTAATTTTTTTAATTTAAATTTCTTCATAAAGCATTGAAGACTTCAAAATGAATTAATCATTTTTACTATTCAATTTCTTCATAAACAAAAATCTTCAAAATATATACAATCATTTTTATATATATATACTAAAGTAATGAGGCAAATGGCAAAATAAAAACTTAGAGGCTTTGGGTATGAAATAAAATTAAAGTAAAAGGCACTATGCACATAATAAATAAATAAATATGAGGAACTTTTCAAAATATCTTACTCTTTCATAAACACTGTAACAAATATTCACAAACTTCTTATATTAATTGAGAATTTATACTTGATTATCAATGAGCAAAAATTTTGCAATGTGAGGATGATTTGCTACACACAGGCAAAAATTAACTCTGAATAATTTTAATTGCACGTGCTAGAATATTTGGAGGAAATGCAGCATAAAATTATGGTAAAACACATCAATAATTTTCAGGTAATATAAATTTAAACTTTCTTGTTTTGAGAAGACTTAGAATAATGATATGGTGTGAGTAACTGAGTTCTAGCAGCAGACAAGTCAACAATTTCACTTGATGAGGATATTTACTCTCACATGAGAACGTTAACTGACACACTATCATAATCAGTAATGAAAGTTATTTATTTATTTATTTTTTGAAGATAACTAAATAACACTATTTGTAGCTTCACAAACCGAAGAACACTAATGAAGTGGTTTCATAAATGGATATTTTGCCTATAAATGAACAACATCTTCACCAGGTATCTTATGGCTGAATACGAAGCATACACACAAAAAATTAAACTATTGTAGATGTAGGAAACTTTTGAAGAAGTAGGTAGGTAATTTTATAATTTTTAGCTTCCATGATAACATGTGCAACAACAAAGAAGAGACCAGAAAAAATGGATATCACACAAAACCACTGATCACCTTCATCAGGTAAGCAACAGATGAATGGAAGAAAAGTCTGAAGAATGTCATTACATGTAATTAAAAAATTTTCTAGCAGCATATACAGGAACAGTCATAATTAAATATGGCAAAAAGCACATCACTTAAGAACTATTGATAGTTAATAAATATATAAAAGTAATCTTCACTATTGGCAAGTAAAAATATTTTTCTTATGGTGAATGGAATTTTTAAGTAGAACTGTTACAGGACTGAAGAAGCCCCATTTCATTTTAAATGAAAAAAAAATAATGTTGCTCTTTTTATTTTTATAAAGCAACATGAGAATAAGGTTATGATGATGTCGATGTGGATATGTCATGCATAGACTTGTGAATTTGTGAAAGAATTGAATTTGCCAAAGAGAATTGAAGCAATGAAAATTTTGAACATTTTCAATTTGTTAGCTGAGAGTTCTATAACAACATCAATAGGTAAATTTAAAAACAGGAACAGTTCTTTAAATATTAGAGATGAAATCAGACTAGACCACAAGACAACATGCTAACTATACATATCAGCATATTTCACAAATCATCTAAGGAGCAAGTCTAAGAACTTTTCAAAGGGGATAACTGTTTATAAATTTTCATATTGTATTTTTGTTATTCAGAGAAGTAGGCAATACTTCAAAAATAATCATGCAGGATAATTACTACTATAAATTACCTGAAGAATACCAAACTTCAGTTGGAGAAAATAGGCATAATTGATGAGATGAGAACAACTTTAAGTGAAGAACAAAATTTCTCAGCAACAAGAATTAAAAATAATGTTTCAATAAAATTTCAATCTTTTTTTTTAAATATAAATATTGAAATTCAAATTATTCATTTAAAGTGCCATTAATAAGTAGAAAATTAAAAAAAAAAATACATAACACAAAAGCCATGCCTCCTAAAATATCATATCATGTTCTTGAGAACAATTTTTGCCAATCTTCAAATTCATGGAAATTATTTGAGAACATTTAAATTCATTTATAAAAATATTTCAATTTCAACAATTATTCTTCAAAAGTATTTTTAATTCCAAAATTTTCAATCAATTAAAAAAATGTAACTGCCTCAGAATTTTATTCTTAAAAATAGAATATTGCTATTATTTGCACCAACATAAAATTCATTTTCAATATTGTAATTATATAAATTCATTTCTTGATTTGAATAATAATACATTCTTCAAAATATAGTAAAATTTAAATATGAATTCTTTAGAATATTGTAAAAAAAAAAAAAAAAAAAAAAAAATGCAACTATTTAACATAAAAATGGCATAATTCAAGAATATATAAGAACAAGAACATCAAATATTCTAAAATATTTTCATAAATTATATCCAATAAATCTTGAATTAAATAAACTATTTTCTTTTGAACTAATGAGAACAATTCCTCAAAAAGAATTTACTTATCTTAGAATTTACTCGATCTTAATATTTTTTCAAAAATTAGAACAAGTTTCATGAAAATGTAACTTCTATTAAAATATTTCAACCAAAACTCTAATAATTCTTAAAAAAGGGAACAAAAAGTTCTAAAAAAATTATCTTCAAGAATCAGTATTTTCAAAATTGCAATAATCCCGAAGCAACAACGTTGCAATTCGAAAGGTACTACGGCGCCAAATTGTGGCGATGATTAAATGTTGTGTGATCGTAAAAGAGTTAAGTACACATTGTGAAGTTCTTTTAATAAAACTGTTGATCGTTAAAGAAATAATAAAACTGGAGACTTCTTACTTTACAGGAGACAGTGAAGAGGCAAACTGGTGAAACAAACAATATTCTTTATTTCGGTCGTTAGTTTAATAGAGGGTTAGAAAATTACTTGCTTCTGGTCACCATTTTAAAATAAAAGAACTAATCTTTTAAGAAGCGAAAAAATAGCAGCCAACTTAGAATAATTCCATGGGATTCCTTTTAATGAGAGCAGCACATCTTTTAGTTAAATTAAACTTTGGCATGACAAAAGATATTCACAAAAATACGACCTATTATACGGACGTTTTTCATTCGGCAAACTTCGCAGTATTCGACGGCAGGTAAAACCCGCGCCGCGAAAAACACTCATTGCAAAACTACATCTCTTTTGCACAACATCAAACCAAATTCTAATTCTAAAATTAACGAGTTTTAGTATTTAAATGATGAATACGGGGTTGACAAAGTAATTAAAAGGCAGAATTTAAATTGATTAGCTAAATTAACATTTACGGGAAATTAATGAAATCGAATTACAAGCTACAGAATTCAAAATGTTTTCACTGATTGGAAAACAAAACCAAACTGTATTCTCCTGTCAGCGATCGGCGTCAAAAGAGGGCGGCGCATCATTTCAATGACGTCATCATAAGGCAAATCGACTCCGACGAAACGAGAGCTCCAAGACGTGCTCCTAAACAGCGGAGTGCGCATGCGCAAGCTGCCGATCCGCTCCCAAAGCAGATATGAATATCGGCGGTGAAAAATGAACTTGCTTTACGGTGAGAGATAAAAACTGACACATCGGGGCGCAATGATTGAGTTCAAATAGACATCGATGCAAAAAAATAGCTGAAAGGAAATAAAAATAAACCAAATTTAAATACTGTGAGAAGTATTCTCATACCCCGCATTTACGTCGTCTAGCCTGGAGGGAAAAAAAATCCTTAATTAAGACGCCCTTTGCACTTTTTTGAGGGCCTTTGGTTCTATGAAGGGAGATTTTCTTGCGATAGTCACGTGATAGTGACTAAAAAATAAAAAAGTCACTAGAAAAAGCTTAGAACATTCACTCTGTTGTTACAAAGTGCTTCTAAGAGAAAAAAAAAGGCGGGGGGGGGGGGTGTTCAATCTTCATTGCAAGATCTTTTCACATCCTCAAGAACTCGAACGGAGCAGCTAGAAGAACAATAAACTGTAGGTTAACAACTTATTGATTTATTTCACATTCTTGAAATGCAAATGCATTTTTTTTTCTAGTGTTAAATGTATGTAACATAATCCTTAAATACAATAGATTTTGGAGAATTTTTTGTCACTTATCCATTTTTGCTTATCTAAATGTACCTCGACTTATGTCATTTTAGACTTACGTCGCTAGTCTTGAACGAATTACTGACGTAAGTCGAGGTATTACTGTATCTATAGTTAAACTAAAAATTACAAGTTAAACTGTGAAACTGAAAAAAGCAGCTGTCTATGAGACAACTAACAGCAGTTAAAGATTAAATTGTTAATATCAAACTGTTAGAAAAGCTTACCATTTTCATTTTAAATCGACAAATTATAAATGAAGATTATCAAAAGACCATCAACGTACTTTGAGTTTTCATTTGAAATTACAAAGCATCTGAGTAAACTTCAACTTCAAGGCAAATTCCGTAATGCTAGTATGTATTTGATAGTATTATCATTTTCAAATATACATTATAGCAAAACCCGCGGCTTTGTTCGCGTAATAATTGAAATATTCCCAATGATATATTTGTGTGCCTATTTTTATTAGAAGAAATTAAGCTATTAAGAATTACTCAAAAACTACTAATTAAGCCACAGTTTGAATAAACTTCATTATTGCACTGCAATAGGCGAAATTGAAACTTAAATTGATGAGCAAAACTAAAACTAATTCTAAATAAATGATAATTTGGAATGTAATTTGAAGCCTTTACACTTATTTCAGTTTTCAATTTTTTTAGAAACCGTTTTTAGCACACATTTGCATCTTAAAAGTAACCACCATGCTAAGCTTCTAGTAGTCTAACGGCCTACAACACCCCCTCCTGCTGGTTGTGCTACCAACATAAAATAGAGCCTATGTTAGAACAGATAATGTCAACATCAATTTGCCAACATTAATTTTGAAATGGATTTGGTATTTCCTGAGATTCCACAGCAATTGTAATTTAGAAAGTTTTTAAAAGGCTTTTCGCTCATTTTACCCCTTTGAATTTCGAATCTTTCATAAACTGTTCTTAGAGAGCATTTAAATACTATGAGTAACTACTATGCCAAATTTAAAGTTTCTAGGCTCTTCAATTGCACAAAATTTGCACATTTAGAACGTTTTTTGCTCCTGCAAACCTCTGGTGGTAGTGGCACCGACATAAAATACAGCGTATGTTGGATCAGGGACTGTCACCATCAATTTGCAACTATTAGTTTTGAAATCGAATTGGTATTTTCTGAGATTCCACAGAATCGTGATTTGGAAAATTTTTAGAACGCTTTTCACTCATTTCACCCTTTTAAATTTGGAAATTTTTAGGAACTGTTTTTAGAGACTATTTATATCATAACGTTTTTCCCGCATTATCACTCCTTTAAATTTTGAATTTTTTTTCGAATGTTCTTTTAGAGGACTTACATCTTATAAATAACTATCCTACCGAATTTCAACTTGCTAGCCCTTAAGTATCCCAAAAATAGCATTTAGAACGATTTTTGATCCTGCAAGCCCCAGATGGTAGTTGCACCGACATAAAATATAGTTTATGTTGGAGCAGAAACTGTCACTATCAATTGGCAACCATTAGTTTTGAAATCGGTTTGTCATTTCCAGAGATTGCATAGAAATCGTAGTTTAGAACACTTTTCACGCATTTTCACCCCTTTTAAATTTCGAATTTTTCAGAAACTGCTTTTAGAGAGTATTTATATCTTGTAAATACCTACCACGCCAAATTTCAAGTTTCTATCTTTAACAATTACTAGCAATCGTAATTTAGAACGTTTCTAGAATGCTTTACACGCATTTTCACCTCTTTAAATTTTGAAATGTTTTTACCGTTCTTATGGAGGATTTACATCTTATAAGTAACTTGCCATGCCAAATTTCAAATTGCTAGCCCCTTCAGTATCACAAAAATCGCAATTTAGAACTTTTTTGCTCTTACAACCCCCAGGCGAGAGTGGTACCGACATAAAACAGCCTATACTTTGGAACAGGGACTGTCAAAATCAATTCGCAACCATTACTTTTGAAATCGCTTTTGTATTTCTTGAGATTGCATATAGAAATCGTAATTTAAAACGTTTTTAGAATGTTTTTCGCGTATTTTCACCCCTTTTAAATTTCGAATTTTTAGAAAGTGTTCTTAGAGAGCATTTATATCTTATAAGTTACTATCATGCCAAATTTCAATTTTCTAGGCCCTTCAGTAACAGAAAAATCGCATTTTCAGAACGTTTTAGGTAGCTTTCTTTACAAAAAAGCTACCTATTGCAGCCGTTCGGAGGAAAGCGATTTCAAAAAATTTTGGTATATTTTCATCGATCATGACCCCCAGACCCCGAAACCACCCTCCGTTCAAAATTGATATATATATATATATATATATATATATATATATATCTGACCTATGTCACACTGTAACTCCCGTAATTATGAACCGATTTCGATGTAATTCGGTGTGTACATAGTACATACCAATGTCTCGACCGAGTTCGTTGGCCAGCTTCATCCGCCGTTTTGTTTCAAAATGGCGGCCATTTAAAATTTTTAAAAAAATTTAAAACTTGAAATGTGGTACCAAAAAATTCAAAATGGAAAAATATTTTTTTCTTATGTATTTGACCTTTATACAAAGATTCCGGAGCAGTTTTTGTTTCGTCTATATCTTAAAAAATGGCTGAGTTATAGCATTTTGAATTTCTAGCGTGGCTGACATTTTGAAACGTCCTGAATTTTGTCACGCGATAAAAGGCGTATTTATGAACCGATTTGGATGTAATTCGGTGTGTACATAGTACATACCAATCTCTCGACCGAGTTCGTTGGCCAGCTTCATCCGCCATTTTGTTTCAAAATGGCGGCCGTTTAAATTTTTTTTAAAAATTTAAAATTTGAAATGTGATACCAAAAAATTGAAAATGGAAAAATATTTTTTTCTTATGTATTTGACCTTTATACAAAGATTTCGGAGCAGTTTTTGTTTCGTCTATATCTTAAAAAATGGCTGAGTTATAGCATTTTGAATTTCTAGCGTGGCTGACATTTTGAAACGTCCTGAATTTTGTCACGCGATAAAAGGCGTATTTATGAACCGATTTGGATGTAACTTCGTTTATACATAGTACATACCAGTGTCTCGACCGGGTTCGTTGGCCAGCTTCACCCGCCATCGTGTTTAAAAATGGCGGCCATTTAAATTTTTAAGAAAAATTTAAATTTGAAATGTGGTTCCAAAAATTGAAAATTGAAAAAATATTTTCTTCTTATGTGTTTGACCTTGATAAAAAGATTCGGGAGCAGTTTTTGTTTCGTCTATATCTTAAGAAATGGCTGAGTTATAGCATTTTGAATTTCTAGCGTGGCTGACATTTTGAAACGTCCTGATTTTTCTCACGTAATAACAGGCGTATTTATGAACCGACTTGGATGTACCTTGGTGTGTACATAGTACATACAAATATGTCGACCGAGTTCGTTGGCCAGCTTCGTCCGCCATATGTTTCAAAATGGCGGCCATTTAAACAATAAAAAAATTTAAATGAGATACCAAAAAATTAGAAAATGAAAAAGATTTTTTTTGTATGTGTTTGACCTTAATACAAAGATTCCGGAACAGTTTTTCTTTCGTCTATATCTAAAAAAAATGGCTGAGTAATAGCATTTTGAATTTCTATTGTGGCTGATATTTTAAAACGACCTGATTTTTGTCACGCGATAATAGGCGTATTTATGAACAGATTCGGATGTAACTTTGTCTGTACATAGTACATACCAATGTCTCCACCGAGTTCGGTGGCCAGCTTCATTCGCCATCTTGTTTCAAAAGGGTTGCCATTTAAAAAAAATTAAATTTAAAATTTAAAATGAGGTATTAAAAAAGTGGAAAATGAAAAAGATTTTTTTTATGTGTTTGGCCTTGATACAAAGATTCCGGAGCAGTTTTTGTTTCTGAAAATTTGTTCTTTTGTTTATATCTCAAAAAATGGTTGAATTATAGCACTTTGAATTTCTCGCATGGCTAACATTTTGAAACGATCTTGTATTTGTCACGCGATAACACACGTGGCATGTGGATAGTATACATCAATACTTCGACCAAGTTCGCTGGCCAGATTCATCAGCCATCTTGTTTCAAAATGGTGGCCATTAAATTAAAAACATATATATATTTAAAGTGAGGTGCAAAAAAATTAGAAATTGAAAATGGTTTCTTTCTTAAGTATTTGATCTTGATATAAGGATTCAGGAGCATTTTTTGTTTGTCTTTACCTTAAAAAATGGCTCAGATATAGCAGTTTCAATTTCTATTGTGGGTGACATTTTGAAAAATCTGATTTTTCGCATGCGACAGCACTCCTATATATTAACTGATTCCGATGAGAGTGAGCATGTGCACAGCAATTACTAAGGTCTCGACCAAGTTCACTGCTTAGCCTCATCCACCATGTTGTCTTAAAATGACAGGCACTTTAAGAAATTGCCGAATTTGGCAGCCAAATATAAGTTACTTTAAAGAAAAGCAGCTTGGATAAAGCTGACTAATTTCGCGAAATTCTCATTCATTATATTGATAAAAATTAGTATTGAATCTCCTATATTCGGTTTCCACTAAATTGAGCTTCGTGTGTTTGAATAATATAAGTTGGCTTTTTTAAAATAACGAATATGAAAGCTACCTCTTCCTCCCGGCACTGGCCGGAAGGACTTTTTTGTTCATGATCCCCTTGGGGGTAGTGGTATCAACATAAGTATAGCCTATGTTGGACCAGGGACTGTCACCATCAATTTGCCACCATTACTTTTGAAATCGGTTCGGTAGTTCCAGAGATTACCACTATACAATCAAACAAACAATCATTACTTCTTTATAATATTAGTATAGAATAGATTACTTTGACAAAACAATTGCCAAAGAGAAAATGTATTTCATTTTGGATGTTGCTAGGCATTATTACAAAAATCATCGGAGTCAACATTTTTATTTACACTAAAAATAAATTTTAAAAATAAATTCCGAAGAATATTTTTTAATTTCAAGAAATATGAAAATCAGGTTAACCTGTTTACTTTACCTCTAAGGATTAAGGCTGAAATTGTTTAAAATTTATTACTGCAGTTAAGTTTTTAAAGCACAGTATGCGATTAGGCATAGGCATATTTTAGCTATGTTCAGTAGCGTATTTTTGTACATCTTTACATTAACTACCTATTACTTGTTATTTTCCAAGTCAAATAAACATAACTCGAACCAGAAAATTTATTTAATAAATTAAATAAAATAAGTAGCGCACGGATACAATACGCATTTTATTTAAATACATTTTCTGATTTAAAATGTTTATTTTTATCTTTTACATGAAAAAAGCTGGAAGATTAATAGCTATGTTTTTGTAAGATAAAGAGTAACAGACCAGCGTGTACAATCAATTTTTAAAATAAATACAATTTAGAAAATTCAATAAAATATTGTAGATTTGGTTGATGAAAAGTAATGTCGAGTATATTTTCGAAAAATAAGATAAAACAAACCATAAATAATAATAACTTCGAAACTTTGCGGGAATATTTCTTTGTTTCTGTGTTTACTACCTACAATTTTTGTAATAATATTATCTACTTTTTTATGGGGCCCATGACTTTATATATAATACTTAATTTGTACAGCGGCGGTAAACGAATTTGACATGCCTGATTTAGTTGATATGTTAGTAGTTAGTAACAAGTTCAGGTGTAAATGTAACTAATGTAGTCATTTCCTCCCTTTCTAAAGAGTTTCACATGTTAAAGTCTGAAAGCGTTTCAGGATTTTCTAGGTATTCAAATGAAATTCAAGCCTGATAGTTAACCTAACAATAGATCAAGAGCCTTATATAATTAAACTAGCGTTTTAACCCGTTCTATTCACGGGAGTTCATGAATTTAATTCTAAAACCAAAATTAAAAATAACTATTCGATTTAGTAAATTATTTTTCTACTACTGAGCATTTTTTTAATGAAATTTATTTTATCATGTTACTATGGCAGCATACGTTAAAACGATATCTTTGGAATAAGGAAATAAATAGAATAAAAAGTTTTGTTGATGTTTGTGATAAAATGTTTGCCTTTAATTTTAAAAAATTTGTAATAATTGAGCGCAATTAAATAATCTCTAATTATTTGCATGTGGGTAAAAGAATTATCCTAATACCCGCTACATCTTTTTAGTATTACAGCGTGGCGTACGTAATATATATATCTCACATTGGTTAAAGAACTCGCGAGATTACGGGTTGAACATAAAAAAAAAAGGATTTTACTGTGAATTTTTAATTGTTGACAGCTGCAGCAGCTATAACGAAAAATGTTTAAATTTGATAGGAAATTGCTGTTAAATGGGTAGTTTTTTATTAATTAAAAGTTAACTATACATTATTTCGATTTCGGATTGTTTTAGTTGCCTTGGCCGTGTTTTGATACACATGTGCGTAACATTTCACAATTCTGGCTTCCAAACTGTGGATTTGTATAGCATTACAGGCAGACAGACAAATTTTCATCTTTATATATTAGATTGCTAAGTACATTTAATATGCTAGAATGTAAACCTAGTGATATTCCTATTTCCCCCCAAGTCCACTCCATCTTATTTCAAAAATGGAAAACCATTTAATGGTCCATTCCGTGAACTTATAGGTTGCTTGTTGTATTTAGCATTTATTTCACGAGGCGATTTTTTACTGTTATCTGTTTGAGTCATATACAGGAAAAGCCTATTGAAATTGCATATATTGCACTAAAGAAAATCTTAAGATATTTAAAAAGAACTTTGTCTTTAAAACTTATGTATAAAAAAAGAATTCTGATCCAAAATTTTCCCCGTATGTTGATGCCCGATTTGGGGGCAAACACAAGTGACAGTAAATCAGTGTCATTTTGTAACATGATTGTTTTGTGGTTTTGTAATAAACAAAAATCAGTTGCATTATCGTCAACTGAAGCTAAAGTCATTGTGTTAACTAAAAGTTTGCAAGACCTTGTTATGGTTTAAAAACATTGCTTGTGCAATTGTAAATATTAAAGTCTTATTAGTTTTTTTTTTAGGATAATCAGTCATGCATTAAAGTGTATCAGTAATGAGAACAATTGTGGTAGAATGAAACATACTGTTATACAACTAAAATTTGTTCGTAATGTTGTAAAAGAAAATAATATCACGATTAAATATATTCCTACAAATATGAAAATTGCAAGTGTGTTTACAAAGGCATTACTTAAAGCTAAATTTCGTCGACAGTTGTTTCTTTACTGTTTGTATAAGTAATGTTTAAACTGTGCCATATTATTTTTAACGATTGTTTACTAGAATTTTCTTTCAGTTTTTCGCATGTAATACTAGATTTTGGGCGAGTGTTAGAATATCGTAATCATAGAGTATCATTACGCTGAATGGTTATTACTTCTGTTTTCTGTTTCATACATTTTAACTATGATTGGTTTAACTAAGATTGGTTCTTTCAGCTAGCTTTCTGCCGCCACCTTTCCATCAAGAACCTTTCTAAGTTTATAAATACATGTAATGATCGCTGTTTTTTTTTTTTTTTCAGTTATTGTAAATATGTAACTCAATACACTCCTATTCGATCCACCATTGCATTTTTATTTTATCTCTTTCTTATCAAATATCAGCATAAAAGAAAATTTTCCAAATCATTTTTGCCGCCTCGATAACTTCCAGAAAACCAGTAGCAGGCATTTTCCGACGTAATTCTGTCTTTTTCAATCTCCATTTCAGAAATCAATACGCAAAAATCTCAGTTGAGTGGACTAAAACTTCACTTCTAAAACGAAAACTAACTTCATTGGTTCATAGGCGAATGTCATCATAGGTCTTGTCTGATTTTCTTCTCTGCAGGCGATTCAAGTGCGTATTGTTCACCATGGTTTTCAGAAATGTAAAACTCATTATCAATTCAATTCATTTTGAAGCTGTTTCTTTATGTCAGGAATGAAATTTTGAGTGCGACTAAATACATTTTAGAAGGTCATCTCTTAAAAATTAATTTTTTAACGATTCTTCTAAAAATGTAACTTTATGCAATTTTATGATAAAAAATAATTTTGATAAAACGGTGATTAACTGGCATATAAAACGCGAAGCAGTCAGCGCAGTATCTGTTTCGGACAGTCATATGATTTGCGCTATCATTATTATTAAATTACTAAAACATTATGATGATTAAAGGGGGCGAAAGAGGTTACAGGGGGGTCGGTCAGTCTATCCTACTTCTGTCTGGTTATGGCCCTGGACTTGGGCCGTGCCGGAGCCAAGCTCAGTCTTTTTTTTTCTGGAAACTCGTGTCGGGCCGGGCCAAGCTTAACCTTTTTTTTTTTTTAAGACTCAGACTGGTCCAGTTTGGACTTCATTCCTTCTGGCTCATGTTGGTTCAACCTTTTTTGGGATAAAAATAATACTGATATTGTACCCTTATTAAAAGTATCTCTAGGAATTTATTTTGGTTTTACAAATTAAAGAGAAACATTTTTTTTTAAATCTACTTCTATTTTCTTTATAGAACTTCAAAATTACGATTTTTTTAAATCTCCTTTTCCATTCCTTTTAATCGAATTAAATTTTTTATATTGTTTTCATTTGATTACGATTGTTTAAGTGACCATTAATGAAATTCCGCATTACATGGCTTGCGAGCATATAATCTAAAAAATAATGTACTTAAAAATTTTGCATAAATAATATGCACTGCACTATTCATCTAAGATAATTTTAATTGTAGAATAATTTTTGTGAAAAAGCATCGGACTTTTTAATATAGAAATTGAGTTTCTTCAGGCTCGATTATGAACTGAAATAAATAAATAAATAAATATATCAGGATCGATAGCTAGAGATCGGTCCTGAAAATTTCAAACCACGCAGATTTTGCTCTAATATACAGGGTTAGCACAAATGAATGACCGGATTTTAAAAATTTATAGTTTCAAAACTGTTACACATATTATAATAAGATGAAAATAAAGAAGAACATTCCAAGTTTTTTTTTTTTTTTTTTTTTTTTTTTTTCAGTTACAAATGTTCGATGTGCGAACCTTTTATAACACGACAATCTCCTGATCTGTAATCAAATTCGTTCTACACATTTGTCAGTTTTGCACAGTCAGCGATTCTTAAATCTTAATGTAGCACTGATGCATTAAAACACTAAATAATTAGCACTGATGCACCTTAAAATGTACAGTCGTGGAAAAAAAAAAAGTAAACATCCCCTACTCACTCCTCAACAAATTATCGTAGAAGAAAGTTACTGGTACCGAACGATTGGAAATAAAGTCTACTTTTAAATGATGTATATAAAATTTGCTTAGGGGGTCAGCTACATATTAAAACGGACCATAACTTTGTTTTTTTCAATAGCAGTACACAATTCTGACAGCATAAATGAACTCTGCACCCTTCAATTAGTCTAAAAACAAATTTTTATGGAATTCGTACCATAAGTTTCCGAAAAATTAATTATTTTAAAACGAGTGTATTTTAAGGGCTGTTTCCAAATTGAAGTTCGGTACTCCATTGTTAACCGAGAGAGCTCCTTTCTTGATCAAGGCACCTTAAGCAGTCAATTCAGCGTGTTAGATTACAGGATAGCATAAGAAATTTCAAAATATCTAGTCACTTCTATCATAGACGGCCCCTTAAACCATCATTTTGCCGTTTTTAAGCATAATTTGAAAACTACTTGGAAGAAAAATATGAAATTTTGGATTTCCATAAAGCAGGACATTATAAATCTGAATCCATCAAAAAAATTGTAGTTTGCAATTCATAATTTTTTCTAATATTAATTTCATTATTCGTAATTCATATCAGAAAATTATAAAAATTGCAAATTCAACGTATTTATGTTTGGGTATATTAGTATTATTGCTACACAAAAAATTAAAACATTAGGATCATAATTTCAGAAGTTATAAATAAAAATATGAAAATGTAATTTAACATTAGAAGCACTAAATTTTGAATGTTTATAATTCAAAAACTTATCATTCAAACGACTTGAAATTTGGTGTCTAGGCATAGTTTGAACCAAAGATTTGAAAAATCTCGTTAAAATTGGGTATTGCTATTGAAAAAAATGAAGTTTGGATTCGTTTTAATATGTAGATGGCCCCCTAAACAAATTTGATATACGTCATTTAAAAGTAGACTTTATTTCCAATCGTTCGGTACCAGTAACGTTCGTCTACGATAATTTGTTGAGGAGTTAGTAGGGGATGTTTACTTTTTTTTTTTCCACGACCGTACACGGTGCATCAATGCTGCATTAAGAATCGTTGACTGTGCAAAACTGCCAAATGTGTGGAACGAACTTGATTACAGATTAGGTGTTTGTCCAAGGGCGAATCCAGCCCTCTATTTAGAGATGGGTCATGTGCAAATACTTCTCACAGTATTTAAATTTGGTTTATTTTTATTCCTTTCAGCTATTTTTTTGCATCGATGTCTATTTGAATTTAGTCAATGCGCCGCAATATTTATCTTTTATCGGGAGCACTGTAATCGGAGAGTTTGTTTTTCGCTGACGATATTTTCATTCTCTGCTTTGGAAGCGATCGGCAGTATTGCGCATGCGCGCACGCCGCTTTTTTCGGAGCACATCTCTGGTTATCGCCAGAGTCAACATGCATTATGATGACGTCATTGAAATACTTAGCACCACCCTCTTTTGACGTATTCGTTGCGCGCTTTGCTGACAGGAGGATATTTTGGTTTCGTTTTCCAATCAGTGAAAACTTTTTGAATTGTGCAGCTTGTAATTCGATTTTCATTAATTTCCCGTATTAGCTAATCAATTTAAATTCTGCCTTTTAATTACTTTGTCAACCCCGTATTCATGATTTAAATACTAAAACTCGTTAATTTTTAAATCAGAATTTGGTTTGATGTTGTGTTAAAAGGATGTAGTTTTAACAGAGTGTTTTTCACGGCGCGGGCCCTGCCTGCCGTTGGAATGCCTCAAGTTTGCCGAAAGAAAACGTCCGATAATGGGTCGTCTGTTCATGGATCTTTTTTGTCATGCCATAATTTAATTTTTAAAGATGTGCTGCTCTCATCAAAAGGAATCCCATGGAACAATTTCACGTTTGCTGTTATTTTTCTCATTTTAAGAGATTCTGTTCTTTTATTTCGAAATGGTGACCAGAAGCAAGAATTTCCTAATCTTCTATTACTAACAACTGAAAATAAAGAATTTATTTATTTCAGCAGTTTGCCTCTTCACTGTGTTCCTGTAAAGTAAGAATTCTCCATTTTTATTATTTCCCTAACGATCAATAGTTTTATTAAAAGAACTTCGCAATATGTACTTTAACCACTTAACGATCACATCATTTTATAACCGCCACAGGTCATGGCTATTTTTTTGGGGGGAAGGGGGGGGGGTCATATCAATTCATGGTCAATTTTTATATTGAAGGCTATTCCCAAATTAAAACTGACGATTTTTCTGATACTTTCGCGAATTCATTTTCATTCGTAAATACAGAAAATTTGCATTAGTATTCGTAAAAATATATAATTTACAGATTTCTTTCAGATACCTAGAAATTAAAGTGTTTCCCATTTCCTTATAAAAGCAATAAAAGAATGATTCATAAATGCTGTCAAAGTTAACCTTTTGAGCCAATTTTTAGGGCTTGATAGCCACAGAAATATCGTTATGAGGGAGCAATTAGCAGTCACGTACGGAAATTCAGTTTAAAATACCAATTTTATGGAATTTTTTGAAAGATTCTTTGCTTTTATTGAAAAATGGAAAGCACTATTTAATCGCACAGTTTCTGAATAAGTGCACTTTGAGATGTTACATTTCTTGAGATTAAAAATAATTTCACGGATGTGTTGGAAATTACCTAATTTTGATTTGAGTAGAGCGTTAAAGAGTCAGAAAGATTCACATTGTTGAGAGGGGGGAAATTGGAAGAATTTAAAATATATATCATTTTTTAAATGATTTTCAGAATTTTTTTGTTCAACAGGGGATGGGGGGGGGGGGCATGATCCCCGTGACCTCCCACTTGGATCCTTCATTGTGTTAGAAAGGGTTCTCACATCGAACATTTGTAACTGAAAAAAAAAAAAAACTTGGAATGTTCTTCTTTATTTTTATATATCACTTATTAATAATATTATATGTGTTAATATAACAATTATTATATGCGTAATAGTTTTGAAAATATAAATTTTTAAAATCAGGTCATTCATTTGTTCTAACCCTGTATTTACGTGACACTAGTGATCAGACGAATAACTGGCAGTTAAATAAAATAATTTATAATCAAGCTATTTGTAAAACATTTTGGTGTATAAAAATTGTTACCTTGTTTCTCATAATTTAAATGATCCATATATTTAATAGATTATTGGATCAATCTCCTTCATATTCTGGAAGATATCAATGTGAGATAGATATAATTCTTGACCTATAACTCTATTCGTATTCTAATTGTAGTATTATAGTAATTGAAAAAGGATTTCTAATGAAAGTAAATAAAACATTAGTTTCTTTGATATTTTTACATACCGGGTGTCCCAAAAATGACTGATGGGTTTTAAAATTCAATAACTTGTAAATGGTGACAGATATTAAAAAAATTCTTGCAGGAAGATTATGTATGATGACAGGAGTTGTTTTACTTTGATTCATGAATTTAGTTCTATTTTCAAACAATAGATGGCGCTATGATCAATAGGTGCTCAGTCCAGACCCAATTTTTGGTACTTCGGGATCCATTCAACGCATTTTAATCTCCTTTTTCCGCATGGAAGAAGAGTGAGGCCGAAAAATCGAGCCTGGATTTAGCGGTTATTGCTTGCAGCGCCACTTATCGATGCTATTTGTAACTAAAACTGAGAATCGCAGCATAAAAACTCCTGACATCTTACATAACACTCCTGCAAGATTTTTTTTAAATATTTGTCAGCGTTTGCAAGTTATTGAATTTTAAAATCCATCAGTTATTTTTGGGATACCCGGTAGTTATATATTGGATATTATCATAATCTTTTAACACTTTTGTTTAGCCACTATTGTTAGTATTAATACTGTGAATTTTAGTTTACAGGCGAGAAATCGTCTCAAATGTCGCCCGAAGAAGATAAAAGGTTAGACACCCTTTAATTACAAAGCTTAATTTCTATTTAGAGTAGACTTTAAAATATAAATAAACAGGTCAATTATTGGATGGATTATGAAATCCCATTCCACCTTTAAGTCATTCTAAATTATCCTTGTGTATTATGCCATGTTTTAAACATATTTGAAAAGTAAGATACGCACAATGGAGGATATTCCAAATATGGGTTCGAGGCTGAAAAAAGTCACGTGGTACCGGTAATTTATCCAAGGAACTTCTAACTGATAAGAAGGGAAGCTACTACTGCTTTGCCTCATGAACTGCTTCACTGGTTAGCGAGGATTTACATTACACGTGTACGGAGCCTTCCCTTCTTTACGCTAGACGTTTTTGCCTTGACCACGTGATCATGACGTAGATGGAATATCCTCCATTCACTCAGTGATACATAAGTAAGTAGGAATAGCACAATAAAATTTGTCTAATAACAAATATTTTATTGCTGTGTTTCTCAATCTTTTAAAATTAGCGACGTACGTTGATTTTTTTTTTTTAGGAATTCTACATTTATTTAAAATTACCAGACTATATAAGTTGCAGGAGATATGCGGCGGTAAGGATCGAACCGGAGAACCCTCGGTCAGAAAGCGAGATCTTTAGTACCGAGCAAAACTCAATCGCTTCCTGCAGAAACTCGTTTTACAGACCGTGCACAGTAGCGCACCCAAGATTTTATTTCGGGGGGGGGGGGGGGGTGACTTAAATTTTCATAATGTTCTAAATCTTACGAAACACGCTGAATTGCGTTATAAACAGAAATCATTTTTGTCAATGAGGCCGTAGCCAGAGGGGGAAAGGGGAGGGGCAAGGGTGACTTTGTTCCGAATTTTCCGAAAATTTGAAAATTTCGGTCATCAGTCCAGAAATTAGGACTTAAAAAATTATCGTGATTCTTGACAAATGGTCGCCGAAAAAAATCAATTTCGTCAATCGTTCGCAAAAAAAATCTCCAATTTCTTTAAAGGATCAAGGAAAAAGTCGGATTTATGTTATAGGGCCAAGGATAAAATACGAAGTTTGTCAAAGGATCGCGAAAAAAGTCAGATTTCGTCAAATGATCGCGGAGAAAACGCAAATTTCGTCAAATTATCCCAGAGGAAACGCTAATTTCGTCAAATGAGCATAGAAATAACCCGAATTTCGTCAGAAAGCCGCAGAAAAAACGAGAATTTCATCAAAAACTCGCGGAATAAACACGAATTTCGAAAAAAAGATCGCTAAAAACACGCATTCCGTCAGAGGGCTGTGAAAAAGAAGCTAATTTCGTAAAGGATCGCAAAAAACGCGAATTTCGTCAAAGGGACACGGAAAAACGTGAATTTCGTCAAAAGGCCGCATAAAAACGCAAAATTCATCAAAAAGACGAGAAAAAGCGCAAATTTCGTCAAAGATCCGCGGATAAAACGGAAATTTCGACGAAGGATTGCATAAACAACGCGAATTTCGGCAAATGACCACAGAAAAAACGCGAATTTCGACAAAGGATCGCTAAAAAACACGCATTCAGTCAAAGGGAAGCTGAAAAAACGCGAATTTCGTTAAAGGGTCGCAAAAAAAAGCAGGGTCACAAGGAAGGGCCACAGAAAAACGTGAATTTCGTCAAAAGGTTGCGGAAAAAACACTAATTTCGTCAAAAATCCGCGGAAAAAAGCAAATTTCGACAAAGGATCTGGGAAAAAACACGAATTTCTTCAAAGGGCCACATAAAAAACGCGAATTTCATGAAAAGGTCGCCGAAAAACGCGAATTTTGAAAATAGATCGCTAAAAACACGCATTCCATTAAAGGGCTGCGAAAAAAAGGCTAATTTCGAAAAGGATCGCAAAAAAACGCGAATTTCGCCAAAGGGACACGAAAAACCGTGAATTTCGTCAAAAGACCGCAAAAAACGTAAATTTCATGAAAAAAACGAGAAAAAACGCGAATTATGTCAAAAATCCGCGGAAAAAACGCACATTTTGACGAAGGATTGCGTAAAAAAGCGCGAATTTCGGCAAATGACCTCAGAAAAAACGCAAATTTCCTCAAAGGGCCGCAGAAAAAACGCAAATTTTGACAAAGGATCGCTAAAAAAACACGCATTTCATCAAAGGGAAGCGGAAAAAACGCAAATTTCGTTAAAGGATCGCAAAAAATAGCAAGGTCACAAAGAAGGGCCACAGAGAAACGTTAATTTTGGCAAAAGACTGCGGAAAGAAGCTAATTTCGTCAAACAGCAGCGCAAAAACAAAAAAACGCGACAATTTTCGTCAAAAAGCCTCGGAAAAAACGAAAATTTCGACGAAGGATTTCGTAAAAAAACGCGAATTTCGGCAAAAATCCGCGAAAAAAACACAAATTTCGTCAAAAGATCACGAAAAAAAGGCGAATTTCGTCAAAGGGTCGCCGAAAAAAGCTAATTTTGTCAAAAGATCGCGAAAAATGCAAATTTCGTCAAAGCGTCGTGATAAAAACTTTAATTTCATCAAAGGATCGCGTTAAAAACACATACAAATATCTGTGTTTATTATTATATGTACAGTTTTTAAACTGCGTTAATATACTGAACTAACTTTTGAGAAATCTGGTTAACCCGAACTCAACTTGCAGGAATCTACACTCAACCTGAAATTGACCTGCAATGAAACAAGTAAGAAAAATCATGCGTTAATCAAAAATTATGAAACACTTTCCAACACTTCCTGAATGCTCTAACAAAACTTCGTTATTTAGGGAAATAAGGTATATAACAGAACTAAGTAACCATTTTAGAAAACGCATAAAACATTTGAAAAACTGATTTCAGCAGTTACCATCCATAGCAAATATGTATTCAAATTCTTTTGAACAGCTCTGTATTTGATCTGTAGGTTGATATATATGCTACATAATGGGAAAATTTAGTTTATCAAGAAAACGAATAACAGGTTGAAATTTCTCTTTCAGCAATTTATATTAATAGATGGAACTTGTATACTTTTGTACAACCCTGTAGTTAACCTAGTACCTTTACTACACGCCACGATTTAGCTAAAGTTTAATTCAAAGTAAAACACTCTTAAAACTACTGGAATACCATTTCCAGAAATTATCATTTACAAACGGCCATGTATCCAATTCTTTGCGTGATCCTGTATATAATTTTATCTATGCATTTTATACAAACATTTCATAGTAAACAAAATGCAGTTCAGCGTAAAAATGCATAAATCATTAAAAAACCACCTTTAAGCAATTTACAATCATACCCAGTAACCATTACGAATTCTTTTGTGTAGTCCTGTATATGAATTACAGCATTTATACACACCGTATACAATGCATAAATATAGTGAAACATAAAAGCGCATAACATAATTAAAAATGCATTTCCAGAAATCATCGCTACCGTACAGTACTTCGGATACAATATAGTATCTGAAATCTTTTGTGTGTCCCTGTAAATGCTATGCACTTCGTATTTCACATGAAATAAGTTATAGTAAACCTCAGCGACGTATATCACTTTCATTATACATGAAATAATTTAACATAATTAAAATACGCCAGAAAAAATTTCCTCCACCCGTATATCATTATGTAACGGAATTCTTTTGTGTGGCCTTGTAAATGAATAATATTTATTCTTTGCACCACATATTCTACGGAATGCATATTTTAGTGCACTTGATAAATGCATATCAATTTTATTATGTTTGAAAGCATGTAACATCATTAAAAATCATTTTAAACGATTTTTTCCCATAGGCCGTAATGTAACGGAAAACTTTTGACTGTCCCTGTAAATGAACTAAACATGCTACAAACTTCATTTGCAATAGGGTTCGTGCTATGGTAGAGATCACTAACATCCAAAATTTTCAGAACGGTCCGAGTATATTTACGGGAGTTACGGCGCATACAGACGGACAGACAAACCGAATGCATAAACACTTTCCAACTTTGTTGGAAAGTCAAATCTGGGGGAAAAGGGGGAGAGCACAGGGGGAGAGACCGTCCCACTTCGAAATATGTTGAAAAATGTTACTGGGTTTTTTTATATATACTTTCATTTAAAAGAAAGTCATTATAACATAAAATCTATAAATTGTTCTTCCAATCCCCGAAGCTAAATTCTGGCTACGGTTCTTGTTTAACAATAAATTAATATTGTAACAAACACGAAATATTTTTATACACATATATAAAATAAAGACTTTGTTTATTATTTGTGCATTGCACAAGTAATAATAAGGATTTTAAACCATTCCAGATGAAAAATACTGGCTGCAAAGTTAAGACAGAATAGGAAGATAAGTGGGGGGGGGGGGCGTTACCGAACTCCAAAGATGTCTTTGCAGTCAAACAAGAAGTCACTGTGTATCTTACCGATACGAGGAAGTAATCGAGTGTTAAAAACAAAAGTTTATGAATATCATTCACAGTCAGCTCTTCCGCGCTTATATAGTGCCTGACTTCTGACTTAGCCTAAATTCTGAAGAGATTAGCTAAGGTGTCACTATGCACAAATATGGGACTTACAAGAAAGACAAGAGCGATGCATGACAAATATATCCTTCTATATATAAAAAAAAGTAACGATTTGGAAATGCACCAATGAAAATTTGCGTAGATACCGCGAAACGCATCTGATTGGTCAGCGCTCTCTGACGCTAAAGGAGTTACCAAGGGGGGCGGCTCGGTCGCCAAACGTCGTCAAGTTTGTCGCCAAATTGGCGATATATCGCCAAATTTGGCGACTAAAATTAGCCGCCAAAAGTGACGCCAACTTGGCACTATTTCCAGTATTTCGCCAAATTTCCGTAGACTCCCATTGAAATCCCATAGGGTTTATTTGCTTGCAAAAAATCAACAAATTGAGATATTTCAATGCAGCAAAAACTAATATTAGCTTATGAATAGGGCTTAATTGAACTATTTACTTTATTTTTAAGCACAAATACTAACTATTTACAATATTCGTAACACTATATATATAATTTTATATGTAATAATTCTTATAATTATGAAACTCTTAAGCTCTAATGATTATGTGCTTGAAGATAAGGAAATAAAACTGTCAGGAGTTGGGGAGGAGTGCGTTTTTACCAAGTGGAATCTAAAAATTGAATACATAGAAAATAAGGGATCGCGAAGCGATCCATAATGGAAACGCGAAACAATTATGTCTGGGGTTGGTTAGAAAATAGGGATTGCTTCGCGATACTGAATGGAATCGCGAAGTGATTACGCGGAGGGTTGGTGAGCGTAGCTAGCAGGGGGGCGGAGGCCCCCTAGTATATGCAATTGAATTGATCTAAAAAGTAAAAAGTAAATTTTTTTATCATTTAACTCTGACCATTTTGGCAGGTAAAAGAGATTTAGTCCCTTCAACCCTCCGCACCCCCATATTTCGGTGTGGCATGAAAATGCGACTGAACAAGTAATATAAAAATATTGTTTTTAAAGTCAATTCCTACTTAGGTCATCAAAGAAAAATTTAGTATAATCCCTTAAGCTAATATTAGTTTTTGTTGCATTAAAATATCTCAATTTGTTGATTTTCTATAAGCCAGTAAACCCTATTGGTTTTCAATGGAAGCCTATGGGAATTTTGCGAAATATTAGAGATATTGCCAAGTTGGTGACAAACTTGGCGGTATTTAGCAACAGAGCAGGGTCCCCCCCTATGGTAACCCCCTTATAGATATGAAGATGCATCAAATGCTGTTCAATAACCAATGGCCGCCATTTTGTCTCCCATATAAAACTAAAATTAATTAATTAAAATTTAATTAATGAATTAATATTTGAAAAAAAACTGTATTAACATCAATTGTCATCCAGTACAAGTTTAAAAAAATTTATTTCAACTTGATAGGATGAATAATAAGTATTTTACTAACGATTGAAAATTTGAACAAGATATATACGTATAGGGAAAGTGTGAACTAATAGTAGGAATTGAAAAATGAAAGTTAATAAGCTACTTTTAGTGTCAACTCTTCCGCACCGGATTTCCGATTTAGCCGAAATCGACTTGAGATTAGCTGTGGTGTTACTGTGCATTAACATACTCCCGCATTGACAATCTTGGCGCTCGCCGACTATGAAAGAAATTAAAAAAATTCTTACATTAAACTACTTTTAGATTTGTCGAATTTATTTGTAGGTCTCTTGAACTGAGCATATATGTTTTCATTTATCGAGTAAAACAGGGACGGAGCTACTTTTCAGTCATTTGAAAACGGATTTTGTGGTCTCAAGTAAATTTGGTCGCAGGACTTAGGGGGATATTGGATTAACGAGAAAAACAAATTCGTGGCATGCCAGAAAATAAAACAAATTTATCTGAAAAAGAAGGAATATCAGCTGTTTTTCATTTCACTGCGATCTATTCAGAGGTGGAATGGAGCTGTAACCTCATAACCCCCGTCCCCATCGAATCCTTTGATGTATGCTGGGGCATCACTATGCACTAATATATGGGACTAACCAGAATAGCTGCGTCGCAGAAAAAAAAATTAAAAGTTAATCTCAAAAGAAAGAAAAAAACAGGAGTTTTTTTTTTCATTTCATTTTTAATTATTTCGAAAGGGGACCTGTAACCCCATCAACCCCTTCCCCTCATTGGGTATACTGTAGTGTAACTGTGCGCTGATATGAGATTAGCCAGAACGTCTAGTTCGTTAACGAACTAGACAATTGTATACTATACGAACTAGACAATAGCAATACAATTGTATTGCAGAAAACAATTGCATTACAAATTTATCTCAAACAAAAAGAAAAATAGCAGCACTTTTCCCATTTCATTTTCGACTATTCTGGGAGGGTGCTGTAATCCCATCAACCCCTTTCTACTTCTTTGGGTATAATGTGGTGTCACTGTGCACTAATGTGGAACTAAAGAGAAGAGAGTGGCTAGTCTGTTGAAAGACAGGAGGGAAAAAATACAAATTATCTGAAACAGAAAGAAAAAAAGCAATATTTTTTTAATTTCATTTTCGACTATTTCGGGAGGAGGGGGCTGTAATTCCATCAGCCTCCTCCCCATCTTTGGGTATGCTGTGATGTCAATGTGGACTAATATGGTGTTAACGAGAATACTATTTCGCTGTATGGCAGAGGAAAAATTACAAATTTATCTCAAACAAGAAGAAAAAAATCAGCCTTTTTTTCATTTCATTTTCGACTATTTAGGAAGGGGGCACCTCATTGCCCCCTTTCACCTCTTTGGGTATAGTGTGGTATCACTGTGCACTAGTATGGAACTAAAGAGAAGAGAGCGGCTAGTCTGTTGAATGATAGGGGAAAAATGCAAATTTATCTCAAACAAAAAGGAAAATATCAGCGCTTTTTCATTTCATGTTCGATTTTTTGGGAGAGGGCTGTAACTTCATTAGCCTCCTTCTATCTTTTTGGGTATAACGTGGTGTCACTGTACACTAATATGGAACTACAGCGAAGGGAGCGGCTAGTCTGTTAAATGATAGGGGAGAAAATGAAAATTTATCCCAAATAGACAGAAAAAAATCAGCACTATTTTTTCATTTCATTTTCGACTATAATTCCATCAGCCACCTCGCCATCTTTGGGTATGCTGTGAGTGATGTCAATGTGGACTAATATGGTGTTAACGAGAATGGCTATTTTGCTGTATGGCAGAAGAAAAAACTACAGATTTATCTTTAAAAAGTAAGGAAGAAACACTTTTTCATTTAATTTTTCGAAAATTTCTGGTTGGGGGGGGGGTGCTGTAACCCCATCAACCCCCTTTCTCTTCTTTGGTGTCAATATGGATTAATATGGAACTAAAGCAAAGGAAGCGCATAGTCTGTTGAACGATAGGGGTGAAATGCAAATTTATCGTAAACAGACATAAAAAATTCAGCACATTTTTTTCATTTCAATTTCGACCATTTCGAGAGGAGGGGGCTGAAATTCCATCAGCCCCCTAACTAAAATAGCCTGGACTAATCTGGTGTTAACGAGAATGGCTATTTTGCTGCATGGTAGAAGAAAAAATTACAGATTTATCTTTAAAAAGTAAGGTAAAAACACTTTTTCATTTAATTTTTCGACTATTTCGGGAGGAGGAGGGGGGGGGATGCTATAATCCCGTCAGTCCCCCTTTCTCTTCTTCGTTGTCAATATGGACTAATATGGAACTAATGAGAATGGCTAGTCCGCTGTATGATGGAAAAAAAAATTCCATAAAAGAAAGGCGAAAAATCAGCACTTTTTCATATCGCTTTCTAAAATTTCGGAGGGGGAGGGGGTTGTAGCCACATCAGCCCCCCCCCCCCCTTGGGTACGCCCATTACCGTGCAAGATAACATCTGTGGTTAGTTGATTAAATCATTTACTCAATCAACCCTTTAAATTCCAGGTTAGTTAAATACGATATATAAGGAAAGGGCAGCTGACATCACTGTTGGTTCAGCAAGAAAACCTGTTCGTTCTTTATGACTCCTACCTGTACGCGTGAGCTAGGGAAATTTGATTGGTCTACGTTTAACTCGTCTCTGATATGATTGGCCTACGTCGCCAAGACTATTCCTGCAATGATGTTTATGGCAAAAATGTAGTTGGTAGATTGGTTAACGGAAGTGTTTATTTGTAAACATGCCCTTTCCTTATATTTTGATTGAAGCGCTTGAAATCGTCAGCTCATGCTTATTTTTTTGCATAATTTTAGATTTCATGTGACATTAGTGTTTTGTGGTATATGAAATGGTAGAAATTATCCGAATTTTTAATATCTAAAACTTTCAATCAAATTTCAAGGGCACTTTCAATTTTTTTTGTACGGACAGCTGTGATTACCGCCCTCTATAGGCTTTTTTAAGTCCCAATCTTATCGAATCTGAGTTTTGTAATCGACTTTTTAATGTATAATCGACAAATGAATCGATCAAAAATTTGTGTTTTATTTTTTGTCGTGTTTGGTTGTCGTTATTGAGTCACGCTCACGGAGCTGAAAAATAGAAGTTAGAAATAGAAACCAACTAATATTTGAAAGTTTTCTGTACCATTATTTTCTTAGTCAGATAACCATAATTATGTTTTCGAAGAAACAATCTCCAGCAGGTCTGTATGAGTTTTTAATTAGTATTTTAAGAGTAAAAGAAAAGACAAATCACTTCTAAAAATTTTTAAATAGTAACCCATTTTCATGCTTACACGTAGTAACACAATTCAGTTCAGCTATAAAATTATTGTTTGAAACAATTATTCTATTTATAATAGATTGTTGAATTGATAGAATGTTTTTAGTTAATAGAATGTTTTTACTTTTTACTTTATAGAGTCTGTTTAGTTTTCATTTTATAGAACGTTTTTAGTTTTCATTTTATAGAATGTTTTTAGTTATCGAGTGTTTTTATTTTTAGAATAGTATCCTTAAATTTTTTATATTTTTACATCTGTATATGATTATTTCTTATCACTATTATAAGTACCAAGTCACCCTCAGGAGTGTGGTGGAGGGTATACCGAGATATTCTTATCTTCTGGATTTTTTTAAGAAGCCCCATTATACCATCTAGGCAGATTCCCAGAACAGCCGAGACACCCCATTTGGCGACTTTTCTGACAAGCGTAATCTCAAAAGCGTAGCAATGTCAAAATTCAGCAGTTCTCGCTGCGTAGCAATGTCAAAATTCAGCAGTTCTCGCTGCGTAGCAATCTCAAAATTCAGCAGTTCTCACTGCGCATCAATATCAAAATTCAGCAGTTCTCGCTGCATAGCAATATCAAAATGTACAAAACTCGTAAGGCCAGCATACGTGAGAAATATACAATAAACGGCTAATATAAAACACTATAATAAAAAATCCATAAAATTATTAACATACCTTAACAAACATCTCCTTTCTTGAAAACCAACTCTATAGGGGAGACTTCATGCCTTTTTCAGTTTTTAATTTTTTATTTTGGAAAAAACAAAATTTTTGAAAAATGTTTCCAGTTATTATTAAAGGCTCGAGTGTCTTTCTTGATGTAGTATTTTTTTTTTTATTTTGGAAAAAACATTTTTAAAATAAAAATAAATTGTTTTCCAAAAAATAAAAAAAAGATCAAGTCTCCCCAGTTGCGGGGAGACTTGATCTTTGAAACAGATGCATTGAAATGATTCAAATTAAAAATAGTAGAAATCAAATTTATTGTTGACTAACATGTAAAAAGGGAGAGAAACACAATTAATGATCAAAAAACATTTTCAAAGCTTTAAAAAGCAAATGTAAATATTAAAATTATTGCAGTTCGAAGAATTCTACCAAGCATGGTTGGTTTGGGTAGTTTTTTGACAGTGTCATCATTGTCCACAACACTATTGTCAACACTTTTTGGATAAATAAATCGGTTGAAATTAAGTCCTCGTTTTCTTAGAAAATTGATTTCACATTCAGATGATAAAATCTTATTTTAAATTTTTCGTACGAAATGACTAATTTTCTTCTCTCCCAGAAATCGCATAATGACAAAGTCATTTTCATCAATCGACAAATTTTTTGGATCTTCAATGATTTCATCAGAATGTTCATCAAGTGGATCTGAGTTGGTTGATCTGAGTGCATTTATCTACCATGTGCTTGCTAACCATCATATGCAGCCACATATTAACTTTCTATCTTTGTCAACCATCTAAAATCAAGGTAATCATATTCTAACTAATACAGATAATATCTAAATGTCACAATGAGAAGTAAGAGGTTAATAAAATTTAACATTAATCAGCTTAACTTTGGTTTGGGGACACTTGATCCCCAGGATCAAGTGTCCCTAATGTGCATGTTTGGGTAAAAAAATTGCTAATCAAAAATAAAGAAATTGTATATTGGATTTAAATAACAACATTTAAGCACTAAAGAATGTTAGTATATTATATCAATAAAATTAAGTAATTTAGTTATATTTAGCAAAAAATATGAAACACAAACTATCTGCTCAAAAAGAAGTTTGATTGTAAGAAAACAGAGATTCCTTTCTTACAACAAAAATAAAAAAGGCTGAATGAAATTATGTTGCTAGATCTGTTCATAAGGAATCCCTTTATTAATGTTTCTAGTTTCAGAGACTTGATTGCATTTTTTCTCTAATTTTAGACCTAGGGATCAAGTCTCCCCTATAATGTTGAATTGCCATAATTTCGTAAATTTCCAGTCGTTGATAAACTTTATTTAACTTTCCAGCAAAACAAATGAACAAATACTCACAATTTCAAACTAAATTACACAGGTACTATAACTTTCAAATTTTACAACTAAAAACAGCAAAAAATATTAACAATAACAAACTTTTGCCTTACCGTCATTTAATTTTACAATTACGAAACGTCTTCCTTCTACACCTCGTTGTATGCAAATTACAAAACATGCAGAGTTGAGTTGTCAAAGGTAGGCATAGCAATCCAATACACAAGGAATCAACCAATCCAAATTCAAGATCAGACCACTGCAGGCGTGGAAAGAATTTACGAAACGAACTGGTAACAACAAAGATCCATTTATTGTCTCACCAAATTGAACGATGCCAAGTGTCTAGGCTGTTTTGGGATTCAGTCACCATCTGTTTTTCAAATAAAGCCATACTATAGTATAGACCTTCAGCATATAGTGTAAATACACACTGTTTTTTTTTTTTTTTTGACTACAACTACAACATTGGTCGTCCCTTTTGTTATTTGGAATCTTTATAAATGCATTAGTAATGTACATTTTTAACCAAAGAAGTGTTTAATCTTTTCAGCAGAAAGTAATTGTGTTGTTCTGTAAGGTTGAATTCACACCGGAATTTTTTAAACATTTTATTTCAAAATAAGGAAATGCAATTTTACTACTTTTTCCTACCAAAGTTATAAAAGTAAAATTTAATTAAAAGTTTCTGGTGCGAATTTTGATTAAAATTAGATGGGATAATATTATATCCCACCGCCTCTCAACGGGTTTTAAGAGCCCTTTCAGCTGAATCCCAGAACAAGCGAGACACTTGGCAACCATGAATTTGGCTAAACGATAAATCGTTTCTTCTTATAGTATCACTTTTTTCATATTTTTGGTTATGCCTACCTGAAAACATCGGTTTATTGACGTCATTGATGATCTATTCTGAAATTCGAGATTGAAAAAATAGCTAAGCGGTGTTTTGACAAATCAACTCCGCATGTTTTGTAATTTGTTCTAAGGAAATTTCTGGAGAAGGGAAACATTTTTTATTGGTTTTTAATTGTAAAATTAAAATGACGGCATGGTAAAGTTTGATATTGTTATATTAACAATATTGTTCCTTTTTTTTTTTTTGCTGTTTTTTGTTGTAAAATTCAAAAATTAAAGTGCCTGTGTAATTTAGTTTGAAATTGTGAGTATTTGTTCAATTTTTTTGCTGGAAAGTTAAATGACTGAAAATTTTCAAAATTATGGCAAGTCAACATTTTTTAGTGTTGGGTTTCAAGAAAGGAGATGTCTTTTTAAGGTATGTTAATAATTGTATGCATATTTTCTTATAATGTTTTATTAGCTGTTTATTGTATATTTCTCATGCATGGTGGGTAGGGTGTCCCAAAAAAATCAACTTTTAAAATTCTGAACTCTCGCCCTCTAAAAATGTTCTTCCTGTGAATATAAAACACCTTGAATTGTTTCAGAATTTAAAAAAAAAAATATTTAGAGGTCCCCCAAGGTCATTGAACTTGCATATAAATGGCCAAAATAATGTGAAATGCAGCATTTTTTTATTAGCTACATTAAAAATCATTAATGTTCAAATGACATTTTTTTTCATTTATCAAAGCTTCTTATATATTATTTCAAACAAATTTTGTATAAATTATGTTTTTGCTCTGGTAGGAAGAGATATAATATATTAGTACTGAAATCAAGAAGAATGTGATTTAACAGGCATTTCTACCTTCTGTATAATTATGCAAAAAAAGTGAACTTAAATAAACAATTATCTTACAATTGGTAAATAAAACCATCGAAGAAGAATGTTTTAAAGTTATCACATATTTTTTTACACATTCACATTTTTCATCAACTACATTTCAAAAAGATTTTGGCGATTGCTCTTTACAAAATTTCTTTCTGTGCATCCCTATCTCTATGACTTGTAACAAAGACTGTTCTTGCTCTTTGTTCTTTGTTGAACCACTAAAGTCATGTATGAATACAACAGCTTGTTCAGCAACATCATTTACACAACTCAAGTTTTTAGCAAATATTGCAGCTTTTTAGGATGGCGTTTTGGACCGATCTTTGGCTGGTACACTGAGGAAACAATCTTCAATTTTAGCCTTTCAAAGAAACTATTAGAAATACATAAATCATCCAATTTGAAAGAAAGTATTTCTAATAGATGTGAATTGGAACTCCTTTCCTTTTTAGTGTTCAAAACTATCTTTGATTTTTGCTTACCAGAAAGAAGATCTGTTGGCATGATTCATATACTATGAATGACGTAACATCGTTTTCAATCCAATATTGCTTATGTTTTGACATTATATGCTTTCAACCTTTGAATCAGTGAAACCTCATTAGGAGAAGCATCAATAGCAGATCGCCAAGTAAACCAAGACTGCAAATATACACACGCAACAAACCATTTAAATTGTATACCTTGAAACTCTTGAGCAGTTAATGCCATTGTACTTTCATTCCCATTAAACAATAACTTCATTTTCAAGGAATAAATTGCTTTCCTAGGAATACATTTGCCATCTAGCGACCTCGGTGAAGAGCACCTGGTTTTCGAATTCAAATTTGAATGTCTAATCCAATCATTAATGATGCAAGATTTAAAATTTCTTTCTAATCATCCCAAAGTAGTTTTATAGCAGTTTTTACCTGATTAGAAGTAAAAGTTTTTAAACTGTCTGATGCTGTTATGATAGGTACTGATTATTTTTTTGGCTCATGGTGGTTGAGCTTAGACCAGTTTTCTCGGAATCTCTTAAATAAAAAGATTTCAGGCTCAGTAGATTGTCCAAAATACACACTAAATGCATCAGAAAGTAGAACCTCAAACATACGATGCCTACATGCTATCCACAAAAGGTTTCTGCCTATTTTTTGCTCAAGAATTGTACATACTCTTTTGAATCTTCCACTATTTGTATGGATTGTATCGAAACACATGCCAATTACTCGAGATTAACATTTCTACGATTTTAAGAGCTTGAAAATAGTATCAGCTGATTCTTTGCCAGTTCCAGCAATAACTTAGAAACTCCAAGAAGCTTAGTAAGTTTATCTTGCAAAGAAAAAACTAGTACCGCTAAATGATCAATATTTCTTGTGCTTTTAGAATTGGCTAACAGTTTTCCACCTCAACGAACAACTGACTTTGATGTTTCAAACTGTGTTTTTAATTGTTGAATGGTTTCTTGGAGAAGATATTGGCATTCATGAAGAACACTATTTTTTAAATCACTAGGGATTTTTACAAACAGGTCATACGTCATGGTAGGGGAAGAGTGACCTTCTTTGTTTATTACAGATGCTATTATCATTGTGGATCTTTTTATGCTCAGCGTTCGAAATCCTTGGTGGTCCGCTGGTCCGAGACCACTAAAAGTTCAATCGGACCACTAATTTAAAAAATATAGTGGTCCGTAGGATCAGTAACTTTTTTCCCTCTCTGACAGGTAAGCGTAAATTTGCCTGTCCCTGAGAAAACCGCAAGCAAACACAAATCACAGAATTTTATTTTATTTAAAAAAATAAATAAATAAATAAATAAATGCATTAAAACTTACAGTCATTTGAAATAAATAATCAGAAATAAAATACGTAATTAATAATTTTATAGGGTACTTTTTGGTTAGCCGGGCACCAGTGTTATAGATACATATATGTGTGTATATATATATATATGTGTGTGTGTATATATAACACCGGCGCCTGGCTAACCGAAAAGTACATTTTATAGTTTTTGTTTATGTACTGTTTATTTAATTTGGTAAATTATAATTTTACATTTTATTATGCTGAAAATTTTGGGTAACTGGAAGGAAGTTTGGTTTATGTTCGAGGAGGAGGAGGGGAGGGGAGTCATTCAAAGGGTTAAAGGTACTTCATAGAATTTTATGTAGTGGGCCAGTGACGAAGACGATGTCTGCGGACCACTAAACTCTGATGTTTACTGGTCCTTGGGACCAGTGACCTTTTTTTTTATCAATTCTACTGCTGGGTCTTAGTTCAGTCTAAAACACCAGCAGCTCTTGGAGTAGTAATAGATCTGCGACTGCAGAGCTTAGATTTATTTCCTTTGGGCTTTGTATTATCATCTAAAAGTATTTTTACTACAACTTCTTCCTCAGAGGTTTCATCAGAAGATTTATTGGTTTCATTGAAATCCAAAACCGAACACTGATAAATAATCAATGAAACTTGCCTTTAACACCTGCTGGAGCTGCCATCTATTATTAAAATTAGAAGCATTGTAGTTCATGATCATAATTTAATGAAATCCAGTAGATTAAAAAAGATTGAAGAGCATTAGAAGAGTAATGATCAGAAAAATGAAATACGGTCCTCAGATAGTAATTTTGTAAATTTTAATAAGATATTTTAATAAAAATGTAACATCAAATGAAATCACTGGTAAACATGATAAAGTGTTTCTTAAACAAGTTTTAGGATAAAAAAATTTGTAAGAGAAGTGTGGTAGAATTCTGCAATCCTGCATATTAATTAGAAATTAAAAATTTTCATAAATTCCCTATTTTCTATTAGCTTGGGGGACCTCTAAACCTTTGTGAAATGGCTTGAATTTTTTTCTAATATCATATTATGACAGAAAGAACATTTTTAAAAAGTGAGACTTGGCATTTTCAAATTTTTTATTTTTTTTGGCCTCTCCTGGGATACCCTAATGGCGGGCCTTTCGAGTTTCGTGTTTTTTTTTTTAGATTGCTGCACAGCTAATTTGCTGAATAAAGTGATTTTTTTTGTTTTGTTTTCCACATGCATTTATTGACTGCTGCTTTAACGAGTTTAATGAATTTTTGAGATTGCTGCACAAGTAGTTTGCTGAATCCAGTGATGTTTATTTTTCGGTAAATGAACGTGTAGCGTTCATACATTCGTTTACTAACTGCTGCTTTAAGGACTTTCCTGTGTTTTTCAGATTGCTGCAAAACTAGGTTGCGGTATTCAGTGATATATATATATATATATATATTTCATGAACGCGAAGCGTTCATACTTTCGTAAATTAGAAATGAATTGTTCAATGTTTACTCTGATATAGGTAGGTACTTTAAAAGATTGAAATGGCACAATGATTTTTTCTGAATGTTGTTGAGAAATGAAAATTTTAATCTTTAAATCATTACTCTGATTTAGAAACTTAGTTTAAATTGTTTGTTTTATTTTGAATCTCATAAAAATTCGCTTTCCTGTGTTTTCTAATACGTCGTTATTTGTAAATGTTGCATTTCTCATAATTCCAGGATGATAATGTAGTAGAAAACAGTCTGGCGGCAATCAAGAAAGTGGACCAATCGCATCAGTTTTTAGGTTGGTGTAAGTGGGGTTGTTGACACGTGTCAGAAAAGTTACCAAATGAGGTGTCTCGACTGTTCTGGGATTGGGCCAAACTTTCTTTTGACTGTAACATTTTTTTTTGTTTTTTTGGCAGATGAAACAATTATATTTTTGATGTGAAATCACCAGATGTTCTAAAGCCAGTTTTTGAAATGGTTTGTTGTGAAATTAACTTAATAATGAAGTTAAACGTAGTAGTTTAATAATTATGGATGATGTATATCAAAGCAAAAACCTGTCCTTATCTAATATCAGTGGCAGTTTATGACTGGCATTGTGGGCGTTACTTACATGGTTGCAACTTTCATACTTTTTTGGTACCATTAACAATAATAGAAATGTTTTCCTTATTTAATTGCAAAGTTTCTAAGAATAAACAAAGAAAAGACCTAATAGCAAAATTTTCCAATTCAATCTGCAGCATAAGTTATGTGCGACTCAACAATACTGGACCAAGCCTACTATTTATATTAACACATAAAATAAGCAGAATTTGCATTTACAAAGAATATGTAACAGTAAATCTAAATACTTAAAATTTTTCTTAAAGCTTTGCATTTCTTTTTAAGCTGTTATATTAATCTGCAAGGCCTGAAATATATCTGCAGCACTCACTGGTGTGCTGTACTGTTTCTGCTACTGGAGGCAAAGATTTCTATTTAAATATATAAAGGTAATGAAGGAGAGTAAAATTTAGAGCCATGCCCTATAGACCAGGAGGCGACTGCACAAACCATCACCTCATCGAGTTGACCAAGATATGACTTGGCAGACCAGTTGCATTTTAATATGCAATTCGAGGTTTAACTAATCCTGGAATTTCAGCCCTCAACTGGATGAGGTGACAGTTTTTGCAGCTGCCTCCCAGTCTACTAAAATGCCATTGTCCAAAGGCTAATTCTTTTTTTCACATTTCAGTTCTGTTCTAGAAAAGTGATGTAGAAAAGTAGTAGTGTTCATGTTTTTCTATAGCAATTACAACCAGTGAATTTAAATTATATAAATTAATCCTTTCTTTTCCTCATTAAAAAATAAAATTTGTACTATAACAGACAAAAAATGTATATACTTTTTAGAATTAATGCGTGAACAAAACAGAAATTTGAGACGAGCACAGCGAGATGTGGAAAAGGATAGAAGAGACCTAGAGAGGCAAGAAAAGCAGTTGGTATGTATTATTATTTATTTTTAGTAATTCTTTTAGCACAGATGTCTGAGACACACCACGGTTGGCACAAAGTTTTTTTTTTTTTTTTTTTGAGCCATTTTTGTGTACCTGTTAGGTTTAGCGTGCGAAAACAGCATGTTAATTTTATTTTATTATTAAATAGTTTATTTTATAAAAGCACATAAATTATTTTTTTATAAAACACAATTTGTTCTTCCGGGTTGTCAAACGAATTAAAATCTCACCAAAATTGTCTGTTGTCTAAGCATAAAATTGTCATTTTGACACCAAATAGGTATTGGTGCATCTGAGACCTCTGTACCCTTCTTTTTTACATAGAAGCCGTTGCACTTAATAAAATGTTGCTGTGTTTAAAGTAAGATATTTATTGTCAAAAGGTATAAACAGTTTAAGGAAAAAACTGCAATGTACTAGTGCTATTATTCTTGTTTATGTGTGTATGAATAAAAATGCTTCTTATTACAGATATTAAATAAATTACTTCTGTTCATACATGGATTCGGTACATATAAATGTGTCTCTCTATTCTAAAAAAAAAAAAAAAGTAACTAACGCTTTCGTTGTTGCTGTTTTTGAATTTTTTGTGACCGGGGTTCTTTCTTCGTTAATATTAAGAAAACTACTGCATACAAATATATTGAAAATATGTGGTATTATAGAGAAATGTTTGATAAACACGCTGATGCAGGCAGTTTTCAAATCGAATAATTATTTTAAGAAGTATTTAATGTTAAAGTTAGTCAAAATCGTTCCATTAAAAAAGTTTTATAGGAGCAAAAACTACACATAGGAATTTAATCATTTTTAGGTCATTTTACACATTAGAAATTCACGGTGTGCAGACTGCATTTATTTTTTTAATTTTATTCATTTTTTGAGGATTTATTTCCATTTTATATTCAAAATTTCAGTATTTCGGGAAATATTTTTACATCTTTTAGAAAAGGGTATTATTTTAAATTGTTGCCAATTTTTAAAACAGCGCAAAGAATAATATTTTCTTCAAATTAAAAATCTATTTACACTTGACTATTATAAACAAAAAAAAACTTTCAAATTAGAATTAAATGATTATGTTTTAAAAGAAGGAAAATTTAGAAAATTAAGTCATAAAAACTATATTTACACATGAATTTTATAAGAGAAAGAAAATTGTAAAATAATAAATTCATTAATATACTTTAAAAGTAGTAAATGGTGGAATTTAGATCATATTTAAAATGGCCAAACAGTAATATTGCCGAACAGTTTAAATTAAAAAATATATTTGTGCAAGACATTTATTTCATATTTTGAGATAATCTTTTAAACTATTGTCAGGGATTACTGTAGAGAGTTTCAGAGGGGCGGTCTGCCCTCATGCCCTTTTTTTACATAAAATCCCAATGAAGCAATCAAAGAAAAGCGGCCAGCATTGGCAAATCGTAAAGGAATTGTCTTCCACCACGATAATGCACAGCTTCATGCATCTTTGGTAACTCATGGGAAATTATTAGAGCTTGGTTGTGAAGTAATGTTGCATCCCCCCTACAGCCCTGACCTGGCACCATCTGATTGCCATTCATTTTGAAGTTTGCAGAGTTCTTTGAATGGCAAAAATTTCATAAATGATGACCTTGAATCGTTCTTGGTTCAATTTTTGTCTGATAAGGACCATAAGTTCTATGAGCACAAAATCATGCAGCTGGAAGAAAAATGGCAAAAGGTCCTTGAACAAAATGGAAAATATATAATTTATTAAAGTTTATTCCTTATCTTAAAAAATTGAATTTTTTTTCATATTACAAAACCGAAATTACTTTCTTGCTTACTACTTGCTTGCTTACTTAATTACTTTATTTTGGTTAAACCTCTAAGTATATACAGTCGGACCTCTATTTAACGAACCTCTATTTTGCGAACTTTTCCTCGCAACCAACAACATTTTGCGAATTTCTTCATAAAATAACCTCCAAATAGCGAAGTGTATTCTCTATTTAACAAACTTTTTCTTCTTATATAATTTTTTTTATCTGCCTATTTCTCAAAATATTTCTGGACACTTCAAACTTATTCTTTCTTTCACACATTTTATAATGCTCAATAACCTTGAATTAGTTTTACCAGGGGCCTAACTCAACGAGAGCAGTAAAATCCCTGTCATTCTTTGCATTTCATCCAGGAAATGCAAACTTTCAATATCCCCCTTTCACACTCAAAAAGGCTGTTCTGTAGTAAATAAGTTTCAGTAATAAAATTTAAGGACGCATGTAGATTTTGCTATATGATAGAACATTGCTTAAAATTACTTGTTATAATAAGTATGACAATGTCATTAAAATTCATTAATTTTAATGTAAATATTTTCTTAAAACTGAAAATACAGTGTATTTCCAGACAATATATTTTTAAATTATTGTTGTCCTTACAGATTTCTTTTTGATGGATAAAATGAATAATAATAATAAAAATAAATATGATTTACAAAAAAAAGTGATTAGTTATGTTTTTTAATAATGCTTAGTGTTTATGAATTAAAAATCTGTTTTGTGTAGTTTAAAGTATTTAAAAAGGTTCATCTCTATTTAACGAATTTTCCACATAACAAACTTTTTTTCGCTATTTAGCGACTTCGTTAAATAGAGGTCCGACTGTAATTGTCTTTTTCTATCATATAATTTAAGAATTAAAACAGTTAAAAGTTTAAAGATATTTTTTTTTTTCATTACATGAGATAAATAAATATGTAATGTGTAACATGCCACATAGAGCTTAATGTTTATACTTTAAACTTTCATTTTTAGTTTCAGGACTACTGAGTGGTAACAGCCTTCAATAGTTGTGTAGAATGTTTTTCCATGTTGATATATAATTATTTTCAATTATTAAAAGTTTTATAAAATTGAAACATTTAATAACAGAAAATTGTTATGTATCAACATGGTAAAAGATTTTGGACAACAATCTAAGGCTGTTGCCACTTGGTAGTCCTGAAAACTAAGAATGGAAATTAAAGTATTAAACATTAAGTTTTAGGTGACATGTTACAATTGTATTTTTTTTTAAATACAAATTCACATACCAATGCTTTGTATAATATTTATTATTTTATGAATCATTGAATAAATCAGCAAAAATGCTGCCTCACGATTAGAGGTTAAACATTTTCCTCAATGTAACCTGGTGGTTCTTATATTCACATAAATAAATTCTAACTTTCTGCAATTTTATATAGTAGATAGATGCTACATTTGCAGGAAAAAATAATATCAGATCATTTTAGTCATTTATTTCTGAATAGAAAGTTAAGCTAGTGATTTTGTTTAATTTTGCTGAGAATTAATTCCAATGACTTTAGTTATCAGAAAGATTTCCTTCTGTCATATGAATTGGTATTGTATTTTATTTCACAGTGAGAGAATGTAGACAAACATGCAAATGGTGTTTGCTGAAAACGTTAGAAAACCAAGCAAAATAATTCTAGCACTGGGAAGTACTAAAAACTTTAATAAACCTATGTATTAATAATATACCTGGTCCAAAGTTCAGAGCTATCTTAGTTTGTCGTATGCCAGGTTTAAACTAGAACAGGAATTACAATGTATTATCCAGATCCAGAGTTGGGCAGTATTGAAAATACATGTATTTGAAATACATTTTCAAAATACATTTGTATATTGTATTTTGAACCGATAAGATCAAAGTATTTTTGTAATGTATTTTCTGATAGTTTTACAATGTATTTTGTATTTTGAAAATACTCAAAATACATTTTTTCCAAATTTCAAACTGCCATCTTTAAACTGCACAGAGAAAAGCTGCGATTCATTAAAAGGAAATACACGACTATCTGTTTTGATTAGTTTTCAAATTCTCTTCTGGAAGTTAATATAAACTTTTCGACTATTGCTGAGTCAAGGAGGTTGGTGAATATGATGTTTTGATACAGCAAACGTATACTTGCTGATTAGTTACAAAAATAACTTATATATCTTAATGTTGCGGTGGGAATTACAAGAAAAAAAACATGGTATTGTGATAGACCGGAAGGATCTTTCAGAGTTGCGCAGGTGCAGCGCTCTATTACCGACAGTTGGCCATTGACCGCACATATAAGGAGCTCAATTGTTTTTTCTGGTCTAGTAGTTTTATTTGAAAATATCGAAAAAGGATTTCTTAAAAATTCGCATGTTTCATTCATTAATATAAATTTTGTTAGACAGTAACCGCAAGAAAATTGCTACAATGAACTTTCAAAGGAACGATTTGACTATGAAAAAATTAAATTTATGACTTTGCAAATTTTGCATTCAAATTGTTCTTACTTTTTATAAATATTTTTCAAGTGCTTTCTATTTACGAATGTAAGAGCTTTCATATTTTTTCTGCTCTATATTAAAAGTTTCAAGACTTTTATACTAAGTGCAAATGATTTCTTGTTTCTTTGCGCTTATATATGGTTTGATGTTTTACTTGAGTGTTTTAATTTTAAAACTACTTTATACGAAGAATTCATACTTTTTTTAATAATAATAATTCAACTTGTGTTAAAAATTATTTAATTTTTTTCATTTATATTTTTTCATAGTAATACATATTTTAAATTTCGTATGCATTATTTCTAAAATGCACCGTATTAGAAAAGTTGTGACCCAAATATTTTATTAGTGGAAGGTCTAAAAAACCTTGCGTAGTTGGAAGCCTTATTAAACACACGCGCATTATATAAAAAGAAAAAAATACATTTAAACACATTTATTCGGTGTCATTGTACATATAAGCTTATTATAAAATATGTTCTTTTGTAGACATATACTAAGAAAGACTGATTGAAAAGACAGATACTAGACTAATTTATTTTTACATTCTTCTAATAAATAAGAAGAAAGTATTGTAATCAAGAAAATTTTCGACTATCGTTTTTTGCTTGATTTACACGTTTCGGGATGTCTTGAATGCGATTTAACAATTTTTGGGAAATGTGTGTATGTCTGTTAGTCTGGGCCCTTCTAACTCAAGAACTAATGCATGGAGTTTAATAATAATCAAACTTCAGATTAAGATAGACCTAGGTATAACTTAGGTTTGGGTTTATATCGCCCAACAGGTGGCACTGCTATGCTTAATTATTTTATTCCATGATAGCTTTATTGTAAGAATCAATATACAGAATTTCATTTAACTGGATATAGGCCTAAACAGAAATATTTCCCGATTAACTTTTAGTGTATATCGCTCAACAGGTTGTGCTGCTATGCTGGGTTTTTCATGATGTCCGCAATAGCTATATCCAAAAACTAATGAGCAAAATTTAATCCAATTTCATATTATTTTAGATCTTCAAATAAATTAATGCTGATAAAATTTGGGGTGCATCTCTCAAGAGGTGGTGTTGTTATGCTGTGTTTTTATGAATACCGTAACATGTACATAAAATTCTCGTTTATTTTGTTTGTTTGTTTGTTTTCTTCCATGTCAAAATGATCATATTTGTCAATCAAATTTAAATGAAATAAGTACCATGTAGATTGCAGGTACCTTTTTAAAATAAATTTTCTGGTTCGTAGTGCTGATTTAAAAAAAAAAATCTGAAGTTGGCAGGTGTGCCGTGAGAGCTATATCTCAAGAACTAGAGCACGGAATTTCATCAAACTTCATCATATTCAGTTAGTATGGATGACATTTTGGTGTATATCGTCCTACAGATGATTTTTTTTTCTGTGCTATGTTTTTTAGGATTTTCGAGATTTTATATCTCTGCTACTAGGAACTGCACCAAACTTTTTATGCTTTTTCTGAAAATCAGTACTGTCTCAATTTTGGCTTAGAACACTCAGTAGCGGGCGGTGCTATCCTATGCCTGGTGAAAGAGATTACTTATCGGAAAAACAATCTAGAGGTCTGCACGCACGGGTCGGAATTTCCAGGATAGGGTCCTGCCTGGCAGCACAAAAACAACCTTGGCCCGGCCCGATGAAAAAATTAAAAATTCGGCCCGAACCCGGCCCGTACAAAAATCAAGAAAAAATCAGTGGCCCGGCCCATGGAAAAATCAATTAAATGAGGCCTAACTCAATTTCTACAAAAAAAAAAAAATCAGATTTTTCTAAACATACAATTAAGGTTATTTTAAAGAATACTGCATACATATTTATGGGATGATTTTACAGTATATTTTAAAATTACGATGTGTTCGCAAGACATAAAATACACAATGGCAACATTAATGATTAGAGTCTTAGCCGTTTCAACATTCAAGTAAAGATTCATTAAAAAATTAATGTATTTTAGAATAAAAGAAAAAAAAGGAGGGTTAAAAACATGATAACTTTTGAAGCTGTATAATACAAAGCAGATTTGTAAGAATATTTCTCTGCCATTTAATAAGTTTTTTCTCAAATCCAAAGGAGTTACTCCTTGTTACATTTCTGAATTCATTTCTTTTCAGAAACGCATAAGATTGGCAGGTGTTCTTATTCAGAAACTATGTAATCGAGTAATGTTATCATTTTTTTTATAAAGGCAATATATCTTTGAGAAAATACTGTCAAAGTTAAAGTTTTGAATCGAATTTCCGAAAGCGATAGCATGGGAAAAGAGAAAAACCTGCAGTTATGTGACAAGAATCTCTTATATCTCAATAAGTAATTTATTTATTAAAAAAGGGAAAACGCTAATCGATTCCAAATCCCTTCAATAGTCAGGTCTGTCAATTTTAAGCCTTTACAGTAAAAAATTAGTCAGAAAATGTGTCAGGAAATTTCTCATTGTTGAGCAGTGAATTTGAGAACACCTTGAGGTATATTTCCAAAGATTCCGTTAATGCTGTTCTTAACTGACCTGCTCAACAAGCGCAAAACATTTTGACATATTTACAAATTCATTTTTTAATGGAAAGATATAAAATTGGAAAGCCTGCCCATGGAAGCGATTTGGAATTGAACTGTTTTTTTCATTTTTTTGATCCATCAATTACCTATTGAGTTATAAGCGAATTCGATCACGTGACAAACACATTTTTCACCTGCTCTTGAGTGCTCTTTCTCCCTTCGCGCGAAAATTCGGTTCAAAATGCCCACTTTGACACTCTTTTCTGAAAGATCTATTGCGTTTGCAAAAAAAATGGAAAAAACAGCTCAAAGACATAGTTTCTGAACAACAACACCAGCTAGTTTCATACATTTTCAACAAAAATAAATTAAAACTTATGTCAGAAAGTTGCCTTTTTGGATTTGAGAACACCCTTAAGAGAAGTTCATTATCGCTACTAATATTTTTACAAAACATATTGCCTTCCCTACACAACACATCCTGAGAACAATAAAGTCCAGTTCCGGCCCTGCTTGACTATGTAGAAAAAATGCAAGCCTGATCTTGGCCCAGCCCGAATCTGATGAAAAAATTAAGCCATGGCTCAGACACCATGTAACTGTCCGATGCTGATCTCTATGCTGGACATGTTACATTTCTTTATTGATGTTGTTAAACTAGCATCAGATCGGGAAGGACATTTATACTTATTACTTGTTCTCTCGAAAGTCACATTCATTGAAAATGGCTCATATTTTATCGGATTCGATTAAAATTTTATAGTGGGTTGGTAGCCTCGCTCAATTTCTTTTATCGGCCTGACCCGTTTATTTTGTTTCTTGGCCTGGCCCGTCAAAAAAAATTGTTCTAATTCTGGCGGTCTGACCCGTTTGAAAAATCGCCTTCATTTTGCCGGGCCGGGTACGGGCCTCAGGCCAAGCTTGGGCCCGTACTGACCTCTACCACAATCAATTCATGCAGTTATTACTGCTGATTTACTACCTTTAAAGTTTGATTTATTCATTATTATTTATTCTTTCAACTTTCATACACTTTTAAGCACATTGTTGCTCTGATCTTTCAGTCTTGTTTTTGTTATCTTTTTAATTAAATTTGCTTCTTTATTTGGATATTTATAATTTCTAAAAATCTAATCAGTTTTGCAAACCAGCTTTGCATTTGACTAGTGCAATTTCATGCACAATCGTTTATGTATTTTGTATTTTAAATGTATTTTCAAAATACATGTATTTTGAAATTTGGAAAGTATTTTGTATTTTAAGTTGAAAAAACAATGTATTTTGTATCGAAAATGGTTTTTCGATGTATTTTGCCCAACTCTGTCCAGATCCATAACTTGAATTTTAAGGTGATTTCATTAATTTTTTTAGACTAAACAACAGTTTCTCCATTTCTTTATCTTTTTATTAAACTTATTCTTCTCTTCTTTTTCAGTGTACAATATTGTTGAATTCTTTTATAAAACTATATTTAAAGTATGTTAGGTTTAAAAAGTAACTTTAATTACATTTAGTTATTCTTGTATTGATTTCTCATTAGTTTTCTCTTTTCTCCTTTAGGAAATGGAAATAAAAAAAGCTGCTAAAATGGGAGATAGGCAGGTACAAATATTTTTTGATTTGATATAATTTTTTAAATTTTTAATTAACCTTATAACTTAAAATTGTTATATTTGTTTGTTAGTACCAGAATGCTATTTCATTTTTGCACATTGATATCAACGTTTATTTCAAAAGTATATGTCCTTAAATTTTTTAAATGAAACTGCATCAAGTGATTTTTATGGGGGTTTGAATTTGAAAGTGATAAATTGTTTTGTAAGTTTGATAAAGGTCAGCAAAAATCATATTCATTATCACCTCATCTTCTATCCAACTTGATATACTGGAAATTAATTTGTAGGGAACACTGACAAATTTTATTATCATTTTTACAAAATAAAATGAATTTTTAAACAAGTATAGTTCTTAGTATATTATTGCTATTGCACATTTTGTTTTTCTATTAATTGCACTGTTTGCTTAACCTTTACACGGAGGCTTGAACAACATCTGTCTGAGAAGACATGCTAAAGTCAGACAGATGTTGTCTGAGTCTCCGTGTAAAGGTTAATTTTCTATTATGTTAACATTGATACAAAAAATGAAATATAAATTTTAATGATTTTTTAAGTTAGTCTACTTTTTAAAAGTCCCTATTAAAAGAAATCTACAGCTGTAAATTTATACACCTTTTAAAATCATATAAACATATTAACCAAAAAAAATATTTAATAAAATTAGTGCTGTATTTATTTAAACAAACATAGTACACATTTTATTTTATTTATTAAGGTAAAATTTCTGGTTCAAATATTTTATTTGACTAAAAAAAGTATAGAAGTTGGCAGTCTTGGGAAATCTTAGCTCCTGCGGTGCGTAGAGGATGTAAGCACAATATATGTAATATGTCTCATAGTTTCTGTCTGTACCTTTGACTTTGAATACATCCACTTCATCAAAAAATAATAGGTTTAATAAAAGTTAGTAGAAACATAGTTGTCATATTTTAAAGTTTAATTGATGACTTGCGAGTAGTTATTATTAGCTTTATTGTAACAGTCCATATGTCTATTATTTTCTAGAAGCACTAATTTATGCTCATGTGTTTTAGAATAGCATTGCAGATTTATGACGTATGCATTTTTTAATTTCTTTTTTGAGGAATGAACCTATGCTGATATTAATTGTTGAAAACAGTGCAGAAAAAGAGAGAAAATTCAAAGAGACTGCTCAGATTACTCTTGCGAAATTCATCTATGCATTCCTGAAACCAACTCCGATATGAAATGAATGCAAGCATCATGACCTGTGTTATTTTATTGGTTCAAGAACTCTGCATTGGTCATTGGTCAAAACCTTAGCAGCTCAGTCTCTTTGAATTTTTTATTATTTAAAAAACAAATCTAAAGCTTTTTGCAGATAATCCATTAATAGTGTCTAACCCAGACCTTAATAATAGAGTTTAATTCAGTTCTGTTTATCCATGAATTATATTCAAGAAATTATAAAAACTGTTACAATGTGTCCTCAGAAATCCGGCAACAAAGGCCACTTCTCCGCTTTTTTTAATTCTTTAACTTATGGGATGCAGAAAAATATCAATTGTTTAAGAATTAAAAATTTCGAGATTGAAAGAGATGGATTAGCGGGCACAAAGATCGCTCAAGCTGTGCTAAATAGAACTGCTGATAATGCTACAGTAGCGGCTCAGAGGAAGGCAGATGAGGAACTGGCAGAAGAAAAGATGTCGCTTGAAAAGTGTATATGTTTCACTGGAAAATTACTATACGCTTTAGAGGAACAAGACTATGTTTTAAAATCAATATTGTTCAGCTGTTCACCTATAAATCCAAGAAAAACTTGTTAAGAATGGCAAAAATTGAAGCAAATAAAATTGACATTGATCTTTCGGAAATTACACAAGAATTGATTTCACTGTAATTAGAATTTATGTACCATAGAAAAAAATCAAAGTTTTTTTTTATATTTATTTTTTTTTCTCGCATAAATGTTAATTGGCTTTGAATTAATTATAAATGCACCATTAAGAATATCAGAAATACTTTGATATTTTTTCAGAAATTCCAGATTTTCGAGGTTATACTGTATAATTAGTATCAAGATTGATTCTAGAAACTGCAGCGCCAGATACAAAAATTGATCTTCAGGCCTATTTATAAGGAAAAAAACATAACATTTTATACATTATGATAATTCATTCTTTACGCTTTCCTTGAAAAAGATAAAAAAAAGTAAGAATGAATTTCATTTATTATAACTTTGTTTTCAGTTTATCAATATTCTAATAGCCTGTGATATAATCTGGAACAACAAGAGAAAAATTGAGATATTTTAAATTATTATGCAAAGACTGAAATTATAAGGATGAATTTATATGGATTATTTGATTTATAAAATGTAATATATGAATATTTAATTACATATTTTATATTTAATATGATAATTTCAATTGATATTGTAAGCAACATTTGAAAACTGGTTAATTATTTTAAAATTTACCTAATGTGGCTGATTCTTGAACTTCATAGTGCAGCCTCTGTTTCTGACGCTGTGCAAAAGTACCAAAATACAGTTAATATGATATATTCCCATGTTGTCATATTATGCCATATTGTAGGAGTGACTAGTGTCAACATGCAAAATGGCATGAAATTTTTTTTATTTGAGTCTTACATGAGGTTTATATAAGTTTGTGGGCAAAATTTTGCTTTAAAATTTTATATTTTTTAAAAACGTCCTTACTTTTATTGGGATAAAACCAATTGCATATTATATTTGTTATTCAATTTAAAACTGCCGATACTCTAAAGATTTTTATAATATTTGTAATTCCATTTTTTTTTTTAGTTAGCTACAGTTTTAGCTAAGAACTTGGTTCAACTGAGGAAACAGAAGGCTAGGACTTACACTGCTTCAACAAAAATTCAGTCTATTAGTTCACAAACTAAGGTATTTTTCCTTATTTATTAATCTATTTATTTGTAGAATACATCAAATGCCTTTTTTAAAATCTAATTTTATTACATAACCTTATAAATGCTTTAATATATTGCTCTTATCTCTGCATCAAATTTTCATATAAGAAAAATTGGTACTTTCCAGTTATACCAACACCATTATTGTCGTTGTTGACTCCAAATGAAAACTTGAAAAAAATTTACATTGTTGATGCGAAAGTGATTATTTCAAAAATGTAACATTTCAAAATTACAGACTTTCATGAACTATTTTATTATAAAAATACAAATTTATATTTAAAATAAAGGAACAAATAAATATAGGAACAAAAAACTAAAGGAACAGTAAAATAAAATTTAATTTAAACTGCAAACATAAAGTAAATGTCTTTTAAAAATTGCACAGGGTGTCTACAGAATCTGGAGATTAGGAAATCATCGAAAAATCAGGGAACTTTATCAATCTGGAAAAATCAGGGAAAAGTCTGGAAAGTTTGTAAAAATATGTAAAAATATTTGCATTTTCACCTTTAGTCCAGGGGAAATGTACATTTTACCTTGCAAAAAATCGGGTAGAAGATTTTTTTTTTCTGACTTGTTTATAATGAGGCCAACATGGAAAAATCAAGTTTTCCAACAAAATTTCTTAAGGCTAAATTTTCTGTGGCCAAAAAACAACAAAATTTTGGGACTTTTTTTTATTTTTGTTAAATATCTCGATACCTGTTACCGTAGCATGATTTTTGTCAATTACAATATTAAAGAGGACAAAATTCACTATGACTTTCATATTTACAACTTTTTTATACACTCAACAGCAAACGCAATACGCCGTTTCAAAAATAAGACAATTTTTTCAATTTTCTTAAAAACCATGAAAGCGTAGTTCTCCCCCGGTTATTCATATGTTTCCCACGGATTTAATCACGTATGTCAACTTCTAAAAATTGGTAGTAGTAAATTATGTGTTTGAGGGCCAAAACTAGCCTTTCGGGGGGGGGGGGGGGGGGATATATGCATATTTTGCCCCACCCCTCGTTAATTATTTTAATAAATCTCTAATAGCCAGATTTTGAAAATTTTATCATTAAATACGTAATCAGATTTTTCAAATATGGATTCATTAAAACCTTGAAAACCGAACCGAAACATATTCTGCTTTAAACAGGTTTCCATCTTAGGAGGTATAACTGGTCATATTCTTTCTCTTAAAAATATATAATTTTTTCTTTAAGGACCGGATTCCATATATGAGGATTTTATTTTCAAAAATTTTATGATAGTTGTAGTATTGAGGCGTTTAATGTCATAGTTATATGAATTATGAGACTAAATTAGTCATACAAAGACATCGTTAGATATCGACCTCGGTATCATATGAAAAAATAAATAAATATTAAAATTAAAGCAAGAATTCTGATAAGAACACTTTTGTAGGTTTAACATGAACGTGCAAAAAAAGAATACTTTAGTATTTAATAACTTATTGGTACTATAGTTTCAATTAAGAAAGAATTTTTGTTTAGTTTTAATAATTTTGTAATTGTAATAATTTTTATAATGCATGCATATTTTTCCAGGAAACAATGGGATAGATATGAAAATTTGCGAAAAACATACATTCCACATATTACACACTTAACATACAATGGTATATTTTATTTACCAATTATTGATAACATATATTTTAATGCTTTATTTTTTAAAGATAGTAAACATTGGATTATACTTCCATATAAAATGGGGGAGGGGAGGCACTCAGAAAATAAATATATTTTATGTAAGTAATGCTTTTACCTTATAAAATAGCTACAATAAAAATGACAACAGGTTATTTCACTAACTGATGTTATATATTTATCTCCTGTAAAATTTAAAAATTTTGTCAATAACATATTTGAGATCACTATAAAAATATTTAAAAGATTAGTTTTAATAAATACTGTCAGTTTTTTCCTACTTATATCAATAAATAGAACAAGAGATTATATCACTTCAGCATGCAAAAATATATAAAACTTTAAGATTATCTATTAATTGCTTTAAAGCTTAAACAGAAAAACTTACTTCGATTGTTGAAAAATACACTTTGTGGAATATTCTAATTTTTTGTATTATGCACTGGTTTGAAACTATGTCTGTTTAATGATCTCAGTGATAGCATTTATCAAATGAAATACCAATTTACTTATGATTGCAGACCATATAAACATTTTTATTTTGGCATTGATTCACTGTCGCATTCAACTCCACTTTTCCTACACAATAATAAAGTAAGGTACGCAATATGATATGACTTAATAAGCTAAATGAAAAAATATATTTTAATAATAATAATTTTTTACAGGCTATTTAACAATATTTTTTTTCTCTTTGATGACACTGTTGTAGGATCATTAGCGTCCCGTTTCAAAAGAATATCATTATCCTGAATAAACGAAATTTACAAATGAAATGAAAGAAAAATTTGCAAAAGAAATTTACAAAAAGAATTTTACTAATTTCTAATAGCCGAATTATTTTAAAATTTAAATGTAATCATGAAATGCGTAATGCTGAACTGCGTAACCAGCTTTGTCTAATATTGATTCATTAAAACCTTTAAAAGGGAACCCAAAATATTCCGCTTTATACAGGTTTCCCTCTCAGCAGTTGCAATTGCTAATATTCTTTCTGTACTTTTTTCATTTAAGACAGGATTCCGTTATCCTATTTTAATGCATTTGTTTCAAATTTTCTTTTGGATTAACATGTACTTTTTTCATTTAAAACAGGATTCTGTTATCCAGTTTTAATGCATTTGGTTCAATTTGCATTTTGGATTTTCCGGCTGTGAGACAATTTTAGCCAAATTTCGTACTATATATTTTTTGGTATCAAACGACAAAAAAATCTTTATTTGGCGTCCCTTCGCCTTCCACTCTGGTGCCCGGGGCACATGCTCCCTCTGTCCCCTCTAGTTTCGGCCCTGATATATATACAGTACAGAACCATTTATCCGGAATGCTTGGGGTCAGATGTATTCCGGATAACTTGTTGTGCATTAAACAGCATCCATTTGATAAGTTTTGTGGAATATGTGTGGTTGTGGCATTATTTCTCATTTTAAATTATTAGATTATTTGGATTAAAAATCAATGCAAGAAAGATAAAAAGTTAACCACAGTTTAAAAGAAGGTAATTTATGGGAATCCCTTGGGAACAAAAATTCTTCTGTTTCCTCTGCATAAAAATTAAAACATCTAAAATACAACTAAATATGTTTTCTTTTCAAATGCTAGATGTTGTCATCAAATTATACAATTGTTTCAAACAGAGTAAAGATGAAAATAAGCACTCGCCAGTCGCCACGCGGTGATTAATCGTGAAAAACTGGCGATTAAAAATATGGAAAGTACCGGCCAAATGCAGGATTTTCCAAAAGGGATTTCGTCAAAAAATTGCGGAAAAAACCCCGCGAATTTTTTCAAACACAAAAATTTCGAAAAAATGCACATTTCGTCAAAGGATCGCTAAAAATTCCAAATTTCGTCAAAGAATCGAGTAAAAAAACGCAAATATCGTCAATGGATCACTGAGAAAACATAAATATCGTCAACGGATCTCGGAAAAAACACAAATATCGTCAATGGATCGCGAAAAAAAAAACTGAGAATTTCATCAAAGAATCGCGAAAAAATGCGAATTTTGTCAAAAGATCGCAAAAAACACACATTTCATCAAAGGATCATGGAAAAACGCGAATTTCATTAAAGAATTGTGGAAAAAACGCATAATTAGTACCAGGAGGGTACCCCCCCTCCTTCCATCCAGCCCTTTCCATTTCAGAAAATTTGCTGTAAATTTCAGACTTTTTTTTTCTTTTAATCACACTTGCTAGTCAGGGGATAAACATACCTGTGTTTTTATTGTCGGATCTTAATTCTAAACAAATAATTAAAAAAAATGTATGAATTAAAATGTTTGTATTTAGTACGTAAATTACTTATTTACTTTACACTCATATATTTTTAAATTAAATTTTCAGTGACATAAATGTACTTACTGGCTACTAAAAAAATTATTATTACGAGCCAGTAACTGGCTACTAAAAAAAATCAACCTACCGGCCAGTGGCTACTAAGCAAAATTCCTTATTTTCATCTTTAAAACAAAGCCTATGTCAAACTGGCAGTGTATGAAACCTTTTTCTGCAAAGAGTCTGAAATCAGTGTATTAGGAATATCATTCCGGATAACTGGTTTTCTGGTTAACTGGTTTCTGGATAAATGGTTCCATACTGTATATATATATATATATGAAATTTGGATAAAAAAGTCTCGCAGCCGGAAAACTGACCAAAAATAAAAAAAATAAAAACTGTAATCAAAATAGAAAAAGTAAACACTAATACGGTTGGAATTCAACATCAGCACTTCAAAGCCCCTCAAAAAAGAAAAAAAAAAAAAAAAAAGAAAAAAATCATTTAAAACTATTAAATTGCAAACGAGAAATTGTAAAAAGAACGCTTCCATAGGTTTAGGCTTAGCATTCCAGTTTCTTCGCGTGAGTAGTGAAGTCTCACGCGAAAACATTTGCACGCTCATGTTAAACCTACAAAAGTGTTCTTTTCAGAATTCTTGCTTGAAATTTAATATTTATTTATTTTTTCATATGATACCGAGGTCGATATCTAACGATGTCTTTGTATGACTGATTTAGTCTCATAATTCATATAACTATGACATTAAACGCCTCAATACTACAACTATCATAAAATTTTTGAAAATAAAATCTTCATATACGGAATCCGGTTCTTAAAGAAAAAATTATATATTTTTAAGAGAAAGAATATGACCAGTTATACCTCGTAAGATGGAAACCTGTTTAAAGCGGAATATATTTCGGTTTGGTTTTCAAGGTTTTAATGAATCCATATTTGAAAAATCTGATTACGTATTTAATGATCATACACTTAAAATTTTCAAAATCTGCCTATTAGAGATTTATTAAAATAATTAACGAGGGGTGGGGCAAAATATGCATGAATTTTGCCCCCCCACACACCCTGAAAAGCTAGTTTTGGCTCTCAAACACATAATTTACTGCTACGAATATATAGAAGTTGACATACATGATTAAATCCGTGGGAAACATATGAATAATCAGGGGAGAACTACGTTTTTCACGGTTTTTAAGAAAATTGAAAAAATTTTCTTACTTTTGAAATGGCTTACTGCGCTTGCTATTGGGTGTATAAAAAAACTGTAAATATGAAAGTTGTAAAGAATTTTGTCCTCTTTAATATTGTAATTGACAAAAATTATGCTACTGCAACGGCTATTGAGATATTTAAAAAAAATCGAAAAAAGTCCCAAAATTTTGTTGTTTTTCGGCCACAGAAAATTTAGCCTTAAGAAATTTTGTTGGAGAACTTGGTTTTTCCATGTTGGCATCATTATAAACAATTCAGAAAAAAAAAATCTTCTACCCGATTTTTTGTAAGGTAACCCCCCTTTTTTTGTACATTTCCCCTGGACTACTTGCCCACGATACGGATTCGTCTATTTTATATACCATATTTTCCCCTATACTGATTAGTCACTCCCAATATTTTTAAAAAGATTTACATGGTATGATTTTTTGATATTTAATATAAATTAATGTGATCATATGTCCTCATTTTCTGTGGATAGCACTTATATTGAAGACAATTTACTCATTAAAAAAAAATAATAATAAGTGATATATTCGCATAATCTGACCAGGTGGCTTAATCCAATTAGCTATCCCATCAGATGTAGATATGTCTTAGGATTGAACATTCTTCAGAAAATGAGGAAATTTTCTGGTCAACATATATCCACCACCATCAGCCACTATATGAAGCTGTTGGACTAAATTTTGAGTTTAGATTTGTAAAACTGTCAACTAATACTTTACGAATATTAGGCAATTTTTATTTTTTTTTCTCCCAAATGAGATATTAGTGAGCTGAATAAGTGTTATACGAGGCAGCAGCATATATTAAGAAATACTGTATTGTGCATCAGTGATAATGGAAATTAGGGAAGTCTGATAAAGATAGTCAGGGAAAAATTAGAGAACTTTTCCTTTAAACTTCTGTAGACACCATGTTGCAATAAATATTTAATTTTTGAATAAAGACATTGCCAAATGAACTCTATAAGTTAGGATTGTAAATAATGATGAACAGTGCTGCACTGTCTTTTATTACATCTTTTTGCGATGCTCCATTTTCTCTCAACTGAACGAGTATGACATCCGGTGTTAAGACCATCAAAATTATATTTGTGATTTACCGTGAAATGTTCTTAGCTGGCATCTCACAAAAAAACTTTCTTTATGTATAATTCCATAGCCTTGAAACAAGTTATTGTAGGTTCCTCGTCATCACTTCCAAATGGTAAAAATCATCTTGGTGCAGCAAAAAATGTAAGTTATAACTTAATAAAAATATTTTGATTAAAAAAATAGCAAATAAAGCTGTTTTTCATGATTATGATAAAATAATAATTTAAGGCGTAGGTAGATTTTGAAGTTAAGTACTAATTTCACCAACAAAAACTAAATCAAGGTTAGAGATAAACCAAGTTTAACAATTTTATCTAGCCTTTTTTGACGATTTTTTAATTTATTTTTTCTGTAGAGCTGGTTTTATCAGAATTATGTTAACGAATGAATTATGTTATGCAACTACACTGCTCAACAAACCTGATACTTTCTGATACAATTATGATACAATTAAACGTAAAAGTATAAAATGAGTAGACCTATCACAAGGTGTTTTTCTCCCTCATTCACTGGTTTTTCTGCTTTTGTTGGTAAATTCGGTTCAAAACGTCAACTTTGACAGTATTTTCTGAAACATCTATTGTGTTAACAAAAAAAAAAAAAGAAAATGTCCTTCAATTTCATAGTTTCTGTATAACAGCATCTTCCAGTTTCATGCATTTTCAAACAAAAATGAATTAAAACTTATGTCATAAAATTGCCGCTTTAGATTTGAGAACAGCCATTTATATGAATTTTTTCTTCAACCCCTATATATATTTTTTTCTATAAGAGTTGGTCCTATCAAAATCTTGTCAATATAAAAGTTGTAGATAAGATTAAGAAGATTTATAATAAATTTAAGTGAATTTGATATCTTGTGAATTGACGAAGTAATGAATTTTTTTCTTCTTAACCCCCCCACCCCTTTTTTTTTTTGCCCCTTGAGCCCATTTTTAATGCTATCAAGAATCTGTTATACATAAATTTTTGGCCTTTTTCTTAGAAGTAATAATAACTTTAAACTGATTTGGTATGTATTGTAATTAAGAAGTTGTCCATTAACGAACTTGACCGAAATTTTCTGCCCCTGATTTTATGTTTGGAAGAGATTTGTGCAGAATTATGGAAGTTATCGTGACCATAAAAAAGTGATATAGATAGATAAAGTTTTGAACTGGGGGTGGTTTTGGGTTCTAGGGGTCATGATCGGCATAGATCTGCAAAAAATTTTCATAACTTCTAATGTATGGGAGAATGTAATAGGTAGTATTTCTTACGAATTCTACCTAAAAATAGGTACTTTTATTTTAGCCTGGTGCAAATCTTGCCTGTAGCTGGTTTTATTTTTTGCATGTGAAAATTAGAAACAATGCTTTGATGTTGAATTAAGATGTTTTGCTTAATGGAATTATTATTTATTATTATTTGTATTTTAAATAGAATAAATGAAATGCATGTATTTTTAATGTATATGTATTTTATATGAAGGCTATGTATTTTAAATGAAGAGTAAAATGTTTACATTTTAATTGAAGTAAAATGCAATATAAATGAGGACGGTGGAAACAGTATTTGGCAATTTATCACTATGCCTGGCTAATATATAAATACTATAAAGATGCACTTATGAAGTGCACTAAAATATACATTCAGTACAATATGTGGTGCAAAAAATATTTATAAAACTAGTTATGGTAGAAACGCACCACGTTTGCCATGTTTGATGTGCAATTTCCAACTTGTTTTTACTACAATGCTTCGAAACCCCGGATGTAATTATAAATAACCCTGTATTTGCTTAAATTTAAATATCACTACATTAACAAAAAAAAAAAAGATAAAAAAAGCATCCATGCTCATTGTGATACACATTTTCAGCTGCAGTGGGATCCTCTGAAGCTTAAATCCTCTGTAGTTATCACTTCTGATGATTTTTTAGAAGATAAGATTTTATTTTAATTGATTTTTCTAAGCGTTGTGTCTGCATATTACATAGATGACACCATCTCCAGAAATATAGGATAAAATACAGTAATAAAGTACAAAATATAGAAATTTGCTCTAAAAAAAAAAAAAAAAAAAAATAGCAATTTATCAAATTACAACGACCATTTGCAAAACGATTTTTTCGAAGACTAAAATTTAAGACATAAAAAATCGCACGGAGTTGATCATACATTACGTACACCATGAATTAAACATTAATAGTGTTATTACACGTAAAAATTGCAAGCCAAAAATATCGCCTGCGACCCGTCAGATTTCATGAAACTTAAGTATTATCCACCTGAAACTTACTTAAATATCCAAGCATTTCATTGGCTGTTCGGGAAAAGGCTTTTCCATTGTCAGGTTTCCAAGAAATCTGACAGCCAATTTTAAATGAAATTTCATTCTTAAACTTCTAAACATCCGACAATATTACTTTTTACACTGTCGGATAGAGAAAAAAATGTACTTTTAAATGCAATTTGTTTGAAAGCTGTATCTCAATTTGTTTCTGAGTTTTTTTTTTTTTTTGTAGTTTTTATTACTTTTTTGTCATAGTGGCAACAGAAGGTATCCATCGTTGTTGAAATTAAAGGGGAAATACAGATTACTGTATAGACCAATCATAAAACGAATAAAATGCGGATTAAACCAATGAAAACCTTCAGATAAGCTTTTAATTTCCCATCCTGACGAGAACAATAACCATTTTTCCAAATGGTTAAAAAATGCAATTTAACAAACTACAACGACCATTTGGAAAATGATTTTTTCAAAGACTAAAATTTAAGACATAAAAAATCGCACGGAGTTGATCATACATTACATACGCCATGAATTAAACATTAATAGTGTTATTACACGTAAAAGTTGCAAGCAACAAAAATCGCCTGTGACTCGTACATATTATCCACCTGAAACTTAAGTATTATCCAAGCATTTCATTGGCTGTTCGGGAAAAGGCTTTTCCATCGTCAGATTTCTTGGAAATCTAACGGCCAATTTTAAATGAAATTTCATTCTTAAACTTCTAAACATCCCACAATATTACTTTTTATATCGTCGTATAGAGAAAAAATGTACTTTAAAATGCAATTTGTTTGAAAGCTGTATCTCAATTTGTTTCTGAGTTATTAATTTTTTTTTGTAGTTTTTATTACTTTTTTGTCATAGTGGCAACACTCTGTTGTCCATCTCTGTTGAAAGTAAAGGGAAATACATATTACTGTATAGACCAATCAGAAAACGAATAAATTGCAGATTAAACCAATAAAAACCTTCAGATATGCTTTTGATTTCCTACCCTGATGAGGACAATAACCATTTTTCTAAATGGTTAAAAGAATAATTTATTCATTGAATTTAGATTTTAGATTCCTAGCATGCCACAAGTTGATTCCGCGATGGAATTTTTTAGAGAATATTTGTGAAAAATGTTAAAAAGTATAGATTTAAAAAAATTGTATGACTCTTGAAATACAAATATTTGACTCCTCAAGAGTGTCCCAAACTCCTTGAATTTAACTAGTTTATTCTTGATGTAGTCTTTACAATGTTAATGTGTATGATATTAACATGCACAGCTCATATGACTTGAGTTCTGAATTTAAAATTTTTACATTAGAAGCATATATTACAGGATGCTTTCATAAACATATTGCACGTAAATTTTCAGTGTTGCGCAATGAAGTATGTTGTGAAAATTGTAAGGTTTACGAAATAGACTTGTTGGAAAGTATGAATGTTGAAGTTGTGTGTTTTGAATAACAATTCACCACTGAAATATAAAATCTTTGTAATAAGCCACATTATTGAAAAACATTATTATTATTATTGTATAGTTTGAACTGTGCAGTACAGAAAACAATTAAAGATAAATGTATTGTAAAAATAATCCTCTATTGAATCTTTTACTATCTGTAATAACTTCAACGCATTTTATCTTAATAAAACGATGCGAGATACTTTCTTATTAACTCAGATGAGTCTAGAAAGGACACCTTAGTGGCAGATATAAAATTAATATAGTAGCAAATTTCAGATATTAAAATAATTGTAAAAATTGTAGAGAGAGATACCGTATATACTTGCGTATAAGTCGAGGAATTTCTGACATTTTTCGGTAAGCAAAATTGGGGGTCGACTTATACGCGAGTCAGTTAAAAAAGCAAAAAAAAAAAAAACTTCGAATACTGCAAAAATATGGCATTTTATGTGTATGAATAGAAAAATAATATATAAAATATACAAATAATAATAATTTATCATTTTTAAAAATTTCAGTGATTTGATTTTGTTAACTTACTACCATTTTGCATTGGCAAGTGAAATCTTTGGTTTGATTTTGTGCAAAATTGAATCAAAAAGTTAGGGGGTCGACTTATATGCGGGTTTTTGATTTTTTCCAGAATTAGCATTCGAAAGTTAGGGGGTCGACTTATACGCGAGTCGACTTATATGTGAGTATATACGGTATATATGCATCCTAAAGAATATGTGTCAACTGGAAAAACAAATTATTAAATAATTATTACTCATAAAATATCCAAAATTTGTCATTTTACTGATTCTAGATGTTGCCATATTAATGTTAATTGAAAATATACTAGTTTCATAATATTATTTTTAACCATTTGGAAAAATGGTTATTGTTCTCGTCAGCAGACTTACAAGGGCACCACCAAACATGATGCGCACAGATTTTGATGATTTTAATGTATGTTGTAGGGGTCATACCACTAATTATTCTGATGAAAGGATTTCTTCAAATGGGCCTTAGTTTTTGAAAAATTGGGGGTTAAAGTTCAGCGTATATTTCAAATACCCATTAGTATGACATTCTGTATATGAATTCGTGGCTCAGCGGTAGCGTGCGAGCTTACGGATCAGGGCATTGCGGGTTCGATTCCACCCTGGAGCACTTTTTTTCATTTTTATTATTTACTTTTTTACTTATTTATTACAGGCTTCAGCTAATGCAACAGCATTCTTTTTGTGCCACAATGGAATATAATCGCGTGGTTCAGGTGCAAATTCTTCAGGTACAAAATTCTCACGATCTTCATGAAATCCTGGATACTATAAAAAAATATTTAACATTCAATTGTTTGATTTCGATTTTTTTTTAACAATGAACAATGAAATATAACGATTTTTTTTTTTTTTTTTTTTTTTGTCTAAAGTAAAAAATTATACCTTTGTAAATTCGTTAAATTCATCTTCTTCATTCAATATCAATTCCTCGGACTCAATAATTTGTCGATCTTCTAATATTTCTAAAACTGCACCATGAAATTCTTCATGCATATCAATAGAAGCACCGGATATTTCATCCGGTGGAGAACTTTTAAACAGATCATTATTTTGTAACAACGTCTCGCAATATTTTAATGCATTTGTAATTCAGCCTTTTTGTTTCTCTTCCAAACGAGAATTTTCCGCATCAGCGCTGGTACTTTCCATAACACAATCTTTAGCATTCAATCTGTCACAATCTGTAGTCTTCTTTTAATTTTCATACCGAAATTTTCCCTATATATAACAATATTTCAAATCTTCTAATTGTCTGCAAAAGAAGCTAAACGAGATCAATAAAAGAAGCAGACGATTAAAAAATATATAAATATATTTATATGTATCGTAAATTTTACCTCATTAACAGACGATTTTTGCAATCCAGTTGAACTTTTATGAATCACGTGGAGAGTGTTTTTATTTGCTATAATAAAAAAAAAATATTTTTAAATGTAATTTTTTATTTGTGCAAACGAAAAATGATATTGGGGTTGAACTTTAAAGATAAATGTATTTTACAGAGTATTAAAAATTTGTACAACTGGTAAAAAACTTGTATTTAAGCATTACTGCTTTAATATTTTATTACTCTTTCGAAGATATGCATTTTTGAATAATCAGATAGAAAAAAGAAAAATCATTATTTCAGAATTGTGCTTAAAATAAAAAATGTAAATAATAATTATTTTTTTTTAAAAATTAGGCATAAATTAGTTTTGGAGTTTTGTAAATAGAAATATTAGTTTAAAATTTGAAGAAAAAAATAAATTGCCATGAAAAATTCAAAAATGTAAATGTAATTTATTAAGAAAATATTAAAGTTCAAAGCTGTAGAATGTCCAATTCTGTTTAAAATTTTTAACGTATAAAAAATATAAGTAAAAAAGAAAAAAATCTTCGAAGTGGAATCGAACCCGCAATGTCTTGGTCCGTAGGCTCGCACGCTACTGCTGCACCACGAATTCACATTCGGAATGCCATACTAATGGGTATTTGAAATATACGTTGAACTTTAACCCCCAATTTCTCAAAAACTAAGGCCGATTTGAAGAAACCCTTTCATCAGAATAATTAGTAGTATGACCCCTACAACATACTTTGAAATCATCAAAATCTGTGCGCATCATGTTTGGTGGTGCCCTTGTTAGATAAAATGTAAAACTGTCTGCAAATTCAAATAATTTCTTAAAAATTTTCTGCAAAAAAACACCACGAACCTCCTAAGTCCTATATCGCCGCTAACAGCAAAAGTGAAAAAGTCTTCTTTCCAATCCCTCACATTACGTTACATGACCTCCTCTCCCCCTCCAGTTTTCTGAATTAGACTTTATTGAAAAGAGGATAATGTTTACATAGATATTAAAACCGAATTCCCCTTTCGAATGTAAAAAAGTCTCTGCAAATCACAGAGAAATGCTAAACAAGCGCTTAAACATTCGCTAAAATTTCCAACCAAATAAACTTTATTTAAAAGAGATCAACATTTAACATTTACTTTTCAACACAAAATTTATTTTTAATCTGTTAAATTAATCTGCAAAGCCTAAAATAATCTGCAGCACCTACTTTGGTGCTGCACTGTTTCTGCTACCAAGCCTGGCAAAAAAAAAAAAAAAAAAAAGCATTGTACCTGCCGTTCCGGCATAAGCCCCACACTTCCAATATTTTTAAGTTTTAAAAATATATATGCCACGGCGCTTCTTCCATGGTACGTGGCAAATAATTTCTAGATAGCTTTTTTTTACCTGCAGACCTTCTCACAAGTCTGCGACGGGCCTCACATAGATTCTCCGCCTGGCGTCTTAATAATTTTTTTTTTATGAAAAATTTGTAAAAAAAAAAAACCCATCAGAACTGTCTGCAAACTTTGAAAATTTTTTGCGAATGGCATTCGCATGTTCGTCTATATTATCTGACTCTGCTCGTCAGGGTAGGAAATCAAAAGCATATCTGAAGGTTTTTATTGGTTTAATCATCCTTTTATTCGTCTTCTGATTGGTCTATACAGTAATATGTATTTCTCATTACTTTCAACAGAGATGGACAACAGAGTGTTGCCACTATGACAGAAAAGTAATAAAAACTACAAAAAAATTAATAACTCAGAAACAAATTGAGATACAGCTTTCAAACAAATTGCATTTAAATATACATTTTTTTCTCTATACGATGATATAAAAAGTAATATTGTGGGATGTTTAGAAGTTTAAGAAATAAATTTCATTTAAAATTGGCCGTCAGATTTCCAAGAAATCTGACGATGGAAAAGCCTTTTCCCGAACAGCCAATGAAAGGCTTGGATAATACGTACGAGTCGCAAGTGATTTCTGTCGGTTGCAATTTTTACGTGTAATAACACTATTAATGTTTAATTCATGGCATACGTAATGTATGATCAACTCCGTGCTATTTTTTATGTCTTAAATTTTAGTCTTTGAAAAAATCATTTTCCAAATGGTCATTGTAATTTGTTAAATTGCATTTTTTTTTTTTTTTTTTTTTTTACTTATTGCTGTAACATTATTTTTGTTTGATCAACTGAATTTAGTTTGTAATTACTGTAATTGTGAACCAATCTTGCAGTTTTATTTTTTATTCATTTACTTATTTACTTTCTAGGCTATGCATTCCAGTGCTAAACTTGCTAATACTATGGCAACTACAACAAAGGTATGAATTTTTTCAATATATTTTGAAGAAAAATGTACAAAATAATTGTTAACAATGATACACTTCTATTTCATTATTTTTGATCAATATGCTTTACTATAAATGATTTTAGCTAACTTTTCATTCAATAAAAAATCAGTAACCTCAGTTTAGAAAAATATCAAAATTTACTTTTTATAAAATAACTCTACATAAAAAAGTGAACGTTTCAGAAAAGAAAACAATACAGACAATAAACAAAAATTTGTTTTTTGAGTTTCCCAGTTTTCAAAACATCAAAGCTAATTATGGCTATTTAGCACATCAGACAGAAGTACAACTTTAGGGTTTTTGTTATGTCAAATCTTATCTGTTTTGAAGTTTGAAGGCTGAAATAAGAAAATGTTTTTTCATCATTTGCAATCAATGCTTTTGAAATAAGCAATAATTTTACTTCACTGAAGACTTTATCATTAAATTCTTTTATATCATTCTCCTGACTTTTTCACCATTTAAAAGTTGTAAAACTATCGGCAAATTCTTTTCCAAAAAGATATTGCTGAATTGAATAACTTTTATCTTGAAAATTAGTTTCTAACATACTAAACAAAGGTGAAAGTAAAGCATAATTAAAAATGGAAAATTAATTAAAAGCACATAGTTTTTATTTTTTAAACTAAGAGTTAAACCAGGGTATGAAATTTAGAGTCTAAATTCAGTCAACAGTCTAAAAATATTGTTCATCGTATTTCATATCTGTTTTTTATATATATGTAAGGACTTGGTCGTTTATAATTAAAAGACTTGGCTGGTAGATGAAATAACTGACTCAGGACCTCGCTTTTTCAGTAAACTTTGTTTATTTAGCACATTTGCAGTACAAGAGACTTGCAAGTCCCCCGGAGGCCCTGAGATACCATACTTTTTCTTGTGTCACGTTATGCAGGTCAGGTATCAGAGTATGCTCACAACTCTGAAAAAGTGAGCTCTTTGGCTGAGCCCATGAGTTTTGTTATGAATTTAGAAGCCTGTTGCAAGTGTAGTATTTAGAAAAGTAAATCACTGTATATGGTTTTAAGTATTCATGTAATGTTTATTTTAACTCTAGTTTAATTTTATGAGCCCAATAATTGCCATAATGATAGTCTATTGTGATTTATGTTTTAAGTATTCATTACATCTCAATGTCAAAGAAGTTAGAAATAAAATATATAATGTGAACATTAAAAAGGTCCACAATCTTACTTAAAAAGTGACTAAAGTAATGAAAAAGATGTTGCAAGTTTAAAATATACATTTTATTTAAAACTTCTTAGTACTTTCAAGCCTTCCAAGCTCATCATCAGAGAATATCTTAATAACTAAATGTTGTTTGTTTATACAAATACGTCACTTTGTTTTGAAAATGAGAGAGTAAATAATTACTAGAGTTGAAAGTAGAAGTTTCTTGGATTGAATTTAATAATATATTTCCTCTAATTAAATTCAGTCCAAGAAACTGCTACTTCTACTTTCAACTCTAGTAATTATTTGCTCTCTCATTTTCAAAACAGTGACGTATTTGTATAAACAAACAACATTTAGTTATTAAGATATTCTCTGATGATGAGCTTGGAAGGCTTGAAAGTACTAAGAAGTTTTTAAATAAAATGTATATTTTAAACTTGCAACATCTTTTTCATTACTTTAGTCGCCTTTTAAGTAAGATTGTGGACCTTTTTAATGTTCACATTATATATTTTATGTTGAATCAAGGTGAAAAATTGCGTTTCGTCTTATGATTTTATTTGAAGTTAGAAATTTATAATAATTTTAAAAAAGGGTTTCTTTATATATGTACATCCTTATACAGGGTGATTCAGCTCGTCGGTGACAAACTTTAAGGATCGATAGAGCACACCTAGACGAACATTTTTGAATAGGGAATGTAGGGTCCCTGACGCGATGGTAAGGCGCTAGACGCTTTCGAAAATTTGGGTGCCGAAATTCGAAACGTCATAAAAACTAGGGAAATGGTTAGATTTTCTTGCTTGTTGCGTCGAAATGATTCTGTTTGTTTAGACTTTCTTCAGTACCAATTTGATAAGCGTATCTCTTAAAACATGGATAGGGGGCGCTGCAGACTTTGGAGAGCTAGACAACAACTTTAAGCCCGTTATTTTGATAATTTAACACATGCTCGCCAAAGTTTATACTCTAACTTAAAGTTTGAACCCAAAAGTAGAGCCCTGCAAAAAGCGTAAGAGCCGGAATAAAATGTCAAAGTACAGGGTGGTCGAAACTCGAAGGCTCCTAAGAGATAAACAAACAGATTTCTTGACTTATGGCATGCATTTTCATGATTCTGTTTGCTGGGGCTCTCTGAAACTCAGTTGAACGGTACAAAAAGAAACATCGATAGGGGGCGCTTTGGGCAAAAAACATAATTCGTTGACATTTCGGACGCTAACTGGAAACGGGGCGCTACGATCAGTTAGAAACAAAACAAGAGAGTAATTTACTTATCATAAGAAGCTATTAAAACTGCAGTTTGTTTGTTTTTTTTAACAAACATAGCTGGTTTCAATCATGCACAATGCGCGCAATAAAATTTACATAAGGTGCTTTTTGCTGATTTATGCAAAAGATATCGTACCATATCGATATGCAAAAGATACGTAATGCGTAGACGACAACGCGAGATGACGTAGTTGTATGCGCAGACACGTCTTTTGAACGTGCGGTACCTACTTAAGCTTCGGGTTACTTGTCTGCAGATCGGTAGTAGGATGGAACGGTACACAAACTCTGAATTGGCTGACATGCATTTGGCGTATGGCGCTGCTGGTTGTAATGGACGAGCCGCTCAGCGGTTGTACGCCGAATGTTACCCCAACAGGCAAATCCCCTGCCATGCCTTCTTCGCTCGAGTACACCAGAGGTTGTCCACAACGGGATCTTTCGACGGAGGCAGGCCTGAACGGGAGCGATCAGTGAGCACCCCCGACAACGAAGAGGCTGTGCTTAACCTGGTTGAGGACAACCCAGGTCTTAGCACGAGAGATATCGCCAGACATGTTGGCATTTCGCAAGCAACTGCGTGGCGCATCTTACGTTCCCGGAATCTGCACCCCTACCACATCCAGCGGGTGCAGTTGCTCAGAGAGCAGGATTTTGGCCCTCGAGTGGAATTCTCAAGATGGTATTTGGCGATGAGATCCAGGGATCCCCGTTTTGTAAACAGCATTTTGTTTACGGACGAGTCCACCTTCAGCCGGGAGGGAATGTGGAACGCCCACAACAGTCATGTGTGGTGTGATGAAAATCCACATGAAACCAGAAGCCGAGCAGCCCAGGAGCGTTTCTCAGTAAATGTGTGGGCCGGCATTCTGGGGGATTGCCTCATTGGCCCTTATTTGTTACCTGAACGGCTGACAGGTGGAAATTACCTGATTTTCCTGGATCAAGTGCTGCCGCAGCTTCTGGATGAGGCGCACATACCCGAAGGTTCGCGTCGCCAGATGTGGTTCCAGCACGATGGAGCTCCGGCCCATTACACGAACGACGTGCGTCTCCATCTAAACGCAAGGTATGGCCAGCGGTGGATCGGGCGTGGGGGTCCAGTTCACTGGCCTGCCCGATCACCAGACCTCACCTGCTTGGATTTCTTCCTTTGGGGTTACCTGAAGGCCGAGGTATACCATACACCTGTCAGCAGTGCTGAAGAACTTGTGGCGCGCATTGTGGCAGCTGCAGGGCAGATCAGAGATACTCCTGGCATTGTTGGAAACACACACTCCTCAATGCGACGGAGGTGCGAAGCCTGCATCATGGCCCAAGGTCGAAATTTCGAGCATCTTCTGTAGTGTTATTTTTTGTAAATAAATTTCCAGTATCATTGATGTTTTTGGTCTAAATTTATTCAGAAGTGTTGAGCAGAGGTAGAAAATGTGTTTTCATTATTACTAACTGATCGTAGCGCCCCGTTTCCAGTTAGCGTCCGAAATGTCAACGAATTATGTTTTTTGCCCAAAGCGCCCCCTATCGATGTTTCTTTTTGTACCGTTCAACTGAGTTTCAGAGAGCCCCAGCAAACAGAATCATGAAAATGCATGCCATAAGTCAAGAAATCTGTTTGTTTATCTCTTAGGAGCCTTCGAGTTTCGACCACCCTGTACTTTGACATTTTATTCCGGCTCTTACGCTTTTTGCAGGGCTCTACTTTTGGGTTCAAACTTTAAGTTAGAGTATAAACTTTGGCGAGCATGTGTTAAATTATCAAAATAACGGGCTTAAAGTTGTTGTCTAGCTCTCCAAAGTCTGCAGCGCCCCCTATCCATGTTTTAAGAGATACGCTTATCAAATTGGTACTGAAGAAAGTCTAAACAAACAGAATCATTTCGACGCAACAAGCAAGAAAATCTAACCATTTCCCTAGTTTTTATGACGTTTCGAATTTCGGCACCCAAATTTTCGAAAGCGCCTAGCGCCTTACCATCGCGTCAGGGACCCTACATTCCCTATTCAAAAATGTTCGTCTAGGTGTGCTCTATCGATCCTTAAAGTTTGTCACCGACGAGCTGAATCACCCTGTATATATATTACAGTTTACTTATCTGTTTCTCTTATTATAAATTTATGTATAGTATACAAACTATTGTCGATTAATAAAAATTATTCAAATTGTGTCTATGATTTATAAAAGTTGTAAAATTTTTAATCAAATTGTAGATGCAACATGACCAATATGCTTACACCTAACAGAGTTACAATGAACAACAATAAATAAATACATAAATAAATAAATAAATGTATAGGCAAACCCTGTTATAAAACTTCCATGAAATATAGCATTAAAAGTAAATTTGAATTTCATTCTAACATAAGAAACCTTTTTTCCCCTAATATTTTTATAGATAGGATCTCACATGCTTAAGTAATCATAAGGTAAATTACATGTTCAAAGAGTGGGAAAAGTTCTTTTCTGCAAAGCAGTAGAGAAAGAGGGAATATACAGAGAGTGATAATTATTAATTTTTGGTGAAGGTAATTAAATTGTTGCTTTGAGATTAAAATATGACTCCATATTTTTGTATGTTGCCTTTTAGTCTCTAGTTTCAAATTTCCATTCACACACACACACAAAAAAAAAAAGCCAGAAATTTCACACCCTGATTTAATTAAACCATGCTAACCTTTGTTTGGAGAGAAATCTTTTTCTATCTCAATTCTTTTTAATGGAGTAAAGTCATCATACAGGGTTCTCCTCAGGGAGAAACTGGATATCTGGTAAAACTCAAGGAAAATGATTTAGTCGTAAAATATCAGAGAAACCTTGGGAAAAAGTATAATTTCCTCCCAAACTTGATAAAACTGTTCAGTTATTCTGGTAAAAAAAGTTTATTTAAAACTAGATTTAAGATTAATATTTTCACTGTAACCTTTTTCAAAGGTAAATTAAAATACATATTTTAGTAGTTCTTTACATTCTTTCATGTCATTGAAAATGAGTTGTGGTACATATTTGCATCAATATAGAAAATATAATTATTTTAAATATATAATCATAATAAAAACTTTTAATATTCTTTTATTGTAACAAAACCTTTTTATATTATTTTCAATGCTTTAATTTTATATAAAAAAGTAAACTAAAATGTTTCTATGTCAAAATTTAACTAAATAAACAGAAATCTAACATGCAGCTCGCTTGTTTCAATGAGTTCTCAGAGGGAAGTGAAAGTTAAAAATAAATAATGTCGTCTGTGAGGGCAGGAATATTAAAAAACATTCTAGAATGAAAGAAGTTTAAGTGCACAAATGTTAAAAAGTGAAAACTGCACACGCCCATTATATCCTAAGTTCGCTATTTCGTGACAGCATCAGTGAAACAGATTCTCTTCCCTATCCCTGGAGCAAAGTGTGGCCCCAGTAGCAGAAAATTCTCCAAGTGTCTGCAACAGACACTTCAGGGGCAGAAAATAATCTGCAGTTAAAATATTTTACAATTGAAGTATTAATTAATCAGACAATCACTTACCTGTATCATCTTTATGCATTTTATTCACTTTTATTAATAATCGTAAGTTTTTGTATTAAATAATAAAAAGCTAAACATAATAAAAAGCAAAATAAAGGTTCTAGGGGAAAAGAATCTGCAAAAGAGAAAAGAAAATCTGCGACGCTCATCTCCCATCTTGAACTTTCTCCTACTGGGAGTGTGGCTATGGTTGCCAACATTATGGATAGAACTGGATTACCAGAAATAAAAGTTTATCACTAAATTTATATTTTTTTGTTGTTGTTGTTTGTCGCAGGTATAACTTTTTTTGCAGACCACAGATGCATACATCTATACCAAAATGTTGAATCGCTATAATTAGTTGTAATGTTTTGAAAACAGTAATTAAATTTTTTTTAATGTTGTGTAGCATCTGTATTATTTTATTTTCTGAAATGTTTAATTATTTTATGTAGAGTTATAAAAAATAAGTTTTGATATAATTTTTAAATTAAGGTTATTAATTTTTATTCAATTGGAAATCTAAAATTTGTGTAAAAATCAGATTCTTGTAATAAAATTTATTGATCTTGCTGTTATAGTACCTAATTTTCATTTGTAACTGCTTAGCTATATGTGTTTCCTATAATATCAAAATTCTGATTTTTATCTCTCCAATCCTGCTTTTTATGCATTTGAATGTAAGTGCAGCATTTATATGTTTTTAAATCTAAATGCATTTGATTAAGCTTATGTATTATTTTAGACTATGGGTGCTGTGAATAAACAGATGAACCCTCAGGGTATTATGAAAACTATGCAGGATTTTGAAAAAGAAACTATGAAAATGGGAATGGCAGAAGAAATAGGTAATTATTAAGACTTGTATTTACATACATGTTATAATAAAAAATCACATGTGCAGCTTGGCAAAACTATAATTTTGAATCTAAATTTATTATTTTAATTTTGGTAAATGGAAATAGATGATGAATTGTAATTATACAGGGTGTCCGGTCTCAACGGTGTCCAATGGCTAATTCCTAAACCGTTAATTATAGACATATAGTTCCAATTACAAAAATGTCTTAAATGAGGTAAAGAAGTATTTTTAAAGCAATTTAGGTTAAGAAAAACATTTATTTAAAAATTACGAAATTTAATTTTTTATACGGTCCCCCTGTCCTATAAGTGATATTTAGTAAACTTTTCCTATTTCTCTAATAAGTACGGCAAAAAAAGTCCCATTCATGTATGACTAAAATTGACCGAGTTATGACATTTTCAATTTTATGACTTAAACCACTTTTCTGTAACTGAAAACAGATGAGTTGGACCAAGCTTTTAGGGGTCGTACACAAAGTGCTTAAATTATTATAAAGGGATGTTCAATGGCTAATTCCTACACCGTTACTCAAAGACATATATTTCCAATTACAAAAAGGTTTTATATAATGTAAAGAAGTATTTTTAAAGCGATTTAACTGCAGGTGCTGACCCCATATAAATATTACAGTAGTGTTAATTTTTAGTAATTAACTTTCAGATTGGTAAAAGTAATTGAAGAAGTGAGTTTCAAAACTCACCTGTACCAGAAAATCAAATTATGGGAAATCGCGTAAAGCCTTTAAATGTGCCCATTGGTATTCACTGAAAATTTGGAGATTGTAGTTTTGAATCGTACAGTTATAGCAATAGAATCGATTGATAGAGAAACACGATTTTTTAAATTTCAGATAAGGCAAATTTCGAAACTGACGTCCTTAATTGTATTTTGACATTTTTTCTTTTTTTTATAAGGAAATGAGTGTGTTTTTTTTTGATGATTTTATTTTAAAAAGTTATATTATTTTTATAAGCTTCTAACTTACGATGTTCGTATGTATGTCTTCCTAATTCAAAATTTGCATTCCAATTTTAACTCACTTCCAAATATCCGGTCAAGATTAAATTTTGCATAATTATGTAAATTCAATGACAATGTAATATTAATATTATTTTAGGTATGTACCATTTATATTTATTTTAGAGGACCACTCCAAAAATTTCGTATACATTATTGCCTACAAACAGAAATTTTAAAATCAAAATCAGTAACATTTATGTAAGGATGTTCTAGGGTATACACTTGCTGATCCTGAATGTAGTGTACAAGATATTATCCGAGCCTGTGGCTATTCAAATTGTCAAGTATGGACAATTTTAAACAAGTATGGTGCTTATCCATATCGATCTATACTAGGACAAGAATTAGCACCAGGAGACAAAGAGCGTCGTTTTAATTTTTGTAAATTTATTTTAAACAAACAAGATGAAGGTTAATTTTTTGTGAATGAAATTATGTGGACTGATGAATGTCAGTTTACAAGACAAGGGGTCGTAAATACTCAAAACTTTCACTATTGGTCCCTGGAAAATCCACACATTATTCGTCCTAACAAACACCAAATACGTTGGTCCATAAATGTTTGATGTTGTATCTGGAAGACGTCCTTAATTGGGCCATTAATCTTCGATGACACTTTAACATCAGAAAAATACACGAATATTTTATCTGGGCCACTATCATATTTTTTAGAAGAGTACGTTTTATTACAAGATTTGTCTAAAATGTGGTTTCAGCAGATGGCGCGCCAGCCAGCACATAGATCGATAAAGCCACGCACTGTCTTAACAAGTACTTTTGGAAATACTATTATCTGATATGGAGGTCGTATTGAGTGCCCTCCCAGGTCGCCAGATTTGAATCCTTTAGATTTTTTTCTTTGGGGTTTTCTGAAAAATAAGTTATATGAAATAGAATCCACTAGTCGAGAAGATTTGTAGAATCGTATTGCTACGGCGTGTAACACCTACAATGTTGAAAAAAGTAGAAGAAGAATTTATTTCACGTGTACATTTCTGCATTGCAGCCGAAAGGAGTCACTTCGAGTACATTTTAAGATAACCTTAATTTTTATTAATTAAGTTTTAGATTAGGTAATCTAACTATGTATCATTTTCTAAAGAGTTGTGACTGTTGCTTTTATAATCATTTAGGAAAATGTCTGTTATTTTTTTTTTATTTATATTTTTAGTACAAGTTGTATATTTTGTTTTAATATGTCAGAATGTTCAAAAATCTCAAAATATAATTGTAATGTTAATTTACTCTCAATATTTAATGTTAAATTTTATATCTGACGATTATTTTTATTTCTAGTAAATTTGTGACTGACCCCTATTTTGCAGCAAAAAAGATACTCCAACTTTAAACATCTATTACTCGGTCAGTTTTAATAGCAGAGGAATGGGACTTTTTTTGTCTTACTTGTCAGTGCAATAGGATATTTTACTAAATATCACTTATAGGACCTGGGGACCATATAAAAATTTAAATTTCGTAATTTTTTAATAAATGCTTTTCTTGACCCAAATCGCTTTAAAAATACTTCTTTACCTCATTTAAAACATTTTTGCAATTGGAAATATATGTCTATGACTTACGGTTTAGGAATTAGCCATTGGACACCGTTGAGACCGGACACCCTGTATAATGGTTATATATATATAATAATTTATTTTCAATTCCTACTATTAGTTCACACACTCCTTATATTTATTTATTTATATATCTTGTTCAAATTTTCAGTTGTTAATAAAATACTTATTATTCATCCTATCAAGTTGAAATAAATATTTTTAAACTTGTACTGGATGACAATTGATGTTAATACAGTTTTTTCAAATATTAATTCATTAATTAAATTTTAATTAATTAATTTTAGTTTTACATGGAAGACAAAATGGCAGCCATTGATTATTGAAGCATTTAATGCATCTTCATATCTATAAGGTGGGGTACCATAGGGATGACCCTGTTCTGTCGCCAAATACAGCCAAGTTTGTCACCAACTTGGCGATATATCGCCAAATTTGGCGTGGCGATATCTCTAATATTTCACCAAATTCCCATAGACTTCCATGGTAAACCTACTTGCTTATAGAAAATCAACAAATTGAGATATTTTAATGCAACAAAAACTAATATTAGCTTAAGGGATTATATTAAATTTTTCTTTGATGACCTAAGTAGGAATTGACTTTAAAAACAAAATTTGTATATTACTTGTAATATGTGAAATGTGATATAACTGTATTACATTTTCAAGCTGAAAAAAAAATAATTCTTCATGATATAAATATTATTCTTATGTTAGATAGTTGTATGAATCATATGTCACTTTGTGTTTAAAAACTATTCTTGTTTAAAGCTTGGCTAATTTGCGAAATGGGAATTTGTAAAGGTTGTTTTTAGATTTTGATATTAACAGCAAACAATGCTTGAAATAGATTAGCTTTTTCAATTGACAATGTAAATTCTTTTTTACCAATTTTACTATTTTAATTTATTACATTCAAATTTTGTGGATGAAAATGATAAATTTTATCTAAGGCCTTGATTGAAAATGAATTTAATGAAAATTTATAACAATAACCCTTTTTACACCGATAGAAAACTTCCACGTTTTCTCGTGTAATAAGAGACAGCTTTTGTACCGATTTTTAAATGAAAAAAAAAAGCTGCAACTATTATGCGAGGAAAACTAATACCAAATATCGTATATACTCATGGTAACATATCCCAGTATATAAAAACCTGTAATAAAGAAAGTCATAACTTATCGATTGGTTGCAGACCATGTGCTGTTTATGAAAATGTCTGTCAGTTGAAAGAAAATGGGGTGGTAAAAGTTTTTACACTTTATGGTAAATTTATTTTATTTCCATATAGTTTGCAAATGACATGAGAATAAAGTCAAACAACAAAGATGGGGGGGGGGGGGGGAGCTTGCCTCAAAATTGAAAGCAGTTAAAGCTGTCTGTACATGCCCAAACCACAGTTATCAAGGTGAATAATACCATAATTACACAAAGAAAATAGACTGTTACTGTGTTACTTTTATGTAGCCAAATTAGTTTGGTGAATTTTTATGCTTAAAATAACATTCAATTTTTATGCTAAGGTGACTAATACAATAATTTAAAATGACAAATTATTTATCTAGGGAAATATCTTTGCTTATCAACTTGACATATTTTTTATTTGGATGCAGTCAAATATTAATTTTCTTTCTTGATGTATTTTTATAAGTATATTAGAAAACAATTCTAAAAATTATATTGACAATAATCCTTGAAGTAGAAAACTTTCTGGTAATCTGTAATATCCATTTAAGCTTTTTCAGATAATCTGCAACTGCATTTGAAGTATGGGTAAGGCAGGAAAAGGTGATTTTTTTTACCTACTGGTTGTTAGATATAAAATTATTCCATTTTTGGAAATTTATGGTTTAATTCAACCTCACATTCTTCTTCTCCAAACATAATTTTAATTTAGATATTTATATCCAATTCTAGATCTGTAATATCATTTTGTTAAAAGTTTAATAAAATAAAATAATTATTTTATATTAGCCGTCTCTGGTGACCAGTTTGGTCACCTTGAAATGCATGCTAAGCATTGCAACAGGTTATTTTTATATACAATTTATTTGCTTAATCCTTTGACAAATCGGAAGGTTCTAACAGAAAAATCAAGAATCTGTTACGATCATGGCTGCATTTTGTATCTTGTTTGTTATGTATTTGAGCTTTCTTGACAAAAACCGCTTAACTTATCTAGCCACCTCTGGCGACCAGTTTGGTCTCCCTTAAATGTATGCTAAGCATTGCATCATGTTACTTTTATCCCTAATTTAATTTACTTGCTCAGTCAGTCGCCAAATCTGAAGATTCTGAAAAGGAAATCAACAAGTCTTTGCGATCGTGGTAGCACTTTATACTCCTTTTATAGTTATGTATTTCGTCCTTTTTTACAAATACCACTTAATTCACTTAGGCATTTATGCTTTATTTCCGTCTGCTTATCAGTTGCAATACGTTAGCTAAGGAGGGGATTTTTAAACCTATTAAGTAATCTTCCATAACTGGGACCACTGCCTATTGGCATATTGTAGCTAATACAATTTGGTATAATGGAATATTTATGTCAAAAGCGATTAATGATATTTACATTTAAAATTATTGTTGCTAATATCTGTTTGTTTCATCCTAACCATGGCAGTAGACTTGATTACAGAAGTTTAGAAAATCTATCATTATTATCATCTAATCATATCTTTGATAATGTGACTTAACCAGGCTGCATACTACAATTTTTATAACTACGTAACTCATTGACTTCGGCATTTATGCTTAATTTATACTGAGTTTTAAGATCCATACCATGTAAATACACTGCGCCAATAATAGCGCCTATAATACTAATTGCAGTAACACTTTTTTTATTTCGATATTGTAACTCGACAATTAATATTATGTAGTCTAAATTACGAAAACATTTTATTTCAGTGCCAAAGCATTGTTTCTGATTTACAGGCACAAAAAATAACAACAACTGTTGGTGAGCATTGTGAAATTTTAAGTGTTTTAACTGAGATTTGTTCATAAATTATCTAAATTAAACTTATTTAACTTAAACATGCTGTTACTTCAACATTATTTTTTAGTATTTGGAAAAAAATATATTTTAATTTTTCAAATCATGCATTTATGATTTTTTTCATTATTTAATAATTAAATAATGAAACAATATGCTTTTGTTTTCATTAATTTGATTTCTGAGTTCATAAAGATCACAATAAAGTAATGTAACTAAGAGAAATTGTAAAATAAAACCTTTGTGAATGCAAACTGTAAACAAATGAAGTGCCACCATTTTACCTACTATGACATCATACAAATATTGTCCATTCATTGTTGGAGAACTTGCTTTGTGAATGATTACCTCAATGTTAAAATAACTAATCATTGTTTAATGTCTAATATACAAAATTAAAAAATTAAAAATGTATTACAATTCATCAGACATACAAGTTAAAATTACATAAATACATATACAATTAAAAATGCAAACGTTTGGGATTAAGTTTTAACATGTCATCAGTGCAATAACATTCAAATGACCAGAAAATTATGTATCATGTTCAGACCTGCCAACTGCTACGAAAAAATCGTAGTTGCTACGATTTGGACCTATAAACTACGATGCTACGAAAATCTGTCTTAAACTACGATTTTTTGCAAAAAACACAAAAGCATTTTTTGTTTCCAGTTGCAATGTTTATCCCGCGCAGCATATTTTTCATGAGTGATTCTGTTCCGAAATTTCCAAGTATTCATTTCCGAAAGTTTAAAAAAAATGGCCGTTAGTCCGAAAATTCGGACATTAAAAAATGCTCATGAGAAAAAAAAAATTCTGGGCTGCAAAAAAACTTTCTTAACATAAAGCACTCTAATCGTCTTTTTGTAAATATTTATACAGGAATTCCCTTCCTTAGAAACAAGGGTGCCATTTTAAAAATTCTGGAGGGGGTTCCTCGAGAGGCAAGGTGTGAAACAGTGTTCAAAATCACACGATTTGCGATAAACTATCGCAAATTTCGACAAATGACCGTGAAAAGAAAATGAATTTCGTCAATTGGTCGCAGAAGAAATAAATTTCATTAAAGGATCGTGGTAAAAACGGGAATTTTGTCAAAATATCGCAGAAAGAAAATATGAATTTGATCAAAAGATCAGTAAGATATTGCAAATTTCATCGAAATATTAGTAAGTAAGAAAACGCAAATTTCCCCGAAAGATCGCAGAAATAAAACACTAATTTAGTCAAAGGACCATGGTAAAAAAATGCAAAATTCGTCAAAAGTTCATGGTAAAAAGTGCAGATTTCAACAAAGAATCGTGATAGGAAAATGTGAATCATGATTGTGGGAAAAAATTGTGAATATCCTGAAATGATGGCGGGAAAAAATTGCGAATTCCGTCAAAATTTACTGCACTGGGCTAAAAAATTGGAATCGGGCTCCTTTTACAAATGTAAAAGAAAACTGCTGCGAAACAAAAATAAACTCTAAAAATCGTATAAAAATTTTCAGAGGAAAAAAATTACTATATTGAGTTGAAAGACGGAAACCTTATTCCTTTTATGAATGTCAAAAGATGGCTGTGAAACACGAAAAACCAACCAAGCAACCACTAGATTAATTTAAATTTTGTGTGCTACGATTTCTCATTTTCAAAGGTTGGCAGGTCTGCATGTTTAACTGTAAACATGGCCATTTGAATGTTACTGCACTGATGAGGTGTTAAAACTTAATCCGAAACGTTTGCAGTTTATATTGTATATGTATTTATGTAATTTTTATTTGTATGTCTGATGAATTGTAATATATTTCTAATTTTTAGATTACTTCAATGGTTTAATATTTTTTGCCAATCATAATTAATGAATCTCTGGTGTTTGTTTAGGTTTATAGAATGAGATATTAAGCTGTCAACTTAATTTCAACTGAAGTTATCTTAGGATATATGTATTTTTTTTAAATCTAAATTGAAAGTAATGTTTTGATCTTTAAATAAAATGTTTTCGTTTATTTTATTGGTTATTTCTATTAATCATTTATGTAGGTACTTTTCCATTATAGGGCATTTTTAATAAAAAGCTTGGCGCAGTGTGGGCTTCAGAAAGGGAGATATGTTGCCAAAATATATAAACAGCTATGAAAACAAACTTGATGAATTTTTATTTTTGTTTATATATTATTTATTATTAATAATTATTTATTTAAGTACTTTACTACTGTAGGATCCTTTGCATTTTTTAAAAAAGCTTGGCGCAATTCAGGTTTCAGAAAGCGAGATATGTTGCCAAAATATATAAACAGCTATGGAAACAAACCTGATGAACTTTTATTTTTGTTTATATATGTATTTATATATATAAAAATTTATTTCTAAATATATATTTTTTTTAATATATACAAATTACTTCTGTTTCTTTATAAAAATAGCTTCTTTTTATTAAACTAGGGGGCTCGGCCCCCTACGAGCTACGCTCGCCAACCCCCGTCCAGACACCGCAGGCTCTAAATGCACGCTAATTTGATCGGCTTTAAAAAGATTTCGAAAGATTGAATTATAATTTTAAAAACAGTGGCGATCTCCCTATAAACGAATTTCTATTCATTTCTCTTTGATTGGGGAATTTTAACGCCAAATCCGTTGCGGTACTACTTGATTATCCCGTCGACCAATTTCGCCAAATTATATAAATCGTCAAACCACTCGCCAAATTATACAAATTGACATAATTTTTATTTTAAATAACGAAAGAACAAATAAATTCGTACAACATTAATAAAAATACAAATAAAACGTCGAAATAAAAATAACTTGATGACGTAGACACATGCAACAACATTTCAAAATAAGCTAATATAAAAGGAATTAAGTAAACAGAGTCTTTGTCTCCTGGTATTTTTTAACAAAGCAAAAAGAAAGTTCTTTTGAATGAGACGTTTTAAATTAATCGTTTTTAATCTGACGTAATTTTTACCAAGCTATTCTTTCTCTTTTAAATAATCACGTGAAAGTACTTTTGTTAGCAATGAAATATTATTTGCGCTTTCCTAACAAAAATAGTTGAAAATATCCTCTCAAAATATTAAATAAATGTCTAGCGCAATTTCTAAATTTAAACTTTTTTGCAATATTATTTTGTGTTCATTTTATGTAATAACTATAATGTGACGTAAATATGACGTAATTTCTCCTAAGACTTCTAACGCATGTTAATGAATTTATTATTTTACAATATCCTTTCTCTTTTAAAATTCAGGTGTATACTTTTTATGACGTAATTTTTAATAAGTTCCTGCTTTTTATACATAATTATTTAATTCTAATTTGAAAGTTTTTTTCCTGTTTATAATAGTCACGTGTAAATAAATTTTTAATTTGAAGCAAACATTATTGCTTGCGCTTTTTATACAGTTGGCAACAGTTTAAATTAGTACAATTTTCTGAAATCTGTAAAAAATATCTCTAGAAATGCTGAAAATTTGAATTTAAAATAGAAATAAAACCTGAAAAAATGAGTCAAAATAAAAAAATTAATGCAATCTACACTCAGGCAAATTCTAACGCATAAAATGATCTAAAAATGATTACACTGCCATGTATAGTTTTTGCTGCTATAAAACTTTTTTAGTGGAACGATTTTGTCCAACTTTAGCATTAAATATCTCTTAAAATAATTCTTCGATTTGAAAACTGTCTGCATCAGTGTGTTTATCAAACATTTCTGTATAAAACCACTGATTTTCATATTTTTGTATGCATTATTTTTCTCAATATTAACGAAGAAAGACCTCCGGTCACAAAAAATTCAAAACCGGCGGCGGTGACAGCGGTAGTTACTTTTTTTTAGAATAGAGAGATAAATTGTATACATATGGAAAAAATCGCTTGTGAATATGAAACAATAAATAGGTTCTCAGAAAATACATTGCCCAACTTTCTCACCAAGAAACTTTTCTCTATTTCACCAATCTATAAAAATTAAAATAACATGGCTGATTTTAACGAAGATTATCGGGATCCGGATGAGTTCACTCAGGAAGTGTTATATATTTAGCGCTATTATATATATAATGTATCTGTTACATATGTATTTTAAATGAAATTAGTGATAGGTTTATATTTTAAATGAAATTATGGCGATGGAACCCTATTTGGTGATTTAATCATCTGTGCCCAGCTAACATAAAATAGCAAAATGACCGCCTGGCATATAAAAAGTTAAGCAGTCAGCTCGGAACTATTGATGACAGTCACATGATTTAGGCTTTTATTATATAGATTCTTCAGTCAAATAAAATAATAATAACAACAATAATAATAATATAATAAAATTTCTTAGTTTGATTTCTCTATATGTATTTTATGTCTTGGAGATCTGCATGGACTTAGATCTGGACTTTATTGTTTTCTGCAGATTCAGGCTGAGCTTGAGCAGAACTTAATTTTTTCCAGGTTGGCAATTTGTTTCATAAAGATAATAGAAATATTTAATGTAAATTTGTTTAATGAAATCTTTGGAAATTTAGAAGATTTGAGATTGGCCCTGATTGGGATGAGCCTGATTCATTGATTTTACACATGCCAGCCTTGGCCCAAACTTTCAGCTCGAGCCGGTTACAAGTATGAAAATTTCTGCCCTTGCAGACCTCTAATATATGTGCTCATGTGCTTAACTCTTTAATCAATGAATCACTTTTGATAATGCTTTTTATTTATAACGATACATTTATCAAATGATCTCATGAAGATTGAGTTTAATTTATTAAATATTACACTGAAAATATAAAATAAATTTTTAGACATCAATTTTAAAAATTATAAATAAAGAAATTAATAAATAAGGCTATGGAGGTAATTTAACTGATTAATCTGAAGATGAACAGAAGACTTAGTAAAAGATTTGCAAAAAATATTTTCTGCAGTCAGGGTAAAGGTTAAATACTTCAAACGTTTTCTCAGATTAAATAAAGGTATTTGTAGAATATATTATATTTTTGAACTAGCTGAGTGTCAATCCAATATATTAAATTTACATTGCATGAGATCTTCTGATTTCTTGAGGGAAAGAAAAATCTTACATTATTACATTTAAAAACTAGTCGGATGTACAAAACTTTCTTCTATCTCATGCATGTCAATACCTCAAAATTTGTTATCATTATACCAAAATTAAATGGCAATCTATGGTCATCATGAGGATTCTAAAAAGATGAAATTCCATGCGTTAGTTCTTGAGATCTGACTATCACTGAAATCATGTACATCCAGCAAAATGCAGCATAGCAGCGCCACCAAAAGGGGGATTTACACCACAATCTAATCATCCTCAACTTATGTGAACGTCTAACTGAATATGAAGTTCGGGGAAAATTCATGCATTAGTTCTTGAGATAGAGCTATTGCGCAAATCATGACAAATGCCACATAGCAGCGTCACCTGTTGAGCGATTTACGCTAATACATAATCAGCAGCTATATTAATCAAGGTATACTTGAATCTGAAGTTTGATGAAAATTCGTGCGTTAGTTCTTGAGATAGAGCTATTGAGGAAATTGTGCAAAATGCAGCACAGCAGCGCCACCTATTGGGCAATTTACACCAACACGTAGTCAGCATCATTTCATAACAAGGACTAACTGAACCTGTAGTTTGATGAAAATTCGTGCATGTTTTCTTGAGATAGAGCTACTGGGGAAATCGTGGAAATTCTGCAAAATGTAGCATAGCAGCGCCACCTGTTGGGCGATTTACACCAAAACGTAAACAGCATCAACTCATATCAAGGACTAACTGAATCTGAAGTTTTATAAAAATCTGTGCATTAGTTCTTGAGCTATTGTGGAAATACGGCAAAATGCAGCATAGCAGTGCCACCTGTTGGGCAATTTACACCAAAAACTAAACAGCACCAACTTATATCAGGGACTACCTGAATATAAATTTTTATTAAATTCTGTGCATTAGTTCTTGAGATAGAGCGCCAACAAAATTGGTGTCGCATACAGACATTTTGTAAAAACATTTTTTTTGCAATCTCTGACCCCTAAAACGTGTAAATCCGTCAAAAACAGAAAAAAGTGAAAAAACTTATAATATTAATTTTATGAAATACTAAATTTCAAGTAAGAAATTCTTTTTACATTTTAGGTTAAACAGAAATTGTGAAAATTACATTTTACAGCTTACATGATATTTGATTGCAAAACTTTATTTGTCAAAAAGTATATTGTTCTTTTAAGGTTTGGTTTCTAATTTCCTAGCTGGTGAAATGAAAATAACATCATTTTGACAAGCTTATATTAAAAAAATATTTTAGCTCTTTGAATTGTAATAAACAAGGGGGAAAAAGGGCTTGATTTTCTTTTTTTTTTTTTTTCTTTTACCCTATAAACATTTTACTTTGAGTGCCTTTGTGAAACATTTTAACTGCCATCTTTCAAAAATAATTAATTGAAAATAGTACACTGTCCTCGAAAAGTCAAGGAACAGGGACTGGGTGCTTTCGATTGTACATTGTTTGTCGAATATCTACCAAAATTATTGGCGAATTGTTCTTGAACTTCTGGGATGTAAAGAACATGTTTGATTTCATATTTCTCGGTGAAGCTTTAGTTGCGAGGCCAATTAGGGGGCTAATAATAAATTTAATAATAAAATTGAATTTTCGCAATACTTTACTGGACTTTTTATATGTTGTCCGAAATAGCTGACTACCAAATTATAAAATAATAATTTTAGAATATTCCATGCATGCACAGTTAAAAATTATTTCATGCAAATGCCCATATCTCATCAAATAATCAATATATTCATGTTTTAATTGCAGTATACTGTTGTTACTATTCTTTGTCAGGTTTTCGAATAGTTGTGTTATATTTGGTTGAAAACTCTATATATTATAAGCAAAAACCTTTTGAATTTTTCACACACACAATATTAACATCTTCACGAATATAAGTGCTATGCTTACACAAATGCACACAAACATTAAACAGGACCCAACTAGTCATTTAACACAGTGACAAACCATTTTCAGCATTTTCTGTTACATAGGTGATCACAAATATTATTTTATTATTAAATTTGTTATTAGCCCCCTAATTGTCCTCCCGTCTAAATCTTCTCCGAGAAATATGAAATGAAACATGTTCTTTACATCCCAGAAGTTCAAGAACAATTCTCCAATAATTTAGGTAGATATTCTACAAACCATGTACAATTGAAAGCATCCAGTCCCTGTTCCTTAGCTTTTGGAGGCCAGTGTATATGTTTTTTCTTTAAATTCAATTCCTGTGAATAGTGGGCAATAATTGTCCACCTAAATGCAAGGAGCTTAAACTTTCTTCATTTGTTGAATGTAAAGCTGAAAAAAATCTACAATGTAATGATTTCAAAATAGCAATATGTTAACAGATAATTTTTCATTCTTTGGAATAAATTGATTCATGAAGCTTGTATATGAACCTTTGTTTTTATTTCCTTTAATGTTCTTGGAAAATTTAATTTAGTCAATTTTTTTGTTGTTGTTGTTGTTTTTCACCATCTATTTAAATTAAAAATAATTTATCTCTTCAATTTTAATGAGAAAATTACATAAAAAAAATCTAATAATCCCTATCATTTGTCCTTTTCTCTTTCTTACCTACAAAAATAAAGTAATTAAAAATCTTAGAAATTAATTCAAATTTTAAAATTCTGAAACTTTATATGACTTCCTCAAATCCATGTGGATAATTGGTGTTAGTTTCATCATCAAATGTTCGATATTTTAGGGTGAGTTGTGAAAAACAAACAGACATGCAAATTTTAATATAGCATTTTCTTCAACTACTAATATCTGCAATTTTCAGTAGTATATTGCTAGAAATATTTCCAGTATAAACAGTGAAACATTGTAGATAAGCAATATGGGAGACATCACTTGCAAAATTTTGGAATTTTTCTTTATTCATTCTTTAAAAATTAACAATTCATAATTGAAACAGTATCACTAAATTTTATGTAACTAAAAGCACTTCTGCTCTAACATTGTACATTGAAATATCCATTCATTTGTTGTATATTTCTTTTGATATTGGAAATCTAGCATAAAATATTACTGATAATTTTTTCTTTATCATTACCATAAATAAATAAATCTATATTAATAAGATGTTTGAGTGTCAGTCTATGCACAGTGACTCTGGAATTTTATCACCTATTGAGTTTCTGCAAAATTGGATAAGGATAGATAAAGACAGATCTGAATGCACCTGAGACTCAGATTTTTCATTTTTCGATAATTAGCCAAGATATTAATTAAAAACCCTCATTGATTGCTCTAATGAATGAGCTTCAATTTTCTGCAGTTCACTTGCATTTTGATTGCTTCACAGGAATGTGTGCAGAAAATCTAGTTCTTCAAAATAGAAATAGTAAACATTCTATTTTTTCTGCATTTTAAATTCATAATCACCAAGACCCTATGGGGTTACAAAAAAAAAAAGTACGTGTTCATAGTACCATTCTAGTATCGATGGTACTTTTCATTTAAAAATATATATATTCTCAGAAAAAATTATTTTCTGAAGTTAGTTTTCACATTTTCAGTCTTTTATGCATTTTTAAATCATAATCCCTGAGCCTCAGATGGAGTTATCCTTCTATATATAAAAAAAAGTTTTGATTTGGAAATGGACCAATGAAAATCTGCGTAGATCATCCGTGTATACTCCTACTAGATCGGCATCCATATTTTTTATGACCGGGGGTCTTCTTTCGTTAATATTAAGAAAACTGCTTCATACAAAAATATGAAAATCGGTGGTATTATAGAGACATGTTTGATAAATACGCTGATGCAGACAGTTTTAAAATCGAATAATTATTTTAAGAGATATTTAATGTTAAAGATGGCCAAAATCTTTCCATTAAAAAGTTTTATAGGAGAAAAACTATACATAGGAATTTAAACATTTTTAGATCATTTTATACATTGGAAGTTCCCGATGTGCAGACTGCAATCATCTTTTTAATTTGACTCATTTTTTGAGGATTTATTTCCATTTTAAATTCAAATTTTCAGCATTTCGAGAGATATTTTTTACATATTTTAGAAAAGGGCAATTATTTTAAACTGTTGCCAATTTTAAAAATAGCACAAAGAATAATATTTCCTTCAAATAAAAAAATTAGTTACACGTGGCTATTATAAACCGAAAAAAACTTTCAAATTAGAATTAAGTGATTACGTGTTAAAAATCAGGAAAATATTGAAAATTACATCATAAAAACTACAGTTACACATGAATCTTAAAAGGGAAAGAAAATTTTTAAATACTAAATTCATTATTATGCGTTAAGTCACAAATGAAGGAAATTACGTCATATTTAAAAAGGCCAAATAAATAAAAGTTAGCAGAACACTTTAAATTAAAAAATACATTTACACGAGACATTTATTTCATATTTTGAGATAATCTTTTGAACTATCATGAATTCTATGACTGCGAAAATATTTCCTTTCTAACAGCAAAAGTATTTTCATGTGAATATTAAAAAGAGAAAGGAAACTTCGGTGAAAATTACGTCAGATTTAAAACGATACATTTAAAAGAACTTTCTCATAGCGTTGTTAAAAAGTACCGAGAGACAAAAACTCTGTGTACTTCATTCATTTTACATTAGCTTACTTTAAAATTTTTAACTAATTTTTAACAATTTCCAACAAAGTTGAAAGTGTTATTGATTTCGGTTTATCTGTTTGTGCTCTAATTCTCGTAAATATACTCGGATCACACTGAAATTTTTGGTTATTGACGTTTAGCCTAGCACGAACCCTATTTCAAATGAAGTTTGTAGCATGTTTAGTTCATTTACAGGGACAGTCAAAAGTATTCCGTTACATTACGGCCAATGGGAAAAAATCATTTCAAATGAATTTTAAAGATGTTACACCCTTTCAAACATAATAAAAAATATATGCATTTATGAAGTGCACTAAAATATGCAGAATATTCTGTAGCATATGCGGTGCAACGAATAGTTACTATTCATTTACAGGGCTACACAAAAGAATTCCATTACAAATGGTATAGGGAGAAATTGTTTGTGGCGTATTTTAATTATACAAATTCATATATAATGAAATTGATATACGTCGGTGAGGCTTACTTAAGTTATTTCATGTATAATACGAAGTGCATAGCATTTACAGGAACATACAAAACTGTTCAGACAAGTATTTTCTATCCGAATTACTGTATATTAGCAGCGATGTCAGGGAATGCATTTTTAATTATGATATGCGCTTTTAAGTTTCACTATATTTATGCATACTGTATGGTTTGTGTAAATGTTATAGTTGATATACAGGGCTGCACAAAAGAATTCGTAAAGGTTACTGAGTATGAACGTAAATTGCTGAAAGGTGGGTTTAAAATGTGTTATGCTGAACTGCATGTAGTGTTCTATGAAATGTTTGTAGAATATAGATAAAATGATATACAGGGCCACGCAAAGAATTGGATACATGGCCGTCTATAGATGATAAATTTTAGAAATGCGATTTCAGTAGTTAAGAGTGATTTAGTTTGAATTAAGTTTAGCTAAATAGTGGCGTGTAATAAAGGTACTAGGTAAACAACAGGGCTGAACAAAAGTATTCAAGTATGTTTCCCTTCATTAGTATAAATTGCTGAAAGAGAAATTTCAACCTGTTATGCATTTTCATGCTAAACTAAATTTTCTATTATATAGTATATATATCAGCCTACAGATCAAATACAGGGCTGTTCGGAAGAATTGGAATAAATATTTGGCTATGGATGGTAACTGCTGAAATCAGTTTTTTTTTTTAATGTTTAGTTAGTTATCTTATTTACCTTATTTCCCTAAATAACGAAGTTTTGTTAAAGCTTTCAGGGAGTGTTGGAAAGTGTTTCATAATCTATGCCGTAAGCATGATTTTTCTTTCTTGTTTTTTAATCAAAGACGAATACAGCCATTGTATCTCTTAGCAGCGGCTGATTACGTCTGAAAAATCTCCAATCAAAGGAAAATGAATAAAAACCCGTTTACAAGGAGGCCGTCACTGTTTTTTAAAATTATAATTCAATCATTTTAAGGCCGATGAAATTAACATGCTTTTAGAATCTGGGGTGTCTGAACGGGGGTTGGCGAGTGTAGCTCGTAGGGGACAGAGCCCCCTAGTATATGAAAAAAAACACCTACTTTTAAGTAGTTCCTTTATACTACTGATTTTGCAAAGTATTTTTTAAAATCATTTGCAAGGAAGATACGAATGAAACACTGGAAAGTTGACATTATTTTTGTTCCTAACATATAATTTGCATTTCTCAAGAAATTTGTTGGTTATACAGTCAAATGTTAATTTAATCAAATTTTAATTTTTAAAATACTTTAATTACTATATTTACTGCCCTTGTTGTTTGAACTGAAAAGTATACAGGGTGTTCTGAAAGATCATGTGCACATTGCATCAAACATGTTTTGCATAGGTAAACAGTGTTGCAATCCACTTATTCAGTCATAAAAATAGGATATTTTACTCCAAGCCAAGCACAAATTTCCACTCATAACTTTTAAATTAAACAATGAAGATAATATTGAAATATTCAACAGATTGATTTTACTATGTCAGAAATGTGATGATATGGAAAATGCAGTGTAATTAGGTCAGTGACACTACAAAGGGTATGTGCAACATTCCAAATTAAAAAGTGTCTAGATCAGTGTTGTTTGGATATAGATTTTGATCATTTCCAGTAATTCGTGAGAAGTTATCACATTTCATAGAAATCAATGTAAGTATTCTGAAAATAGAGTTACATTATCTTTATTGTTGTTTAAGTTTTAAACGCAAATCTTGGCTTTTTTCTTGGAGTGAGACATCCTGCATTTATGACTGAATAAGTGGATTGTAAGTTGCAACATTGGTTTCATATGCAAAAAATGTTCACCATCACCTTTTCAAGTTTGTATACAACATTTTGAGATATCTTATATATGATTAAAGTCCTAAACTTTTTATGTTTTTGTTTTAGATTAATGTCAATACAGTCAAGGATAGATAATCTGTGCACCCATTATCTGCAATTTTCTATAATCCGTGCTGCTTAGCAAAAGTAAAAATCGTGAATTTTGCCAATCTGTTGCTGAAAAAACTGCAAACTTCGAGGAATTGTCACAGTAAAATATCATGAATTTAGTCAATCGATTGCAGAAAATGTGAATTTTGATAAACGATGGTGGAAAAAAATCACTAATTTTGTGAAACGATCGCAAAAAATCACGAATTTCATCAATTGATTGTGAAAAAAGGCACAAATTTCGATAAACGATCTAGGAAAAAATCGCTAATTTCATGAAACGATCATAAAAAAGTCGCGAATATCGTCAAAAGATCACAAAAACACATAGTATATTTTGTCAATATGCTGTTGAAAAATATCACGAACTTCGACAGATGGTCGTGGGAAAAAATTGCGAATTTCAACAATCAATCGTGGCAAAAAAATGGGAATTTCGTTAAACGATCATTGAAAAAAATCTTGAAATGTTCGTGGTAAAAAAAATGTGAATTTCGACAATTGATTGCAAAAGAAAGATTTAATTTGATAATAATTATATCAAATTATCAATGCATTACTCTTTAAATACATAATTTCCTTAATAAAAGTACTTAAAAATTGCCTTTTTCTGAGATAGCATATTAAATTATTAGATTTCATATTTATCTTATGCTGTACTAAAAAAAAAAAGACTCATAATCTATCTAATACTCTATAATCCGCAATATTCTATAATCTGCACAACCTTTAGTCCCAACCTATGCAGATTAAAGAACTTTGTCTGTAGTTTAATATGTATCTTAAATGTTTTGTTTTTAATTAGATATTAAAAAAACATAATATGCCTTATAAACATTCTATTTCTTAGTTGATGACACTCTGAGTTCAGTATTGGATGAATCGGGAGATGAAGAAGAACAAGATGCTGTTGTTAATCAAGTCCTAGATGAAATTGGCATTGAAATATCTGGAAAGGTGAACATCTTTTACTAAAAATATTTATAATTCATTACATGAATTTTTTATCTATAGCCCCTTTTGTAATTAAAGCATCACATATATTGAATATTAAATTTATTACATTTTTAACTTGTAATTATGCTTAGTAATTAATATATATATATTAATTTTTGTTGTTTTGTAGAGTGGTTCTTTAATTAACATGTGAATCAAAGTATTGACGTCTCACAAAGTATTCCTTCTAAAGAAAATAAGTTAAAACCGATGTGAATGAATAAGAACAAAAAATCATATCAATCACAAATATAACACATCCTGTATATCATTTATATTTTCAACGGGAGCTCTAGAAGTAATAGTCATCCTTTCCCTAGTCTTCGAAATGACAAAGTGCATTATATTTCTACAGTAGTTTAAAAATGCAAAACATTAAAATGATCTTTCTTTCTTCCTGTATTTCAAACTGTGTTTTTTCGTCATAACATTAGAAGTACCAAGAATTAGAATTGTAACTATTCAGCAGAAATGTTTCAGCAGTGCAAGAGCGTTCATTATAATCTTTATCTTACCAATAGTTGAAAAAGCATGTTTATATTAACTTCCAGAAGTGAATTTTAAATGACTAGACAAAACAGACAGACATCATTTGGCTTTTGTGAAATGGTTTATATAGGCTTTTAATGTGAAAAAATAATTTGGACATTCTTTTTAAAAAATCGGTTCAACCCCGAACCACAAGAGTCAAAAAGCCAACCCAAAACAATGAAAGCCAACCCGAACCACAATGGGAAAATATAGCACAGGTCGAGTTCAGATAAAAGTGGGTTACCCAACCCGATGCAGGAGTCTAACAGCAGATATGTTTATGCATTCTTTTGTTTTCACTGACAAAGTAGTATTTCTTTCATTACAGTTTTTTCTGTATCAAAAAAACATAGCCGACTTTTGGATGACTGCCAAAAACCGGCTTGAATTTTTAAAATGTATAAGAATGGTGACAATGAACTGTGCTATGACTTTTGCGTTTATTGCTTTTTCTTGTATCACTTCTAAAAATCGCATACTTTGTTTTTACATCATCGAATAAAGAAAAACTACACATTTGAATGAATTTTGTTTGAAAACTGCAGCTCTATTTAGTGACTTTTTATACCTTTAAAATAATTTTTTATCTCAACAATTTGTATTTGTTTGCTACAATAATGTAAAGTAACTAGTGGCAGAGTTATCAGTATTGGTAGTTGATAGCTTAAAACAACAACAACAACAACAAAAAAAACCATTAACCATAAGTGCGAAATTAATAACAAGTTAGGTTAAAATTGCTTAAAAGGTATCTTGCATTAGATTGTAATTTATTTCATTTATTTATTTATTTTGATTAGATAGATTTATATCTTTTGAAGAACTTATTTCTGATGATCTATAAATTTTAAACAATATAATCTTCAAGATAAAAGTCAGTAACCTTTGATGATGATTTTAATCATAATTTTATTTTAGTATCTAGATGTTAGACATTCAGTTTTAAAAGTTAAGATGATTACACAAAATTTATTAATCCTGTTTATGATCAATATATAACATATTTCTAAATTTTATAATTTTTCAAGCTCATTCCTTTAAAAATTAACAGTAGCTAGCATTCAATAGAATTACAGTAAACTATATATAACATGAAATCTAGATAGAAATCTGTCAAATGTGGAGAATTTTTTTAATTTCGCAGAACGATTTTCAATACAGAAAACTCTGTCTAAGGTGTGTATGACATAAAATTTTCTCAGTCCTAATCAATTCTGCCTTAGACAGAGACTGTATAGGTAATTTTGAAACTTTTAAAATTAATTTTAATTTTTAACAATAGAACAATGATGAGAATAAATATTAAAAGGTAAAAAAAGGCTCCACTTACTCTTTTATTTTATTGTTGAACCTATATGTGTATTGATATTGTAATTCTGTTTTTAGTTGGCAGAGGCGCCTTCTGCGCACAAAGGAGCATTGGGTGAAAGTTCCAAAGCAAGGCTTCCAACTGATGATGAGATAGAAAGGCAGCTAGCCCAGTTAAAATTTTAGATGTCTTCCTATGTCAGCTGATCTCTCTTCCTTCTAAATTAAAAATATTGTATGATTATCTGTGATGACAAAAATTAATATAATGATAATGGTATGATTTAGCTACATTCAGATTTATTTTCTGTCAGAATAATTTTGTATATAACTTGAAATGTTTATTCATATTTTTGCATAATCGATCTTTATTCTGTAAATATTTGGACACCTTTAAAATATATATTGTACTTATTTTTGTTTTGTTTGTAATGTTTTCTTATTTTAGTTATTTATGTATGTGTTTTCTAAAATATTGCATTTTTCTTCGACACTGATTTTAAATAAGCTTATATTTTTATAAGAACAATATAAATATTTTTTGACACTGAGTGTGTATTTAATGTTGAATGAAAAATGATATATTGCTTCAGAATTTTATAAAATATATTTCATAATGTACAATTTTGATTCTCTTTTCTTGAAAATGAGCTTGCAATAGTTTTCTTAACAGTTTCATGTTTATGCCAGATGCCGCTCCATCCAACTGATGATCTTAAAATCCTGAAATAATAAAAATTTAATAAAATAGTGATAAAATGTACCAGTGTATTGTAACGATAGATTAAGAATAAATGGAATTAAATATTTTATACTGTGCAGTGAGTTTTATATTGGTGTGTAATCTACAGTTTATGTTGTAGTTTTCATTATTTTAAGTTTGAGCTGAAGAAATTAATGAATTAGAAATACTTAATTATAACATTTTGATCTTTTCATCAAAATTTTACAATCATGTAAGGTATAGTATACACATATTTTTGCTTATGTATGATATTATTGGTGTTGGTCATTTTACTCTAATGTGTGTCCAAATACTGTCTTTGGACATTTTTATGTTAAATTTCATTAAATTTTCCCAAAACATGCATTTTTTATTATTTTTGAATGGCATGTTAATTTATACTAATTTAAACTTTTTGTGGAATCATTTTTCAAGTACTTGTTGTGATAGCAACCATGATAAAGTAATGAAAAATACATGCACTGTAGGAGCTAAAATCTTGTAAGATGTTAATGTAATCCAGAACTAGCCCCACCCCTTTCACCTAAAATATTGAATCGAATTGAGCATAATTTTGATACTAAATTGATTTTGCACCTATCTTGGATGAGTTCATTAACCAAATATGCTCTTATAGTTTGTTTACATGAACACACAAAAGAAAAAACATGCAAATTTGTCATTACGATAACGTCCGAAATACTGACTAATTGGAATCTTGGGACAGTGTACTGATCTTTATAAGTATCTTGAATGAGTTCATTAATAAAGCATGTAGATCTTATACAGAGACACACAAAACTTGTCATCACAGAAGTAGTGGTGATATAGACTTTATACTCTCTGAATTTTTTAAAGAACCTTCTGTTTCTCATCTCATGTAAAACTATAGCGTATACTCTCTGGTATATGCAGTCTACATACAGCATCTTTCCTCTGGTTATTTTATGACTACAGTACTGCTTGTCATCATGATAATGTCCAAGATACCGAACCAATTCAAACTTAATTGGGACCTTGAAATTATCTTGGATAATTTGTTAATCTACTATTGTTCTGTGCATTCTGTTTGGCCATCACTGAGTATGCTCTAACTTTTGTAAATATGCTTGGATTACCATGTAATTGATATATGATATTAAGGTTAAATATGGCTTGATACCTATTGAAAATGAATGTGCTGCATTTATAGTTTTTTTTACCGGTACACTAAAAATATTCAGATATATTATGCTTCATGGGCAATAATTGTTTGAAGTTTATTTGGATGGTATTACACTATTCCAAACTTATTAGCATATATTTAACAAACTAGCATTTCACTCAAATGGATTATTCTGAGCAACATTGCTGTCAACATAGATTTAACAATAATGTCTGACAGGTAATGAAAATGAGCAAATTAAATTGCAGAATTTAAAAATATCATACATACATTCATATACAGTATAGCTTCAAAAAATCCGGCATCGTCGGGACTGAGATGAAGCCGGATTTTTGAAAATTCTGGATTTCTGAAACAATATCAGAAATACTTCTGATATTCTTAATAGTGCCTTAAGTCAAAATTTAATTCATAACCAAGTGATAATTAGGTGAGAAAAAAAAAAAAAGAAAACTAAATATAAAAAAACTTTAAATTAAATTTTCTACGTTACAAAAAAAAAAAAAAAAATCTAATAAATAGTGAAAATTTTCTCTTCATGAGTGCTTTTTCTCTTTAACATCTCTTTAGCCTTTAACTTTCTTATCAAGTCCACTTTTTCTGTGATAGTTAAATGCTTTATTTTAGAAGCAACATTCCGTGGTTTTGAAAGAGACTTCCTACTAGCTCTAATAAATAAATAAAAAACTTCCAAAACTTCAGAGAAGAAAAATACCCCTGTTCATCCTGCTATTTTTCTTTCTCCCATAAGTTGAAAGTGTAGAAAAAAAGGGTGAGAAAAGATGACTTTGATGCCATATTTTTGAAGTCATACTACATATATAGAATCAGACAAACAAATAGAGAAATCCATGCAAGAGAGCTATGCATGGTTTTAAAATTAGAAGTACACAAACTCTAAAGGTAATACAGAAAGCAAGAGACTAAAACATCATGTATCAGAATTTTAACTCTTTGAAATGATGGCAAGAACATGAAAAAAAGCGCTCTACACCACTTTGAGTAAAAGTGGAAGTTTTGAGTAGTTTTTTTGTAAATGCAAAAAAAAAAAAAGTATTTTTTAAAGAAAATAAAGGATTTTTTTATATGGTGTGGGGTCTCCTCGAACGATTAAGACTTGCATATCTGTTTTCAATGGATATGATGAGGTTGCCAATAAGAGTTAGAAAATTCTGTTCCACTTTTTTAGAAGTGCTATCTCAAAGTCCCAAATAACCAACAGAGGCATTGCTCTCACTGCTGTGCATCATCCGAGTGTACCCTAGACACACACAATCAAATTTAAGTGAGGAGGGAATGCTGGCCAGTACATATGCTGTATTGTTTCCTTTTCAAACATATTCTCCGAGCTGTAATATGTATTACTATGCATTAAAAGACAGGAATTGACAATGTTCTGCGACATAAAGTATGACAGGAGATGTGAATATCTAGTCTGCATACTTTTGGGTTGTCAAAGGGCCGTTCCAGGTAATTTAAAAGTCTGTGCATATTTTCTTAATAAATCATGCTCACTAAAATATGCGAATATGAACCCGATTACAGAACTTTCACCAAATAACTTACTGAATAAACAATATTCTAATGGCAATTGAAGGGAAACGACCTATCCTTGATATCTCAAGATTAGTGAATCTGAAAAACAAAATACATATCAAAGTTAAGCAGGTATTTCCTTGTGTTAGGGGTCTTGGTGGGAGGTATAAAAGCCAAGAGAAAGAACCCTTTCACAAGTAATTTCCAGAAACCTATTCACTGTTTCATACACAAGCATTCTCCAAATATTTACACAATTTATTCAATATACAGAAGTTGTTTATCTGTCATATGTAAATAGAAGTAATTTATCTAATACGTGTGACCAGATACAATTTTTTAAATACTTACATAAACCAGCATGATAGTTCATGTTTTTTAAATCATTTGGCAATAAATCTCAGGCTTTCTTAAATCTGAATTGCATCATGCTTTTTTAAAAACTGACAAGGCCTTATAGCAGGGAAGTACTGTCAGGACTATTAGATACATGTTAATTATTCAAGTTGAGGAGGAAAGTTCCATAGTCAGGTTTGGGGGTGCAAATATTTACATTTGAATTTAAATTTTTGCCTCCAACTTTATATAACTGTTGTTTGTATAATTAATTAGTAACCTTGTTGACCGAGCTTTCCTCAAAACAAATGTAAATAATAAAGCCCAAAGCCAATTGAAAAATTTAATATTCTTATACTCTTACACTTGTACTAAAACAATGTCGTTGGTAGCATTACTCTTGTTTAACTCAAAGCTTACCTGTGCGTCTGAATGTGCAACATTTGCTATTTGTTTTATAAAATAGTGGTTATAACAGGCCTGTACAGAGGGGACTAGATGCAGTACAAATTACCAGGGCTCATTCCTAGTCCTGTTTAAAATATATATATATCCGAAAAAAAAAATACTCATACTTTTTTACATTAAAATTTTTGATTAAAACAAATTATAAAATTCAAAAGTCAGAATTTTTTAGAATGCTGTGCAGGTGGGCTCAGGGTTCACACTCCTGTGTATATATAAAATATTTGAAAGTTCATTTGATATCAAGAAAGTTTCGAAATCGCTCCTCTGTTTTAATTATGCAAATGATTTCAGATGCACGAACAGTAATCGGGTTGGAAAGTTGGGTAAGGTCAACAGGTTAAAGCTTCACATTTTATTTCCTTCATTACTTTAACTTTTTCATTAAAAAGTAATTAATGAATTCAATTAAAATTTAATTATATTTTAGATTTTGTTTTAGAATCTTTAGATGGAAAAGTGTTACAAATGCATCATAAATTCTAATACTGTAAAAGAAAATATAAAATTCTAAGCAAATACTGCATAGATTTTTTTTTTTTAAAGGTACTATCCAGCAAATTCATTTTCTAATAGAGTGAAGCCTGTTTATAACCGAATCCTGCAATAAATGGAAAAAAAATCATGGTCCAGTCCCCAAAATATTATGCAATTACACATTCTAATATGAAAAGAACCTCTATAAAATGAAATTTTTCACTGATCATTTGAGTTTTCCTCCAATCAGGTTTTATTGTATCATACTTATGGTGGAGGGCAGGTGTTGGAATTATTACAGGGTCCCAAAATCTCTTTCTATGGTCGTGAGTTATAAATAATTAATTCTTTTGTTTCATACCTCATATCATTTGCAATATTGTTACTCTTATATTAGCAGGGTGCAGGTGATAAATTGGCAAATATTGTTCTCATATCGAATCTCAGTGGCGTTGTGGTGAGCAATCTGACTGCCATGCTGTTAGTTGGGAGTTCGACTCCTGACTGAGCAAGATTGACTCAACGTTTCATTCCTTCAGGGTCGATAAAATGAGTACCAGGCTTGAAAATGAACCTTTCACTCATTTAATTTAAAATACATACATTTGAAATGCATAACTTTCACTTATTTCATTTAAAATACTTAAAAAAAAAAAAAAGAAGTAATACCATAAATCAAAACATTTTAATTAAACATCAAAGAATTGTTTTTAATTTATTCATGCAAAATCTAAAAGCTGTTATTGGGGATTTTAAAAATGTTATTGTCGCAATTTGCTCCAAATCTCTAGTATTACTTACTAATTGATTGAGTTTTTATTTTCTTTCAACTAAAAAAAAAAAAAAAAACATTTATTTTCCAGTTTGATTAAATTGAAATATGTTTTATTGTACTCAAATAATCGTGCATGCCTAAATTTTTTCTTCCATGTTCTGTAATCCAGGTATCTAGGAAAAAAATAACTGCACTAAACTTTAGTGAGGCATGTACTTTAATTGTGGGTTTTTTTATCTTTTTTTAATATCATTTCCAAACTATTTATAATTTATTCTTTGTAATTTTCAATCTAGTTGTCACCTTCATAGTTACCTTCTATGAAATTTAGAATGAAATCCATCAAATATTTTTTTAGTTATGCTTTCCGTAAGAATTTAATATCTACCATATACCAAAAAGTAATATTGTGTTGTGTATTAGTCTTTGTTTTGCTCAGACAAGTAACATATATTTTTTATATGCACTACAACATGTTTTCTATTAAAAATGAAGTGTGTGCCATTTATAGTTCTTTTATGCAGACATTAAAAAGAACTTGCAGACATTATGATTGTTATGATTATTGCTCTATAAATTATGCAGAATTCCGCATTTTTTATAATTTTCAACATAATACTGAAAATTCCATATATTTTTATTTATATGAAGTTTTCATGGGTATTTTTAATCCCTGTCATCTTTTCTTTCTCTTTAATTCTGAAAGTTAACTTTAGCAGTCTTCAATTCTTCCCATCGTCCTTTTTTAACACTCCTGAAAGGTATTTGACTTCTCTGTGTCTGTCTTCCCATGCTATAACTTGCGTAAATTTACTTGGATTACCATAAGCTTGGTATGTGTTATTCAGGTTTACCATAGGACATTCCCTATTGAAAAGGAAATGTGTAGCATTTATAGTTCGTATACAGGGACACACAAGAGGATTATGCCTGTTATTAAATGAAAGAGTATTCTGAATGTGTTGGGAAGTATACTAAGATATGTTTGTAGAATATAAAGAAATATGCAGGGCTACACAAGAAACTGAATAGGTTGCCATCAATGGATGGTAATTGATGGAAGTGTGATTTTAGTTGTGTTATGTGTTTCCTAACTGAATTGAATTTTAGCTTAATGTGTGGCGTGTATAAAAATCTTTAGATCATATAGAGGGCTGCAAAATAAATATTTAAGCTACCTTTTATGAATTGTAAAGGCAAAAAATAAATTTTCAAATGTGTTACAACTGAATTAAATTTTAGCAAACCATGTGGTTGTGCATACAAATCTATAGATTATGTACACTATGCTCAAAAGAACTTGAATATCTTATTGACTATGGGTGCTAATTACTAAAATTGAATGTTCAACTGGGTTATGTGTTTTGTAAATTGTTTATTTGAGGTAAAATTTTATTTTATTTTATTTTTTACTTTGTTAAATAGCGTTGTTTCATTACAGTATTCTTGAAGTGCTGGAAAGTGTTTCCTAACCAATGCATGATTTTCTTGTTTTATTATGAGATAAGACAAACCTATTGAATGTTTCTCCTGTGCCTTTATTTCATAGTGACTTGAACATGATACTTTGTTGAAATCAATCTTAATATTTGTAAAATACTGCACAACCTCCTTAGAAATTGCTACCGATTGTACAGCTTGAAGATGAATACTATTTAGTAGATAAGAATATATATTTTCTCAAATTCCTAAATTATGGAATTGCAAGAATATGTAAAACATATCGCTGGTGCCTCCACCAGAAGCGATGGAGAATGACTCTGCTTACAGAAGAATTTCTTTTATTTCTCTCATCTTGGGCCTCAAAAGTTTCGCAGAGAATTAGCATAATATAAGGTCCTTGTGCTTAAGGAGTTCTCTCACTTTAAGAGGATGCAAGTTTTCTATAGAAATATTTTCTCTTGTAAACATGTCAAAATTTTCAAAATCCAAGAGATTGTGCATTTCACCACATTTTTTTTTTTTTTTTTTTAACATTAAACTTTTAAAATTCAGAGGCAGTTTTAGAGAATTTTCCAGGCCTAACACAAAATGAGGAAGCTATGTCATTTTATGGCCAAATACCTACAAAATGATGACAGAATTTTCAGTAGCGCGACTAGCATCTTTATGCTTTAAAAAATTCTTAAGTAATCACAATAAAATATTGAAAAACTGGTGTGGTACACAAATAAAGGCAAAATACTTCTTAACACCATAAAAATAAGAAATGTGCAAGGCCTTGCCCGTTTCTTATTTTTAAAATGTTATTAAGAAGTGTTTTGTCTTTATTTTTGTAAAAATCATCTCATTATTAATAATTCAGAAAATGTTTTATTACTAATGCAATAATCTGTTAGCACCGTAATTTCCGGCCTATAATCCGCGTATTATCTGTTAAAAAACCTCAATTTTTAAGTGCAGATTATCTGCTGAAATTTTTTTTAAGCAAAAGTTCAGGGCAGATAATTTCTAATAAAATAAAAATGTCAGTCATAAAATAAAAATGTAAACAGTTATCAAACGATTGTCTGCTATCGACCGTTCAAGGAGTTGCTTGTGATTGGTTCACATGTGACATGAACGTGCTACTGGGAGTGGCTTCCGATTATGATTTTTTTTTCTTTTTTTTTAACCTTTAGGCAACCTGTTTCTATGAAGAACAAAGCGTTTCTCTACTCATCCCTTTCAAAAATTGTGTTGCATTCTCAATCATTTATGAAATAGCTCCTCCCAAAATTAAGGCAGTTTTACTGATTACGATGATTGATATTACGATGCAACCAATGGGAATCCATCACACATTACTCGAATGAATCATTAACATATCGGAGTTTCAAGGTTTTACTGCTGCCCTCTATGGATAGAATAATTAAATACAATTATGTCCTTGTAATTTATATTAAAAACCAAAACGCATTTGATGGTATATCATGTTGAAAGTTATAGTAATGTTAAGAGAAAACCTGTTATTTAACACTGCAGAATTTAAACAGAACGTTATTTAAAAAGCGGAAGAGGATTTAAAAACAGCAATTATTACAGAATTATATTCACAAGACATTCAACGTTTTAGATATAAGATTCAATGAAAAAAAAAATATTTGTATTTTTTAACTTGTAATTATTTTTTTATTATTATTTTTCAATTATTTTATTACAATTATCATTTAAATAGAGAAACTAAATAAATAGGGAGGTGGTTTATTAGTAGTACTTTGGAATGTTAAAAACAATGAGTAATTCTTGTATAGTTCGGCATATAATCCGCGGATTATACGCTGATGCGGATTATCTGCTGAACTTTTTTTATAAGGGCTAAAAATTGCGGCTTCGGATTATATGCCGCCGCGGATTATAGGTTGGAAATTATGGTAGTAATCTTTAGATTGTTTGTTTCTAGCCATAACAAGTAGGCAAATAAAGAATTTCTGAAGAATAACTTGTCCCGCCGTTTTTCTTTGCATGCAGTTGTTCCTTTAGTCTTCTGTATATTTCCTATATAATATAAAATGCTAAGGTATGCAAGGCTGCGAAAAAGCAGTTATTTCTCTTTGGCTGATGGCAACAAGTAGTTTGTGACAATAAAAATGACGTCAATTTTCACCTATTAGCTAAAATTAAGAAAATTAATCAAGATATCGATTTGAAAATTTCAAAACAAATGTAGAATTTTTTTTACATTTGAATATCAATTTGTTATTCTTTAGTCCATCAGTAATTTTTCTTAATTCTTGAAAAAAACTGTCGGCGATAGTACGAAAATTCAGAGAAAGAAACCAAGCAGGGACGAGCATTTACTTTATAATAAGTAGTCCAAGTCATGTGACTGTCATAAAAAATTACGGTCTGACTGCTCACTTTTTATATGCAAGGCAACTATTTTTAATCAAAAATTTTTTTCCGAATAAAACTACACAAAAGTTGCCATGATCGCAACGAGTTCTTAGTAGTTTTATGTTACCTAGGTGCAAATTTTGCTAATAGCATTTTTTAACTCGCCAGTAAGATTTTTAATTTTTCGCGTGGTAAATTATAACAATGCTTTGATGTTGAAATTAAATGACTTGGTTTATGGTATTTTTTCTTTGTCTTTTTTCCTTTTTCTTTTTTTATCTTTTTTAGAAATAAGTGAAAGTCATAAATTTTACATGTTTCAGTTTTAAATTAAAGTTATGTATTTAGAGGGAGACACATACACACACACACAAAAAACAGAAACTTGCATTATACTGCAAATAGATGATGATAGATTCAAGTGTGTTTTAATGATACTATGCTATTCCTAATCCTAACATTATGAAATTAGTATCATCATTGAAGTGCATGATAAAATCCTATCTATAAAAATTGTGCATATCCTCCTCTTGCATGTTCCTTTTGCCGGGCCGCAAAAAAGGTTTCAGATACATTATGATGCATGAGCATAAATGCGTGTGCATTATAAATTATATTATCCACTTTCAATCTTAACTAAATGTGTGCGTGATGTGTGGTATAAATTCTGATATATATCGATATATATATAGATATAGTAATATATAGAGCTGCACAAAAGAGTTTGAATACATTACAGTCAGTGGGTTTGAATTGCTGCCAGTGCGATTCCAATGTATTATGCATTTTTCATTTGAATCATAATTTTTATTATTTATCATAGATAGTTTATATTTGACTATCCCCTTACATTTTGTAAGTGTAGTGATCATGATTATTTATAATGTCTCCTCGAATTACTTGCTTTAATGTAAATAAATATATACATAGCTTCCAAGTCCCCTGATTTTTGGACATAACTTTTTCCGAAAAGAAATATTCGCTTTATTATGGTACATTATATATATATATATATATATGTGTGTGTGTATATATATATATATATATATATATATATATATATATATGCGTATCAAATTTAATAAGCATTTGTGTTCTTCCTTACCCACCTCCCAAAAAAACAAAGCAAAATGGTAACGCTACGCAATGTCTACATTTAAAAAAGTAAAATGAAATATTTTTTCAAAATATGCTAAAATGTTCCCCTTTTTTGGTGAAAAAAGAGCTGTAATTCTCATACACTTGAAACTAATTGTTGTCAGGATTGTTCATGTTTGACATCAACTGTGGCTGTGAATTCTATTATGGAAGATTAGCGCTATAACTGAAATAATTTAGTACCATAAATTGCATATGTTACGTTACATATATTTCCAGTTATTTTTTCATTTTATCTGAATGTAAAGTATTCTATGAAGTATTCGGAAAGTTGGGCGGAGTCACTTAAGATTTATATAGATATATATATACTAGGGGGCTCTGCCCCCTACGAGCTATGCTCGCCAACCCCCGTTCAGGCACACCAAAATCCAAAAAGCACGCTAATTTGATCGGCTTTAAAAATATTGAATTAAAATTTAAAAAAAAAACAAAAAAAAAAAAAAAAACAGTAGCGATCTATCTGTAAATGGGTTTCCATTCGCCTTCCTTGGATTGGGGATTTTTAAGGCCAAATCTGCTGCTGTTAAGAGATACAATTGCTGTTTTCGTATTTAATTAAAAAAATTAGTTAAACATTTGAAAATAAGCTAATGTAAAATGAATTAAGTAAACAGTGTCATTGTCTCCCGGTATTTTTTAACAGCGCTATAAGATAGTTCTTTTAAATAATTCATTTTAAATGTATCGTTTCAAATCTGACGTAATTTACACCAAAGTTTTATTTCTCTTATTAATATTCACGTGAAAATACTTTTGTTGTTAGAAGGAAATATTATTTGCGCTGTCTTTGAATTCACGATAACACAGTCGGCTCTTGTTAATTCGAACTCGTCGGGACCACAAGAAATGTTCGAATTATCCAGAGTTCGAATTATGGAAAGTATGAGAGAAAACATGTTTAAAGGGGTACTATTGCAAAGGAATTCATGTTATAGTATTTTTTTTTAATTTCGGATGTTATCGTTAGAATGACTTAATATTAAATTAAAAGATATAAATACATAAAATAATTAATAATATTAAAATAATATAAATAAAACATAAAAATTAATAATACACTATAGAACAAAGGCATTTAAAATTACATTTTAATTGTACTATAATTTTCGTACCTGAAATTAGATGAACATTTAAGAAATTATTTACACTTATTTATCATCTCTATGAAAAAAATTATCAATTGCTGTTTGCTTAGTCCTATTCATTTTTGACTTTTTAGCCAGTTTTTCTATTTGTAACAAACAGTTAAGTTCTTTGTCTGATGACGGCTGCATCAGGATAAATGTACGCAAACAGTCAATTGATTGTGCAATTGACTTTTCTGTGGGTAAGGAAAGCACTTGGGACATAGTAGCAGAATCACCAGAATCCGATTCCATCTCCTCATTGCATTTTTCGTGAATTGTTTCAACAATTTCTTCCACAGTTAAGGGTCCAGATACTTCTAAACTATTGTCGGCTGCTACATACTCTGCAAACGTAATATCGCATTGGAACTTTTCAGAAAAGTTTGGAAATTCTATTTCTTCAAAAGGTCTGCCGTTTTCATCATTTGCATTATAACCACTCTTTTTAGATGGATGGATAAATCCGGCATGTCGAAAGCATTTTTCTATTGTTTTAAGTTGTATGGCGTCCCACGCCGCATATAAATCATTGATGGCCGTGAGTAATGTTATGTCGTAGCTTTCTTTAAGGTCAATCGAAAATAAAATTTGTTCTAGAACCCTTTTACAGTAATGAGTTTTTAAATTTTGAATTATTCCTTGGTCCATCGGTTGCAGTTGTGCTGTAGTATTAGGGGGTAAATATTCAATCTTTATAGAGCTCAGTGTTGGTAGTTTACAATGACTCTGCACATTATCTAGCAGCAATAGAATTTTTCTGTTTTCACGAGAAAATTTTTTATCCAGTTCTTTTAACCAGCTGATGCAGATCTCACGCGTCATCCAGGCTTTGGCATTTGCCACATAATCAACAGGCAGTGTTTTAACTCCTTTGAAGCAACGTGGATTAGTTGATTTACCAATAACTAACAATTTTAACTTCTCACTTCCATCCATATTGGCACCTACCATCACAGTTATCCTGTCTTTTCTAAGTTTATCACTTGTGCACGTTTCACCTTTAAATGTTAAAGTCTTATTAGGAAGAAGTTTATAAAACAACCCTGTTTCATCGGCACTAAACACGTCTTTCATTGCATAAGTAGAAATAAGTTCGGGTAGCTTTTCGCAGAATTCATTGCAAGCAGCGAGGTCTACAGCACCACTTTCACCACACACAGTTTTGTGTACAATGTTATTTCACTGCTTAAAACGTGTCAGCCATCCTTCACTGCAATTGAAGTTTTTAATACTCATGAGTAGTGCAAGTTCTTTCGCTTTAGCTGCCAATATAGGTCCACTCAAAGGTACATTTCTTGCCAATGCATCTTTTGTCCATAACAGTAAAGCTTCCTCTAAATCCTCATGGGCTGCTGTTCTCATACGTTTTCGTCCTTTTGCAAATCTTTCCTTTTCCCATGATTTCAGGATGAATTCTTTATTTTTCAAGTAAGTAGACAGCGTATTCTTTTTTATTCCATATTCTGCAGCAATTTCTGTCTTAGATTGGCCACATCCTACCTTTTTAATAATTTCCACTTTGGCTTCTACAGTTAACGATTTATAACTTCCACGTGGAGCCATATTTTAAAGAAACAAGATCTTTTACTTTCTCAAAAAACAATTTAGCAGTAAGTAAAACCATTGACTGAAAAATTCGATCCCCAGAGTGAAAGTAAAATGTAGTGATAAAACAGGTTTCCCCTATTTTTAACAGATGTCCACTCAGTGAATTTCTTGGAATGTCACTGGGTCAAATGCTACAGAAGGGATTAGGAAAAGCACAATGGAAGAAAGGGCGAATGTGTCATTGATGGACAGACAGGGCGCACTAAGAAAGCGGATTTCAAATGCATGGAATTATTATACTAGTTCAGAACAATTCTGACAAAAATGAAAGAAAGAAAGTTATTTCAAGGATCTGAAGTCCGTGAGAAAGTAAGGAAAAATGAAAAATGGAATTCTCGTTAGTTCGAATTAAACGAAGTCAAGAGAAAATGAGTTTGAATAAATGAAAAGTTTTAACGTTATTCTGCCATTGAAAATTTCGGGACTTCATGTTTAGTTCGAATTAAGCGAAGATTCGATTTATCCGATTTCGAATTAACGAGAGCCGACTGTACTTGAAAAGATTATCTCAAAATATCTCGCGCAAATATATTTTACAATTTAAATTGTTTTGCTACATTTTTTGCCATTTTAAATATGACGTAATTTCCTCAAATTACAAGTTTTAACGCATAATAATGATTTTTTTTTAATTTTAAGATTTTGTTTCGCTTTTAAAATTCAAGTGTAAAGATGGTTCGGCACAGATGTCATATTTTCTTCATATTGGCGCTTTTCTGACGCCAATTTCATATACGCAACGGGTACTTAACTGGTGCTAAAGTGTCGTTATTTTGCTTTATATGGTAACCCGGATGTTGTTGTTTATGCTATTGATGTTTTCGCCAAATTGGCGTCGGAAAAAAATTGCGCCAATATGGGGCGTATATGACATCTGTGCCTATGGTTCTTATGACATAATTTTCCTGCTTTTAACATGTAATCATTTAATTCTAATTTTAAAGTTTTTGTTTCCGTTTGTAATAGTCACGTGTAAATAAATTTTTAATTTGAAGTAAAAATTATTGTTTGCGCTGTTTATGCAACTGGCAACAGTTTAAATTAATAACATTTTCTAAAATTTGTAAAAAATATCTCTCGAAATGCTAAAAATTTGAATTTAAAAATGAAATAAAACCACAAAAATTGAGTCAAATAAGAAAAATAAATGCAATCTGCGCTTCGGGAACTTATAACATATAAAATGATCTAAAAATGATTAAATTCTCATGTATATTTTTAGCTCCAATAAACTTTTTTAATGGAACGATTTTGTCCAACTTTAGCATTAAATATCTCTTAAAATAATTCTTCGATTTGAAAACTGTCTGCATCAGCGTATTTATCAAACATTTCTCTATAATACCACCGATTTTCATATTTTTGTATGCAACAGTTTTTTTTAATATTAATGATGAAAGGCCATGCTTAAGCATTCAAATTGGATGCCGATCTGCCCGGAATATCTACACAGATTTTCATTGGTCCATTTCCAAATCAAAACTTTTTTTTATATATAGAAGGATATATAAGGATGTTACGTTTAGAATTTAGTCCTGGAAAACATTGGTTTTAGAAAAAAGTACAGGAATATGTATTGCAGCTGTGTTTGGAAACTCAGGGGGACCATTTCCAGCACCTCTTATGACGATCGCATTTCTTAAGCATATATAGGTATGACATGTAATTGTTTTGTTACCTTCTATACTTTCTTTCTAAAATCAATTTACCGGGGCTACCTTATAGTGGGACTCCTTGTATATATTTTCATATTTTTTAGAGATAAATTTTGAGTAATTGTGAAAATAAGCTTATATTAAACTCTTGAAGGTTTATAATAACAGCTAGTACAGTAAACTCTCTGTAAGGCGGACTCTGTGAAGACGGAAATCTGTCCAACTCGGAAAGAGTTTCAAGTCCTTGCGAATCCATATACATTGAGTAAAATTTGTCTACGGCGGAATATTGTCTACTACGGAAGATTTTCTCTGTCCCGATCGATTCCGCCTTAGACAGAGTTTACTGTATTTAAATAATTTGTTTTCCGTCTTTAAAAAATCTCCCTAAAATATTTACAAAATTTAGTATATGTAAATGTATAGACTGTTTTTTTTTCAACTTTTTACCGTGACCTAGTCGCAGTTATTTTTTAAATTAAGGAATTACTAAAGCGTAATTTTGCTTATTTTGTTATTGTAATTTTTTTAAAAGTAGATGGTTATTTAAGATTTTTATTTTTACGTTATTAGTTTTTACATGGTATAAGAATAATGTTTAATTGTATAAATGTAGTGTGTTGCAGAAATTTAAAAAATGTTTCTGTACATACGTGCGTATATTGGTATTTTTTTACACCCTTTCATGTCCCCAATGTTGGTTTTTGGTGTTTTTATGGTCATATATGTCATATATATGTGAGTGAACACAATTGCGTCCAAATGGTATGCTTGATTGAACTCAAATCTACCAGATATGTTACAGGTTACATTGTCAGAAAAACTGGTCTATGTACACTAAATTATTCCTCATTTTTTACAAATAATTTCCGTACTCCTAGAAATCATGTTTTATCTGTGATTTCTTCCTGAATGTCTGAAAAAGAAATTCTGTTCTTACCTAGCATGCACGGATATTGGCTTTATTAATACTAAAATCGAATTCATTTTAAAAACGAAAAATTCTATAAATTAAGATTTCTGATTTAATTAAAAAGAATAAAAAAAACTAAACCCACAATAAAGAATAGAAAATTTTCGAATTAAAAAAATAATTAATTTTCTCATTCATTTAAAAGTATTCACAATTTATTTTTTAAAGTTATAAAAAAATATCAGCATTTAAAATATATTTTAAATGATCACATTTAAAATACATATTTTATTTAAAATATTAAATGAAAAAAAAATCGATTTTATCCCCCCCCCCCCCCCAAAAAAAAAAAATTGTATAAAAATATAACATTTCTATTTTACATCTAGCAAGCTACATAAAAATATTTATAATTCAAACTGTTATCCTATTTTACTACTAAAGTGTACTACTACCCCAACCACAATCTCATTAAAGGCGAAATCTTTCCGAAATTAACTTCAAAATTCAAAGCTTTTTAAAGAAATTAATCAAGCCATACATGTCTAAGGCAAACATATTTACTTCAAACTGTTTCACTACTGCACAACTGTAGCCGAATGGTTAGAGTACAGGTCTCGTAAAACTAAGGTAGCTGATTCGACTCTAATGTCAGCAAATTTTATTTTATCCCCATTTTCTTCAATTGATGTATATTTTACCTCCAGTAACAAAGAAAAAAAAGAAACGGATATCCGTCTCTTAACAGAAAAATCCTGGTAGCACTGCTGCCAGGAAAATTTCCGTGAATTGAAGAATGTATTCATGAGGGTGTACTGTCACAAGAACTGTAAAGGTTTATGAACAAATTTATTACCAGGTTTGGTATCTAAATCAATTTTAAACTCTTTTAAATTAATGACCTGGAGTAACCAAAAGTACCATTTCTATAAAGAAAATCGCCAAGAGAATAGGACCAAGAATAACGAATAAATATTTCTTTCTTTTAGCTCAAAGGCTACTGTTAGGATTCTTGAGAATGGGTTTTATTAAGCTCTTAATTTTTAGGTAAAAAACACTTCTGAAAATCACATTTAATCAGGATTTCTCCAGAAAGACTTGGTATGTAGAAACTTTTAGATAAGTCAGTAGGCTACTTTTAATACATAAATGCATATGAAAGCTTTTTCAAAATTTCAAATTTTATATAGGAACACGGGAAGAACATCCTAAAATCACGATTTCAGCATAGCTATTCGTGGATTTCTCCAGAAAGACTTGGTATAGAAACTTTTAGATAAGTCAGTATTCTACTTTTAACACATAAATGCAATATATGAAAGTTTTTTCAAAATTTAAAATTTTATGTAGGAACACGGGAAGAACATCCTAAAATCACGATTTCAGCATAGCTATTCGAGGATTTCTCCAGAAAGACTTGGTATAGGAACTTTTAGATAAGTCGGTAGGCTACTTTTAACACATAAATGCATATGAAAGCTTTTTCAAAATTTCAAATTTTATGTAGGAACACAGGAAGAACATACTAAAATCACGATTTCAGCATAGCTATTCGCGGATTTCTCCAGAAAGACTTGGTATAGAAACTTTTAGATAAGTCAGTATTCTACTTTTAACACATAAATGCAATATATGAAAGTTTTTTCAAAATTTCAAATTTTATGTAGGAACACGGGAAGAACATCCTAAAATCACGATTTCAACAGAGCTATTCGAGCAAAGAACATTAAACAGGGCACATAGGCTACTTAATTTAGAAATTCAACTCCCCCCTCTTCTTTAAAATTTGTAAGTGTTATAAAATATCTGAAATTATAAAATCGCTGACTTGATTACTTTTCTTAATTTTACAGTCGTGGCCATAAGTTTAGGACCACCACTGAAATTTAAGATCCAGACAATAAATTGTGTCTGCGACATTTATTACTCAAAGTTCAAACAAAAAGGGAATACAGTAACTCCACTGTCAGACGGAATGACGCCATCTGACGCAATCGATTTGATTTATGACGTTATCAGTGGTTTCAATTTTAAAAACGCTAGTTTCTGCACGGTGGTCCTAAACTTTTGGCCACGACTGTATTTATTTATTTATTATTATTATTATTGTAATGCATTTGAAAATAGTGGTAACTGCCACCACTCATAAATAAAAGGGGCAATATGTTTATTTTAAATAGCCTATAATGAAAAATCGGATGTAAAATAATCATAATTAGCGGAGAAACGCTTAGATTTAAATAATGTGCCGTACCAAAACATTTCCTTTTATTATTAAAAATCGATTTTTTCATGAAGTAAAATGTTCTGAATCGATTTTTACGAAAATTACATATTTGGAACCAGTGTGAAAAAATAAGCATAGATGCACAAATTTAAAATCTATAAATGGTGTATTTTTAAAAAATTTATACCCCAAGAAACAATCCTACTCAAGAAACAATCCTACTCACCTGTGTTCTACTGCTTGTCTTTGAAAGGAATTAAAATCAGTTCATACAAATCGATTTTTAATGGATTTTTCCGCTTCTAGATGGAATTTTCGATTTTTTTTTTTTTTTTTTTTTTTTTTTTTTTTTTTAATATAAATTCTGAAAGAGAAAATTCTTTTGCGTCTGGGTGCGCAATTTTCAAGTTTTTAAGTCTGGTTGATTATAAGATACAGACGTCTTTCAAAACGCCCAGTTATATAGAACCCTTCTAAATTGTGGTAAACCCTCCCCTTCTGACGGAAAATCGCTGCGGTTTGATTAAAATCAATTCTTTTGCTTAATTATGAACATTTTTCATTCTTATAATTGGGTTTTTAATTAATAACGTGCGTTAATTAAGATTTTTTCAAAATTTTATGATTCGTTGTGTGATCCAGGTGTTCAGCTATAAGTATGCAACATTTCAAGTGTCCAACTTACACAGTTTCTGAGAATGAGCTCTGGGACGGACGGACAGACACACAGAGGAGAGAAACAAATAGGGTTTCGTCAGATGAACGAAACCTTAATAAAAGTTCGAGCAACTTTTAATATGCGGGCGACCCCCGAAGCATCATTTATGCATACTTTAATTAGTAGACAATTCGCAGTCGATTGCTACTTTTTTTCAGGCCTGTACGTCATCGTTCAAAACTTTTTTCTCTTTTTAATTTGAATTTTGAAACGGAGGGGTAAACATTCTACAATCACGTTGCCGTCACGATTTCTCTGAAACTTTTGCTTTTGCAAGAAACTTGAAAATGCATGAATATGATGGTAAATATGTAATATTAACACGTATCTATTAGCTATGATTATTTAAGAAACAAGAAAGAAAAATCATACGTTAAGCATAGATTATGAAACACTTTCCAACACTTCCTAAATGCTTTAACAACACTTCTTTATTTAGGGAAATAAGGTAAATAGGATAACCAAGTAAACATTTTATAAAACGCATAAAACATTTGAAAAACTGATTTCAGTAGTTACCGTCCATAGCCAAATATGTATTCCAATTCTTCTGAACAGCCCTGTATTTGATCTGTCGGTTGATATATATACTATATAATGGGAAAATTTAGTTTAGCAAGAACATGCATAACAGGTTGCATCATCTTTCAACAATTTATACTAATAGATGGAAACATACTTGAATACTTTTGTACAGCCCTGTAGCCTACGTAGTACCTTTATTACATGCCACTACTTAGCTAAAATTTAATTAAAACTAAAACACTCTTAAAATTACTGAAATTACATTTCCAGAAATTATCACCCATAGACGGCGATGTATCCAACACTTTGCGTGGCCCTGTATATAATGTTATCTATATTCTATAAATATTTCTTAGTAAACTAAATTCAGTTCAGCGTAAAAATACATAACTCCTTTAAAACCCACTTAAGCAATTTATGCTCATACTCAGTAACCTTTACGAATAATTTCTGTAACTTCTGTCAGAAATTCTGTTAATTTCTGTAGCCCTGTATATGAACTATTGCATTTATACGCACTTTAAAGTATGCATAAATATTGTGAAAAAAGCACATATCATAATTTAAAATGCATTTCGAGCTATCATTACTAATATGAGGTGGAACACGTCGAATTTCGACGAAAGAAAATGTTTACTTAGGAAATGTTGCATCAAATTTATAATACATCGACAACAATAATTACAATAAAAAATCCATCTTACACTTGTTAATTTAACTCTCTAAAGACATATTTTAACCTAAGATTAACAAAATACTTTTTTCATAAACTTCAACTGTTAAAATTATTGGAAAATTAAACTTTATTCATATACGTAATCAGTAACATATAATCAAGGTAAGTAATTTTGATTAAGTTATCAATTGATGCTTGGTATTACGGAATGAAAAAATCAGCAAAAAGGATTTCACCTTCTAAACAAATCAAGTCATTTTCAACGTTTCACATCAATATTAACCATTTAAAAACATTTTAACGCGCAATAGGTTATTGATAAATATATTTTCAAGCTTTAAGTCACGTTTGTCAACTATTACAACTTGCCATGTTAAAATTCCCACTCGTGATTTGAGGTCTTATAACAATCGCTGTACCTGCGCGTAAAAATTCCAGAAATTTATAACTTTTAGACGTATTCATGGGGAAATATCTCGTTTTATCAAATAAAATTATCGGTTTCTTTTAAATATGACGTCATTTTCAGTCGCTGAAATATTTTGCCTATTGTCTCAAACTCAAAGTCAGCGAAATGAAAAAATAGTGAAATATAACAGCATCATCAGGGAAATTGTGTCTTTTTTAAAGCGTAACGTCATTTTCTGTTCAAATTTTTAAAAAATATATTTTTAATTGTAATGAGAAAATGGCATCAGTAAGAATATAATCAATAAAGATAACTAAACCACTTTTAATAGAAATGAAGTACTTCAGTTGCCACGATTAGAAAATTGGTATTAAAAACTATAAAAAAATTAATATCTCAAAAATAAATTGAGGTACAGCTTTCAAACAAATTGCATTTAAATGTGCATTTTTTTCTGCATACGACGGTGTAAACATTTAAAACGTGGTATGTTTAGAAGTTTAAAATTTTGCAGTAGCGAAAATTGCAAAACCAAATTTTTATTTCAAATTTCAAAGTGTTGCCATTCGCAGAATGACGTATGCGTTACGCACAGATATGTTTGTCCTTTATAATATAGATACAGTAATTCGGATGCAATATAGTATCTGAAATCTTTTCAAATACATCGCAAGCAATTTCCCCTCTACCATTATGAACGGAATTATTTTGTGTGGCCCTGTAAATGAACAATAACTATTCTTTGCACCGCGTATTCAACAGAATGCATATTTTAGTGGACTTCATAAATGAATATCAATTTTACTATGTTTGAAAGAGTGTAACATCATTAAAAATCATTTGAAACGATTTTTTCCCATTGGCCGTAATGTAACGGAAAACTTTTGACTGTCCCTGTAAATGAACTAAACATGCTACAAACTTCATATGAAAAAGGGAACGTGCTATGGTAGAGGTCACTAACATCCAAAAATTTCAGAACGATCCGAGCATATTTACGAGAGTTAGAGCGTGGACAGACGGACAGACAAACCGAAGTCATAAACACTTTTCAACTTTATTGGAAAGGGTTAAAAAATCAATTTTTAATGAGTTAGATAGCTGGGAAACGTTCTAAAATTACGTTTTTTATGTGATTGCTATAAAACTCATAAGTATAAGCCACATTTTCAGGGTTTCGTTCACCTGACGAAACCCATTCGTCCCACTCCTATGTGTGTGTTTGTCTGTCCGTCACACAGCTCGTTCTCAGAAACTGTATGTTACAGGCTTGAAATTTCGCATACTTATAGCTGGATACTGATCACACGACAACTCATAAAATTTTGAAAAAGTCTTAATTAACACACACTATTAATTACACGTAAAAACTCCAATTAAAAGAATGGAAAATATTCATAATTCAGCTAAAGCATTGATTTTAATCAGACCACAACGATTTTCCTTCAGAAACGCGAAAAAAGGGGGGAGGATTTGCCACAATTTCACCCGGCTACCAGGTCGATAAAGGATAAAGTACTGAGCGTTTTCAAAGACACCCGTATCTTAAAAACTACTGGACCTAAAAACTAGAAATTTCGTACCCACATGCAAAAAAAAATTCGAAAATTCCAACTAGAAGTCGAAATTGATTAATATAAATACATTTAATTTCATTTCATGGAGTAAGACAAGGAGTAGGGCCGCAACTGTTTGAAAAAGTTTTCCGGCCTATAAAATTTTTACAAATATTGCATTTATAGAATTAAAATTTATGCATCTATGCCTTTTTTTTTTAACATTGATTCTGAATATGTAATTTTTGTAAAAATCGATTAAAAACTTTTTATTTTATCAAAAAATCGATTTTTCAAAAGAAAAACAAATGCTTCGTACGGCACATTATTTAAATCTTAGTTTTTCTCCTCTAATTATCATTATTTTAGGTCCGATTTTTTATTATAGGCTATATAAAATTGACATATTGCCCCCTAATTTATAACTGGTACTAGTTACCACTATTTCCGAATAGTAATTTCAGCTAATTTCTTAAATTCTTATTTCAGTTCCACACGCCCCTCGACTAATATATCTACGGATAGGTTGTATAACGGAGTTTCGTTCGGACAGGGGTTTCAGAATGGGGTTTGTTCAGAATAGGGTACGCTATCTGGAACTAACATATTTTTACAGCGTATGCGCAGCACGCCGTAGGCAGCGGGGACGTGTATCGAATGTTCGTATAGAACATATTGCTTTTAATTTATGAGTTAATTACCACTATTTTCGAATATTAAGATCAGAAAATTTCTTAAATTCTTATTGCACCTTTCCTCCACCCCTCGACTAATATATCTACGGATAGGTTGTATAACGGAGTTTCGTTCGGACAGGGGTTTCAGAATGGGGTTTGTTCAGAATAGGGTACGCTATCTGGAACTAACATATTTTTACAGCGTATGCGCAGCACGCCGTAGGCAGCGGGGACGTGTATCGAATGTTCGTATAGAGCATATTGCTTTTAATTTATGAGTTAATTACCACTATTTTCGAATATTAAGATCAGAAAATTTCTTAAATTCTTATTGCACCTTTCCTCCACCCCTCGACTAATATATCTACGGATAGGTTGTATAACGGAGTTTCGTTCGGACAGGGGTTTCAGAATGGGGTTTGTTCAGAATAGGGTACGCTATCTGGAACTAACATATTTTTACAGCGTATGCGCAGCACGCCGTAGGCAGCGGGGACGTGTATCGAATGTTCGTATAGAACATATTGCTTTTAATTTATGAGTTAATTACCACTATTTTCGAATATTAAGATCAGAAAATTTCTTAAATTCTTATTGCACCTTTCCTCCACCCCTCGACTAATATATCTACGGATAGGTTGTATAACGGAGTTTCGTTCGGACAGGGGTTTCAGAATGGGGTTTGTTCAGAATAGGGTACGCTATCTGGAACTAACATATTTTTACAGCGTATGCGCAGCACGCCGTAGGCAGCGGGGACGTGTATCGAATGTTCGTATAGAACATATTGCTTTTAATTTATGAGTTAATTACCACTATTTTCGAATATTAAGATCAGAAAATTTCTTAAATTCTTATTGCACCTTTCCTCCACCCCTCGACTAATATATCTACGGATAGGTGGCATAATGGAGTTTCGTTCAGAAGGTGGATTGTTTTTAACAGAGTTTGGCCCTGGCGCACAGTGGATCAAAGTATAGGCGATGTCGAACATAGGATTATCACGATAATATAAGCGTACATATATGATGTTTTTTGTAATATTTAGGTTTAAATGAGTAAAATAAATTATACTGAAAGCATCTGCATGATTTTTACGAACAATTTCGCGCTTTTTTGTCGCAAACAGGAAGTTTAGGAAGATGGTGAATAACTAAAATAAACTGGAAAAACAAAGCATGCAGTTTTTACTTATATCCAAATGACATTAGTGGAATATTTAAAACATTTGTTTAATTTTTAATTGGCAACATATACACAACTCTTTAAAATCGTGCTACATAACTGCCACATTCTACTGCAACGTTTTAGAATTTATTTCAGTGCATATTTGTTATTATTGGGTTTTGTTTTTTTAAATTATCGTGTAGTAATATTAATTTTAGCATATTTCTTTTTTATTTGAAACAAGATTATTTCATTTTTTCTTATAATGTTTTGAAAATGATAACAAACATAGATTTGTTTTTGTTTCTGAAAAATTTAAATAATGGTTTTAGATATGAAAAATCAATGCTTAGTTTTGTAAGTGAACAGTGTGGACTAATTGCCTCAGAAATTGATGGAGAAAATTTAAAAGAGCGTTTACGTATGTTTTGTGAAAATGCAAAAGATAGCTGACTGAAATCTGAACGAAAATTAGATCGTTTCAATAATAAAAACTATTCTTCGCTTCAGTGTTCCTTTAAAGTTTGTAATGAGCTTAAACCGTTTGCAGTTGAAAATATGCAGAAATCAACATCACGAAAATCTGTTTCAGACATAACCGAAACTCATGAAAGAAGACTAACTCAAAATTACAGAGAGAATACCTCTGGAGAAGCTAAATTAAGAAGAATCAAAGGGTAAAATTCAACGCGAATTCAGAAAAGAATTAGGTTGGCTAATAGATGTTAAACGGGGAAGTGGTTTGACACACGATGGAAACACTGCAAGGACATTTTTTGCTGAGTTTGAAAAGACAGCTGAGATTACTGGATTGGATAAATAACTTACTAAACATTTTGCAATTATGATGGTGATCGCCTGTGATGAAGTAATTAATGCCGAAAATTTTGGCAATTTCGCACTGCGAACAGCTAAACAATGCGGCTCAAAGAACAGTTGATATTATATGCCAGCTTCTGTACATAATTACTAACTCGTTAAAAGGATATGATTACAAATTTTGCTGTTCCAATTGAATAATTATCGGAAGAAGCTAGCGTAGCTCGAAATAAAGAGTTTCGAAGGTACCGAAAGTCCCATAAGAAAAAAATAAGTAGAAGAGCATGTAACGAAGACATATTGCACCATTTGCTAATAACATCTGACGGTTTGATTTCCAGTATTAGACACAAAATAAAAAACGTTCAAAGGAACAGAAAATTTCTAGAAGCATTGGGACTTTTACTTTAAAATATAACACTTTATCACTGACATAGCAGCGCATCCATTTATTAGAGTTCATTTAACCCACTGAGAGCCTTTGCGCTTTTCAGCATTTTCATGTAAACGTTTATATAACCCGAGAACGAGTATATTAAATTTAATTTCGTAGTTTAATGTTAAATTAGTTTTTTACATCATTTCATCCTAGAAATTTCTTACAGTATAATCTTCTTTAAAAAATATTTTTGTGTACAGTCAATTTAACATGTTTTCTGGAAATGGAAAATTACATAATAGCCACTTCAAGTCCATTTATTTCGAAAACGCGCAGGTTTGCGCAAAAAATCCTCTATACCACATTAAAATATAGGCTTTCAGGAATAACAGCATGTGTTTAAAATTTCAAACAACTTTAAACAATTTAAGCTACGTAATTTTAAAGTTTATAAATCCGTTAATTCTATATGTGTTGTTCATAATGTAGAATGAGACATAAAATTCAATCAAAATGCAGTCAGTAGTGGTTTAAAATGTGTTTTAAGAAATTAATAATGATATTTTAAATGAGTTATAAGTAGGGGTTACTTAGGTTTTATTTCTAAGCACAGCAAAAAGTCACTAAAATTCGCAGAAAAATTCCTCTGCTGAAAGATGTATATTCCGAGCTATACAAATACGATATAATAATTAAAAAAATAAACATATATTCGTATTTTGTAGATATTCTTTTAAAATATTTCATTGCAAAAAATTAGTTATTTAATGATTATTTTTTGGCTCTATGTTCGCATTTTCTTAAGGATTGATCCACCGCCATGGCGGTGGAAAGTGAAACTAAACAGATTTTGCAGCGCTTATCATTTTAAAATTAAAATTATTGGTGCTACCATCTATGTAAGGATTTAATAATTATAAATTAACAATTTGGATTTATTATTTAATGGATAAAGTATTTTGAAAGGAATATTAAACAAAACCCTCTCTGTAATCTGTGACCTGACTTACCCACTTATTCATCGTTACTTCTAATAAAAATGTGCGCCAAGTTTCATCTATTAATACTAGCAGATGCGATAATGAAAAAAAGAGTGAAAATTATATCATTCTGGCCAAACCTGCCTGTAAAGTATCGGCAGGGCGCCATTTGAGGGGGCATTAGCCCCCCCCCCCCCCAGGAATTTGATTTTTCGGAAAATTTTCATCAATTGTCAGACTCAAACAAAAATTTAAAAATTTCTCAAACGCTATAATAATTTATCAGATTTGATTGCAATAAAAACACACGCATTGAATGAATGCTTTATGCATAGAAATTAATTTAAAAAAAATTCCTATCCGAACTCTCTTAAGGTGAGATATATATCGTACTTTGGCAAATTTTAAAAATACATGAGAGGAATTTTCTTTTATCAATTGCTTCTCAGCTGTGTACAGCTGGATCATGGGAAAACTAGTCCCCTCATTGCTAGAAATTCAGGGGTAGGGTTTTTTCAGATAGTTTTTTTTTTTTTTGGGGGGGGGGGGGGGCGAGTGTAATTCAAGTTCTTAATTATCCGACTTTTTTACTTTTTTGGATTATTAGTGTCACATTATATTTACTGCAGTCATTGCAATGTTATCAAATTATTTGTTTATTTGCTTTATTAAATCATGTTATATATGGTACACTCTAAAAAATTTTCAACGTCTAGGAATGGAGTCTGCGAGCACAAGACAAAACAATTTCTTCAACACAAAAACCGACAGACTTCCACCAAATCCTAAAGTAAATGAAAATTGCTCCATATTTTAACACGTTTATAATAAAGTAGCCTATAATTTTATCCCTTAAGTACAGAAACGAACACATAGGTTATTACTATTAGCCACCATTAATTGTCAAATCTATAGTTTTTCATTTGAAAAATATTCAGGACTTCCTTGTTAAAAACCGGGTCATACCGACTCCGACCGAAAAGATAAAGCACAATCCACAAAACTTAAAGTGTACCTCACTCGCAACGAAGTAAATACGTCAACCCATCCTGACACGGGACTAATTTCATGTAAATACGAAAACCGCTAAAAAGATTCCATTGAAAGGCAACCCGACCCGAAATGAAAGAAAAATAATCCATATTTTAATACAATTATTGTAAAAGAAGTCTACAATTATATCTTTAATATAAACTTTACCTTTTATGTAGAAAAAAGGAAGATATAGTATTCATTAATGTTCAAATATGTAGCTTTTTCATCAGAAAAATATTCAGGATTTCTTTGAAAAATAGTATTAACACGAACTCACCTCAAAATGGTGAAAACGCAATCCAAAACAATTAACGCTTTACCTTGTCTTTACTTGCAGAAAATCACTAATGAAAATTTATCGCTATAGATCACAAAAGTTGCAAATTTCGTGACCTATTCATGACGTTCGTGGACTGATTATTTCATGACTGATTGAATTTCAAGATTCTTTTTTCGCGATCATATGACCAAATTTTCGATTTTTTCCGCGACTACAGTAAACTCTGTCTAAGGCGGAATCGATCGGGACTGAGAAAATTTTCCGTGGTAGACAATATTCCGGCTTATGCAAAAAAGCTCTCCCCTCCAAAAAAAAAAAAAAAAAAAAAAAAAAATCCTTCGAATTTGATGATTTTTTATTTATTTTCATGACTTAAAAATCGGTTGAAAACTGAAATTCGGAAAGATCTTTTGTCTTTATCGATTATATGTAAAACGCTATTCAATTTCTCCCCCCCCCCCAAATAAACTTTGAGAATGAGACAGAACGCTATAACATTGAATTTGAGTACAACCTTAAAGTATAATATATTGCACTTTCGAAAATATATATTTTGATAAATGTTCATTCTACTAGAAATATTAACTTTTAAATATAATTTTGCATATGAAAAATGACACAAGCATAAATTCCTTAAAATTTAAACAGTTTCTGTCCTTTTGAATTAACTTTTTCAAAGTGTTACGGAATTTAACTAACATGCACGACATTGAATATTTGACTTATCTTTTTTTGACTTTCTACTTTTTCTACTTTTATTTGACTTTTTTGACGTTTTAAAGTTTAATAAACAAAATGCCTTTCATTTTTAAATTATCCTTTTTTTCCGCCTTATGCAAAATTTTGGTTTCGGTGAGAGCTTAAAATGCTTTCCGTTTCCGCGTTAGACAGATTCCGCCTCATGCAGCATAAATTAATGTAATTTTCTATGGGTTCGCCGGGACTTGAAAAATTTTCCGTGGTAGACAGATTTCCGACTTATACAGAGTCCGCCTTAGACAGAATTTACTGTATTTCACGGAATTCACTGTCTTTTTTTCTGCAACCTATATCGAAATTGTTTTTTTCTCGCGACCATTTGTCGAAATTCACAATATTTTTCCACGACCAACTGACGAAGTTCCATATTTGTTTCTGCTATCTTTTGACAAAATTCGCGATTCTTTTTCACGATCATTTGTTGAAATTCGTGATTATTTTTTTCTACCATCGACAAATAATATTTGTATTTTTTGCGCAATAGTTACATGAAATTTTGTATCATTTTTCACGATCGTTTGACGAAATTCTCTTCGATTGCTTGGCTAAATTTTCGTGACTTTTTGACGAAATTCGCGGTTTTTTTCGCAATCCTTCTACAAAATTTGAAATTTTAATTTGTACAATCATTTGACGAAATCTGAATTTCTTCTGCGATCTCTGTTGAAATTAGCAATATTTTCCACGGTCGTTTTGGAGAAATTAGCGATTTTTTCCTCGACGATTTGGGGATTTTTTTTTTCAAAATTTGCAGTTTTTTTCTGTGACCCATTGACGAATTGATTTTGCGGAATTCGAAAGAAAAAAAAGTCGTTGTGCGATTCTGCACGTTTCCTATTCCTCAAAGGAATTTTTCCTTGTCCTTCGCGTGGAAACTCTTGAAATGGCGCCTATGTAGTAAAACCTGAAAAAAAAAAGAAATCGAAAGGGACTAGAAAAAAGTTCCATTTTAGACAGGTCTCTGTCTTAGAAAGTATAATTGTATAAAGTTTTTTCATCGAAATTTGATTTTTTCCCCTTTGAGAAAGAATTATGCTATAGACAGGCTTCGTTTTCACAAGTTTTACTGTAATACATCTCTTTTCAGAGCTATACTATAGAGTGGATGGTTTAACAGTCTTTGAGGATACCTGTAAAAATAGAACCCATAATGGAATCGTATCTAAAAAGAAAATTTTTCATATTCAATATATTAAAATTTTACATGCTAAGACGGAAACCTGTTTAAAAACGAAATATTGGTTATTGAGTTTCCGTATTCAAAGTTTTTACTGGTTTTGTAAGCATGATTGATTCAGTTTATGTTTGTCGTTCGGGGGGTGGGGGTAGCCGCCCGGAGCCTACTCTTAGCTATATAACTTCCCTCAAAAAATCTTTGCCCCCCCCCCCCCCCCCAAGAAAGTTTTGAAATGGCGCCCCTGAAAGTATGCAGTTTTCATCGGGGACAAAGCTGCTTATAAAGTTGGCAACTTTCATTCTAGCCAAGCTGCCTATAAAGTAGGTAGTTTTCATTCTGGCACACTACTTTATTATGCACTGCTTTACTACATGTTACTTTATTACCCGACTGCGAAGAAGGGTTATGTGTTTCACGCGTATCTGGGTAAGTGGATTTCTTTATACCCTCGAAACATCCCAACGGCTGGATGGATTTTAATGAATGAGGTCGCTATCGATTCGTCTTAACCGTCCGATGGTTATAGGCTAGGTTTTGTTTTTATAAATACAAAATGGTGATAGAGACGTAAAAATTTTTTACGCCACCTATTGAGTGGCATATCATTGGATAGGTCTTTCAAAATGAAGACGATGTTTCATTGAATATTTTACAGTCAGAAGTTCCGTTTAAATATTATACAACCTGGAAGTTGCGTAGGTAGTATCTAACTCTACCGTTCATAGGCCTCATCAAAACAGTGTTTATAGATAGGAACTAACAATTAAACACAACTTAAAAGTCATCAATACAAGTAAATAAAAAAATAGGTAAGTAATATAAAAAAATAGTTTCACATTGATGAGAAATAATCAATTAGTTCGCTTTTTACGCAGTCAGGTTTTTTGATTTTTTAAATTCAATTTTTACTTGTTTTGACGTAGTGTTTTATAAAAGGCTTTGATTTTGGTTCAAGTGAAAATTTAGTCATTTTTATGCAGTCGTAGAAACCCGATTAAGTTTACTGAATGATAATCCACACCAAGACTCCCTCATCATATAACCCTTTATCATAAATTTATCATATTCCCTTACACTCCCTTATCATCTACTCACGCGCTTATCATCTAGATACTATCCATTTATTTCAAAAACTAATAACACTGAGGCATTCATGAAAAATACTTTTCTTTCCTAATTATTATTATTTATTTTCATAACGAAATATAGTAGTAAACTTTTTTTTGTTTAACAGTGAAATTAGTTCTTGTTATTAAAAAAATGTCTAGAACATAAAATTTTTAAAATTAACAACTAACATTTGTAAACTACAAATACAGAGCATATCGTAAAGAAAATGGGAAAACGCATATGGAAAGAAAATTTAAAAATATTTTTGTTTCTCACGTTACATGGCGCTAGTAGCAGGACAGCCATGTAGTTTCTGACGTCGTATACAGCGGACAAAAGAAACTTAGCTATTGTCAGGTCTGTTATTACGATGAGGGGTCTTGATCCACAGGGGTCTTTCTTGTGTAAACCATGGTTTTATTTTTAACGTGCAGAAGCTTTCGCATGTATCTAAATTGGGGATTCATATTTCTAAATGTTTTTTAATTATATTTTAATTATATGATACAGTCACGCTGATTTATAAAGACGCAGTATAAATTTATCTCCAAAGGAACTTGCATTTAAAAAAGTGAAGTAATTAATATGCAGAATAATTAGTATAAGAAAACATAAAAAGTAAGAAAAATGTTATTTTATGCTTTATTTGAATTATAAGCTGTATCGATTTAAATCATGCCACATTTTCCGCTGTCGAATTCAAATGGGCACTTTATTGTTATACCAGCACCATGCCAAAAGATACGCTAATGCGCCATTTGTTTCAACCCTGACCGTGCAAAGGATTTTTATTGGAAAACGTGCCAAACATTGTAACTCGCTATTTATTGAACGTAAATATTTATATTTTTTTATTTAATCGTGTCCAAGCTAAACATTTTTGCCTGCAGTTTAACTTGAGTTTTAATTTATTATTTTATTGGGTGCGATCGCAGTTTACTCTCCTTCTTGGCGCTATTTTCAAAAATCGCCAAATTGGCGTGTTTTTGCGTACTATCTCCCGGAGCTGCAACATCCAACATCCGGGAGACAGTACGCAAAATTATTATTTGTTTTCTCTTCACGCAGAATTATTATTTATTTTCTCTTCTCGTATATTTTGAAACAAGTACCTATCTGGACGAATTCTTTAAAAGTAAAAATAAATATTCGATTACTTATTTTTCTCTAATTTTTACCTGTATTTTTGAGTGAAAATAAACAAAAAATACATAAAATTTCAAATTATTCAAAATACATTTTTTAAAGGAATACAGTATATCAAAAATACCAAAAAACAAAAATTTCACTTACCCAAATTATTAAAAAAGAACGTTTGTAAACAGTAAGGTGAGCAAAACAATGTGTTGTTTTTTTTAATCAGGGGGGCTACCGCCCCCCTGAACCCCCCGTTTTTTTAATTCATAATTTTACCTTGTACTCTAGGGTATTATTCAAAAGCATCACTAATCTAACATTTTTAGTCATTCATATCTTGAAACAATCAGCCTCTCTTTCATACATAATTCAATAAAAGCTCAAAAATACAGGTAAAAAAAAGAGAAAAATAACCGATCGAATATTTAATCTCACCTTTCAAGCATTCGTCCAGATAGATACTTGTTTCAAAATATACGAGATGAGAAAACAAATAATAAAATCACTGGACTGCAAGAGAACACAGGGAACTGTTCAAAACGAAATGCCGTGTGCTATAACGTATTTATTTCCAAAATTTAAACATTTCCTCAGCTTTATCTTACGTCCAATAAAAAATCCTTTAACAAATTAAAAGCGTCCAAAAAAGTCCAATCAGAAAACGTCTTACGAATAAAGGATTTTAAAACGGAGCTCTCATCTTAGGGTTGCCATATTTAGTGACGTCCGAGGAGCAGCCAGATAAACCGGGGTTGCCACCTTGGCGCAGTTATCGAAGGAGATTGGCGAAGGAGAGTATATTGCGAATTACCCTTTTATTGTATAATATTTATTTGTTCGGTACTACTTGGTTATCCTGTCGACCAAAAATTTATCGCCAAACTATAAGATTAAATGCCAATAATGGTTGATCGTAAATGTCACATTTACTTGACTTTAAGCAAGTTACACGTGTTTACGTCATCAAGTGATATTTATTTCGACGTTTTATCTGTATTGGCACAAATGTCATATACGATATTGGCGCAATTTTTTCTGACGCCAATGTCATATACGCAATGGGTACTTAACTGGCGCCAAAGTGTCATTATTTTGCTTGATATGGTAACCCGGATAGAGATGATATATTTGGTAACGAGGTTTTCGCTAAATTGTCGTCTGAAAAGAATTTCACCAATGTATGACGCCTCGTATATGACATCTGTGCCTCTGTATTTTTATTAACGTTATACTAATTTATTTGTTCTTTCGTTATTTAAAATAAAAATTATGTCAATTTGTATAATTTGGCGAGTGGTTTGGCGATTTATATAATTTGGCGAAATTGGTCGACGGGATAACTAAGTAGTACCTTTATTTATTAATAAATTGTTTATGTACATTTATTTTCTTTTTTAAAATTATATAAATGTTTTGTTCTATATTTATTAATGAAACTTTTTTTTATTTATTGTTATTCCCCTTTATAAAAATATATATGTAACTGGTATTCAAAAACGAGATTTTCGCAAATTGGCGTCGTAGAAAAAGAGCGCCAATGTGACATCTGTGCCAAACAATTTATTAATAAATAAACAACAACATCCGGGTACCATATCAAGCAAAATAACGACACTTTGGCGCCAGTTAAGGGTACAGATGTCATATTCGCCCCATATTGGCGCGATTTTTTTCGGTTGCCAATTTGGCGAAAACATCAACAGCATAAACAACATAATCCGGGTTACCACATCAAGCAAAATAACGACACCTTGGCACAAGTTAAGTACCTGTTGCCTATATGATATTGGCGACAGAAAAAAAAACGCGCCAATAAGGGGCGAATATGACATCTGTACCCAGTTAAGTACCCTGGTGCGTGTATTACATTAGCGTCAGAAAAAAAATCGCGCCATCGTGGTGCGTATATGACATCTGTGCTATTAGCCAAACTGTAACTCCCAATAAACAAGTGGAAGAATGTTGCTTTTGGAATAAAAGAATAAAAACAAGAAATTCGGAAAAGCGTCACTCAAAAGTGTCAACTATCAGTAACTTAAAACAATAAAATGGTACTTTTCCAGTAAAGGGGCCCTGGCGAAATAGAAAAAATGGCCTTGGCAAAAGAAGGAAATTTGGTAGCATATTTTCTGGCAACCTAGTCGCTGTTTCATATACAAAAGCAACATTTTTTCAATATTTATACAGTTTATTTAATATATAAAGAAGCCATTATCTATTTTTGTACACAAACAACATATATAAACAAGCATAAAAGTTAATCAGGTTTGCTTTCATGGCTTTTTACATCATTTGGCAACAAATTTCTTTTCTGAATCCCGAATTGCGCCAAGCTTTTTAAAAAACAGCCAATTCACTTTAAACCACATTTTTACGCTCTTTTTTGGAACCAATCATAGCTATGAACCCGATTACGCCATAGTCGAAGACGGGACAATATCGCGTAAATTCTACATCACTAAACAATAAGTTCTTGGTTTTAAGGTTATTTATATTTGGAAACTTTTACAAGAATAACCGTAATACAATATTTGGCACAAACTTCAATACACGTCAATTCTTCCAAGTGACAGGATGATATACGAAATTTTTCTTAGTTATATATATTTACTGATATTATTATTTTTTTTTACTTTAAATGTACATATGTTCACTGATATGATTTTTTAAATTATCATTGGTAAATGTATACATATTTACTGATATTATTTTTAATGTAGGCATAATATCATCCAAAAATATGAATTCAGATAAGATATGTTTTGACGTCATGGATATTCCATCTGGGCATTCAAGATTAAGAACAATTCCATACTGTAATGTCCAGCCGATAAGTTTCGCTTCTGCAGATTATAAACTAAACTATAGCTGTATGCCGAATTTTGCTGGACCTTATAAAGAGTATGAACCTCCTGGCAATCGTAGTCCTGCTGTCGGAGAAAGGATATGGGGTGATGTTCCTTATTTACCTTCATACTTAGATCCGATGTATCACAAATCACTTCCTGCAACGGCACCAGACAATCTTTATTTCAGAGGTCCTTTCTTCAAAGGCGTGTCGGAAACTCACTCCAAGTTTGTTAATCGCGGGGTTTTACGAAAAAGGCAGTATCACGATTACGTGCGGCATTATGAAGAACCTGGAATGAAAAACGACAAAAGTGTAACTCAGACGGATTTCACGCCACCTCTTCCTATGTTAGCGAAAGATAAAAGCCCATGTTTGAAAGAAGAACCTTCCAAGCCTTTGTACGAACCCGATCGCAAACCTCCGAAAAATCCTCATGCCAAAGAACTGGAAATGAGACCTCGGGATCCAGTAGTAGTTTATGTGGACGACGTAGAGGGCAAAAGGGATTTTAGTACAGAGCATAATGATAATTATATCTGTTACCAGAAATCGAAAACCGGAACAAAGATAAGAGATCCGCGGCAAGCACCCGGGGAGATATTTCTGAAGAATCTCCGAGAAAATCATCAAAGATGTTTGCATTCTCCTCCTCCTGATGATTTATGCGATGGTTCTTGCAAAATTCGGAAAAAATGTCCTGGAGCAACGTCAAAAAGAACATCCTGGTTATTGCATCCAAAGAACTATTCTTTTCGAAATGGTGTAATGCTTATTCCATGTAAATGCCGTTTTGAGAGTTTCTAGGATTTGCCCAGAATGCACTCTTTTGCAGTAAGTCAGATAACTTGTATACGAGAAATAAAGATGAAATGGAATTTATCAAGAACAATAAATAAAAAATGACTTTATGGTTCTTTCTTTCTTTGTATTTTGCTTATAAAAATCTAGGTACAAAGTTTTAAACGTATTAATATGAGTATTTTCTGGTTATCCCCTGTTATATAATTTTAACTTTTGATATGAATTTTTGATATGAATCTTGAAGACCAGTCTCTACAGAATACTTTATAGACCGGGAGGCAGCTACGCAGACCATCACCTCATCAAGTTCGCGGCTGAAATTCCAGGTTTGGTTGGTTGGTTGTATTTGTGACGGCCAATTATCTGCACGAGGGATATAGGCCCGCTGAAATTCCAGGATTAGACAGAACTCTATTAGCAGATTAAAATGCAATTGAAAAGCCAAGTCATATCTTGGTGGAAACCACCTTCAGGCCCGATTTTAGTGTTTGATCGATAGGTTTATCATTGTGTTTTCCTGCACCCAAAGGTATGAAAACATGGAGGACTCGAAACAGAAAAACACAATGGTAAACCTGCCAGTCAATCACTAAAATCGGGTTTGCAGGTGTTTTTCACCAAGGTATGACTTGGCAGACCAGTTGCCATTTAATATGGATATCGAATTTTAACTAATCCTGGAATTTCAGCCATCAACTCGATGAGGTTATGGTTTGTGCAGTCATCTTTTGGTCTGTTAGTAAAACTGAAAAAGAAAAAGAAACACTAAAATTTTGCTTTAAATTTTTAATATATTGTCAAAACTTTATTGAAGTTATAGATTATGGTGTATTGCTTTCAAGAAACCTTTCTCATCTATCTATCATAAAGAAGTATCCAAAAAACGTTCTAAAATTTCTATTTCTGTGATATTGTTGGGACTAGAAATTTGAAATTTGGTGTGATGTTAACTTTTAAGATGTAAATACTTGCTATGAACGGCTTCTAAAAATTCGAAATTTAAAAGGCTAAAATGAGCGGAAAACGTTTCAAATTACGATTTATTTGAAATTGTTAGAGATAGAAACTTCAAATTTGCCATGTCTGTTACTTTAGAGACGAAAAAGATCCCCCAGAGCAGTTTTCTAAAAAAAATGAACTTTAAAAGGGCGCAGGAGGAAAAAACTTTCTAAAATCGCGATTTATGGGATACAGTTGACATTGTAGTTCATAACAATCATGACTGAAATTTGGCATGGTAGTTACTTTTAACATGTAAATTCTCGCTAGGAACGGTTTCTAAAAAATTCGAAATTTTAAATAGGGAAATGAGCGGAAAACGTTCTAAATTACTATTTATTTGGAATTGTTGAGGTTAGAAACTTGAAATTTGGCATAGCTGTTACTGTAAAGACGTAAATGCACGCCCAGAACAGTTTTTTCTTTTATTCGGAATTTAAAATGCTGCAAGATCAAAAAGCATTCTAAAATTGTAATTTATATGATACAGTTGGTATACAGACGTATGAAAATTATTAGAATAATTGTGAAATTTACAATAAAATCTTGTTATATTAAAGAAATAATACATTATTTAAAAAATATCGATACATTAATATTTAGTGTGCATTCCCTTGTTTTTTATTAAAGATTCGGTGCGTCTTGGCACACTTTGTATGAGTTTTTGGCAATTAATTCGTATTTCGTTGTCATGGTGCCAAATTTGGATGAGTCTTTCTATCAGAACATTCTTGTTTGTGATGTTTCATTTCTTCAATTTTTTCTTTACAATGACCCAAAGATTCTCTATGGGGTTTCATATCTGGGCTGTTTCCAGGCCATGGAAGTGTTTTTATATATTTTTTCATCCTAATATGTGGTCACAGATGTAGCTTTATGTCACGGAGCTCCATCATGCATGCATATGAAGTCTCCATTTGGAAACCAATCTTTTAATTGTGGAATTAGTCCTTGTTCAAGCACTTTTTTATACGGCTACTGGCCCATCATGCCTTCTACAATGTATAAACGTTCAGTACTCTGAGCAGACATCACGCTCCAAACCATTACTTTAGTACGATTTTTAACCGTTTGTGCTACGCAATTAGGGGATAATGCTTCACTGGTATTTCTCTTGTCACATTGACTGCTTTCTTCTTATATCGCAAATATTATTTCATCAGAAAAACATACCTGAAAGATAAAAAATGCTTTAAGGTATTTAATTTGTAGGGAAATATTCTTATAAAGAAATTTTTAATCAAATTTATAAACAGTTCTGCATCTTTAGTCAGTGTACAAAAAACATGATTTCAGGAAAATAAATGAACAACTCGAATTCAACTGATTAATTAAAGGAAAATTAATATTTCTTACCTTGCTTCAGTCATTTTCGAATTGTTCTTGCACAACTTTTGTCGAAGCAAGTCTCTTCTTTGCCATAGCAGATGTGATTTTAGCCTTTTTTCGAGGCTGACGAGCACTGAGTCCAGCTGAGATGAGTTTTCTAAGGATAGAAGAATCACATACATTTACTCCATACGCTTGTAAAGAGATTTTTATTTCATGACTATTGCTCTTCTGTTAGTTTTAGCAATCTGAATAAATTTCATTTCTGTTCTTGCAGTAAACTTACTTTTCCTTGCGCATTTCCCTACTCTAGAATTTCCATATTCAAAGATTCCACATTCAAAGATCTTTTTATTTTACACACAGACGCTTGCAAAATTTTTGCCTTTTTAGCGATTTCCTGTTGTGTATAGTGACTTTCTTGGATGAGACACTATACAACTGCTAGTTTTCTAGGAGAAATATCACTTGCTTTACCCATGATCACGCAATAATCCTTTTAAAAATGAAAAAAAGCTACCAATTAGTATAAACTGATCAAAACAGCGAAAAGATTTGTTTTAAGAATAACATAGTACTGATGGCAACTCAAGAAAAGAAAGGAAATGCTAGTACAGAAAGCAGACGATTTTAAAATTTTATTTTAAATTTGTTTGTAAATCAAACAAATTCTTTATGCAATGCAAACAATTTGATTACTTTGGATCAAATATTTTTCACTTTTAAAAAATGGCAACATTTAACAAAATTATATCCCCAAAACTATTCTAAAGGAGTGAAAAATTGAGTGGATCAACAAAACAAATTACCTTTCATGAAACATTGCAAGTACATACAACATTAATCAAGAAAAACTGAAAAAAATCACAATTATTCTAATAATTTTCACACGTCTGTAGAAGCTTGGAATTCGGTATCGTGGATACTTTTAAGATGAAAAGATCGATAAGAACGGTTTCTAAAAAAATCGAATTTTAAAAAGATGCAGGGAATGAACATAAAAACGTTCTAAATTACGATTTAGTTGGATTTGTTCGGGTTAGAAACATTACATTTAATTTAGTGGTTACTTTTATGAAGTTGGAGGTGCACGGTAAAACAGTTGATTGAAAATTCAAAATTTAAAGGTGTGGAATGAGCGGAAAACGTTCTAAGTTATGGTTTATTTAGGAGTACAGTAGAACCTCTTTTATCCGAAACTCTTTTAACCAAAACTCTCGGTTAGCCAAAATCCATTTTTAAAGTTTTTTTTTTTTTTTTTGCTATCACATTCCTTGTGTGTAAGCGGTCCTTTCCGAACCACAAGTACAGATAAATATTTGGGATCCCCTTTCTTAGAATTCCTTTTAATTTAACTTGAGCTCCCGTAAGCTGTGTCGTGGACAGTAGGAGGAGGGAGAACCGGAATATGTGAATGTGGTCTAGCAGGCGTTTTTACTGTTCACCGGAAGATTAATTCGAGATTGTGCCAAACAATTGTTCTGCATCTCACTGGTATTAGTCTGCGACATGTGAAAGGTAATTGATGAAGTTATTCACTCAAGAATCAGTACTTCGTGATAGAGCTGCAAAGCAAAGGCAACCAAAACTGCGACAAACAAAACTTTGTTTCAAACTCTTATGAAATATGTAAAAGGTACTTAATTTCCAAATTAAAATTCAGGTAATTTATTCTGGTTTCGATTTTGCTATTGATTTATTTTTATTAAGCACTTGTTACCATAATAAGAAAAAGCGTATATATTTGTCCTTAACCCCTTGGGGACGAACGACCGGTATTCGTGCCGCGTAAGGTGCTCAGAATCGGGGATTATTCTCACCAGTAAATTTTTATTGTAAATTTTGCCTTATTCAATCTGAGCATTTTCCCGATTCAATTAGGCAAAAATTTCTGTTTTAAAAAACCGGATTAAAAACTCTGTCAAAGACGCTCGTCTCGAAGGGGTTAATCTTAAAATTAAAGCATTCTCAATTATCCGAAAATTTCGATTTCCCGAAGGAGGGTCGGTCCCAATTACTTCGGATAATCGAGGTTCTACTGTATTAGGGATAGACACTTAAAATTTGACGTCTGTTATTTTTAAGACGTAAGTGCTCGCCCAAAACAGTTTTTACAAAATTGGGAATTTAAAAAGGAGCAGAAGCAAAAAATGTTCTAAAATTGCAATTTTTGTGATGTTGCGGGGCTAGAAACTTGAAATTTGACATGGTTATTTTTGGGGCATTCCATGCGAAATGAGCAAAACAGCAGTGACAGACATGTCAGAGATTTTAATGAAAATCATTATATAAGTAGATCATATCTATTTATAAGTAAATTTAAAATAATAGATTTCAGGATTGTTTATTTAAGTATTAAAATTTTTATTAAAAGTGGATGCAAAATCGAGGTTTTGTCTAAAAGCTTAAAATTTCAATTTTAATTATTAACCTTAGGAATGGAAAGACTATATTAAAAATTATTTATAATTAGGAATGAATAATAAGTAACAGATTGGCGTAAGTTAGTAATTGTATTTTTATTCCGTAATGAGAAAAAAATTATTTTTCAAAAATTTTGAGGGAAAAATGCAATATTTCTATTACTCGATTAAGCGTGAAGGACAGCTCTTACAAAGTTAATTTTTTTTTTACGTTATAGATAAAAGTGTATATTTTAAATATCGAAAATTTTATTCATGCCCTTTTTATTCCTTAATGAGAAAAAAAAAATAGTAAAAAATGTTGAGGGTAAAATGCTATATTTCAATCACTTTTTTGAAAGTGAGGGAAGCTTTTTAAATCTTTTAAATGATTTGATATTATACATAAAAGTGTATATTTTAATTATAGAAACATTTATTCTTGCTTTCAGTTTATTTTTACCTCAAGAATATATTTAATTAAAGTAGAAAAAAATGAGTCAGTTTGGAGAAAAAATTACACACTAATGCTAAATCCAGATACAAAAAATAGATGGCAGTACACATCCTTTTCACCTTGAAATCGTGCAATATTTTAAGAAACGCTCGCGAATTCAAAGAAAAATAGCTTATGGAATGTAGTAAATATTGCCTTTTTGAAAATATTTTTGCTATGTTAGGAATCAAAAGGCAATGTTGATTTTTTTTTAGCATATCATGGACTTATTGATCTTTATGTCTGTGCAATAACTATAATGTCTGACCGTTCCTTCATTATTTTTTTCCCTATCTATAATACGATTTTGTCATTTTTTTAATGTTTCTAATTTTTTTTAAAGGTGAAGGAAATAAATGGCAACTTTCAAACTTGGGGAATTTGATCTTCATATATAATACTACATCTGGCATCAATTTCACAGATTTTTTTAATTCCTTTGATTTTTATAGCGTTTCTAATTTCTTCAAAATTCGCAATTTTTCAATTTTTACAACCAATTAAAGATTAATTATGGTGTTACCAGATTATCATTACTCAATAAATATGAAGATAATTTTTCAGAGGTTACATTATTATAAAACAAATTCATTTCAGTTAAATAGTTTTCAAGATACAGAACTTCAAACTTGCAACTTTGGACGAATGCACACATGCCATTCTTTATCACAAGTTTTTTAAACGTCCAAAACTGCTAAGATAATTTTTTTTTTTTTTTTTTTGTACAGATATGTTGCAGAGCTCTATTTGAATATGAAATGAACCTGTTTATCAAATTTTAATAAAATCGGTTACTATGTGGCCACGACTTTTTTAAAATTTTTGCTCATTTTACATGGAATGACCCTTTTAAGATTTAAGTACTAGCTAAGAACGGTTTCTAAACTAATTCGAAATTTAAAAAGAGTAAAATGAGCTAGAAACGTTCTAAAATCCTTCTAAACTATATGATTTATCTGAAATTGTTAGGGATAGAAACTTGAAATTTGACATGGCTGTTACTTTTGATACGTCAATGCACCACAGAACATTTTTTTAAAATTAGAAATTTTAAAGTGTGCAGGAAGAAGACGTTCTAAAATTGCGATTTCTGTAATGTAGTTCTTACAGAAGCTTGGAATTTGGCATGGTAGTGAATTTTAAGATGTAAATACTCGTTTAGAACGTGTTCTAAAAAATTCGAAATTTCAAATGAAAAATGAAAGGAGCGGAACACCTTCAAAATACATTATAAATTACCATTTATTTGGAATTGATTTTAGTTCTTCTCATTAATTTAAGTCTCATGTTCGCCTAATGCAGTATAATAATGAATTTTACCCAAAATGAGGCTTAATTAATAATTTTTGAATTATGCAGCAGTATAATTTCTTCTAACAAAAATAGGCACACAATTACTACTTGGCATATTTCAAGAATTAGGCGAGCAAAGCTACGGTTTTGCTACGCGAGGTTTTGTTAGTATTTCTGTAGAAAAATTATGCCCGATACGTAATCCATTTTAAAAGCGCATATGTAGTACTGTGTATCTTGACAACATACTCGAATTTATTAGCGACTGACCAATTTTTGCCCAAAATCGAGAAAAAAAAATAACAGTCAGGAAGATAAACTTACTATTTTTCGATCTTGATGAAATCGGCGCGGTTTTGCTAGTATCTCTCTAGAAAAACTATGCCCGATACGAAATCCATATTAAAAGCGTATATGTAATACTGTGTATCTTAACAACATACTCAAATTTATTAGCGACTGACCAATTTTTGACCAAAATCGAAAAAAATAAATAACTAACAGTCAGGCAGATAAACTTACTATTTTTCGATCCTGATGAAATCATTGCTGTTCCAGCTCCAAAACATGCTTTTTTAACAGAGTTAAAAAAAAAAAAAAAAAAGGAGCAGGTTCTCAATTCGACGCGTCTGTATTTTATTTTTATCCATGTTTACCAATTACTCCGAAACTACACGACCGATTCATGTGATTTTTTTAAAAAATTGAAAGTGGATACCCTCGAATTGATCCCACTTAAATTTCATAAAAATTGGTTCAGTCCTTTTTTTAGAAATTTAACAAAATTCAAAATAAATAAATAAACACCTGTAAAATCTTTTATTGAAGTCTGTTTTTTTAGGGGCTTAAAAAATTTATATTATTAAAAAGAAAAAAGAGAGTTTTGGAAAAGTTCGATAATTGTTCATGGACATACATTCAAAAGATACAAACGAATTGTATAACTTCTTTTGCTGGAAAATGGTTAAAAATAGACTTTAAAACAAAAATATCTTTATTAATTTTATTTACAACTACCGTAGAAGATTACGATTATTAAATGAAAAAAGTAATTTTTTTTTTTTTTGGGGGGGGGGGGGGGAAGAAGGATTTACAAAATTACAAGTTCGTTTTTACTTTTTTCTTTATAAAAAAGTATTGAAATCGGGAAATTTTTCTTTTCCGTTTTGGTGATGCATTTACACGTTTTGGGATATCCCGAACACGATTTGACTATTTTTGGAAAATGTGTGTCTTTTAGTCTGGTGTGTAACACAACTTTTATGGCCCCTATTTCAAAAATTTTCATCCAACTGCCGCTACTCACGAAACAGGCAGAATACCGGCCCTCTCGAGTACAGTTGGAAAGAAGGTAGCCCCAATTGTGGATGATCCTACAGGAAGGTTCTAAAAGCTATTTTCGTCAGGTTAAAGACACCGACTAGCGGGTCGGGTGGGCTGGAGCTTTTAATACATCGGCAACCGCAGCAGCTTCAAGCTCGCTCATTGCACACAGAATTTTATAAAACTGTATATAGACATTGACATGCACTGGTACTGATTAGGTTTGCGTGTATATAGGCCAATAATGCAGCCTCTTTCGCGTTTAATAAATCAGGCAACCGCAGCGGCTTCGAGCTCGCTCATTGCACATAGAATTTTATGAAACTATATAATCTATTAGACCTTGACATGAATTGGTGCTGATTAGGTTTGAGTGTATATCGCCCAATAATGCAGATTCTTTCGTGTTTAATACATCAGGCAACCGCAGCGGTTTCGAGCTCGCTCATTGCACATAGAATTTTATGAAACTGTATAATCTATTAGACCTTGACATGGACTGGTGCTGATTAGGTTTGCATGTATATAGCTCAATAATGCAGCTTCTTTCGCGTTTAATACATCAGGCAACCGCAGCGGCTTCGAGGTCGCTCATTGCACTTAGAATTTTATGAAACTATATAATATCTATTAGACCTTGACATGAACTGGTGCTGATTAGGTTTGCGTGTATATCGCTCAATAATGCAGCTTCTTTCGTGTTTAAAACATCAGGCAACTGCAGCGGCTCCGAGCTCGCTCATTGCACACAGAACTTCATAAAACTATATAATCTATTAGACCTTGACATGAACTGGTGCTGATTAGGTTTGCGTGTATATCGCTCAATAATGCAGCTTCTTTCATGTTTAAAACATCAGGCAACTGCAGCGGCTCCGAGCTCGCTCATTGCACACAGAACTTCATAAAACTATATAATCTATTAGACCTTGATATGAACTGGTGCTGATTAGGTTTGCGTGTATATCGCCCAATAATGCAGCTTCTTTCGTGTTTGACACATCGGGAAATCGCAGTGGCTTCGAGTTCGCTCATTGCACACAGAACTTCATAAAACTATATAATCTATTGGACCTTGACATGAAGTGGTGCTGATTAGGTTTGAGTGTATATCACTCAATAATGCAGCTTCTTTCAGAATTTCAATGATAGCTATCTCAAGAACTAATGCATAAAATTTCATAAAACTGCATATTATCTTAGACCTTGACATGAATAGATACTGACTAAGTTTGGTGTATATAGCCCAACAGGCGGCATTTCTATGCTGTGTTTTGCACACTTTCTGTTATAGCAATCTCTCAACATTTATGAGTCAGCTAATTTCATCAAACTTGGTATGACATAAGTTGGTAATGATTTGGTTTGGATATATTTTGATCAACAGGTAGCATTGCTGTGCTGTGTTTTTAACGATTTACGTATTGCTATATCTCTGCATGTATGGGATGAAATTTCACCAAACTTAATATGTATGATAGTTAGTTAATTTATATTAATTCCATTTTGACTTTTTTCACTCGACAGGTGTCGAGGCTATGCTGCATTTTTAAGGTGGCCAATATAGTGGTATCTCAGTTTCTATTGGGTAGGAATGAATCCAATTTAAATTTGAAGTTATTAATTAAAAATATATATGTTGGTCCAATTTTGTTTTTGAATGCCCAACATGGGACGCTATTGAACTGTGCCTTTATTCATTGATCACTGCAACTCCCAGTTAAATTCTAAGAACGCACTCTAGTTCGTAATTGTTTGTGTGTAACAGTGCTGTTTAAATTAATATGTTAGAATCTCTCTATTCTAAAATAAAAGGTAACTAATGCTGCTGCCGCCGTTCCCGCTGCCGTAATTGAATTTATTGCGACCCTTTGACTTTATCGGCTCATAATAAAAGTAACTATTGCATATAAAAACTGCTAGTTTTAAGAGAATATATGATAAATAGGCTCAACCAGACAGTTTTTATTTTAAATCGAAGAATTATTTTAAGAGATGTTTAACATTAAAATCGTTCAAAACATATATGTATAATTTAAATTAATTTTTCAATTAATTTTCAACAGTGAAATTAAGCCCGAAATTACTCATCCAAAATGTTTCACTCCGTTGGTTTTACGCTTAGTTAGAAATGCGATAATTCACGTTCAAAACAGTTCAGTTAAAAATGTTTTATAGAATAAAAAAAAATATGCATACCAATTTAAGAATTTTTCACATGCGCATACTTCACTGCGATTGTGCAATCATTTTTCAAATTTGTTTTTTTTTTCTAAATTTTTTTTTATTATTCGAAATTTTATTAAATGAGTATATATATATAATTCATAGATTAAAATAGCTAGTTTTTCTTGCTGTTGCCAGATCTTAAAAAGCCCAAATATTAATGTTTACAACACTTTTCAGTTGAAAAATATATTGACATGTGGATTTAAAACGAAAAAGAGAACTTTAAAGTAATTAAATTATTACATGGAAAAAGCATTTCTACTAGTAGTGAAAATTACCTTTTATATAAAACCACGCATTTAGAACGTCATATTTAAAGCGATATATTTAGAACGTCATATTTAAAACCATTTCCTTATAACGTTTACAAACACTGCATTTTTAATTGCAGTATATATTTACACGTGAATCTCTTCTCTCTATTCTAAAAAAAAAGTAACTACCGCTGTCTCCGCCGCCGGTTTTGAATTTTATGTGACCAGAGGTCTTTCTTCGTTAATATTCAGAAAAATAATGCATACAAAAATATGAAAATCCGTAGTATAATACAGAAATGTTTGATAAACACGCTGATGCAGACAGTTTTCAAATCGAAGAATTATTTTAAGAGATATTTAATACTAAAGTTGGACAAAATCGTTCCACTAAAAAAGTTTTATAGGAGCAAAAACTATTCATGGGAATTTAATCATTTTTAGACCATTTTATACGTTTGAAGTTCTCGGTGTGCAGACTGTATTTTTTCTTTTAATTTGACTCATTTTTTGAGGTTTTATTTTTAAATTCAAATTTTCAGCATTTCTAGATATATTTTTTACATACTAGGGGGGTCGGCCATCTACGAGCTACGCTCGCCAACCCCCGTCCAGATTTCGCCGACTCTAAATGCACGCTAATTTGATCGGCTTTAAAAAGATTTCGAAAGATTGAATTATATAATTTAAAAAACAGTGGCGATCTCCCTACAAACGGATTTCTATTCATTTCTCTTTGATTGGGGAATTTTAACGCCAAATCCGCTGCGGTACTACTTGATTATCCCGTCGACCAATTTCGCCAAATTATATAAATCGCCAAACCACTCGCCAAATTATACAAATTGACGTAATTTTTATTTTAAATAACGAAAGAACAAATAAATTAGTACAACATTAATAAAAATACAAATAAAACGTCGAAATAAAAATAACTTGATGACGTAGACACGTGTAACAACATTTCAAAATAAGCTAATATAAAAGGAATTAAGTAAACAGTCTTTGTCTCCTGGTATTTTTTAACAAAGCAAAAAGAAAGTTCTTTTAAATGAGACATTTTAAATTAATCGTTTTTAATCTGACGTAATTTTGACCAAGCTATTCTTTCTCTTTTAAATATTCACGTGAAAATACATTTGTTAGAAATGAAATATTATTTGCGCTTTCCTAACAAAAGTACAGTTGAAAAGATCCTCTAAAAATATAAAAAAAATGTCTAGCGCAATTTCTAAATTTAAATCGTTTTGCAATAATTTGTGTTCATTTTATGTAATAACTGTAATGTGACGGAAATATTACGTAATTTCTCCTATTTAAGACTTCTAACGCATGTTAATGAATTTATTATTTTACAATATCCTTTCTCTTTTAAAATTCACGTGTATACTTTTTATGACGTAATTTTTAATAAGTTCCTGCTTTTTGTACATAATTATTTAATTCTAATTCCAAATGATTTTTTCTGTTTATAATAGTCACGTGTAAATAATTTTTTAATTTGAAGCAAACATTATTGTTTGCGCTGTTTATATATCTGGCAACAGTATAAATAAATACCATCTCTCTATTCTAAAAAAAAAGTAACTACCGCTGTCACCGCCGCCGCCGGTTTTGAATTTTTTGTGACCGGAGGTCTTTCTTCGTTAATATTGAGAAAAATAATGCATACAAAAATATGAAAATCAGTGGTTTTATACAGAAATATTTGATAAACACGCTGATGCAGACAGTTTTCAAATCGAAGAATTATTTAAAGAGATATTTAATGCTAAAGTTGGACAAAATCGTTCCACTAAAAAAGTTTTATAGCAGCAAAAACTATACATGGCAGTGTAACCATTTTTAGATCATTTTATGCGTTAGAATTTGCGGAGTGCAGATTGCATTAATTTTTTTTATTTTGACTCATTTTTTCAGGTTTTAGTTCTATTTTAAATTCAAATTTTCAGCATTTCTAGAGATATTTTTTACAGATTTCAGAAAATTGTACTAATTTAAACTGTTGCCAACTGTATAAAAAGCGCAAGCAATAATGTTTGCTTCAAATTAAAAATTTATTTACACGTGACTATTATAAACAGGAAAAAAAACTTTCAAATTAGAATTAAATAATTATGTATAAAAAGCAGGAACTTATTAAAAATTACGTCATAAAAAGTATGCACGTGAATTTTAAAAGAGAAAGGATATTGTAAAATAATAAATTCATTAACATGCGTTAGAAGTCTTAGGAGAAATTACGTCATATTTACGTCACATTATAGTTATTACATAAAATGAACACAAAATAATATTGCAAAAAAGTTTAAATTTAGAAATTGCGCTAGACATTTATTTAATATTTTGAGAGGATATTTTCAACTATTTCTGTTAGGAAAGCGCAAATAATATTTCATTGCTAACAAAAGTACTTTCACGCGATTATTTAAAAGAGAAAGAATAGCTTGGTAAAAATTACGTCAGATTAAAAACGATTAATTTAAAATGTCTCATTTAAAAGAACTCGCTTTGTTAAAAAATACCAGGAGACAAAGACTCTGTTTACTTAATTCCTTTTATATTAGCTTATTTTGAAATGTTGTTACACGTGTCTACGTCATCAAGTTATTTTTATTTCGACTTTTTATTTGTATTTTTATTAATGTTGTACGAATTTATTTGTTCTTTCGTTATTTAAAATAAAAATTATGTCAATTTGTATAATTTGGCGAGTGGTTTGGCGATTTATATAATTTGGCGAAATGGGTCGACGGGATAATCAAGTAGTACCGCAGCGGATTTGGCGTTAAAATTCCCCAATCAAAGAGAAATGAATAGAAATTCGTTTATAGGGAAATCGCCACTGTTTTTTAAATTATAATTCAATCTTTCGAAATCTTTTTAAAGGCGATCAAATTAGCGTGCATTTAGAGCCTGCGGTGTCTGGACGGGGGTTGGCGAGCGTAGCTCGTAGGGGGCCGAGCCCCCTAGTTTTCTAAAATAATGTAAAAAATATCTCTCAAAATGCTGAAAATTTTAATTTAAAATAGAAATAAAACCCCCAAAAATGAGTCAAATTAAAAAAAATTAATGCAATCTGCACACCGGCAAATTCTATCGCATAAAATAATCTAAAAATGATTACATTCCAATGTATAGTTTTTGCTGCTATAAAACTTTTTTAATGGAACGATTTTGTCCAACTTTAGCATTAAATATCTCTTAAAATAATTCTTCGATTTGAAAACTGTCTGCATCAGCGTGTTTATCAAACATTTCTCTATAATACCACCGCATTTTCATATTTTTGTACGCAATATTTTTCTTAATATGAACGAAGAAAGACCTCCTGTCACAAAAAATTCAAAACCGGCGGCGGTGACAGCGGTAGTTACTTTTTTTTTTAGAATAGAGAGATATTAGAAAGTGATATTAATTTAAACTGTTGCCAACTGTATAAACAGCGCAAGCAATAATGTTTGCTTCAAATTAAAAAAAATATTTATACGTGTAAACAAATTAAAAATTTATTTACACGTGACTATTATAAACAGAAAAAGACATTTGAAATTAGAATTAAATAATTATGTACAAAAAGCAGGAACTTATTAAAAATTACGTCATAAAAACTATATTTATATGTGAATTTTAAGAGAGAAAGGAAATTGTAATATAATAAATTCATTAACATGCGTTGGAAGTCTTAAATAGGAGAAATTACGTCATATTTACGTCACATTACAGTTATTACATAAAATGAACACAAAATAATAATGCAAAACAGTTTAAATTTAGAAATTGCGTTAGACATTTCCCGTAAGGCATGGTGACGTCACGTCGACGTCGTTGTGACGTCACGCTGTGACATTGTGACCGTCGATGTGAAGTCACTGTGACTTGAATGTGAGGTCGTTATGGCCGTTTTAGAGCTCTTTTGTGACGTCACATTGTGACGACTTTGTGAAGTCACGGTGTGACAAATTTGTGAAGAGTGTGTCATTTGTGACTATTTTGGTATTAACTTTGTGACGAATTTGTGACGAATGTGACAATGCTTTAAAGTCACATTGAGATCAATTTGTGAAATATGTGTCATTTTTGACGAAATTGTCTTTAACACTGTGATGATTCTGTGACGACAGCGACACTGCTTTGAAGTCACATTGTGACAATTTTGTGAAAATTGTGTGATTTGTGACAATTCTGTCATTAACGTTGTGACGAATATGTGACTAGCGGCAATGTTGTGAAGTCACACTGCAACATACTTGTACAGCTGTAAACACGTATGCATGTCACACATAGTCATAATTATGCATGTTGTAAAATCATTTACATCTATAACGTTAATATACTTCGGCGATACATCGCAATTAAAACTTGGGGGCCGATATAACAAGGGTATACCAAAAGAATTTTATTGAATCAAAATGCAATGCCCCGCAGACTTCAATTTTTGTTGCACCTTTCTTTCCTATTGCAATAAATGAGAATATTGAAGACAACTGAATGATCGATCTATCACATTTTTTTTTTCAAAATTAGCTATTTGTTAAAAGCATTAAAATTACCAAAGAAACAATTTGTTTAAATTTTCAAATCTTTATCAAGATAAAATTTGTGTTGAAAATATAATATTTTATAATATATACAGTACTTTTTATATTCTTTAAACTATAGAAAATACTGAATGAAATTAATTTATTTCATTTAATACGCATTACAAACTCGAAGTCACTGGTGAGGTTGATTTTTTTTCGATTACACAACATTTATAATAAAAAAAAAAATGAAAGATAAAAAGAAATACCGATATTAAGTAATTAAATTTTATATCTTTTATGATATTGATTACCATAAAAAATATATATATATGATTGTAATTCAAACAAGTTGGGGCTGAGAAAATAGGAAACTTCTTTGTTATAGAGGCCCCTATAAATTTGATTATGCAAAAATTGCAGTAACGACATTGCTAAGATCATTGTGAAGTTTATGCATGCGTTATATACATATATATATATATATACACACTCGAAACGCTCATCATGTGCCATATAGTCATTATATATGTATTGTTTACGTCTTTTATGCCCCATACATGCATTACAAAATTTCCGAAGTACATTTTAGCAATAACCATTTGAAACTACTCAAATGAAAAATACAGCTTTTCTTATAGAAAATTAACTGAGTATCACCAGTATCATTATGTTGAGAATTCTAAGAACAATTTCGGCAATAATCGTTATGTTGGAAGATAGCAGCAATAAATAAAATCGTATTTTTATGCTCACTGTAAAAATAAATAAAACTTTTAGGTATGCATAGAACGGTGATACAAAGGGTTAATTTATTTTACATCAGGGTTTGCTTGGAGTAAAATCCATATATAAAACAACTTTTTGATTATTAAAAAATAACTTTAATAATTGATTGCCAAAATTACATTTTTATTTATGAAATTATATATTATAAAAATAACTCTTACTATCTATGATTTTTTAAAACAATACCTTATTGTTTATAAAACACAGCAGCGCAGCTACTCTATTTTGCGTCTAATGTGAAAGTTTTTATGGTTTGCCAAAGATCTATCTGGCTGGATATATGTTGCCATGACATCTATAACTCTGATAGTGTCATAAATAGTACAAACAGATTAGAATCTACAACGAAATTTTTAGAATAAAGTCTGGTGAAAGTTTTATAAATACAGTAGAACGCCGATTATTGGAACTCTAATTAACCGAACTTCCATTATCCGAACAGTATATTTCTCTCAAAGAATTCTTTTTAACCGAATTTTCAATTATCCAAATATTTGTCTCTCTAAAAAAGAAAAAAAAACACCTAACTTCCAATTTATTTTTTGCTTAAATTATAATCTCTGAAGTTTAGAAAATGATAAAAGAAAAAAAAATTAAATAATAAGTAAACAAAAAACAATTAAAAAAAAAACAAAACAATTTTTAAGCACTCCAGTACTAACTGGTGCTGTCAGTCCTAAACCTAGATAAAGTGTGAAGGTTTTAGAATAGTCAGGAACATCCCTTAAACTGTCTGCCCATTTATACGAACTTTTGTTTATCCGAACTAGGGTCGGTCCCGACTTGTTCGGACAATCGGCGTTCTACTGTATATATTGTATTAGAATTACAAATAATCATATTTATTTTTATATGACACAATAAAACAAAATAATGAACTCAGTATCAAATGGTTAATTACTTTTTAATGTAAATAAAGTATAAAAATTGAGCCCATAAACACAAAATAGAGCCACACATAGGTTCATTATTATTATTAATATTTTATTTACAAGATTATGGTAATTATAAATAAGAAATCCATTTTAATCACGCTGTTTATAAAGAGTGTATAATATCGATACTTTGAAATTTATCTCGATAAAATCATTCAGGAGATAAAATGATAAAATTATCCAGAAAAAAAAGTAAATAATAAAAAATGATTATTACATTTTAGATTCATACCGTTCAAGTATTTGCGTTACTTTTAAAGTAAAATCATATTTAAACACTTACTGATTGCGTAACTTCTATATTTTCATTTGCCAACAGACTTCTAATTCACTTTGAAAACATTTCAGTAAGAATGTTTAACAACTGAAAAGCTTTCACCCGCTATGACTATTTCTTTATAGATTTTAAAACATTTCTAAGGTTGAATAATACATTAAATAATCATTTTTTTTCTTCACATTACATATCTACGATCTCTTTTAATAGTATACGTTTCCGTTGTGTCTTATTTTTTATAAATTCCTCTTCTGAGCGGATGCAATTTTTTTTAAATAAAAACATGCAATTCAAATTGTTTAAGACCATCACTTAATACAAAATTAAAAAATTATGTTTGCCAATAATTTTATTCCATAAAAAGACTTTTTTTTTTAAATAACTTAATTATCTTTAAATGTTTATTAATTATATTAATGACTGATTATAATACTTATCCATATACTTTCATATTTAGAACACTATGTGGTTTTAATCAAATACTTAAATAAGAATATAAACCAGATTAAAATGCAATTTAAATCACTAATTTTAATAATCTGATCAAAGCTGTTGAAAAGGAAGTTAGATATTTTAACAAAATAAAAAATAAATGTAATGAAATATTTGTGTTCTATAACATATTTATTAGAAGATAACTAAAATCATTGTAATTAAAAAAAAAGCAAACAGGGAAAATAATATTTTAGATATTTCAACAAAATAAAAAATAAATGTAGTGAAATATTTATGTTCTACAGCATGTTTATGAGAAGCTAACTAAAATTGTTGCGGTTAAAAAAAAAGCAAACAGGGAAAATAATATTTTTACTTACCTAATTTCATTGACGTTGTACGTGATACTTTGATTTTGGGGAACCAATTAAATCCGATAATAAGTACCATAGCAATGACTTGAATCATCTTCAACAAGTCAAAGCTACCGTAATTTTCTCGGGTTTATATTTTGTTAGCTGAACTAACTTGGATCCTGAGAACGTTCTTGTTTCACTTTTTAAATCCGTGTCAACACGTCTATGCTGTCCAGTGTCCACATAACTTCCCGCGTTTATTCTAAAAAGCTTCACTGTTACTTTTATCCGTTATTCTGCGGTGAGTCGTAACAACTGAAATAGTGCAGATGCAGACGATTTTTAAGTTTCGAAGTTCGAAGCAGATGTTTTTTCGGTTTTATTTGTTTTTCTATACAACAGTTTCGGAAGGAAATTAAATGCATAATAATTTTATCAAATTGTCTCTAATTCAATTTCCTGTTTGAAAATGTTTTATTGTATTTCACCTTTTATTTTTATCAGTTTTATTGAATTGTAAAGTTTCATTTACGTAAATTATAATAATAATATTATCCATAATTAGATTTTACTAGATAAAATATTGCTTAATTTTTCAAAATGTGTATAAATTAATTTAATGGTAATAATGATGACCCCCTCCTTTTTTTAAAAGTAAAATTTATATCACAGGTAATATACACAAAATATCTTCTTAAAAAATACAACAAGATTATCGGGAAGAGATGAGTTTTTCTTTGCCAATCTGTCATTATCTTAATATTAATTTTCTGTAGAATAAAACATCTTGTAAAATAATTTTTAAAGATATATTTTGAAAACAAAAAATAAAATATGAATAATTAATTATGTCATGGGCTTTGCCTAAATTTTGTACATTAATTTTATGTTCGGAAAATGTCAATTTTATTTTAAACGTCTGAAAGAAGTAGAATTAAAAAAAAAAGTTACTTAAAATAGTGAAACACTAAGAGGGAAAAAAAATGACTTGAATGCAAATTATAAAGCAAGAAATGCATATATGACTAAACTTTGAAGACGCTTTCTGAGTGCTCATTAAAAGCTGCAGACTTAACTGTAATAGAAAGTTTTTAGTTTGAAACCACGGAAATGTTTCGACTACTCTTTGAGAAACTTCTACTATAACAGATGATCATTTACAAAAATCTTTATAAAAGATAAGTCGGGGTCTGTTTACCTAAACCATTTTTTTAATAATATGAAATTCGCATAATTAGGAAATATTTTTGTGTCGCTGATGAATTAATTACATTTTATGTTATATGAAAATAAAAAGTTTTGGTTAGAGGCACAGAGGCAACTTGGACCACGGTTTAAAAAAATTTTAAATCCGGCAGAAAAATATTTTTTACAGTAAATAACATGATTTAATAATTTTTGTAATTTTTTCAAGTTTTCTAAGAAGTTCACATCTCAGTCACAATGTGACATCACTGAGTGGTGGCATTTGGTCACAGATGTGACGTGACCACAGTGACTTACAGTGACGTCACAATGACGTCACTGTGACCATGCATGCTATGAGGGTTATTTGATATTTTGAGAGGATACTTTTCACCTATTTTTGTTAGGAAAGCGCAAATAACATTTCATTTCTAACAAAAGTATTTTCATGTGAATATTAAAAAGAGAAAGAATAGTTTGGTCAAAATTACGTCAGATTATAAACGATTAATTTAAAATGTCTTATTTAAAAGAACTTTCTTTTCGCTTTGTTAAAAAATACCGGGAGACAAAGACTCTGTTTACTTAATTCCTTTTATATTAGCTTATTTTGAAATGTTTAACTTATTTTACTTAATCAAAGACGAAAACAGCGATTGTATCTTTGGTACTACTTAGTTACCCCGTCGACCAAACATCTATCATTTGCCAAACTATAAGATTAAATGCCAATAATGGTTGATCGTAAAGGTCACATTAACTTGACTTTAAGCAAGTTACACATGTCTACGTCAACAAGTTATTTTTATTTCGACGTTTTATTTGTATTTTTATTAATGTTGCACTAATTTATTTGTTCTTTCGTTATTTAAAATAAAAATTATGTCAATTTGTATAATTTGGCGAGTGGTTTGGCGATTTATATAATTTGGCGAAATTGGTCGACGGGATAATCAAGTAGTACCGCAGCGCATTTGGCCTTAAAATTCCCCAATCAAAGAGAAATGAATAGAAATCCGTTTATAGGGAGATCGCCACTGTTTTTTAAACTATAATTCAATCTTCCGAAATCTTTTTAAAGCCGATCAAATTAGCGTACTTTTAGTGTCTGCGGTGTCTGAACGGGGGTTGACGAGCGTAGCTCCTAGGGGGCAGAGCCCCCTAGTACTGAAAAAGAAAGTTAACTTTAAAATAATTAACTTATTACGTACAAAAAACGTTTAATGGTGAAAATTACGTCATATTTAAAACGATATATTTAAATTGTCATTTTTAAAACGTTTTTCTCATAACATCTAAATGAAATTTTTTTTCTAAGCGTTAGAAAAGTCACGAAGACAATGCTTTTTTTCACTTACCCATTTTATATAAGTTGATTTTCAAAAGTGTAATTGATTTTACTTAATCTATCACGAAAATAGCTATCACTGTCGAGACAACGGTGGAAACGACCTATGGAACTGAAAAATCCCACAGTCAAAGGGAAATGAATGGCAACCCGATTACAGGCGATTGCCACTGGTGATAATAGCATCCAGTCTTTCGTAATGGGGTAATCTTTATACAACAGAACAAATTAACGCAGTTTTAGATCCTGTGGAGTCTGGACGGGGCGAGGGGACCGTGTAAGAACCATCCTACTTGAAAAAAAAAATAATAAGTGCAGTGGATTTAACCTCCCCTATGGTCAAATATGCCAAGTTTCCCCTACTTTTACCTTCCATTTAAAAAGCAAAAATAAGTAAAAGGTCGTAAATTGATTTAAATCAATTTCTCTTTTTTATCTTATTTCCAAACTATTAAGAAATGATGAAATAGGTTAAGATAAAATATGTGACAAAGTATTCCGTGTCAACGACTGAAAGATTTGTCTCCGATTTATACAAGAGGATAAAATAAATGAATTCACTCTTCAAAATTGTTGCCCTGTTACAATAACGGGAAAAAAAAAACGCTTCAGAGTTTTCAAAATAAAGTTGTCATTGTTACTTTAAATGAAATGTTATGATATTTTCCTCTCTTTCAAACTGTACTATTTTATTATAAATGGATATAAGCAATCTTTCCGAAACTACGTGTGATCTTAACTATGACAAATTTGTAGCAATTGACGGTAAATAAAAAAATAAAATAAAATTCAGCCTGCGATATCGCTGAAGTAATTGAGTTATTTTATTACTTAAGAGAAGCACTGTACCCGTTCCTCACACGGAAAAAAAAGTGAAAAATCAGTATACATTCGAACGGCGATTTAACGATTACAAAGTGTCCCTTGAAAATCATCGTTAAAGCGGGGATCATATTAGATAAATTAAATCTGCATAAAAATTGGTTATTAAATGTTCAAATTCCACTATTAAATATTACATATTTCAGCGTACAATAAATATTTACATGTTTCAGCGACTTTAGAATTCCCCTCCCCCTAAGGGGGTTAAGGGGGTAGTCGACAATTTTAGGACACTTCGCCAAGCCCCAGCACAATTTTCAGGTAGAAGCGAGGAATTCAAGATAACAAACCTTCTAAAAAAATAATTAAACACAGGTACTTCAGTTATTTTAGATCTACAGTGTGTCCCAAAAATATAGACAAAGATTTAAAAAAAAAAAGGCATCCCAAGCTAAAATGCCTTTTATGTATTTTCAGAAATGATTGCCTTTTTTTATTGATTTATTTGGATTTATTGTAAAAATAATTAGAAAATACGTAAAAACTCTGAAAAAAATTAAGAAAAGTGTAATATCGCTTGTCTCATAAGTATAGACATGGTCGGACTTTACTTAGAAATATTATTAGTAAAATATTTTTTTCAGCAGACGATTATTTATTCACTTTGCTTGAAAGTATGTATCGTCTGCTGTTCTGACTTTTATTGGTTTGGATTGGCTTGTTTTCGACTGACTAATCGATCTTTTTATAAATTGAACAAAATGCCTGGAGGTAAAGAGATTACGAAAGAGGAGATCATCACTCTGTATTTTATCTATTATGTCGCCAATATCGACTTTGAACGGGATAATGTAAAATTATACGAATAAGACAGCAATTTTGGATAATTTATTAGGTATTAAGAAAAAGTTTTTTTTTTTTTATTTCATCTTTTCTATAGATATATTTCGTTTCATTCAAGATTCTTTTAGAGAAACCGACTAGTATAACGGGCGAAGGCTGCTAGTTAATTATATTCTCCTTGTAGCGCATTAAATATATTTAAAAAAGAAAATGAAAAATTATTGGTGACTGCTGTGCTTTCTCTTTAAAGCCGGTGTGTTTTGCAATAGTTACAAAAATATTTATAATCCATCCATATGAAATTTCATTATTTTTTCCCCTGAATCTAATTAAGATAAATTGCTTAAATTGAAGTAACTTTCGAGATTTTATCAAGTACTGTGTCAGAATCAAAGTCAAAATTATATACTTGTTTTCGTCATAAAATTCTTGTCTTATCAAAAACAAGAACTTTAGTCATAGTTCACATCTACATTAATAAAATAAAGTGTCGCTCGCTTCGCTCTGTCTGTCTCTGTGTGTTAATCTGCGATGGCTAGCGAAATCTACCGCACAAGGCTGAAAAATTAGGTGTGAGTAGTCCAAGGCAGGTCCTGATGCACCTGAGGCTCAGATTTTTAAATTTTGAATAATTAGAAGAGATTAAAAACTCATCAAATGACTCAATTTAAAAAAAGCATTTCTTTCCCCAAAACAGCAAGTTGAATAGATTTAAAGCCTGCCGTGTGGCTCGCTCGTCTGTCTAATCAAAACGCTCCGTACACGTGACTTCGACGGCTTCGAGGTTAGCTTTGTAGAATGACAATGAAAATAATGACAAATTTCACAAATTAGCTGAAGTTAAGAAAATTGATCAAGATATCGATTTGAAAATTGCAGAGCAAATGTAGGAATTTTTTTTACATCCGAATATCCAATTTCTTTTTACATTCGAATATCCATTTTTTTTTAAATTGGTCGATAATTTTTCTTAATTTTTACAAAAAACTGATGACGATAGTACAAATATTCGAAAAAGCAACCAAACACGGGCAAGCATTCATTAAAAACTGAACTAAAAATAGATCCATTTCAACACACAATTCGACCCCTAATTTGGTATATGAAAGGAAACTAATTATATTAAATTTTACTATTACATCGATCTACGATAAATATAATAAAACAAACATACTACAATATATATTAGAACACACATTTATTAGTGAGAAATTGCAGACTCAGGTATCGGCCTGAGTAGCTCAGTGGTTAGAGCAGCAGTCTTGTATACTGTGGTCCCGGGTTCGATTCCTGGCTCTGGCTAATTTTTCACTCCAGTTGGGTTTATTGTATTTATTGTATGTATATCTGTATAATATTTATATATACCTTTAATTATATTAAACGTTGACAAATTCTAAACACATAACTTAAAAGGATTTCATCAAATTTAATCGCAGATTAATAGTGTGTTTTGTGATAAGCGTCCCTTGATATGAGTTAAGTGTTTGCCCAGAAGGATTTCTCCACCTTTATTTATATTTAAAAGTATGCTTTCCTAAATGTAGACTTGTGTTATCATCATTATCGAACGTTAACGGTGCATTCGTTTTCCTGATTCTATGGGTCCAATTTCAACAGGAATTGGGTCATTCAGTTTAGCTTTAGACTGCAGTTACCACTATTTTCACGTTAACGGCGCGTTCTTTTCTCGTGTTCTATGCGTCCAATTTCAACGGGAATTAGTTCATTCAATTTAGCTTTAGACTGCAAATACCTCCATTTCCGAACATTAACGACGCATTCTTATCTCGGGTTCTATGGGCTCGATTTTAACGGGGTTTGGCTCATTTAACTTGATATTCGATTGCATTACAATTTTTAGTTCCACGTTCTACCGCCAGAGGGCTTTCTTATATCGGGCTTTATGGGTCAATTTCAGCGGAATTTGTTTCTTTCAAATCCGTTTGCGAATCTCTTCCGATTTTTCGGCGATTGCACAGCACGCCTGCTATATGGTTCTATAAGCAGCGAGTAACCGTGCCGAAGGTTCGTCCGGAACACACTACGTAACACACTACGTTTGGGACCGGGCAAGGGCGGGTTTTATGGGCACGCTTTCAACGGAATTTGTTTCTTTCAACTCAGCTTACGACTATCTTCAATTTTTTTGGCGCGTGAGGAGCACGCCTGCTAACGGGGCCGTAGACAGCTTGAACCCGTGTCTAAGGTTCGTTCAGAAAGAGATTTGTTTGGAATACACTGCGTAGCACGTCTGTTCTACGCTGCCGAAGGCAGCGGAAACCCAGTCCAAAAGTTCATTCTGAGAGATTCGTTTATTTTAATTCTGTATCGAGGTTTTAAACCTTCACTGTTCCTTTGAAAAAATCGACGGACAGGGCAACGGTGGTGTTAAGGAGGAGGGGTGTAGTCAGCTAGTAATCTATTAATGAAAAATTCTTCCTAGAAATGTCATATCAAAACGGTGTTTCAAATTTCTCTAACTCTTCATAATCACTCATAATCAGTAGATAAAACAGTAGAGAGAAAAAGCTGACAATTCTTATTTACTATAAAAGGCGTTATTTGAAAGTCATCAAAATTATCGTTAAAACGAGGATCATTCAACACAGAAATAAATATAAGTGAGTACAGATCATTCAAATTTATAATTAATTTGAGGAAATCGTGAAATCGAGTGTTGTTAAATCGAGGTTGTACTGAATATAAAGAGTAAAATTTGCTGGCAAGAACAATTACATCACTGTACTTGATGGGTCATTCTCAGATAATGGTAAATACTGGCTTTTAATATAAGTATAAAATTTTAAATTGGTGTTTTTTTTAATATGCTTTTTTATCAGCATTTAATGTTTATCTTGAAAATCACACCTAATTTCCGTATTGCAATTCATGATTTTTCCAAAGGATTTCCCTTACAATACGAAATTGCCCGCATTTTTTAATGCTTGGTAAAAAGCGTGAGCTAATGAATTTATTAAAATAAATGATAATTTTTGATCTGTTTCTTATTACACTCTTTTCTCTAACTCAACCTAACCTGCTCTTTGTATGTAAAGATGAAATTTAAAAATCGATTTTTAATCCAGTTCCTGACAGGCTAGAATTATAAAAACTACGTTCACGGGTGTGTTTCCGATGACAATACAACATGTTTTAATGTTTTAGAACTTAATTATAAATAAAAATACATTAATTTTAAGGCATTTTTCCGTTGGCCCTCCACATATGATCAATCGCCCATGGCTGTGAAACTGCAACAATGAAACATTTTAAAGGCTAAAAAGTAGAAAATAAATTATAAATAAAAAAAAAATGAAGAGTGTAATATTAAAACAAATACGCGACAATAAGATCAATTAGTAGTCTAACATGAATTAATATACAATTATACCTAGAGAAATAAATTTGGAAATCCTAAAAAAAAATTGTTTAAATAGTGTTTAATTTTTTATTTCCTTATGCCCTATTTAAAAGAAGAAGAAGAAGAAAAAAAAAACAGGGAAAAATTATATATTTTTAAATAAATTCACCTGCTGGTGCTTTCTATCAAGTGTAAAAAAAACAGTGAATTTTTTATGATCGAGTTCGGTATCCACGCCAAATTAATGTATTATTCTCTGTAATTCGTACAATCGTATACGAGTTGAAATATCAATGGGTTTAATGATGCACCAATAAAAGCTTGCCAAAATATGGCAAATGGCTGTGAAACTGCAACAATGAAACATTTTAAAAACTATAAAAATAGAAAATAAAAATTATAAAAATCATTAAAAAAAATCAAGAGTATAATACTTAAGAAGCATATGCTTTTATCAGTTAACAGTAACAATATTAATTAGTCTACGATTATACGTTGAGAAATGAATTTAGAAATCCTAAAAAGATAGATTAAATGTTTCATTTTTTTCTTTCCTGTTGCCCTATCTTTGAAAAGAAATAGAACAATCCTTTTTTAATAAATTAACTTTCTTCCAAATTTTACCAAGCGGAAAAAAACAGTGAATTTTTCATAATCGAGTTTGGCGCACCCGCCAAACTAATGTATTGTATCTAGAGATGGGGAATATAGTTACTTATGGTTAACAGGTTACATTGTTCCACACTTGTACAGCTAACAGGTTCCAACAACCTGTTATTTTTATAACATATAACTAATTGCTGTGTATGCGGTAAACGGATGTTTTAATTTGAAGGCCTTTTAAACAAAATGTTTGGAATTATTTTTTGACGTAATTATAAATACTTTTTCTATTGAAATGAATCAAAATTAGTTTGCGATTAAAAACTTAATTTTTGCAAGACAAAAACTTGCCTGGTTATGATACTTTGAATTTCATGCATTTTTAAAGTTTTTTTGACACTAAAGACGTGTTTTTCCATTTATGGTGATTAAAACATTGAAAATTCATAAAATTCTAAGTATCATAACTAAGCAAGTTTTGACCATACAAGAATAAATTTTTGCTGTTTTACTTGTTAAAACATGGAAAAACTTTTTCTAAATAAAACTTATAGGACACAGGCATTGTATAAAATTTGTAATTTATTATCGATTTAAAAAGTAATTATTGTAATGTAAATCGATTTTTATGTGATGCAGAAAAAAAATTGAAACATTTTTGCAACTGGAACTATACCTCTAAAACTAACGGTTTAGAAATTAGTTATTGGTAAACGATAAGACACCCTGTATAATAATTAACACAGTTTTAACAACACGATTTCTCCCCCCCTCCCCCCCAAAAAAAATCATGCATACAGCTTTGATTATGAAACACTTTTCAAAACACATTCCGAATACTATAAAAAAACATCACAGTTTACAAAGGTGGAAGATGACGTCTTAATGAACAATTTGGAAAACGCACAATGCATCTGAAAATACGATTTCTGCCATTACCATGAATAGTCGTTAAAATAATTTTTTTGCAGCCTTGTATATGATCTACAGATATTTATGCATACGACATAGCATGCAAAAAGTTAGTTCAGTTAAACGCATAATACATTTTAAAACTTCCGCTCAGTAATTTCAGCTAATAAACGAATGTTGTTGACAACTTTTGTTCGACCTTGTATATGATCTAGAAATCATACACACCAAGTAATATTTTAAAAATAGTTAATATTAAAAACGCATACCACAACTGAAAACGCACTTCCAGCAATTATTGTTCGTGGCTTCAGTAGTACAATTATAGCTCATTTTCTTCTATATCTAAATTCTTTTGTATGTTCCTGTAAATAAGCGACAAGTTCTATGCACATCATATTTTATAGTTAGAACCTTGTAGTACACCTCAGTGATTTATATGAATTACAATATGTTTTAAACACTGTAACATCATTAAAATACACAGCAAGCGATTTTCCCCCATGTACCGTAATGTAAGGGTATTCTTTTGAGTGGCCCTGTAAATGAACCAAAAATGCTATACACACTTTACAATACTCCTTTACAATACCGAACATGCCAAACTAAACCCAAATAACATATATCCATTTCATGGCAATCGGGTGATATTTACGCGAGTTAAAGCAAGGACAGACAAACTGAATGCATAAACACTTTTCAACTACGTTGCAAAGTATTAAAAAAGAGAAATTTTATCCCCGACTTCATAGCAGCCATATCTATCAACGCATAATCAAAGCTAATTTCACAAGAACAGAAAAATATTATTTTTTATATATTTTTAATAAAATGCAATTCAACCAAACAAATTTCGTTCGTACAAACAAGTTTTTCAAATTAATTACAACTGTACTAAAATTACGTTTTCTCGCAAATTATAGGAGGCTATTTTCTTTCTTTTTTTTCAACAAATTAAAACAATGACAAAACAAAAATAATAAAAACACTTGGCCAAAAAACAAAATTTATAGTGCCAAAATCCTCCTCGCCCCTCCCCATCCCACCCCCTAAAAAAAAACTCCATGAGTACATAGTATTAACCCTTTTAAATATTCAAATAGACCGCCCAAGGCAAAACGCTCCATTCCTTCTCTAAAACACGAAGAGTAAATAAACACTTCTAATCAAATGTCATTCACTCAGACAAGATTATCCTTTCAGTTAAATTTATCCTCAGCGTATTTTTTAAATTTAAAATACTGTTGTACCAAATATTTCAAAATAAGCAAATGTTATATTGACTGCAGCAAATTTTAACAGATAAATAATTGCAAAGATGTTCTATTATCTGTATTTATTAAAAGCTTACCAAGTGATGAAATTATCTTCTATATGTTAAGAATTACATTTACTGATAGCGTAATTCAGAATGAATTAAGGCCCCACCAGTGGCTGAGAGGTTCTGCTCTCGAAGCTGGTAGACGGGAGGTGCTGGGTTCGAACCCAATCGCGCCCGTCGGCCTAATCGTTCGGAGTTTTCGTGGTTTTCTTCGAACCTTGGATTTCCAAGCTTTAATACGTGTTAGGTTCCCTTAGAAAGACCCCCACGAAGGGCCTATATCCCTCGTGCAGATAGTTGGCCGTCATAAATACAACCAACCAACCAGAATGAATTAAGGAATTATCTGTGGTTGGTTTCCGATTGTTGCAGCTGCTTTCAGATGAAATCAAACTGGAGTCTTAATGTACCAGTTTTAAATGCACTAATCAATTAAAAAATTATAAATTCATGGATTTTATTTGAATGTAGCAAAACAATGTTTTGTTATTTTTGAAATAGTAGATTTTCTATTCAAAATCGAGAATTAAAATTTTTAAGAGATAAAATTATAAATAAATGTATTTTACTTAAATGTTGCAAAAAGGTACTTTTTTATAAATTTAATGAATCTGAACTCGAGTTTCGCTGCATTTTTTAAAGGGGGGGGGGAGGTGAAATCAATGCTTTTTTCATTTACATAACATAAATGAAATATATTGCAAAATTCAAAATTCATGTATCCCAGATTATACAGTATTTAAAAGAATGAAAAGTAAAAAAAAAAAAAGAAAGAAAAAAAAAAAAAAGAAAATTCTATTAATTTAAAAAGCATTCGTAATATAAGTGTACAAAGGAAAAATTTTTAGAATTAATAATGTAGCTTGTACACTTAATTATTTTTTTTAACTTGAATATATTGCATTTAAAGACAACTTTTTTTTTTTTTTTTTTTTTTTTAGCTATATTGAATGTAGAATTCTTCACATATTTCTCCTTCATATTTTTACTAAAAAAACAATGGTTGGTTTATGAAAATTTCAGACTTCAGATTTTAATGGATTTGGACGTTTTAGGGTGTCCTAAGCACATCCATGCACTTCAATTCCTATTCCTAATTGCTAATGTGTAACTGAGCTATATGTTTGGCAATATAATTCAGATATAGATTTTTAAAGTCACTCGTTGGAAATTAGAATCAAGACAAAAAAAAAAAAAAAAAAAAACCCACGAAACTATATTTTTAGTTGAAAAAAAATTGCTCAGATCTAAAACTAGACAAAACTTTGCTGGGTTTTATAAGTCAAACCTGACTTTCTGTTATGGAAATGCTAAATGAATGCAATATATACGATTCATGAGTACAAAACATGTCAAGCATGAGCTTTTTTCTTAGAAATTTTCAGATGTTTTCCTGATTTACTATTTGTGTCAGTGTTTCGTTTATGCTCTACTTTGCGCCATCAGAATCGGTAAAAGTATGTAATGGTGATGCTGACGACCCAGCACCAGGCACCAAGCCCAAAAAGCGTTTAATTAGTGCTGCAAGTTGTTAATATTCATGCATTAGGGATTGATGAAATGCAAAATAAATTTTTAGCACCACACACCTAACAGAGTTGCCCACAACTAGAGGGTGAAGATGGACCGCACGTCTCAAAAGAAACGATTGAGGACGTTTTTAGTGAATATTGTTCTATTTTAGAGGCACGAAATTGAATTCTTGATTAAGGCAAATGAATGAAGACGCTGCCATTTAAAACCATATGTTATTTAATTAACAGGGACTTTTCGGTAACATATTAATGCAATATTAAATTCCAGCATAGTAACAGTTCTTTTTTAAATCCATGTACGTTAAATAATGCCCATCCCTAATTGTAACGGACATTTTTAGGGAAAAGTATGCATCGCAGTCATGAAATTATACGTGATATTCAAGATGAACATTGAATGCTTATAAAAGAGTGTTTTAAAGAAAACTATATTTATAAAGGGTGTTTTCTTAGAGGTATATAAATATAAAACACATAAAAATAATGTTAATGTTAATCGCCATGATATTAGTTTTATTAAATAAATATTTTTTTGCCCTTAGTGTTTAACACTTTGTACTCCGTTGTCGCCGCTGCGGCGACATGGTACACTAAGTAAAAAACTCCGTTGTCGCCGCTGCGGCGACACCATCTTTCCTTGAAAAATTCGTTTTGGGCACTAGTAATAAAGGAAAATAAAATTTGCCTTATTTAATCAAAACAGTTTTGAAATTGTGTACTTGAAGGAAACTTTTTTTTTTAAAGTGGTGCCAACCGAATAAAATTTTTGTGTAATAACGCGGAGTTGCTGGTAGCCCACAGTCAAAATGACGCGGAGCACAAAGGGTTAAAAATGATTTCAGGCATACGGGGGTCGCGGCTGGCTCGAATGCAGCGCAATCTGGAAGTCCAATTTGCGACCACTTTATCAAGAAGCTAGCGCGAGTGTATCAGCAATAATGCGGCGAATGTTGATTTCCAAATGGTGTAATGTCTGTGGTTTATCGGCGTAGATCAGCGACTTCACATATCCCTACAGAAAATAATCCATTGGTGTGAGATCACATGACCGCGGAGGCCACTTCACAGGTCTATTACCCGAAATTATGCGCTCACCGTATGTCTCCCGCAGTAAACTGATGGTGTTTTGCACAATTTGCAAGAATTGTTCTGGTTGTAAGTGTATCCATGGTGAAATGGCAAAACATACTGAGCACAAGTTATCTGTCACCTGTCAAATTGATTGTGACTAGAAACAGTGTTGCCAATTTCAAAACCACACCTCTAGAAAAAACACCCTTTTTATTTTATACTTATTAAAAGCAGTGAATAGGTTGCCAGAAAATGTGTGTGAAAAAAATTCCCTCTTTTGTGTGACTCTGCAAATGAAGATAAATGCCACGCACTCCCTAATAAATAGAAAACATGTTGTACTGGACTTCACTGACGCTTGTTTATTTCATTATGTTTGAAGTATCATCACATCATTAAAGTGTATCCTAAACCATTTTTTCTTCATGTATTACAATAGAATGGAATACTTTCGCGCGTCCCTGTAAACGAACTAAAAATGTTACTTATTCTATACTTCTGAGCAAACATGTTTTAGTCTACCTTAGTGATGCATATCAATTTCATTATGTTTGAATTATTGTAACGTCATTAAAACGCATCGGAAATGTTTTTTATCCACAGACCATAATATAACGTTGTAATCATTTCGTGTGCCCCTGTAAACGATCTATAAATGCTAGAAACTTCATCTTCAATACCAAAAGTTCGATAATAAACATCAATAACATATCTGTATCTGAGATCCAAACTATCGTAAGTCGCATCTCATTATTTTTAGAAGTAAAAGAAGCATTACCTTGCAAAGACAACGCTATTTTCACAAATTGATATCATATTTATCTTATAATGCAAGTATATAATACAAGTATATAATACAAGTATATAATACAAGTATAGCGTTAGTTTGGTTTGAAAGAGGGCAATTTCTTTAGTAAAAAAAGCTGTTAACATAAAATTTGTTGTTTTTAGGTGCGTTCGTAATTATATAAATAGCACCTATAGTCGTCGTTTGGTCTGTCTGTCTGTCTCTCCGTTCATCTGTCTGCATATAAAAGCGCAAAAATTACCCATCCGAATGGTTTTAAATTTAATATATATAATCGTTGCAGAATTTTGGCGAGTCATGTCAAATTTTATGAAGATCGAATCAAAACTTAAAAGTTATTAATAAAAGTTTTCTTCATTCTATTAAATCCTATCATACGTAATTAATTCAATGATATCCCTTGATAGGTAATGATTCTAGGTTGCCATGATGATGGTGTCTTATTTAAGATGGAATCCTATTATTTCCGTATTACTGAATTTAATATATAGAATCGTAATAAATTTTGTATTTAAGCATCATTTTTGCATAAGAGTGCAACTGCTATTGCACTAAGATCTGAATATTTATAAAACTAGTCATAGTTCGAACGCACCTCATTTGCCACGTTTGACATACAATTTCCGACTTGTTGGACGTACGATATCATTCGTCGTGGAAAAAAAGTAAACACCTCCTACTAACTCCTCAACAAATTACTGCAGAAGAAAGTCACTGGTACTGAACGATTAGAAATAAAGTCTGCTTTTAAATGATGTATATCAAATTTACTTAGGGGGCCATCTACATATTAAAACGAATCCAAACTTTACTTTTTTCAATGGCAATACCCAATTTTAACACGATATTTCCAATCTTCGGTTCAAAATATGCCTAGATACAAAATTTCAAGTCATTTCAATGATAAGTTTTTGAATCGTAAACATTCAAAATTTAGTGTTTCTAATGTTAAATTACATTTTCATATTTTTATTAATATCTCCCGAAATTATACACCTAATGTGCTAATTTTTTATGTAGCAGTATTACTAAAATACCCAAACATAAATACGTTGAATTTGCAACTTTTGTAATTTTATTATATGAATTATGAAATTAATATTCGAAAAAATTCTTAGGTACAGATATAATAATTTCATAGAAATCTGGTAGTTTACGAGAGTTAATGCACGGACAGGCGACAGACAGACAAATAGACAAACCGCATTCATAAATACTCGTACTTTTCAACAATGTTGGAAAGTGCTAAAAACGGAAAGTCTCGGAAGTAAAATTCTATAACTGAAAATTTTAAAGTTATGTAACTTTACATGCTTTAAAGAATTCTTAAGGTAAAATATAAATATTGACGCCTGAGTGGTATTCTGTCATGCACAAGACCGAAAATTATCCAAATTATGGGATAATTATAACTATATAACTCTTTAAGCCTTTTTTAGGTACGAAAAGGACTAATTAGTTTTGTAACTATTTCCCTTTATTTTTGTTTAAAAATATTTCAGCTTCAGATATCAGTAATTGTAATTTTAGAAATAGCAAGTTTTGACTGCACTAAACATCAGTTTTTAGCAACCTACTAATTAAAACATTACATAATTTTATAACTATATTCATCGGAGTCATAGTGTTTCGATATTTGAACTGAATTAATAAAATAATTGATTGTTTTAGGTTAAAATATTGATATTTAAAAAGTTTTATATTGGCATAAGGTTTTGAAAGAATAATTTTTACACTTTTTTATTTGATTGCCTAAGAGGGACCGCTCAGACAAGGAAACCAAGTATGTAGAGCATAATGTCCCTCCCGATCGCCTTTATTAAGGTCTTTAAAAAATTACTACCTGAACCTGGTTTTTGTATATAAAGATTGAATTTTTCAATAGATTTTTAACCCACATTTTTCATAATTGAATTTGGTGCCCACGCCAAATTAATGTATTGTAACTGTAACGTAAATCTTTGAGAAAAAACCTGAAATGCAGTAAAAAAAGTAGGCGTGATTTTCAAAATGAAAATTGAATTTTTGTAAAAGAGTGTTTTCTAAAAAACAATTTTTACTTTTATTCTTTTTATAACAGCAAATATCTACCGGAACGTGGATGTTCATACATTACTAAACATACGAACTCTGCTAATACTTATAAATAGTAATAGCTCTTCTATGTTCAGCAAACCGATGAGATGAAATGGTTATTTAATTTATTTTCTTTTCAAAATAAAATATTATAATTTTCCGATGTGTCTACCTCTTTTATAATTCATCAACGAAAAAAAATCATGAATATTTTTATAAGGATAGTAATTGGTCATTTATGTTGATTGTTGAAAGGCTGACTATCGGATTTATCTGGCCAACTACGGAGCTTTTACTATAAATTACATTAACACCGAAAATATTATATTTAGGATTTTTAATAAATTATCAGAAAAAAGTAGTCAGGTGCAGTGATCATTTTCAGTACATAATTTTGTTGATAGCGAATGAAATTTTATAAATATTAAAAAATTATATGTATTTTAAAAAGAAATACGAAAAGCAACTGCTCATAAACACTAGAGCTCGTACAATTCCAATAAAAATTTCCTGCTGCCCTTAAAAAAATATTCCATTTGTTTTTCTTGTATAATTGTTTGTATAGTTTAAAAGGGCACTTGACGTATTTATTCCCGTGTTCTAAGTTGTTTCTTTTGTTTAAGAATTCAGTGATTTTTATTTTCTTCAGGAGAAAATATGAGTATTAAAAGATATGTCTAGCTTTAAAATGAATAGGAAAATATCATAAATAAATAATTAATTACATCTAAGATGTATAACAGTTTCAAGTTTTTGGATGATTTTTCAAACATGAAGTAAACACACTTTTTAGTCCTTTAAGAGCTGAACTACACAATTGTGTAGGTCAGCTGCTAAAGAAAAAGAAAAAAAAACATTTTTCCTTTATTTGTGCGATTTAAAGTCGAGCCTGCACCCACAGAATTGCGTGGATCGTCCTTTGGTATAGCCGGACATCGGATATTTTTTAAACACTTTTTTTCAATCACATATGATCCTATAAATTAGGGGAAATCACCAAAACTTTTCATTTCTACCTAAAAAGCTTCCGTTCTTAAAGGGTTATAAGACATTTTCTAACCTAATTGAAAAAAGCATTTATAACTTAGATTCATCTAAATTTTCACAGACATGCTTGAATTGGTACGAAACTGGTGTGTGTTATTGAAGCTTAAAACATATGGCGACGTGAGTTTCAAAACTCGCCTTATACAAAATTTAAAAAATCGTGTTTTCTATGTCAATCTATTATATTAGTAAACCTGCACCAAATAAACACTACAATCCTAGTTTTTACTCGACTGCCAAGAAGGGTTACGTGTTTCAAGCGTATTTGGGTATGTGGATTTCTTTATACCCTCGAAACATCCCAACGGCCAGATGGATTTTAATGAATGAGGTCTCTATTTCTTCGTCTTAACCGTCCGATGGTTATAGGCAAGATTTTGTTTTTATAAATTCAAAATGATGACCGTAAAATACAAAATGGCGGTAGAGACAAAAAAAAAATTTACGCACCATGCTGTGTGGCATATCATTGAACAGGTCTTTCAAAATGAAGACGATGTTTCATAGACTATTTTACAGTCAGAAGCTCCGTTTAAATACACTGCTCAAAACAATTAAAGGATATTGCAGTTTTAGGTGGATTTTGTATCTGGTAAACTGTTTAGCTGAATGATACATGGTCGACAGATATAGTAGGTTATATGAGAATAAATTACACATGTTTGGCAGAAAAAATGCATTTTATTGCGCATTTGTGTACTAAAGGAAAAAAACACAATTTGTGCATATGAGAAAAAAAGAATAAGAAAAGGTGTTTTCTTCAAAGAAAATAATTTTCAGTAGGGAGTATGTTTTCCACGGGCGGCCAGCAACGTTGAACACCTTTGAGGCATGGACTCAACGAGGCTATTAATGACAAGTTGGGGTATTCTGCCCCACTCTTCCAGAAGAGCTCTTTCCAGTTCTTGGAGAGTTTGTGGGGGTTGTTGGCGGCCAGAAACTCGTCTTCCTAGAGCGTCCCAAACGTGCTCGATTGGATTCATGTCTGGAAAACACGCTGGCCATTCCATTCGAACGATTCCTTCCTCGAAAAGGAAATCCTCCACCAGGTTTGCACGATGTGGCCTGCAGTTATCGTCCATTAAAATGAAGTTATCTCCGATTGCTGCAGCGTAAGGAACTACAATAGGTCTGAGGATCTCATCCCTATATCGGCGACCAGTCAGAGCTCCATCTCGAATGATGTAGAGGTCAGTGCGCCCGTCAATGGAGATGCCACCACACACCAACACTCCTCCACCGCCAAATCTGACACTTTCGTGCACGAACGCAGGATTATTCCTACTGCCACGGTCCCTCCAGATGAAAATACGCCTATTATCCGGATGCACAGAAAAACGGGACTCGTCAGAAAACAGAATATTGCTCCATTCATTTCTCCTCCAGTTGACATGCTCGGTTGCCCACTCCCTGCGGTTGCGACGATGCCTTGATGTTAATCTAACACATACCATCGGTCGGCGAGCATACAGACCTACAGCATGGAGCCGGTTTCGGACAGTCTGAGTTGAAATCGTGGTGCCTGTAGCCGAGCGAAGGTGTTGTTGGAGAAGAGTAGCGTTCATGGTTCGGTGTCTCCGAGCTGTTAAGGCTAAATACCGATCTTCATTGGGCGTTGTTGCCCGTCTACGACCTTGCCCTGGTCTTCGGCCTGCACATCCACTCTCCAAAAAACGGTTCCAGATCCTGGAAATGACACTTTGTGACACTCCAATGGCTTGCGCTACTTCGGCTTGAGTTTGGCCCCCTTCTAACCTACCAACAATTCTCAAAGCTTCTGAATCTGTCAAATGACTTCGCTGAGACATCGTACTCATCGAAACAAAGCAATCACTGAATGCCGATCATCCTTGTCTTCATTCTCTTTTATCCAGTTGAAAGTCAAATTTCATTCGCTGCCGCTGAAGCGACGTTTTTGACGTCGAACTCAAAATTTGCATACTCCACAGTTTGAAAACCAGAAAAATTTGCATTTGTGATTCTCTTCTTCTATTTTCGGCAAAAAAAATTTCGTTTATATCTTTATTTTATATAAAACTTCAAATATCCTTTAATTGTTTTGAGCAGTGTATTACACAAGCAGAAAGTTGTGTAGGCAGGATCTCTAGCTTTACTGAAACTCTAACCTTCATAGACATCTATAGGCCACATCAAACAGTGTTTATAGATAGGAACTAACAATTAAACACAACTTAAAAGTCATCAATACAAGTAAATAAAAAAATAGGTAAGTAATTGTCTGAGCGAAGCGAAGGCTAATACTCGGCGAAATATTACTGTCCGGACACTTTACTACTACGATGGATATTAACGCCATGTCCTACTAAAAAAAAAGCCTAATAAAAACCTTTCGTCAAGCATAACTCAAAAAATATTTGTCGGATTTCGTTTCTGATTGCACCAGAAGGTACCTATGACGGTCGCCTACTGAATGCACCTACTATGAAAAATAAGTTCCAAACCGTTTAAAAATTATATAGAAAAAACTCTTAAAAAAGCACAATTTATCTGCATACGTCACAGAAATTTGGTGTGCGTCACTTTCACCGGTTGATGTTTTCGTAGACAACTGGTTTGAACACATGGAGCAAATATAAAAAAAATACGCACGCAGTAATATTGAATAGATCAGTTTCAACCACGTGATCACAAACCTTGCAACAACTCGTGGCAACCAGTTTTGGTGGGCAAACAAATAATAATACAGTATTCCGTACCACGGTGACCGTTTTTAGCCTGTTGTATAAAATCTGGCATGTTGTATGACACACAGTTGTGGATGATTAAAACAAAAGACATGAGTGTTTATTGATCCGGGAGGTTATCTTTCTCTGGATGTCTGTCTGTCTATCATACAGCATGCAATTTTCTTGTAAAGGATGATATTATTATGCAGTAAAACCTCCATAACGGACACACCCGATTAGTGGACACCTCTATTTAGCGGGTATTTTTTCGATTACCAACCCTTAAATAACTGTACATTTTTTATTCTCAGTAGCGGACACCGCCAAATAGAGGACAAATTCTGCCCTCCCGAGGTGTTCGCTATTCAGAAGTTTTACTGGTAAAACCTCCATAGCGGACACACCCGATTAGCGGATACCTCTATTTAGCGGACATTTTTTCGATTACCAACTCTTAAATAACTGTACATGTTTTACTCTCAGTAGCGGTCACCTCTAAATAGGGGACAAATTCTGCATTCTCGGGGTGTCCGCTATTCAGAGGTATTACTGTATATAATTTTGATAATTATTTTACAGGGCCGCACAAAAGAATAAGAATATATGAAACGAATATAAACTAAATTCGGGATTGGTAGATCGCTGATGGTAATGTAATTTTAGGATGTTGTTACAATCATCCGCAGCATGTTTTTAGAGTTTCGTTCATCTAACGAAACCCTACCTGTCTCACTCCTTTGTCTGTCTGTTTGTCCGTCTGTCACAGAGTCCGTTCTCAGAAACTATATATGTCGGAGACATGAAATTTTGCATAATTATAGCTGAACATCTCACATCAAACGACAAATAATAAAATTTTGAAAAAGGCTTAATATTTAACCCTTTGGGCTCTAACTTGTGTATTTATAGCAATTTTTCTAACTCAGCCCCTAATTAAGTTGGAGACGTGAAAGTTTGCATATTTATAGCTGAACACTTGCGATAACACGATAAATCATAAAATTTTGAAAAAGTCATATTTAACCCTCCGGTCTCTAACTTCTGTATTTTAAGCAATTTTTCTAACTCATGCCCTAATTAAGTTGGAGACATGACATTTTGCATACTTATAGTTGAACACCTCACATCAAACGACAAATAATAAAATTTTTAAAAAGTCTAATATTTAACCCTCTGGGCTCTAACTTATGTATTTTAAACAATTTTTCTGGAAAGTTTGCATACTTATAGCTGAACACTTGCGATAACACGATAAATCATAAAATTTTGAAAAAGTCATATTTAACCCTCCGGTCTCTAACTTCTGTATTTTAAGCAATTTTTCTAACTCAGCCCCTAATTAAGTTGGAGACATGAAATTTTGCATACTTATAGCTAAACACCTCACATCAAACGACAAATAATAAAATTTTGAAAAGTCTATTATTTAACCCTCTGGGCTCTAACTTGTGTATTTTAAGCAATTTTTCTAACTCAGCCCCTAATTAAGTTCGAGACATGACATTTTGCATACTTATAGCTGAACACCTCACATCAAACGACAAATAATAAAATTTTGAAAAAGTCTATTATTTAACCCTCTGGGCTCTAACTTGTGTATTTTAAGCAATTTTTCTAACTCACACCCTAATTATGTTGGAAACACAAAAATTTGCATACTTATAGCTGAACACCTCACATCAAACGACAAATAATAAAATTTTGAAAATATCTAATATTTAACCTCTAATATTTTGTCTCGCGCAATTTTTAAATTTAAACTGCTTTGCAATACTATTTTTTGTTCATTTTGCATAATAAGTGTAATGTGACGTAATTTGTTCTATTTCAGATTTCTAACGCATGTTAATGAATTTATTTTACAATATCCTTTCCCTTTTAAAATTCACATGTAAATATAGTTTTTATGGCGTAATTTTCAATAAGTGCCTGCTTTTTATACCTAATTATTTAATTCTAATTTGAAGGTTTTTTTCTGTTTATAACAGTAACGTGTAAATATTTTTTTTTATTTGAAGCAAACATTATTGTTTGCGCTGTTTATACAGTTGGCAACAGTTTAAATTAATACCATTTTCTAAAATATGTAAAAAAATATCTGTCAAAATGCTGAATATTTGAATTTAAAATAGAAATAAAACCTCACAAAATGAGTCAAATTAAAAAAATTAATGAAATCTGCAGACCGGGATCTTCTATTGAATAAAATGATCTAAAAATGATTAAATTCCCATGTATAGCTTTTGCTCTTATAATTTTTTTTTAATGGAACGATTTTGTCCAACTTTAGCACTAAATATCTCTTAAATAATTCTTCGATTTGAAAACTGTATGCATTAGTGTGTTGATCAAACATTTCGCTATAATACCACCGATTTTCATATATTTGTATGCAATAGTTTTCTTAATATTAACAAAGAAAAACCTCCGGTCACAAAAAATTCAAAACCGGCTGCGGCGGCGGCGGTGACAGCGTTAGTTACTTTTTATAGAATAGAGAGATATATAAAAATGAAAACTTGTCTATCTGTCTGTTTGTAATTCTATAAAAAATCCACAATTTGGAAGCCAAAATTGTGAAGAGATACGTACATGTGTATTAAAACATGGCCGAGACAACTAAAGTAATCCGGAATCGAAATAACTTATAGTTAATTTTTAATTAATAAAAAACCACCAATTTACCATCAATTTCTTATCAAATTTAAACATTTTTCGTTATAGCAGTTGCCAACAATTAAAAAACGCAATAAAATTATTACTGCAACAATTAATTTTCTACTGCAAGATTTCCACGTGAAAAATGAAAATGAAATAAATAGTTTGCCGAATTAAAAAAAAAAGGTGAATATTACGTCATAACTTTTCTATTGCAAGATGTTCACGTGAAATATGAAAATGAAATGGTTTGACGAATTTAAATGAAAGTGAATATAACTTCGTAACTTTTCTATTTCAAGGTTTCCACGTGAAAGAGGAAAATATTACGTCATATTGGAAATATAAAGGGCATGGTGGATATAGTATAAGTCATATGAGTGTGAAAAATGTATTGAAGCATGATAAAAACCCGATTAGGGAAATATTGACGTATTTTAACATTATTGCTCCAATTATAAATTGAAATAAGTTCATTTATAGCTGTATTCTTTTGCGTCTGTTATATGCATTTATACATTTTTATATAGCGTTTTCATATGATTCATTCAACAACATTTCGACTGCTTTTTTTAATGTTTGTTTTGTGTTGTATGTTAAATTTTGAAATTGATTTTTCAGAACAAACATCCTTCAAATTCTGGGCAACGCCGGCACTTCAGTTTGTAACAGATAAATGGCTTTTGTATCTGTATATCTAATGCTAATATTATAAAGCGTTATAATATTATAAAGTATATAATATTATTAATACTTGTACGTTTGTGAGGTGTTATCTCTGAAACTACATAGCCAACTTAAAAAAATGTTGGTGGCCATCTCTGCTCCGAAAAAAAGACTATTTTATGTCAGTGCAAGAACCTACATCGCTGCAGGAGCAAAAAGGTTCTAAAATTGTGATTTCTGCGATATTGATTGGGTTAGAAACTTTAAATTTGGTGCGGTAGTTACTTTTAAGATGTAAATACTCGTAATGAACGCTCTCTAAAAGGTTCAATTTGACGGATAAACGTAAAAATTTCTAGAAAGGTTCTGAACTATGATTTATTTGGGATACTATAATTTTTGGGATACTGTTGGGGTTAGAAACTAGACCTTTGGCATGGTAGTAATTAATAAGATGTAAATGCTCGTTGTAGAACGAATTCTAAAAAAATAGAAAGACTAAACAAAGCGGAAAAAGATCTAAAGATGATCTAAGTAACGAAGAACATGGAACTCTTAGGAATATAAACATGAAAATCGACATGGCTGTATTTATCATGAGGTAAATTCTCGCAATAGAACAATTTCTAAAAATGTCGCTATATAAAACAGTGCAGAAACAAAAAACTTTCAAAAATTTTCTATTTCTCTGTTACTGCTGAGCCCAAAATCTTGAAATTTTACTTCGGGTTAGTTTTAAAATATACAATTGTCTCTATGAATGGTTTCTAAAAAATTTAAAATTTAAAAAGATGAAATTAACGGAAAGCGATCTCAATTACCATTAATTTGGAATTATTAGGTACAGCAATTTTAAATATTTCATAATGCTGCATTTCCTCCGCAAAACATGCGATTTAAATGCAAGAAAACTGATAGATACCCACCTAGCATTAAATAAATTGTGTAACTATTGAATAAAGACCTGTATGAAACAGTGAGTAGGTTGCCCGAAAGTACTTGTTAAAGTGTTCCTTCTCTAGGCTTTTCTCCCTCTCGCCAAGGCCACTAACAGAGGGAAGTGCCGTTTTAAATGTGATATGAATTTTTTATCTGATTCATTTTTCTAGACATTTTATCATAAGGTCATATTCTCAATTATCATTAGTAGATCTTTTATATATTAACTTATTCTGGTGAAATTTTGTAATCGGGTTCATATTGGCGTATGTTAGCTTGCATGATTTGCTGAATAAATATGTATGGATTTGTAAATTACTTCAAATGACACTTTGACAGCTCAAAAGTTATGCAGACGATATATTCAGATCTTGTGTCATACTTTATGTTGTAATCATTGCCGATTTCTTTTATTTAATACATGCTAAATACAGCTCAACTTGTGCAGAATATGTTTGAAAACAAAACAATACAGCGTATGTAGTGGCCAGCATACACTCATCATTTAAATCCGATCGAGCATATCTAAAACGCACTCTAACGAAGCATTGCATGCCACTTTTGATGTATTCGGTACTTTGATACTATATTAGATTTTGAGAAGAGAATTCCTTAAATGTTATCGACAACCTCATTGCATCCGTGGAAAACAGGCAACAGATGTCATATTCGCACCATATTGGCGCGATTTTTTTCTGACGCCAAATCATATAGACAAAGGGTACTTAACTTGCGCCAAAGTGTCGTTATTTTGCTTGATGTGGTAACCCGGATTATGTTGTTTATGCTGTTGATGTTTTCGCCAAATTGGCAACCGAAAAAAATCGCGCCAATATGGGGCGAATATGACATCTGTACCGAAAACAGATATTGTACAATATTAACTATTCCGGGGGAGCACACACCATATAAAGTATAGTCCATTCTTTTTAAACATCATATATTTGTCTTTTAAAGTTACTCAAATTGGTGCAGAGCGTCTGATTATGCTCTTGACATCATTTTATACAGCTAAAATTCCGATATAAGTAAATCAGTGATTCCTTTTCTATTTTACTTTTAATATATTGCGTACTTTCCATTTTATATCCATGCATGGCTGTCTTGAATGGTTTGATTTCCCATATTTTTAAACAGTGTATACGAATTTATATATAAGATTTTGTAATTCTACAATTCGTTTATTTTCATCATTTCAATTTTTCGCAGTATATGGACAATTAAAGATAACATCTCATTTTCTTTGCTTCCACATGTTATTATTAAATCTATGTTCTCAGTAATATCGCTCAGACTAATCCCTCTGAGGGAAGTCCTAGTATAAAAAATAGTTTCACATTGATGAGAAATAATTAATTAGTTCGCTTTTTACGCAGTCGGGGTTTTTGATTTCTTAAATTTAATTTTCACTTGTATCCTGTATTTCTGCCATTGTAAAAGCTTGGTTTACAATGAAAACCAATGAACGCAGTCAGGGTTTATTCGTGATTTCCCAAAATTTGATTTTCTGGATAAGGCGACTTTTGAAACTCACGTCCTCATATGCTCTCTGTGTATGTCACTACTATATTAATTAAAAAAAACAAACAAAAAAACCCTCTACGGAACATCAGCGTGTTTATCTAATGGAATTTTTTTAAGTTATACAAAGCTGAAATAAATAAGAACATGCCCCGGTGTTATGCTTACAAGGAAGGTCTTACCGGGCATACTCAGAATATTTTGAAAAAAAAAATACTAATTAAACTACTTTGTATGTAATAAAGGATCAGTCAAATTTAGCGACGGAATTACAGTATAAAGTCTGTAAAAAAAAAAAAAAAAAATATATATATATATACATATATATATATATATATATACTTTCGAGTATTTGGCGCGGCAAGACGAAATCGTCAGGCGATTTGGAGAGCAGTACCTTTCCTCGCCAAAAGCAAGTGATTTTAATGCACCTGAAAATTGCTTTTGAATTGATTTTCTGAATTCGTGTAAATAGTATTTAATGAATTTAAAGTTAAACAACGAGATAATTTAATAAGCACATTTTTTTGTATTGTATATTTATGTTGCTTGTTATTTAATTTTATTACTGCAATTTCATGTATAAAAAATATTTTCATATATTTAAGCGTGTTCTAAAATAAAGGCAAGATGAAGAATGTTGCAGATATTCATTTCATTCAATATCAAAAAAGTCGTTGTTTCCATAGCAACAAAACTGAATCGACAGTGCTCCATTGAATTTAATTTTGAGATTGAAACAATTTTAATTAATTTAAATTTTGTTTTAATTCATAAAATTTGATAGTTAACTTTCATTATAACTATATATATATATGACAAAACTATAGTTAAATCAAACTAAAACTGTCAAAACTAAAGTTATTTACATTAAATTTATTTAAACAAGTTCAATATGAAACATTTTTATCTTAAAGAGTATTTGACATAAAAAGTATTTTTTGAAATTTTATTCCATTGCCAACCGGTGATCAATCGCCAAATATCGAAATTTTCATTATTTTGTTACGGACGCTCTATCGAGTTCCGCCAAAAAATTTTTTATAAACATATCTATCCTCATGAGTAGAACATTCTATAATTTTTTTAGATTTTTCGGAGTATACCCGTAAGGAGACCTTCCTTGTTAGCGTTATACAATACTGTTGTGAAGTTGGACATTTAAAGATAGTAAGGAATGTAAATTTGGTGATTTCCACATTTTAACAGCCATTTTAACAATAGATAATATTCTGTGACGCCACAGTAGGTAAAATGGCGGTGTGATAGTTTGTTTTAGCTTTGCATTCACCAAGGTTTTTTTCGCTATTTCTCTTTACAGCGTTATTTTTTTGTCACACTTATGAGCTCATAAACATAATTAATAATAATATAAACATATACTTTTATTATTTAATTATTAAATAATGAAAAAATGATAAAAGCACGATTTTCAGAACTTAAATGAAAAAATGTTTAAACACTAAAAGTTGTTAAGCAAAAACATATTTAAGTAAAATAAGTTTAATTTACATAATTTATACACAAACCTCAATTTAAACGCTTGAAATTTAGCTCATTTATACAGACATTGGCTATAATTCAATTTATTTGAACGTTTTATTTCTAATGAATTCCATAAACTACATAAAATGAATCTAAAATTGAATGAATATTCCTTATATTATTCAGATCTATTACATACATTTCAACCCTTTCAGTAGCGGGAAAAGAAAAAAAAAAAAAAAAAAAAAAGCAATTTAACAAATTACAGCGACCATTTGGAAAATGTATTTTTCAAAGACTAAAATTTAAGACATAAAAAATCGCACGGAGTTAGTCATACATTACGTACGCCATGAATTAAACATTAATAGTGTTATTACACGTAAAAATTGCAAGATTTCCTGAAACTTACGTATTATCCAAGCATTTCATTGGTTGTTTGGAAAAAGGCTTTTCCATCGTCAGATTTCCAAGAAATCTGACGACCAATTTTAAATGCAATTTCATTCTTAAACTTCTAAACATCCCACAATATTACTTTTTACACCGTCGTATAGAGAAAAAAATGTACTTTTAAATGCAATTTGTTTGAAAGCTGTACCTCAATTTGTTTTTGAGTTATTATTTTTTTTGTAGTTTTTATTACTTTATTGTCATAGTGGCAACAGAAGTATCCATCTCTGTTGAAAGTAAAGGGAAATACAGATTACTGTATAGACCAATCAGGAAACGAATAAAATGCGGATTCATCCAATAAAAAGCTTCAGATATGCTTTTGATTTCCTTACCCTGACGAGGACAATAACCAATTTTCCAAATGGTTAATAAACGGATTCTTGAAGACCGTAATGCTTTCAATGGAGCGATTTTCCAATGTTTTCCCCATGAAGGATGGTTTTCCCAAACAGCTGTTTTTCAACAGCCTCAAACTGAGAGAAAGAATAGGGTCCATTGGTTTGCCGAACTCAAAATAAACTTAAGTTTCGGTTCTATCGAATTGTTGCGAATCGCCTGAATCCATCACTGAATATGTGTATACAAGGTGATTCTGAAATCATCGGACAAAGTTTGAGGGGTGGTTCAGCTCACTAAAATGAACATTTGTTACATAGTAAAGCTAGATCGCATCCACTTTTTCAGTTACACTTTTTCAGTTATAATTACAGGGTAATTATTAGGATGAGCGAAGGGAATCCTCTATTAGGCTACACAAATTACGTTTTGTCGTACATTTTACAAAAAAAAAAAAAACTATTCAATATTTTGACTTGAAATTCAACATAAAAATAAATTATGATCCGTAGATTTGCAGAATATTATTTTTTTTACAGAACAACCTTAAAAAATTCATTATTTTAGCTAATTTATTTTACATGATTTTCCACTACGGGCGCATTTTTGCAAATAAAAAATGAAACACGTATATTTTCAGAAGAAAAAAATAAATCATGGTGTTAGTAGTTAGTAATAGATAGAATCATGATTAATTAAATAAATAAAATATATTTTCATTATTCCGCCAAAATATCATAAAAACTGTTTTTAAAATTTAATTAAGGAAAGAAATATTTTTGTACTTGATAGAAATAAAATTTGATCTGTACGCAGACGATTCTTACGCATTTAAAAAGAATGCACACTGGTGTCCAAAATTAAGGACCAATCATAAAATGCTAATTTTCAAGTACGCGAATACTCAAAAGGAAATAATATAATTCGAATTATTACTATCTCTACAGCACAGCTAGTCCATATAACATCTCATTCATATCATACATGGTCACAAGTGTCATAGTCACTACGGTGAAGCAAAAATATAGGAAATTCCATACATCTCATTATGAGTCTCAAATGATCACTATATGTGACTCCACTGAGACATCACTGTGACTGTTGCTTTGTGACGAGCTACCATGTGACTTTGCAATGTAGTTACATTGTGACTCTCATGTGACTGTCATCTGTAGACTCAATTTCAAAGTCATCGTGAGCGCTGCACTGTGATAAGTTACCAAATACAGTAAACTTCTTTTAATCCGGCATCCTACGGTCCGGCACGACTTTCGAAAAAAAAATAGTATTTCTTGTTCAATCATACCTGTGTTTACAATAATCTGGTGGAACTGGGGTGAAAAAAAAAACATTTCTGTGGATAATTTGCGAAACTGTTGATATGGAAATTGAATTTTTATCATCAGAATTAAATACTTTTTCCATTTCAGAAAAGATTGCTCAACTTGAAACGGAAATTGATATCAGTTATCAAATAATAAATAATGAATGTGGATCTTTAGATTCAAATGTTTGTGTTATTTTTGCAAAAGATAATCAAAATAATTTTGATGAATTTTCTGAGTACGTTCAAATTTATATCGAACTAAACATACAAAACATCGGAATGCGAAATTGATAGATATCGTGCAGGACAGTATATCGGCATGTGCGTGGGGTCGCCACCTGTCACTCCACATCATACGAAATGACTTCCTAAAGAAAAGAATAGAGAAGATTGGTACAAAACAACCTGATATTCGCGATTTGTTTAAGACGGCTTCTGCAAGAAAGCCTACTGTATAGACCTATAGTGCACACTTTCATTTTATAGTTATGCACATATGTCCAAGTTGTACTTTACATTATTGACTTTTTTGTAAAAATTCTATTCAAGTTGTTTAAAGAATAAAATACATGTTTTACTGTCATTTTTTTGTTTAATTCCAACTTCTACATGTTTTTTCCGACATTCATCCTGTAATCCGGAAAATTTTGTTATCCGGCATGATTCAAGTCCCGAACGCGCCGGATTAGAGGATGTTTACTGTAATATCACATGATGACTTTCAGGTGACAGAGAGACTACTGTGAAGTCACCATTGTGCTCTTTTGCGAAAAGTCACCATGTGATTATAATGTGATATTATTTGGTGATTTATAATAATGATACGTTCATGATGACTTTGAAATTGAGAATAAAAAGGACAGTCACATGAGAGTCACAATGTAACTCATTTTAAAGTCACCTGGTTACTCGTCGCAAAGCAGCAGTCACATTGAGGTCTCAGTGGAGTCACATATAGTGATCATTTGATACTCATAATGAGACGTGTGGAATTTCCTATTTTTTGTTTCATCGTAATGACTGTGACACTTGTGACCATGTGTGACATGAATGAGATGCTATATGGACTAGCTGTGCTGCAGAGATAGTAATTATTTGAATAATATTATTTTCTTTTGAGTATTCGCTTACTTAAAAATTAGCATTTTGTGACTGGTCCTTAATTTTGGACACCAGTGTATTATGATTTTTTTTTCGTAAAGTGGCAACAAAAAATTATAAATAAATAAAATTAACTGTTAAATTTGTTATATAAAGTGTTATTCGAATTCGAAGGTTGAATAATAACAATAATATAATAAATTAATAATTCTTAGTATAAACGACAGCAGATTTCAAATGTTTTTTCAGAAAATAGAATATTGAAGAAGTAACTTTTTCTAGCTCTCTACGAATATATAATTCTAAGATTGCTATCAAAGATTATTTGATGTGAATTACAAAGATTGGAAACATACCTATTTCAAACCATTTGAGAAAACACCAGAGGCTATTGGAAAATGTAAAAACATCTTTAAAAGAGCTTTTAGTTGAATTTTTTAAAAAATATTTTGTAAAATTTTGCTTCGAAAATATTTTTATTTATGCCACTCTTACATCATAAATAAAAAGTTCCAAGGAAATTCTTAGTTAATTGGCTGAATTTACATTTCTAAAATTAAAATGCGCCAAAACATAAAATAACGTTTTTGCTTAATAAAGATGCAAAAATAATATAACAGAATATTTTTACATTCAAATATTTATCTTATTAAATAATGCTTCGTCAATCCAAACAAAGCATGGCTTCTGCTAGTGATATATCTAAATATACACCTTTTATACATCTTATATGCACTGTAAAATATTTGCAGCAAACTATCCAGTCATTCGATCTTTTTTTTTTTTTTTATAGAAAAACGGCTAAATAACAGTAATTTAATTGTATTCAGACCATATTATTGCCTATATTATGATTAGAATAGAGTTAAATTATGGTTAAATAACCATTTTCTATAAAACAGTTGAATGACTGGTTATTTAAACATAACTTAACTCTATTCTAATCATAACATAGGCAATAATATGGTCTGAATACAATTAAATTACTGTTATTTAACCGTTTTCTATAAAAAAAATCGAATGACTGGATAGTTTGCTGCAGATTTTTAACAGTGTATATCTAAATCAAACACGGATTTTTATTCATACCTTCTCTGGTAATGTAGATATTTTATCGATATTTTCAACAGATTACTTTACTTTGTGTCAAATGTGATGGATATCACGGGAAGTGCACTGTGATGAGATCGGTGATCCATATGTACCGTGAGATATGTTCTAAATTTCGAAGTGTCTAGGTGAGTGTTGGGACGAAGAGCATGGCCATCACAAAACTTACTTTCTTTATTATTCTAATGCATATAATTTAAATACCCACAGCACAACAGCACTACCTTTTGGATATTCAAATTAAAAATTAGATCATAGTGACGCATATCATTGTTAAAGATTTTATTTGCTCGCTAAGGTACGCACTTTAACACGTTCACGCCTGCGTGGTGGGTCACACTCGACTGTCTCGGAGCTGCCAAGTCTCCGGCTTTTTGGTTACCACTATTTTAATGCAGAAAATGTTGTTTTAGTTTAATTAGAACAATTGGGCGATTTAAAGGAACAACATTTTATTTAAAATAATAGTGGTGTGCAAAAAGCCGGAGACTTGACAACTCTGAGACAGTCGAGTGTGACCCACAGCGCCGGCGTGAACATGTTAAGTATTAAACTATTTTACACGATTAATTTGACAGTACAAGAGTTTTAATGAACCTGAAGGAGGATATAAAATAATTTGATTTTTCGAAAAAAAAAAAAAATGAAAGAAACAATCTGCAATCACAACTTTAAAACGCAATGAGAATTTCTCGATGTATGAAATTCGATCTACTTATTATAAAGTTCTAATGCTCAAATAGTTCTTTCAACTTTTCTCATAAATCTGCAAAGTTTTTTTTTTCCAAGGAATTGAAACTTGTTTAGAGTCATATGGCATCAGACTCATTCTATTTCAAATGTTAAGCATACGATAGCAATATCGACATAGGTGCGTTTATTAGACTTTCATTAACACAAAATTTTCCATCAAGTTTGTCAATTTCTAACAGTTATCCATGCATGAAAAAAAATGAAATATATTATTCTACACTTTTCAACAATTGTACATTTATACAACATTTCATGCAATAAACTGTTATAAAAAATCCCTGCTGGCTCGGCCTACAGGGGGAGGTAGATTTCGAAGTTAAGTATTACAAAAGTAGTACAAAAACTAAATCAAGATTAGAGATAAACCCAGTTTAACAGTCTTATCTGTCCGCTTTTGAGGAATTTTTAATTTCATTTTTCTGTAAGAGCTGGTTTTATCAGAATCATATTAAGGCAGTATTTAAAAAAAAAAAAAAAAGAATACTTTTCCACGCTCAACAACTCGAAATTTTCTGACACATTTTCAGACTCATTTTTAAAAGTAAAAACATGACATTTGCTGACGTGATTTTTTGAAGAGATTTATAAGCGACCTCTGTTTTTATTTTTCGTTCAATTAATTAGAACCTGATTTACAATTATTTTCTCAGTACGACCATTTTTTTCGTTCCCAGCACTATCGCTTCGGGAAATTCGGTTCCAAATGCCCACTTTGACAGCATTTTTTGAAATATATTCTGCCTTTATCAAAAAATCGACCAATACAGCCCATTATATAGTTCCTGAATAAGAGAACCTGCTAATTGGATGCGTTTGAGAGCGAAAATGAATTTAAAAATGAGTCAGAAAATAAGCCGTTTAGATTTGAGTACACCCTTAATACGATAAGTTTTTCGTCAACCCCTATTTTTTTTTCTTAATTTATTTATTTATTTATTTATTTGCTGTAAGAGTTGCTCTTATCAAAAACTTGTCAATGTGAAAGTTGTGGATAATATTGAGAAGATGCATAATAAATTTAAGCGGATTGGGTATCTTGTGAATTGACTATATTATGAATTTTTTTCTTCTTCAACCCCCCCTTTTTTTTTCCTTTTTCCTTTTTATTTTTATTTTTTTGTTGTAAGAGTTGCTCTTATCAAAAACTTGTCAATGTGAAAGTTGTGGATAATATTGAGAAGATGCATAATAAATTTAAGCGGATTGGATATCTTGTGAATTGACTATATTATGAATTTTTTTCTTCTTCACCCCCCCCCTTTTTTTTCCTTTTTCATTTTTATTTTTATTTTTTTGTTGTAAGAGTTGCTCTTATAAAAAACTTGTCAATGTGAAAGTTGTGGATAATATTGAGAAGATGCATAATAAATTTAAGCGGATTGGATATCTTGTGAATTGACTATATTATGAATTTTTCTCTTCTTCACCCCCCACTTTTTTTTCCTTTTTCATTTTTAATTTTATTTTTTTGTTGTAAGAGTTGCTCTTATCAAAAACTTGTCAATGTGAAAGTTGTGGATAATATTGAGAAGATGCATAATAAATTTAAGCGGATTGGATATCTTGTGAATTGACTATATTATGAATTTTTTTCTTCTTCACCCCCCCCCTTTTTTTTTCCTTTTTTATTTTTATTTTTATTTTTTTGCTGTAAGAGTTGCTCTTATCAAAAACTTGTCAATGTGAAAGTTGTGGATAATATTGAGAAGATGCATAATAAATTTAAGCGGATTGGATATCTTGTGAATTGACTATATTATGAATTTTTTTCTTCTTCACCCCCCCCCCCTTTTTTTTCCTTTTTCATTTTTATTTTTATTTTTTTGCTGTATGAGTTGCTCTTATCAAAAACTTGTCAATGTGAAAGTTGTTGATAATATTGAGAAGATGCATAATAAATTTAAGCGGATTGGATATCTTGTGAATTGACTATATTATGAATTTTTTTCTTCTTCACCCCCCCCCCCTTTTTTTTTCCTTTTTCATTTTTATTTTTATTTTTTTGTTGTAAGAGTTGCTCTTATCAAAAACTTGTCAATGTGAAAGTTGTGGATAATATTGAGAAGATGCATAATAAATTTAAGCGGATTGGATATCTTGTGAATTGACTATATTATGAATTTTTTTCTTCTTCACCCCCCCCCTTTTTTTTCCTTTTTCATTTTTATTTTTATTTTTTTGTTGTAAGAGTTGCTCTTATCAAAAACTTGTCAATGTGAAAGTTGTGGATAATATTGAGAAGATGCATAATAAATTTAAGCGGATTGGATATCTTGTGAATTGACTATATTATGAATTTTTTTCTTCTTCACCCCCCCCCCTTTTTTTTTCCTTTTTCCTTTTTATTTTTATTTTTTTGTTGTAAGAGTTGCTCTTATCAAAAACTTGTCAATGTGAAAGTTGTGGATAATATTGAGAAGATGCATAATAAATTTAAGCGGATTGGATATCTTGTGAATTGACTATATTATGAATTTTTTTCTTCTTCACCCCCCCCCCCCCTTTTTTTTTCCTTTTTCATTTTTATTTTTATTTTTTTGTTGTAAGAGTTGCTCTTATCAAAAACTTGTCAATGTGAAAGTTGTGGATAATATTGAGAAGATGCATAATAAATTTAAGCGGATTGGATATCTTGTGAATTGACTATATTATGAATTTTTTTCTTCTTCACCCCCCCCCCTTTTTTTTCCTTTTTCATTTTTATTTTTATTTTTTTGTTGTAAGAGTTGCTCTTATCAAAAACTTGTCAATGTGAAAGTTGTGGATAATATTGAGAAGATGCATAATAAATTTAAGCGGATTGGATATCTTGTGAATTGACTATATTATGAATTTTTTTCTTCTTCACCCCCCCCCCCTTTTTTTTTTCCTTTTTCATTTTTATTTTTATTTTTTTGTTGTAAGAGTTGCTCTTATCAAAAACTTGTCAATGTGAAAGTTGTGGATAATATTGAGAAGATGCATAATAAATTTAAGCGGATTGGATATCTTGTGAATTGACTATATTATGAATTTTTTTCTTCTTCACCCCCCCCCCCCCTTTTTCTTCCTTTTTCATTTTTATTTTTATTTTTTTGTTGTAAGAGTTGCTCTTATCAAAAACTTGTCAATGTGAAAGTTGCGGATAATATTGAGAAGATGCATAATAAATTTAAGCGGATTGGATATCTTGTGAATTGACTATATTATGAATTTTTTTCTTCTTCACCCCCCCCCCCCCTTTTTCTTCCTTTTTCATTTTTATTTTTATTTTTTTGCTGTAAGAGTTGCTCTTATCAAAAACTTGTCAATGTGAAAGTTGTGGATAATATTGAGAAGATGCATAATAAATTTAAGCGGATTGGATATCTTGTGAATTGACTATATTATGAATTTTTTTCTTCTTCACCCCCCCCTTTTTTTTCCTTTTTCATTTTTATTTTTATTTTTTTGTTGTAAGAGTTGCTCTTATCAAAAACTTGTCAATGTGAAAGTTGTGGATAATATTGAGAAGATGCATAATAAATTTAAGCGGATTGGATATCTTGTGAATTGACTATATTATGATTTTTTTTCTTCTTCACCTCCCCCTTTTTTTTTCCTTTTTCATTTTTATTTTTATTTTTTTGCTGTAAGAGTTGCTCTTATCAAAAACTTGTCAATGTGAAAGTTGTGGATAATATTGAGAAGATGCATAATAAATTTAAGCGGATTGGATATCTTGTGAATTGACTATATTATGAATTTTTTTCTTCTTCACCCCCCCCCCTTTTTTTTTCCTTTTTCCTTTTTATTTTTATTTTTTTGCTGTAAGAGTTGCTCTTATCAAAAACTTGTCAATGTGAAAGTTGTGGATAATATTGAGAAGATGCATAATAAATTTAAGCGGATTGGATATCTTGTGAATTGACTATATTATGAATTTTTTTCTTCTTCACGCCCCCCCCTTTTTTTTTCCTTTTTCATTTTTATTTTTATTTTTTTGTTGTAAGAGTTGCTCTTATCAAAAACTTGTCAGTATAAAAGTTGTAGATAATATTAAGCAGATTTATAATAAGTTTAAGTGAATTTGATATCTTAAGAATTGACGAAGTTTAGACGCCCCTTGAGCCCATTTTTAATTTTATCAAAAATCTGTGACACATAAATTTTTGACCCTTTTCCTAGACGTAATAATAACTTTAAACTGATTTGATATGTATAAAAATTAAGAAGTTATGGGGGTTTTTTTGTTTCACAAAACCCCTCTTTATTTCCACACCCTTGGTCCGATTTCGCCCATTGACGAACTTGACCGAGATTTTCGACCCCTTGATTTTATGTATCAGTTTGGAAGAGATTTGTGCAGATTTACGGAAGTTATCGTGTCTATAAAAAAGTGATATACACATATATATATATATATATATATATATATATATATATATAGATAGATAGATAGATACATAGATGTAGATAGATAAATAGATAGAGAGATAGATATATAAAGTTTTTTACTGAGGGTGGTTTTGGGTTCTAGGGGTAATGATCGGTGTAGACCTGCAAAAATTTTTCAGAAATTCCAACATAGGGGATATTGAAATAGGTAGAATTTCATACGAAATCTACCTAAAAATTGGTGCAAAACATAATATAAAAGAAATTTTTTTAAAAACATGATAAAAAATCTAAATATCCAACGCGTTTTGAAAGAACGTTGTTCATTCAGAGCAAACAAGACGCAGACCATTTTGATATAGTGCTTCCATATGAAAGTGGCGTAAAGCATGCTCAGACTGTATTTAGCAGGGCCGGCCCAAGACAATTTTGGCGCCCGTGCGAGCATTCTCATGGGCGCCCCCCCCCCCCAACATCATACCTGTTCAAATTATTGACTTTTTTCACACAATTTTTAAAATATTCGTAAAGTATTCGTTCATAAACTTTTACACATGCTATTCTTAATTATTTAAGATATTATTTAAAAAGACTATAAAATAGATAAACATATCCATATTTAATTCTATCTTTGAAATCTGAATTTTATAATGAATATCAATCTCAATATGTAACATTGTGATCCAAAAATTAAACGCCATTCATTATACCGTGGTATAGGACAACAATAACAATAATTAATTTATTGAAAGAAGAAATTTTATTAGAATAGTTATGTTTATTATTTGGAATATACTCTTAAAAATTGTCTATCTTCTTAGCTTTTAATTTCTCTTTTTCGTGGCTACTAGCCGCGTTTAAACGCTCTTTTTTCTAAGGCTCCCATTGCATTGTAACACGATATATTCCTAGCCTGGATGTAAAGTTGCCAAGCAACTAGGGAATCCATACACCTGCTTCATTGTTCCATTGTTCCACAGAGTAGTACTAATAAGTAGCATGTATTAATTTTATATTTGGTGAGTCGTGAGTTTTAAATTCTTTAAAAAGCAAAACAAAAACCACATAAGAATATTCGAATTATAAACAGATCAATTTGAAATTAAAAATGCAAGACTTTAACGCAGACTCCGATTGATAACTCTGGGTATGTTTCCCCAAAACTGTGTTTTTGCTACTTATATACATTGAAAATAATAATAATAATAGTTTGCAGATAGATCATCATTTCTTTGGAATATAGGTATATTATAAAATGATTATACCTACATACTCTAACAATGTTTGTGTCAGTTAAACGACGCGTTTTCTTTTTTTTTTTTTGTTTCGTTTTTTTTGGTGGGGGGGGGTGGGGGGTGGGGGGGGAGGGTGTTAGATTGTGCTTTTTAAAGGTGTATCACATACAGAAAACACGTTCTAATTGCAACAAATAAATTTTACGCCTTTTAAGTAGTCAAAAAAGTAGGTAAAAAATTTACTATAATCATTTTATACATATGGGGCTTTCTCACAATCTTTTGACTTTCGGGAATAAAAATCTGGTGAAATTAAACTTGCTAAAATAACATTTTAATCTGATAGAGGAATGCCTTAATGATTCAAAATAAAGAAAAAATGGTCAGCAGCGAAAATTTTTTTATTTAACTGAGGTTTAAGTTAAACTTGCGAGTTTATTTTTCCTTACCATTTGACCACTAAAGCTTTTTATTTTCTTCTAAATTTTTACTTATTATGAATTTGCATAGTACCCACGGAACATTCAAATAAGAAATAATAACAATGTATTAGTTTTAGTACAAAATTTTGGTATAACATTGTCTTAAAGGGGTGTTAAAGAAGGGACGGTAAGGTAAAAAAGGGGGACGGTATGGGAAAACAGGGACGAAGTGGGAAAAATAGGACGGTGTGGATGGAACGGTAAGGTAAATTACCACCTATTTTAGGCACATCATGTTAAGACTAAGTGGTAGCCACAATGTTCATTGATTTTTAGAAACAATTATTTACATTGGGTTAAATTTTAATAAAAATAATAATTTACCTCGAAAATTGCTGTAATAAACCTTGGGGGCGATAAGACTACCCATAAAGCCACGATGCTTCAAATTGATATTTATATGCTTATTTAAATTCCGCAGTAAATTTCCTGTCAAAGAATTTTAGACCTTCTTTCTCTAGCATACTTCTGGTTCTGCTTGAGAAAAAACTTGAAAATATTCTGTGGCTGCATCCGAAGTGATTTTCTATATAATTTTACAAGAGGGACGCTAAAGAATCTAAAACCCAGGGACAGAGTTTAAAAAATAATAACAACCCTAAAAATGTGTGCAGGTTCATTTTTTGCTACATATTTATGTGAAAAAAGAGTTCCAGTTTCGGAAAAAAATTACGTCGAATTATTTTTATTGAAACAATATTACACAGACAGATCCAAACTTAAAAATCAGCATCAGGAACACGGGACGGTATAGAAGTTTTCCTGGTATTTGGACCCACAACATCATCTAAAACTTATTTATCTATTTAATATTGTTATGCAATTATGCAATGGGATGTTCCCCAGTATATGAAATAAAAAAAAAAACCCGCAAGAATATGTACTAAAATAAAAATTATTATTCAGGGACATAAAAGTCAAAAGATTGTGAGAATGCCCCATATATGTTGAAAATAAATTACCTATCTTTCAATACGTTTTATTTATTTATTTATTTTTATTTTTATTTTTATTTTTATTTACAATGTGTACAAGTAGTAAAAACCCACGCAAAGTTTAAATTCAATTTGAATCTGTGTTAAAGTATGCGTTATCAATTAGCTTCAAATTGGCCCGGTTCTGATTTGAATATTTTCACGCAATCTCTTTTTATAGGTTAAAAAATTAAAAAATATATCGAAAACAAGAAAATCGATTTTTTAAGGTTTAAAAATGATCGTGATCACTACACTAAAATTTTGAATTCTGAAAAGGATTCCCTTATCATAATGAGAATTTTTAGAAAATTCATTAATCTCTATAAAAATTCATTTGAAAAAAAAGAAAAAAAATTCTTGTCTTTAAAATAATTAAGATATGAACACAGAATCTGAAGCACAGTATATAGTATACATTCCGGTTAAGTAGTGATTACAGACACACACACATAAAGGGAAAAAAGATCTATACAATAGTTGTTTATCTTCAAAATATGCGAGATATTTTCGATTTAAAGCTTCCTTAAACATGGCGTAATCATGTAAAGAACAAAATGAGTTTAGAGAAACTCTTTAGTTCTTCATTTTTCGAATATAATAAAATATTTTACAAATGAATGCATTCACACACCACACACAAAGTGAAAGAAAGGTCTACAATTCTTGTTTATCTTCAAAATATGTGAGAAAATTCTGATTTAAAGCCTCTCTAAATATGGCGCCTCCCTCTCTCCATTTAATCATTTGGATCCCCTTTTCAGGTACGTAATCATGTAAAGAACAAAATGGGTTTAGACGTTTAGAGAAACTTTTTCTTTCTTCATTTTTCGTATATAATAAAATATTTTACTAAAGAATGCATTCACATACGACATACAAGGAGAGGGGGAAGCCTACAATTATTATTTATCTTCAAAATATGTGAGATAATTCCGATTTAAAGCTTCCCTAAATATGCTCCCCCCCCCCTCCCTCCATTTAGTCATTTGGATCGTCCTTTCAGGTACGTAATCATGTAAAGAACAAATTGAGTTTAGAGAAACTTTTTCTTTCTTCATTTTTCGCATGTAATAAAATATTTTACTAAAGAATGCATTCAAACACCATACACAAGGGGAATAAAAGGTCTACAATTCTTGCTTATTCTCAAAATATGTGAGATAATTTTGATTTAAAGCCTCCCTAAATATGGCGCGCCCTCTCCTCCATTTAATCAGTTTGAGGGTCCTGTCAGGTACGTAATCATGTAAAGTACAAAATGGGTTTGAGCTATCCTTAGTAACATTTAGAGAAATTTTTCTTTCTTCATTTTTCGGACATAATAAAATATTTTACTAAAGAATGCATCCAGACATACACAAGGGGAAAAAAAGTCTGCAATTTTTGTTTATCGTCAAAATATGTGAGATAATTTCGATTTAGAGCTTTCCTAAATTTGGCGCCCCTCAGCTACGGCGCAATTAATCAGTCAAAAGAAATTTTCACTCCATAAGGAAGCGGAAGAGTTGAATAGGTGGTGTCACTTTTCCAAATTCAAGGAAGGTAATCTGAGCCTTTAGCATAAAGGGATTTCTTTAAAGAACGCATCCTAAAATCCTACGTTCCTCTGATATGTTCATCACAAATTCTTTGTATTTTACTCAAGTAAAGAATACAGAAATCGCTGCATGTGAAAGTTTAGCGCCTTTAAGCACAAAGAAGGTCCTCTGCTCAGCAGATCTACTTAGACCCAACAGATGATTCACACCTGGTTTTAGAAAATGTTAAACAAAACAAAAAACGTAGAATCCAAAATTATTTATCGCCACTCTTTACTCCTACCGCCGGTTGGCGCCCCCTGCGACTAGGCGCCCCGTGCGATGGCACACTTCGCACACCCCTTGGGCCGGCCCTGGTATTTAGACAGACGCGTCTGTCCAAACTATGGGAAAATTAGGCGTTTTCTATTCCAGAACTTGGTGATACTCGTCTGGACGAACTGGATTAAAAGAGTGAGACGTTAACAAGCATTAGCTGGGGGTTAATAGCAAGCTTACCTAGAGGCTAGGTGATTCACTTTTGTTCAGAATCGTCTCAACCAATCAAATGTTATAACATATATGTCCCCTCTCTCATATATAGAATCTATTATTGTAGCAGAAACAAGTTTTGCATGGAAGAAGCCGCTTTCAAAGTGCTAGCACGTCTTGTTTGTGCCTGATGAAGTAAGACCACGTTCTTTCTAAAGCTCATTGTGCATTTCTCATTTTAATGGTATTTTTGAGAAGCTTTTTCCTTTAATAAGGATGTAAACATTCCTGGTGTTCATTTAAGGGTAGCTTCACATCCTCCCCGATCGCTAAATTCTGTATTTACCTATTTGAAAATTTAAACAGCGATTACTCAATACCTAATGTAAATATCGAAATACAGTTTTCAGCATTAGAAAGCAGACGTCAGATGTTGACGTAATGCGTTTTTAGAAAATATTTCCTTAAATTTGAAGATTTTCAAAAAGATGATGACATTTGATAATTTTCTTCAAAATAAGCATTTTTTAAACTAAATAAACAGTCAAGTGCGATTATTACTCGCGCTCAGAGCGCAATATAATACCGTACAATAAATATCTGAATTATTAACTTTATTATTAAAAAGTTCGTTACTAAAAGAACTAGTCGGATGCACCAATCCTAAAACTTTCTTTTATCTCATACATGTTAATACTTCAAAATTTGCTATCACACTGCCAAAATTAAACGGCAATCTATGCCCATCATGAGGATTCTAAAGATAAGAAATTCCGTGCATTTAGTTCTTGAGATATGTCTAACGCTGAAATCGTGTAAATCCAGTAAAATGCAGCCTAGCAGCGCCGCCTATTGGGTGATTTACACCAAAATCTAATCAGCAACAACTTATGTCAACGTCTAACTGAATCTGAAATTTGGGAGAAATCCGTGGATTAGTTTTTGAGATATAGCTATTGCGAATCGTGAAAATTCCAGCATAGCGGCGCTACCTATTGGGCGATTAACACCAAATCCGAATCAACAACAACTTGTGTCAACATCTAACTAAATCTGAAGTTAGATGAAAAGTACTGTATTAGTTCTTGAGATAGAGCTATTGCGCGAATCGTGAAAAATGCAGCACAGCAGTGCCACTTGTTGGGTGATTTACACCAACACGTAATCAGCACCAATTCATATCAAGGACTAACTGAATCTGAAGTTTGATTAAAATCCGTGCATTATTTCTTGAGATAGAGCTATTGAGGAAATCGTGTAAATCCTACAAAATGCAGCATACACCGCAACCTGTTCACTAAAACGTAATCAGTATCAACTTATATCAAGGACTAATTGAATCTGAAGTTTGATGAAAAACTGTGCATTAGTTCATGAGATAGAGCTGTTGCAGAAATCTCGAAAAATGCAGCATAGCAGTGCCACCTTTTGGGCGATTTACACCAAAAACTAATCAGAAACAATTTATGATAGGGACTACCTCAATATAAACTTTTATTAAATTCCGTGCATTAGTTCTTGAGATAGAGAGCCCACAAAATTTGTGTCACATACAGACATACAGAGTCACAGACTCATAGACAGACATATTGTAAAAACATGTTTTTCGGGATCTCTGACCCCTAAAACGTGTAAATCAGTCGAAAAGCAGAAGTCGAAAATTTTCACGAATCTAATACTCTCTTCTTGTAAAAATAGAAGAAAGTAAAAAAAATAAGACTTAGCAAAAAACTATACAGCGTTGGGTTTGGTATAACTGTATATATACTAGAAAAGTATGAATAGGGAATACCGTAAAAGTTCAAAGAGACATGAAGTCTAATAATATCAAATATTGCTATTCTGTATAACTCTTATTTAAATCTTATCCTAATCTGTTTATGATGAACTTAATTCGGCGCTGACAATACAAATAGTGCACATTTAAACTTCATTTGGCATTTCATAAAACTAAATTCAGCGTCGTAATAATCTTTTCATTTTACAATGTAGCTAAAACAAAACCCGCGTTCAGTATAAACTTGGCATTGTGCTAAGCGCGCTACGAAAGGAGGTCGCAAAGTTACAACGCCGAATGGTCCGTGCCGCGTTTTTCCAGATAGGTTTTTGATTAACTTTTAAAGACACGGGAGGCGTATTGGGAGATCCACTGAATGCAAACTAGTCGCGAATCCCATAGTATTTATGTGGTTAATTCTAATTAAATTGGTCTGTTTTTAACAAGTTGACGGTTCTTGCTTTTACACTGCTACTGGGCATTGTATTACACAAATGTATAATTAAAAGTTGTTATCTAGGTTTTAAAAGCCGATGGTACATAGAATACGCCGCCCCTGTCATTATGTATATCAAAACTGTCCGTGTCTTTAAGGGTTAATATCTCGGCTCATTACCGACGATTTTTCTCAAAAATCATTATCAACAATGCTTTATTTTTCTGCTACGGTAGGTACCTCCAGCGCTCCTCAACACCTTTGCTGAATGCCCGCAAATCGAAATTTGTGTGTATCGGAAAAAATACGCTTTTCTAAAAAACTATGGGACCTAGGGTAATCGCTATAATTTTCCTGCAAGGTTTAAGTTAACGTCTACTACCTCTAATTTTTTTTATAATTTTAGTTTCAGTAGATTCGGAAATAGATGGGGGAGGGGCATATTTTTGCGCTACTTTTTCGACGGTATCTCTGAAAGTATAATACCTAAAATTAAAAGAAATGTATTTTTGAGTTCAGCGTTACGAAAGCTTTCACACGATACATTTCACGATATATAAAGAAAATATTTTTTCTCAAGTAACTTAATTATCCCCTCTACATTTTTCCTAAAAATATTTGTAAATGTTTAATAATCTGTAAATATGTGGGTCAATAGTCTTTATTACTTCCCCCATTTTGAACTTTCCACGTTCCATAGTTTATGAGTAAAATGGCTGTGACAGACAGACACAGGAGTGATCTTATAATGGTTTCGTTTTTACTTTTTAAGTGCGGAACCCTAAAAATAAAGAACACTTTTAAGAAGATTTTTTTTTTTTTTTTTTTTTTTTTTTTTTTTTTTTTTTTTGCACTACGTCGGCAAAGAACGTCTCTTTTCTCATGATAAGAATATTTTGATATTTTTATTAGGTTATGGTAATCGACTATTTAAATTTTACCATAGATTAACATGAAAAAAAGAATGAGTAGAGCGTGATCGTTGAGGATCAGTGAAGCGACACCTTAAGCTCCGTAGCAAATTACACATATTTAATTAAAAGTAGAGCACGCATTAAAAAGAACACTATTATAAAAGGGCCTCTTTGAGAGCAATTGAAGGAAGCTTAGATAGTGCATGGCAAGACAATCTGAAAATTTCCGATAGACTCAGACTATATTAATGTGCTGACTGCTCTAAACGAATAACACTCTCAAGTTACTACTAAGTTTTTGTTATTGCCCATAAGTATGAATTTCAAACCATTTGCTAAAATGTCAATATTTACAAGGGGGATCGTACATATGCAGTATATTTACATTAAGCACATACACAGATAGACATACATATATTAACATTTAGTAAAACATAATTCTATCTTTTACTTTTAGTACTTACTGTATATTTATTCGCCTGAGCCTAACAAACGTATCAAGTGTTCAGTAAGTATCTCCAACATATATATTATGACATATTCGAATACAAATTCTTTCCTAAAAAAATCAGATGAGGTTCAATGATTAAATAGAACAGTGTGGAAAGTAAAGGGAAGAATTATTTGATTAATACATAATACTGCACATAAAAATTACTTGATTATAAGAAATTTCAAAAGGTTAAAAAATTCTAAGAAATATACTGCATATGAAAAAGACCAATTTAAAACTGCTCACAAATATAATTATATAGCCATTTACGAAAAATTAAATTAAGAAGTGATTTTAAAATGAGTAGAAGACTCTATTCCATTTATAAAAGTGATTCAGATCTTATGAAAAGCTATTGCAGGCCGCAGAAATTCAGTATCCGCATTATATTTTCAGCAGACCAGCCGTTAAATATACAGGGTGCAATATGTTATCTATCGCCGACTTTTAATTTCTCAACCGTTGGTCGTAGACATATAGTTCCAATTACAAAACCGTTTCAAATGAGGTAAATATTCATGTTGTGGCATTATTTAAATTAAAAAATCAATTTTATAAAAATTACGAAATCTAACTTTTTATACGGTCCCCCAGTCCCTATAGTTATATTTAGTAAAAGTTTACACATATCATAACAGATATAACACAAAAAGTTTGACATCTGTACTACAAAAATTGACACAGTTATTAAATTTCAAAGTTTGAGATTTTTGCACATGATTTTGTCTTTTATTAAGGGATCAGTTAAAGATGAATTAAAGTAATTCGAGATCAAAATCAGGATGCAATTCCGCTGCCATTTATCTAGTCCTCAGTGAGTATGTTTTATTTTCCGGTTGTCGATTTTACCTACGTTGACGTTTGAATTTTGTTCGACCCATAAAAGTTAGTTTAAATTTTTAGATACCGGCTAAAAGTGGTTTCGCCGCAAAAAGGTTGGTTGGTTGGTTGGTTGATTTTGTGACGGCCGATTATCTACACTAGGGATATAGGCCCGAGGGGGAGTGCCCTTCGTGGGGGTCTTTCTAAGGGAACCTAACCCGTATTAACGCATGGAAATCCATGGTTCGAAGAAAACCACGAAAACTCCGAACGATTAGGCCGACGGGCGCGATTGGGATCGAACCCAGCACTTCCCGTCTACCAGTTTCGAGAGCAGAACCTCTCAGCCACTGGTGGGGCCGCCGCAAAAAGGACATTGCGCCATGAGCTTGATCTCGAATTATTTTACTTCATCTTTTAACTGATCCCTCAATGAAAGACAAATCATGTGCAAAAATCTCAAACTTTGAAATTTAATAACTGTGTCAATTTTTGCAATACAGATGTCAAACTTTTTGTGTCATATCTGTTATGATATGTATAAACTTTTACTAAATATAACTATAGGGACTGGGGGGCCGTATAAAAAGTTAGATTTCGTAATTTTTTTAATTGATTTTTTACTTTAAATAATGCCACAACATGAATATTTAGCTTATTTAAAACGTTTTTGCAATAGGAACTAAATGTCTACGGCCAACAGTTGAGAAATTATAGGCTGGCGATAGATAACATATTGCACCCTGTATATTACAAGTAAAAATTAAATTTAAAAAATCAAAAAACCCGACTGCATAAAAAGGAAACTAATTAATCATTTCTTATCAATGTTAAACTATTTTTTATATTACTATATATATTTTTTTATTTACTTGTATTGATGACTTTTAAGTTGTGTTTAATTGTTAGTTCTTATCTATAAACACTGTTTCGATGAGGCCTATATATTTCTATCATGGTTAGAGGTGCAGTAAAGCTAGAGATCCTACCTATACAACTTCCAGGTTGTGTAATATTTAAATGGAGCTTCTGACTGTAAAATAGTCAATGAAACATCGTCTTCATTTTGAAAGACCTATCCAATGATATGCCACTAAATAGGGCGCGTAAAATTTTTTTTCGTGTCTACCGTCATTTTGTATTTTGCGGCCGCGATTTTGAATTTATAAAAGCAAAGCCTAGCCTATAACCATCGGATGGTTAAGACGAATCGATAGAGACCTCATTCATTAAAATCAATCCAGCCGCTCGGATGTTCGGAGGATATAAAGATACCCAGATACCCGTGAAACACATAACCCTTCTTGGCAGCCGGATAATAAAGAAACACAACCCCGTGATAAACGCTGCTGTCATATTGACGGTAGAAACGCCTGACCAATAAATTTTGTTAATGAAATTTTTTTAAAACTTCTAGACGTCACAAGATTTCTGTTTTCATACCGTCGAATCGAAGTTCTTCCTAACCCGATTTTGTCTGAAAATTGTATCTCAATTTAATGATTTCTAATGGGTTTTAAAATATTCAATTTCGCACTTCAAAAAATAAAAAAACTCATTCAGCATTTGTTTCCAACTAATATTCTATAATGGAATTTAAGCGTCGTGAATAAAGTAATAAAACACAAATTTAACAGACATGAAATCGAACTACGTGATTAAACTACTGAAATTATCAGAATAAAAAATGTTGCTATTAGTAGAGATAATTGGATATTAAATCCTGGCATGCGGCTAATACGATAGTATCGTTTTTAATAATTTTCAAAACTTTATTTGAAAACTTTATTGGCGGTTTTTAAATAAAAATGCTTTTTAATTTTGATATTGCTAAATGTGAAAAAAATATTTTAAATACAAAAAAATCTATTAGAATTTTCAATTATAAAAATTAAAAAGGTTTTGATCCATTTTCTGTAACCAGGGAACCCCGGGTTAGATCACTTAGTTTACAGAAAAGAAAATATACCTCTTCTCCTGCTAATCGAAAAAAATATAAAATGTTTATATGTAAACTTTTAATTATGTGAAATAGAGCGGATTTAATTAAAAGCCTCTAATGAGTTTTTCATGCACTCATAGCAACGGCGAGACAACTTTGAATAAGCGTACACTTTTTTTTGCGAAGCTTTCGGTAGGACTTAAGTGGAAAAAATCTATATATTTTAATTTTTTTAAACAAAATAGTTGTTTATGACATACAGTAAAACCTCCCTAAAGCGACCCCGTTCCGTTCCAATAAAAATTGGTCGCTACGAGAGGTGGTCTCTTAATGGAGGTCATGTTTAAATCTAGATTATAATTGTTGAAAAAAGGTAACAATTAGCGTTACTAAAATTTATTTTTCACATTAGGAAAAAATATAAAAATTGAAGTATCAAAACAAAAGTTAATAACATAAGTTAATTACTGCAGAGTTTAAAAAAGGAATACATTGATGTTAGCTTTGATTTTACAGTTTTTTCTTTTATAACTTTTATTTCCAAGTCCTTTCGAAGTTCAGTAAATAAATACAATTTCTTGGACGGAAGCAAATAATGTCGATATCATTAATTTATCCATTTCTTTGAGTTTCCTGACAGAATAGGGCTGCGGAGTTTATTGACTGTCATTCTTAATTTGTCATCAGAGTTAAATCCATTGCCTAAAACGGCACAAAGGTGTTATCAAACACTTAAAAGTTACCGGAATAAAAGAAAATCTAAACTTAGTTTAGAAGTTTGATGAATAATGAGCTCTCCGGGATTATTTTTCCAATAAAGCCTTCTTCAAGCGACCAGGAAAAAATGGAATTTGTTTCATTTTCTTCAGAGAAATTGGTCGCTCATCGAGGGAATTCAACTGGGATGGTCTCTGAATGGAGGTAAAATTAGCATTGAGCCTATGGGAATAAATTTTGTTCCATGAAAAAAGGATCGTTCAGGGAGGTGGTCGCACAGGGAGGTTTCACTGTAATTTATTTGTAATTTTAAACTCTATTTTAAATTTATTCCGTGCATTCCGAAAAGATACCAATAAAATCTCTGGAGATAAAATATTAGAAAGATAAAAAATTAACACTCCAGATAGTATTTAAATAACCAAGTGATTTTGTTGGCATCTTGCTCAAGCGGGTCATATGTGCGATCACCTTAAAATAGACCTACGTAGAAAGAGAGAGAAATGCTCTCAATTCTGCGCCAACAAAGAATGTATTTTTTCATAATCTGTCTTTTTTCTTCTTTTCTTTTTTTTATTATTATTCGTGTACTCCAAATGCTAATGCGTTAAAACACTGTGCTGAAAATTTTTAAATTACATTTTTTCTTTGATTAAGGGGACACAGGATCTTTAAACTTTCAAAAAATCCGTTTTCAGATATTGTTTTCTTCTTAATTTTTAAAAAATTCTCAACAGTATTAAAAAAAAAAAAACCATTCAAAAATCTGCATTATTTCTTGAGTTATAATCACTTATAGACGGCGAGTATAATTGAAAGTCCGTTAATACATGTATGGAAACTTTAAAACGCGTTTTCTCATATTAGTAAATTTGGAGTTCGCGTGCACTGCTACTTTCAAACTATATAAAGCAATAGCTTTAAAAAAATAACCAAATATACTTTTCTTTATAGTCTTCATGCTAAAACGAAAAAAAAATCGCATATTTTAGTTATTTACTTTTTTTGCACTTGAAAAACTTGATTTTTTTAAAAAAAATTTTAATTTTTATATTTTGTGCTCAAATTAAATTTTAAACAAACCTTTTTGCATATATATTTTAGTTTTAATTTAGAAGTAGGTGTGTTACGATTCTATTTTGTACAAAAATTGTTTTTTATATGCATAATTTAGAGTTTAATCATGCGCGCAGCACTTAATTATTATAATTCACGCATTGGTGAGCTGATTTTTAAATTAAAAATTTAAATACTAATTTAATATATACAACATTTATTTTTCTGGATAATATAGCTGAGAATTACTTTAGGTGGAAAGAGGAAAAAAAAAGATCTTAATTGCATATTATTTGTGTTTTCGTAATTTGAAAAATATGATGTTTTTGATCGTTTTAACAAACTCAAAGGTCCTGTGGCCCCTTAAATTAAAATCCAGCATTATCAAGTAAATGGTTTTGTTAAAATTTTCATTTATAATTTACGCAATATTAGAATAAATTTCAATCTACAAATTTTTATCAGTTTTCGGGAAAAACATTTGGACTACAACTCTTCAATATCAATATAGATAAGCAAACGTTTTAAAATTTTCATTGATTTATATGCAATTTTTAAGTCTTTTTACTAATTTAGGGAAGAAAAATTAACGTGCGTTTTGCTTAGTTTTAATGAAATATATAATAAAAATATTTTTAGTAACCCTTTAATTATTCATTCCATATCGTAATATGACGAAAACCAGTCTTTTTTTTTCCGCAGAGTGACAGCTGGCTTTATTAATAAACTAGCAAACCCCGCGGCTTTGCTAGCGTAATAGATGAAATATGCCAAGTGGTATTTGCATGACTACTTTTTATTAGAAGAACACTTTTTGAAATAATTCAAAAATTACAAATTAAGCCGCAGTTTGACTAAACTTCATTATAAAAGTGCAATAGACAGAAATGAGATTTTAATTAATAAGAACTAAAACTAATTCCAATTAAATGATAATTTAGAAAGCATTTTGAGAGTTTTATGCTCATTTTATAAGCTCATTTCAGTATTCATTTGAAGTTTGGAATTTTTTAGAAAGCATCTTAACACATTTACATCTTAAAATTAACCATCATGTCAAATTCCGAGCTTCTTGTCTAACAGTCTACCACTTCTCTGGTGTTAATGGCACCAACATAAAATGCCGAAACAGAGTTGAAATAGAATGTCTCGAAAAATGTTGAAACAGAGACTGTCGCCATTAATTTGCCAACATTAACCTTGAAATCGGTTGGTATTTCCTAATATTCTATAGAAAACGGAATTTAGATGTTTTTAAAGGCTTTCTTGTTGTTCCTGCCAACCAGGTGGTAGTGAAACCGGTATAAAATATAGCCCGTATAGGATCAGGGATTATCACTCTTGATTCGCAACCAATAACTTCTGTAATCGGTTTATTATTTCCAGAGATTCCATAGAAATCGTAATTTAGGACACTTTTAGAATGCTTTTCGCTCCTTGCCTTCTCTTCGCCCCTTTTTAATTTCGAATTTATTTTCGACTGTTCATAGAGGACATTTATATTTTATAAGTAACTACCGTGCTATATTTAAAGTTTCTAGCTTCTTCAGTATCGTAGAAATCGCAATTTAGAAAGTTTTTTGCTCCTGCAATCCTCGACATAAAATATAGCTTATGTTTCAGCAGTTTCTATTACCATCAATTTGCAACCATTATGTTTGAAATCGGTTTCGTATTTCATACGATTGCATAGAAATCGTAATTTAGAACGCTTATAGAACGCTTTTCGCTCACTTCATTCTTTTAAATTTGTAATTTTCTTTCGACAATTCTTAGAAAGCATTTGCATCTTTGAAGTAATTACCATTCCAAATTTAAAATGTTAGACCCCCCTCAGTAACACAAAAAACGCAATTTAGAACATTTTTTGCTCCTGTAACCCCCAGGTGGTAGTGATAACAACGTAAAATATAGGCTATGTTGGAGCGGGGACGTTGACCATGAATTTGAAATCATTACTTCTGAAATCGGTTTATATTTCCCGAGATTGCGTAGAAGTCGCTATTTAGAACGTTTTTAGAACGCTTTTCGTTTATTTTCACTCCTTTTAAATTTCAAATTTTTAAGGAACTCTTCTCAGAGAGTATTTACATCTCATAAGTAATTACCATGCCAAATTTCAAGTTGCTAGCCCCTTCAGTATCACAAAAATCACAATTTAGAATGCTTTTTAAAATGCAACCGCAAGGTGGTAGTGACGCCGACATGAAATGGATCCTATATTGGAGCAAGGGCTGTCCTCATCAATTTCCAACCACTACCTTTGAAATCGGTTGGGTACTTTCTGAGATTGCGTAGAAATCGCAATTTAGAACGTTTTTCGTCCATTTTCACCCCTTTTAAATTTCGAATTATTTAGGAAATGTTCTTAGAGATATTTATATCTTTTATATCTTATAAGTAACTACCATGCCTAGTTTCAAGTTGCTAGCCCTGCAGTATTACAAAAAACGCAATTTAGATCGTTTTTTGCTCCTTCACCCCCTTTGGGTAGTGGCACCGACGTGAAATACAGCCTATGTTGGAGCGAGGGCTGTCACTATCATTTTCACACCATTATTTTTTAAATCAGTTCGGTACTTCCTGAGATTGCGTAAGAAATCGCAATTTAGAAAGTTTTTTAGAACGTTTTTCGCTCATTTTCACACCTTTTAAATTTCGATTTTTTAGGAAATGTTCTTAGAGATCATTTGTATCTTATAAATAACTGCCCTGCCTAATTTCAGGATACTAGGGCCTTCAGTAACACAAAAATCGCAATTTAGAACGTTTTTCGCTTCTGTAACCCCTAAGTGGTAGTGACATCAACATGAAATAGAGCCTATGTTGGAGCTTTGATGGAGCAAGGATGGCTATGTTGGAGACTTATACATAAGTGTGGGATTAACGTTGATAATTTACCACAACATGGATCATATTCGAATGTGAAGACAAATACAAACTTTTAATGGGACATAAAATATACAAATAGGAATTTCATACCTAAACAGATCATTGCCAAAGAATAAGGTAAAGTGCCCTATTTTCGTCTCCCAGCCACTTTTAGACCCTTGGAAATTGTAATTTTCAGTGAAAATTTAGATTCTACCAAATTTAGATTTTACATTGACTAACTACCCATGCACATAGAAACATAGGAAAATCTCGTACAAAAATATTTCAACAATGTGAATTTTTTTTTCAAATGTATGTATATGTATGGTAAAAAAATAAATAATATGGTCCCAATTTCGTCCGCCTCACAAAATCCAAAAAGACGCTTAACTTATAACTAAATCAAAATTTATTTCAAAATGAGTATGTAATTTAATTTATCTTAAGTTAAAGCACAAAGAAATGTACTATTAACCAGTAGAAGAATTACATAAAGAAACATTAGTGATCCAAGCATGAGGAACATACAAATTTTGTATTGTTTTGGCCAAGTGCAGCATTGAAGGCACTGAACCCATTGTTCTCCATGTTTATCATTAGGAAAAAGTTTCAAACAGATAGGACACTGTCAGATTTCCTCTTAGTCCACACAACTTTGAAGAATCCTCCTTTACTTTTGTTGATATGCTGCCATCACCGATATGATTACGTGATGTCGGTCACGCTATGAGAGGATTGTTGAAAGGAATACTAACACATTCAATTAAACTTAACTAACAATTTATTTACACATTACTTACAAATAACAAAACAACATTTACAATTAAGAACTCGGATGTAGATGATCCGGTCCAACATTAAGTTACATATAGAAATTGCTTTCTACGTACTGGTCCGCTTATTAAGATATTCTATACTCTCACACTAAATTAGTTAACAAAAGACTTATCGGAGATTACCCTTAATCTCCCAACACATCGGCTCGATACTCTAAGAGCCTCACCCAAATTAATACTAGCTCTGTCCAAGAGCTCTACTCAGGAAAAAGTGATATCCTATCTCGAGATCCACGCATCAACTGCACTCTTTCAGCTGTTTTACTCATCTCCCCGAAAACCTAAACGGGATCTTCCCACTGTCATCAGGGTCCACTTCCCTCTATCGAAACTCACCTGTCACATTCTCTTGACGTCCATTATTTCGTTATATGGTGAAACCCTTTTGGCTGCCTTATCTCCGCTATGCATTTGAATAGGTAGGGGAACTGCAATTCATTGACACAAAAGACACCAAGATATGAAATAAATGTAACCTTAAAACCTCCCACTACATAGAAAGTGACATGAATACAATATATAAGTAAAAAGATAATATCATATACAGTAATTCGAAATAGTATCTGCTCATCAGAACCTGAAAGACACTCTGCATCATTATCGCTTTTATTATCACCATAAGGAATGTCAACAGAAGAGTCACTTTCGTCATCTGAGTCGCTTGGTAGGCCACGTTTGCACCCTTTGTCTGCCTTATCTCCGCTATGCATTTGAATAGGTAGGGGAACTCCAATTCATTGACACAAAAGACATCAAAATATGAAATAAATGTAACCTTAAAACCTCCCAGTACATAGAAAGTGACATGAATACAATATATAAGTAAAACGATAATATCATATACAGTAATTTGAAATAGTATCTGCTCATCAGAACCTGAAAGACACTCTGCATCATTATCGCTTCTATTATCATCATAAGGAATGTCAACAGAAGAGTCACTTTCGTCATCTGAGTCGCTTGGTAGGCCACGTTTGGGTTTTAACGTGGTGGATTCTTCCCTTTTCCCATGAGAGTGGTGGGTGCCAGAAGTTTTTTTAGCAACTGAGCGTTTCTGCTTCGCCTGGGAATCTTTCATTTTGTTTTTATGCGGAGATCCAGTGATCAATGTTGCTGAACCTCTTCGGGTAGAAGCTGCTGGTATGGCACTACCCTGATCCCTTTAGGGCTGTTGGTAGCAATAGTTTGCTGAATCTGGCCACTTGATGGTGCTTGATCAGCTGCCATTAATTTTTCGCCAGATGAAGAGGGATGAGGTTTCGTCAAAAAATTTCAGGTCCAAAAATGCTGGGATTAAATGGCATGATGCCCGTCTTTTTTAAACCATTGGACAGGAGTTTTACAACAGCAGCACGCTCGTAGGATTCATTGAAAAGCTGTACGATTTGTAAGTTCCCAACTTTTCTATCAGGATGGTTTGATTGCTAATTTTTTATTGCTTCAGCATAAAACGTTTCAAAGGGAAACATAACAAATATTAAACTTCATTTTCATTTTGAAATAATTGTAATGAAAAAGCGTTCCTAATTTCATCCCCGGGACGAAAATAAGAACTGCAAGGGGGACGAAATTGGAACTACGCTACTTCCCAAAAACTGAGCAGCTTCAATTCATGTAAGATTAACTGAATGTCCTAAAACCCACTGTATGATACTGTTAGCATCTTACATACATAGAATATTTGCAATGAATAGGAAATAAATACTTAAAGTACTGTAAATAACGTTTTACAATTGACATAATAAGAACTCAGGTCTATATGTATGCGTCTTGGCTAACGAAACTTTCACTACTGGCGCCTTTTACCTTCCGTTTATTATGGCTTGCGTGATAAGTGGCGCGACTTTTGGAGAAGCGCAGAAGTAAAGGGGGCGAAATTAGGAAAGAGGACGAAATTAGGGCACTTTATCTTAATAGTGGCTTTTTGTCTATCCATCAAACAACAAACGAAGAGAACACTTTTTTTTTCTGCAGTAAAACTCTGCAAGCTTTTAATCCTTGTGTTCCTTCTTTCACCAACCGATCTCTGTCGATGTCCTTTTTCTAATGATCCAATTCCATTCTCGTGAACCGTGAACTCGTACTCCTTCGTACTTTATCACGAGCCATGGACTGTTACATTTCACTGAGGTTATACTTTACGTATGAACGTTGTTCATTCCCATATGCATATATACATACACACGTATATATAGTGATACCTTGGTTAACGAAAATGTCGGCTAGTTCGTAGCGGACTTCGGACACACCATTCGATCATAACCTGGATAAATTCGTTCCTGGATTACGTTCGTTTGTTGAAATGTTCGTTAACGAAACTGATATCTAGTTATTACAACGCAACAATTCCGCGTTATATTAGTGCTCGTATTCACTAACACGTTCGTAAACCGAGTTAAAAAATGATTGTTAGCTGAAACATTCATTATCCGAGGTATCACTGCATATTTAAACTTCGATCATTTTAACCTTTATCATTTTGCGTAAGTCATGAATTTTTATTATGAGAACCGTGGGGATTTTTTTTCTAATATTACACGGTATATATATATTTTCTGATAAACAAGAAGTTCACTTTACTGTTTTTTTTTTTTTTTTTCAACCGGGAGATAAATTAAAAATTTAATTTTCATACAGTCTTAATTATTATTTTTGAGAGTTATAACTAATACAGCTAAATTTCGCCAAGTTTTCCGATTTTTATTCATATTTTATTTCATCTCGAGAATGAATCGTAGAATTATTATTCCTTTCAGATTATTCCCCTGAATTCTCTCGGAATATTAAAACAAGTTTTTAAATAACTCATTGAAAAATCATTCCATCTTATCAGGCTATATATGAATTTTAAAATTATGGTAAATTATATATTCTACATTTGCTCTGAAATTTTCAAGTTGATATCTTGATTAGTTTTCTACATTTTAGCCAATTAGTGAAAATTGTCATAGTTTTTATTGTCACAAACCACTCGTTGCCATCAGTAAAAGAGAAATAACCACTTTTTCGCTGCCACGTACCTTAGCAGTTTATATATAGAGATGATGATACGACACACGTTTTCGTTCAGTTCAAAGGTTTTTTTTTTTTTTTAAAGAATGTTTATTTGACCATAATATGAAGCTTATCTGGCCATGTTATTGACCCTATTATGGTCAGAATAAAGTTAAATTGTGGTTATGAACCCGTTTTCTGGTTGGATGTTTGGACAGTTTACTTTGCGCAAATTTTTAACAGTGAAGAGTAAGAATTAAATAAGACAGGGCAGATAAAAGTTAAGAACAAAGGACAAAAATACTGGTAACAAATTTGTTAGCATGGTATAAGTGAGGGAAAACATTGCATATCTATTAAAAGCCCACTTCAGTCACGGGAAGAAAGGAAATCTCTAATGTTAAGTCTATGGGGGCGTTATTTTCAAGTTTATCGGTTTGGATTTTAATATTTTTGAATTTTTTTTTTTTTTTTTTTTTTTTTGCATAGGATAGCTGAGGACAACCTAAAGTCGGGCTACTTTTTACTTTTTCGATTTTGGTTATAGATTTTTTTAATACTAGGATAGTTTCAATTTCAGAACCAGTTCTAACCCGTTCCGAAAGTGGAAGTAATTTTTTTTTAAATCTGGATCCAATATCGAAAAAATAAAAACTAGCCCGGTTGTAGAGCCTAAGCTATTTTATGCAAACAAATAAATCAAAAATATTAAAATCAAACCCAGAAATTTGAAAATAACACCCCCATAAACTTAATATTAGCGTTTTCTATTCTTCCGGTGACTTGAAGTGGGCGCTTCATCCTTAAATGCATGATTTTTTATTTTGGTTCGAAAAAATTATATATGATTCGCTGAAAGGTTTGTAGTATTATATATGCGCATTATAACACTGGAAAAATAATGAAAAAAAAAAGTCAGAGATATATTTTTCTTATAATATACGCCAACCTTTTCTTATGTTGCACATCTGCGACACAAGTAAAAACTAAAATATTTCAAATTAGTAAATATTTTAATAAGTAAGAATCTAAATACCTTAATTTATATAATTTTTCATTTTGTGAATCTTAACCCTTAAATGCATGAACTATATTTTTAGAATTATGTTTTTTACTCTTATATTAAAGATTATACATAAAAAATTTTAAGATAGATTTCTAATTTTACATTTTTGTAATTTTTACAGAATTAATATTTCTGTATAAATATACTGGTTGCAAAGAATTAAATAAAAAGTGTTGTAAATATGCATCACTATGCATTTACTGGTTAAGATCCAAAGCCGCCTGAAGATAGTCTTGAGAGGGCTGTGTTAAGAGCCCACTTCAGTCACGGGAAGAAAGGTAAACACTAATGTGAAGTCTATGGGTGCGTTATTTTAAAATTTTTCACTTTGATTTTAATATTTTTGAAAGATTTTTTTGCATAGGATACCTGAGGACGACCTACAACAGGTCTAGCTTTTACTTTTTCGATTTTGGTTATAGTTTTTTTTTTATTATTATTATTTGGATAGTTTCAATTCCAAAACCGGTTCCAACCGGTTCCGAAAATTAAAGTAATTAAAAAAATCTGAAACAAAAATCGAAAAAGTAAGAATTAGCCCGGTTGTAGATTGTCTTCAGCTATCCTATGAGAAAAAAAACATTCAAAAATATTAAAATTAAAGCGAAAAATTTGAAAATAATGCACCCATAGACTTAGCATTAGCGTTCGAGTTTTTCTCCGTGATTAGTGTGGACTTTTCTTTTTCGATTTTCATAGCTGCCAACTTGTACGGATTTTTGCTACCACTAAAATTTAATGGAAAATTTTGCCTAATTCAATCGCCGAATTGCAGTGAATATTGGTAATTAAATAAGGCAGGAATTTCTGTTAAATTTTAGTGGTAGCAAAAATCCGTACAAGTTGGCAGCTATGGATTTTGGTTATAGTTTTTTTATATTATGATAGTATAAATTTCAGAACCCGTTCCAACCGGTTCCGAAAGTAACAATTATTAAAAAAAAAAAAAAAAAAAAATCTGAAAAAAAAAATCGAAAAAGTAAAAACTAGCTCGGTTGTAAATCGTCCTCAATTATCCTATCCAAAAAGAAAAAAAAATCATTCAAAAACATTAAAATTAAAGCGAAAAATTTGAAAATAATGCGCCCATAGACTTAGCATTAGCGTTCGAGTTTTTCTGCGTGACTAGTGTGGCCTCTTCTTTTTCAATTTTGGCTATAGTTTTTTTATATTATGAAAATATAAATTTTAGAACCCGTTCCAACTGGTTCCGAAAGTAAAAGCTATTTTAAAAAAATCTGAAAAAAAAAAATCGAAAAAGTAAATACTAGCCCGGTTGTAGATCGTCCTCAATTATCCTATCCAAAAAGAAAAAAAAATCATTCAAAAACATTAAAATTAAAGTGATACATTTGAAAATAACGTCCCCATAGTCTTAACTTTAGCGTTTTCCTTTTTTCCCGTGACTGAAGTGGGCTCTAAAGCTGAGAACGATCTACAACCGGGCTAGTTTTTACTTTTTCGATTTTGGTTTCAGATTTAAAAAAAAGTAGATTACTTTCACTTTCGAACCGGTTCTGAAATTGAAAATATCCTAATATATATACATAAAACTATAACCAAAATCGAAAAAGTAAAAACTAGCCCGATTGTACATCGTTCTCAGCCATCTTATGCACTAAAAAAAAAAAAAAAAAAAAGAAAGAAAGAAAGAAAAAAAATCATTAAAATCAAAGCGAGAAATTTGAAAATAACGCCCCCACACACTTAATATTAGCGTTTTCCTTTCTTCCGGTGACTGAAGTGGGCTCTTAATCCTTAAATGCATGATTTTTTATTTTGTTTCGAAAAAATTATATATGATTCGTTGAAAGCTTTGTAGTATTATATATGCGTATTATAACACAGGAAAAGTAATGAAAAAAAAAATCAGAGATACATTTTTCGTATAATGCGTCAACCTTTTCTTATGTTGCACATCTGCGATACAAGTAAAAACTAAAATATTTCAAATTAGTAAATATTTTAATAAGTGAGAATCTAAATACCTTAATTTATATGATTTTTCATTTTGTAAAACTTAACCCTTAAATGCATGAACTATATTTTTAGAATTATGTTTTTTACTCTTATATTAAAGATTATACACCAGAAATTTTAAGATAGATTTCTAATTTTACATTTTTGTAATTTTTACAGGATTAATGTTTCTGTATAAATATACTGGTTGCAGAGAATTAATTAAAAAGTGTTGTAAATATGCATCACTATGCATTTACTGGTTAAGATCCAAAGCCGCCTGAAGATAGTCTTGAGAGGGCTGTGTTAAGAGACCACTTCAGTCACGGGAAGAAAGGTAAACGCTAATGTGAAGACTATGGGTGCGTTATTTTAAAATTTTTCGCTTTGATTTTAATATTTTTGAAAGATTTTTTTGCATAGGATAACTGAGGACGATCTACAACAGGTCTAGCTTTTACTTTTTCGATTTTGGTTATAGTTTTTATTATTATTATTATTATTTGGATAGTTTCAATTTCAAAACCGGTTCCAACCGGTTCCGAAAATGAAAGCAATTAAAAAAAATCTGAAACAAAAATCGAAAACGTAAGAATTAGCCCGGTTATAGATTGTCTTCAGCTATCCCATGCAAAAAAAAAAATTAAAATGAAAGCGAAAAATTTGAGAATAATGCGCCCATAGACTTAGCATTAGCGTTCGAGTATTTCTGCGTGACTAGTGTGGCCTTTTCTTTTTCGATTTTCATAGCTGCCAACTTGTACGGATTTTTGCTACCACTAAAATTTAATGGAAAATTTTGCCTAATTCAATCGCCGAATTGCAGTGAATATTGGTAATTAAGTAAGGCAGGAATTTCTGTTAAATTTTAGTGGTAGCAAAAATCCGTACAAGTTGGCAGCTATGGATTTTGGTTATAGTTTTTTTGATATTATGATAGTATAAATTTCAGAACCCGTTCCAACCGGTTCCGAAATTAACAATTATTAAAAAAAAAAAAAAAAAAAAAAAAAAAAAAATCTGAAAAAAATATCGAAAAAGTAAAAACTAGCTCGGTTGTAAATCTTCCTCAATTATCCTATCCAAAATAATAAAAAAAACATTCAAAAATATTAAAATTAAAGCGAAAAATTTGAAAATAATGCGCCCATAGACTTAGCATTAGCGTTCGAGTTTTTCTGCGTGACTAGTGTGGCCTCTCCTTTTTCAATTTTGGTTATAGTTTTTTTATATTATGATAGTATAAATTTCAGAACCCGTTCGAACCAGTTCCGAAAGTAAAAGTTATTTTAAAAAAATCTGAAAAAAAAATCGAAAAAGTAAATACTAGCCCGGTTGTAGATCGTCCTCAATTATCCTATCCAAAAAGAAAAAAAAATCATTCAAAAACATTAAAATTAAAGTGATACATTTGAAAATAACGTCCCCATAGTCTTAACTTTAGCGTTTTCCTTTTTTCCCGTGACTGAAGTGGGCTCTAAAGCTGAGAACGATCTACAACCGGGCTAGTTTTTACTTTTTCGATTTTGGTTTCAGATTTAAAAAAAAGAAGATTACTTTCACTTTCGAACCGGTTCTGAAATTGAAACTATCCTAATATATATACATAAAACTATAACCAAAATCGAAAAAGTAAAAACTAGCCCGATTGTACATCGTTCTCAGCCATCTTATGCACTAAAAAAAAAAAAAAAAAAAAAAAAAAAGAAAGAAAGAAAGAAAAAAAATCATTAAAATCAAAGCGAGAAATTTGAAAATAACGCCCCCACACACTTAATATTAGCGTTTTCCTTTCTTCCGGTGACTGAAGTGGGCTCTTAATCCTTAAATGCATGATTTTTTATTTTGTTTCGAAAAAATTATATATGATTCGTTGAAAGCTTTGTAGTATTATATATGCGTATTATAACACAGGAAAAGTAATGAAAAAAAAATCAGAGATACATTTTTCGTATAATGCGTCAACCTCTTCTTATGTTGCACATCTGCGATACAAGTAAAAACTAAAATATTTCAAATTAGTAAATATTTTAATAAGTGAGAATCTAAATACCTTAATTTATATAATTTTTCATTTTGTAAAACTTAACCCTTAAATGCATGAACTATATTTTTAGAATTATGTTTTTTACTCTTATATTAAAGATTATACACCAGAAATTTTAAGATAGATTTCTAATTTTACATTTTTGTAATTTTTACAGGATTAATGTTTCTGTATAAATATACTGGTTGCAGAGAATTAATTAAAAAGTGTTGTAAATATGCATCACTATGCATTTACTGGTTAAGATCCAAAGCCGCCTGAAGATAGTCTTGAGAGGGCTGTGTTAAGAGACCACTTCAGTCACGGGAAGAAAGGTAAACGCTAATGTGAAGTCTATGGGTGCGTTATTTTAAAATTTTTCGCTTTGATTTTAATATTTTTGAAAGATTTTTTTGCATAGGATAACTGAGGACGATCTACAACAGGTCTAGCTTTTACTTTTTCGATTTTGGTTATAGTTTTTATTATTATTATTATTATTTGGATAGTTTCAATTTCAAAACCGGTTCCAACCGGTTCCGAAAATGAAAGCAATTAAAAAAAATCTGAAACAAAAATCGAAAACGTAAGAATTAGCCCGGTTATAGATTGTCTTCAGCTATCCCATGCAAAAAAAAAAAAATTAAAATGAAAGCGAAAAATTTGAGAATAATGCGCCCATAGACTTAGCATTAGCGTTCGAGTTTTTCTGCGTGACTAGTGTGGCCTTTTCTTTTTCGATTTTCATAGCTGCCAACTTGTACGGATTTTTGCTACCACTAAAATTTAATGGAAAATTTTGCTTAATTCAATCGCCGAATTGCAGTGAATATTGGTAATTAAGTAAGGCAGGAATTTCTGTTAAATTTTAGTGGTAGCAAAAATCCGTACAAGTTGGCAGCTATGGATTTTGGTTATAGTTTTTTTGATATTATGATAGTATAAATTTCAGAACCCGTTCCAACCGGTTCCGAAAGTAACAATTATTAAAAAAAAAAAAAAAAAAAAAAAAAAAAAAAATCTGAAAAAAAAAAAAAAAAAAATCTGAAAAAAATATCGAAAAAGTAAAAACTAGCTCGGTTGTAAATCTTCCTCAATTATCCTATCCAAAATAATAAAAAAAACATTCAAAAATATTAAAATTAAAGCGAAAAATTTGAAAATAATGCGCCCATAGACTTAGCATTAGCGTTCGAGTTTTTCTGCGTGACTAGTGTGGCCTCTCCTTTTTCAATTTTGGTTATAGTTTTTTTATATTATGATAGTATAAATTTCAGAACCCGTTCGAACCAGTTCCGAAAGTAAAAGTTATTTTAAAAAAATCTGAAAAAAAAATCGAAAAAGTAAATACTAGCCCGGTTGTAGATCGTCCTCAATTATCCTATCCAAAAAGAAAAAAAAATCATTCAAAAACATTAAAATTAAAGTGATACATTTGAAAATAACGTCCCCATAGTCTTAACTTTAGCGTTTTCCTTTTTTTCCCGTGACTGAAGTGGGCTCTAAAGCTGAGAACGATCTACAACCGGGCTAGTTTTTACTTTTTCGATTTTGGTTTCAGATTTAAAAAAAAGAAGATTACTTTCACTTTCGAACCGGTTCTGAAACTGAAACTATCCTAATATATATACATAAAACTATAACCAAAATCGAAAAAGTAAAAACTAGCCCGATTGTACATCGTTCTCAGCCATCTTATGCACTAAAAAAAAAAAAAAAAAAAAAAAAAAAGAAAGAAAGAAAGAAAAAAAATCATTAAAATCAAAGCGAGAAATTTGAAAATAACGCCCCCACACACTTAATATTAGCGTTTTCCTTTCTTCCGGTGACTGAAGTGGGCTCTTAATCCTTAAATGCATGATTTTTTATTTTGTTTCGAAAAAATTATATATGATTCGTTGAAAGCTTTGTAGTATGATATATGCGTATAAAAACACAGGAAAAGTAATGAAAAAAAAATCAGAGATACATTTTTCGTATAATGCGCCAACCTTTTCTTATGTTGCACATCTGCGATACAAGTAAAAACTAAAATATTTCAAATTAGTAAATATTTTAATAAGTGAGAATCTAAATACCTTAATTTATATAATTTTTCATTTTGTAAAACTTAACCCTTAAATGCATGAACTATATTTTTAGAATTATGTTTTTTACTCTTATATTAAAGATTATACACCAGAAATTTTAAGATTGATTTCTAATTTTACATTTTTGTAATTTTTACAGGATTAATGTTTCTGTATAAATATACTGGTTGCAGAGAATTAATTAAAAAGTGTTGTAAATATGCATCACTATGCATTTACTGGTTAAGATCCAAAGCCGCCTGAAGATAGTCTTGAGAGGGCTGTGTTAAGAGACCACTTCAGTCACGGGAAGAAAGGTAAACGCTAATGTGAAGTCTATGGGTGCGTTATTTTAAAATTTTTCGCTTTGATTTTAATATTTTTGAAAGATTTTTTTGCATAGGATAACTGAGGACGATCTACAACAGGTCTAGCTTTTACTTTTTCGATTTTGGTTATAGTTTTTATTATTATTATTATTATTTGCATAGTTTCAATTTCAAAACCGGTTCCAACCGGTTCCGAAAATGAAAGCAATTAAAAAAAATCTGAAACAAAAATCGAAAACGTAAGAATTAGCCCGGTTATAGATTGTCTTCAGCTATCCCATGCAAAAAAAAAAAAATTAAAATGAAAGCGAAAAATTTGAGAATAATGCGCCCATAGACTTAGCATTAGCGTTCGAGTTTTTCTGCGTGACTAGTGTGGCCTTTTCTTTTTCGATTTTCATAGCTGCCAACTTGTACGGATTTTTGCTACCGCTAAAATTTAATGAAAAATTTTGCCTAATTCAATCGCCGAATTGCAGTGAATATTGGTAATTAAGTAAGGCAGGAATTTCTGTTAAATTTTAGTGGTAGCAAAAATCCGTACAAGTTGGCAGCTATGGATTTTGGTTATAGTTTTTTTTATATTATGATAGTATAAATTTCAGATGCCGTTCCAACCGGTTCCGAAAGTAACAATTATTTAAAAAAAAAAAAAATCTGAAAAAAAAATCTGAAAAAAATATCGAAAAAGTAAAAACTAGCTCGGTTGTAAATCTTCCTCAATTATCCTATCCAAAATAATAAAAAAAACATTCAAAAATATTAAAATTAAAGCGAAAAATTTGAAAATAATGCGCCCATAGACTTAGCATTAGCGTTCGAGTTTTTCTGCGTGACTAGTGTGGCCTCTCCTTTTTCAATTTTGGTTATAGTTTTTTTATATTATGATAGTATAAATTTCAGAACCCGTTCGAACCAGTTCCGAAAGTAAAAGTTATTTTGAAAAAATCTGAAAAAAAAAATCGAAAAAGTAAATACTAGCCCGGTTGTAGATCGTCCTCAATTATCCTATCCAAAAAGAAAAAAAAAATCATTCAAAAACATTAAAATTAAAGTGATACATTTGAAAATAACGTCCCCATAGTCTTAACTTTAGCGTTTTCCTTTTTTCCCGTGACTGAAGTGGGCTCTAAAGCTGAGAACGATCTACAACCGGGCTAGTTTTTACTTTTTCGATTTTGGTTTCAGATTTAAAAAAAAGAAGATTACTTTCACTTTCGAACCGGTTCTGAAATTGAAACTATCCTAATATATATACATAAAACTATAACCAAAATCGAAAAAGTAAAAACTAGCCCGATTGTACATCGTTCTCAGCCATCTTATGCACTAAAAAAAAAAAAAAAAAAAAAAAAAGAAGAAAGAAAGAAAGAAAAAAAATCATTAAAATCAAAGCGAGAAATTTGAAAATAACGCCCCCACACACTTAATATTAGCGTTTTCCTTTCTTCCGGTGACTGAAGTGGGCTCTTAATCCTTAAATGCATGATTTTTTATTTTGTTTCGAAAAAATTATATATGATTCGTTGAAAGCTTTGTAGTATTATATATGCGTATTATAACACAGGAAAAGTAATGAAAAAAAAATCAGAGATACATTTTTCGTATAATGCGTCAACCTTTTCTTATGTTGCACATCTGCGATACAAGTAAAAACTAAAATATTTCAAATTAGTAAATATTTTAATAAGTGAGAATCTAAATACCTTAATTTATATAATTTTTCATTTTGTAAAACTTAACCCTTAAATGCATGAACTATATTTTTAGAATTATGTTTTTTACTCTTATATTAAAGATTATACACCAGAAATTTTAAGATAGATTTCTAATTTTACATTTTTGTAATTTTTACAGGATTAATGTTTCTGTATAAATATACTGGTTGCAGAGAATTAATTAAAAAGTGTTGTAAATATGCATCACTATGCATTTACTGGTTAAGATCCAAAGCCGCCTGAAGATAGTCTTGAGAGGGCTGTGTTAAGAGACCACTTCAGTCACGGGAAGAAAGGTAAACGCTAATGTGAAGTCTATGGGTGCGTTATTTTAAAATTTTTCGCTTTGATTTTAATATTTTTGAAAGATTTTTTTGCATAGGATAACTGAGGACGATCTACAACAGGTCTAGCTTTTACTTTTTCGATTTTGGTTATAGTTTTTATTATTATTATTATTATTTGGATAGTTTCAATTTCAAAACCGGTTCCAACCGGTTCCGAAAATGAAAGCAATTAAAAAAAATCTGAAACAAAAATCGAAAACGTAAGAATTAGCCCGGTTATAGATTGTCTTCAGCTATCCCATGCAAAAAAAAAAAAATTAAAATGAAAGCGAAAAATTTGAGAATAATGCGCCCATAGACTTAGCATTAGCGTTCGAGTTTTTCTGCGTGACTAGTGTGGCCTTTTCTTTTTCGATTTTCATAGCTGCCAACTTGTACGGATTTTTGCTACCACTAAAATTTAATGGAAAATTTTGCCTAATTCAATCGCCGAATTGCAGTGAATATTGGTAATTAAGTAAGGCAGGAATTTCTGTTAAATTTTAGTGGTAGCAAAAATCCGTACAAGTTGGCAGCTATGGATTTTGGTTATAGTTTTTTTGATATTATGATAGTATAAATTTCAGAACCCGTTCCAACCGGTTCCGAAAGTAACAATTATTAAAAAAAAAAAAAAAAAAAATCTGAAAAAAAAAAAAAAAAAAAATCTGAAAAAAATATCGAAAAAGTAAAAACTAGCTCGGTTGTAAATCTTCCTCAATTATCCTATCCAAAATAATAAAAAAAACATTCAAAAATATTAAAATTAAAGCGAAAAATTTGAAAATAATGCGCCCATAGACTTAGCATTAGCGTTCGAGTTTTTCTGCGTGACTAGTGTGGCCTCTCCTTTTTCAATTTTGGTTATAGTTTTTTTATATTATGATAGTATAAATTTCAGAACCCGTTCGAACCAGTTCCGAAAGTAAAAGTTATTTTAAAAAAATCTGAAAAAAAAATCGAAAAAGTAAATACTAGCCCGGTTGTAGATCGTCCTCAATTATCCTATCCAAAAAGAAAAAAAAATCATTCAAAAACATTAAAATTAAAGTGATACATTTGAAAATAACGTCCCCATAGTCTTAACTTTAGCGTTTTCCTTTTTTCCCGTGACTGAAGTGGGCTCTAAAGCTGAGAACGATCTACAACCGGGCTAGTTTTTACTTTTTCGATTTTGGTTTCAGATTTAAAAAAAAGAAGATTACTTTCACTTTCGAACCGGTTCTGAAATTGAAACTATCCTAATATATATACATAAAACTATAACCAAAATCGAAAAAGTAAAAACTAGCCCGATTGTACATCGTTCTCAGCCATCTTATGCACTAAAAAAAAAAAAAAAAAAAAAAAAAAAAAAAGAAAGAAAGAAAGAAAAAAAATCATTAAAATCAAAGCGAGAAATTTGAAAATAACGCCCCCACACACTTAATATTAGCGTTTTCCTTTCTTCCGGTGACTGAAGTGGGCTCTTAATCCTTAAATGCATGATTTTTTATTTTGTTTCGAAAAAATTATATATGATTCGTTGAAAGCTTTGTAGTATGATATATGCGTATAAAAACACAGGAAAAGTAATGAAAAAAAAATCAGAGATACATTTTTCGTATAATGCGCCAACCTTTTCTTATGTTGCACATCTGCGATACAAGTAAAAACTAAAATATTTCAAATTAGTAAATATTTTAATAAGTGAGAATCTAAATACCTTAATTTATATAATTTTTCATTTTGTAAAACTTAACCCTTAAATGCATGAACTATATTTTTAGAATTATGTTTTTTACTCTTATATTAAAGATTATACACCAGAAATTTTAAGATAGATTTCTAATTTTACATTTTTGTAATTTTTACAGGATTAATGTTTCTGTATAAATATACTGGTTGCAGAGAATTAATTAAAAAGTGTTGTAAATATGCATCACTATGCATTTACTGGTTAAGATCCAAAGCCGCCTGAAGATAGTCTTGAGAGGGCTGTGTTAAGAGACCATTTCAGTCACGGGAAGAAAGGTAAACGCTAATGTGAAGTCTATGGGTGCGTTATTTTAAAATTTTTCGCTTTGATTTTAATATTTTTGAAAGATTTTTTTGCATAGGATAACTGAGGACGATCTACAACAGGTCTAGCTTTTACTTTTTCGATTTTGGTTATAGTTTTTATTATTATTATTATTATTTGGATAGTTTCAATTTCAAAACCGGTTCCAACCGGTTCCGAAAATGAAAGCAATTAAAAAAAATCTGAAACAAAAATCGAAAACGTAAGAATTAGCCCGGTTATAGATTGTCTTCAGCTATCCCATGCAAAAAAAAAAAATTAAAATGAAAGCGAAAAATTTGAGAATAATGCGCCCATAGACTTAGCATTAGCGTTCGAGTTTTTCTGCGTGACTAGTGTGGCCTTTTCTTTTTCGATTTTCATAGCTGCCAACTTGTACGGATTTTTGCTACCACTAAAATTTAATGAAAAATTTTGCCTAATTCAATCGCCGAATTGCAGTGAATATTGGTAATTAAGTAAGGCAGGAATTTCTGTTAAATTTTAGTGGTAGCAAAAATCCGTACAAGTTGGCAGCTATGGATTTTGGTTATAGTTTTTTTTATATTATGATAGTATAAATTTCAGATGCCGTTCCAACCGGTTCCGAAAGTAACAATTATTTAAAAAAAAAAAAAATCTGAAAAAAAAAAATCTGAAAAAAATATCGAAAAAGTAAAAACTAGCTCGGTTGTAAATCTTCCTCAATTATCCTATCCAAAATAATAAAAAAAACATTCAAAAATATTAAAATTAAAGCGAAAAATTTGAAAATAATGCGCCCATAGACTTAGCATTAGCGTTCGAGTTTTTCTGCGTGACTAGTGTGGCCTCTCCTTTTTCAATTTTGGTTATAGTTTTTTTATATTATGATAGTATAAATTTCAGAACCCGTTCGAACCAGTTCCGAAAGTAAAAGTTATTTTGAAAAAATCTGAAAAAAAAAATCGAAAAAGTAAATACTAGCCCGGTTGTAGATCGTCCTCAATTATCCTATCCAAAAAGAAAAAAAAAATCATTCAAAAACATTAAAATTAAAGTGATACATTTGAAAATAACGTCCCCATAGTCTTAACTTTAGCGTTTTCCTTTTTTCCCGTGACTGAAGTGGGCTCTAAAGCTGAGAACGATCTACAACCGGGCTAGTTTTTACTTTTTCGATTTTGGTTTCAGATTTAAAAAAAAGAAGATTACTTTCACTTTCGAACCGGTTCTGAAATTGAAACTATCCTAATATATATACATAAAACTATAACCAAAATCGAAAAAGTAAAAACTAGCCCGATAGTACATCGTTCTCAGCCATCTTATGCACTAAAAAAAAAAAAAAAAAAAAAAAAAAAGAAAGAAAGAAAGAAAAAAAATCATTAAAATCAAAGCGAGAAATTTGAAAATAACGCCCCCACACACTTAATATTAGCGTTTTCCTTTCTTCCGGTGACTGAAGTGGGCTCTTAATCCTTAAATGCATGATTTTTTATTTTGTTTCGAAAAAATTATATATGATACGTTGAAAGCTTTGTAGTATTATATATGCGTATTATAACACAGGAAAAGTAATGAAAAAAAAAATCAGAGATACATTTTTCGTATAATGCGTCAACCTTTTCTTATGTTGCACATCTGCGATACAAGTAAAAACTAAAATATTTCAAATTAGTAAATATTTTAATAAGTGAGAATCTAAATACCTTAATTTATATAATTTTTCATTTTGTAAAACTTAACCCTTAAATGCATGAACTATATTTTTAGAATTATGTTTTTTACTCTTATATTAAAGATTATACACCAGAAATTTTAAGATAGATTTCTAATTTTACATTTTTGTAATTTTTACAGGATTAATGTTTCTGTATAAATATACTGGTTGCAGAGAATTAATTAAAAAGTGTTGTAAATATGCATCACTATGCATTTACTGGTTAAGATCCAAAGCCGCCTGAAGATAGTCTTGAGAGGGCTGTGTTAAGAGACCACTTCAGTCACGGGAAGAAAGGTAAACGCTAATGTGAAGTCTATGGGTGCGTTATTTTAAAATTTTTCGCTTTGATTTTAATATTTTTGAAAGATTTTTTTGCATAGGATAACTGAGGACGATCTACAACAGGTCTAGCTTTTACTTTTTCGATTTTGGTTATAGTTTTTATTATTATTATTATTATTTGGATAGTTTCAATTTCAAAACCGGTTCCAACCGGTTCCGAAAATGAAAGCAATTAAAAAAAATCTGAAACAAAAATCGAAAACGTAAGAATTAGCCCGGTTATAGATTGTCTTCAGCTATCCCATGCAAAAAAAAAAAAAAATTAAAATGAAAGCGAAAAATTTGAGAATAATGCGCCCATAGACTTAGCATTAGCGTTCGAGTTTTTCTGCGTGACTATTGTGACCTTTTCTTTTTCGATTTTCATAGCTGCCAACTTGTACGGATTTTTGCTACCACTAAAATTTAATGGAAAATTTTGCCTAATTCAATCGCCGAATTGCAGTGAATATTGGTAATTAAGTAAGGCAGGAATTTCTGTTAAATTTTAGTGGTAGCAAAAATCCGTACAAGTTGGCAGCTATGGATTTTGGTTATAGTTTTTTTGATATTATGATAGTATAAATTTCAGAACCCGTTCCAACCGGTTCCGAAAGTAACAATTATTAAAAAAAAAAAAAAAAAAAAAAAAAAAAAAATCTGAAAAAAATATCGAAAAAGTAAAAACTAGCTCGGTTGTAAATCTTCCTCAATTATCCTATCCAAAATAATAAAAAAAACATTCAAAAATATTAAAATTAAAGCGAAAAATTTGAAAATAATGCGCCCATAGACTTAGCATTAGCGTTCGAGTTTTTCTGCGTGACTAGTGTGGCCTCTCCTTTTTCAATTTTGGTTATAGTTTTTTTATATTATGATAGTATAAATTTCAGAACCCGTTCGAACCAGTTCCGAAAGTAAAAGTTATTTTAAAAAAATCTGAAAAAAAAATCGAAAAAGTAAATACTAGCCCGGTTGTAGATCGTCCTCAATTATCCTATCCAAAAAGAAAAAAAAATCATTCAAAAACATTAAAATTAAAGTGATACATTTGAAAATAACGTCCCCATAGTCTTAACTTTAGCGTTTTCCTTTTTTCCCGTGACTGAAGTGGGCTCTAAAGCTGAGAACGATCTACAACCGGGCTAGTTTTTACGTTTTCGATTTTGGTTTCAGATTTAAAAAAAAGAAGATTACTTTCACTTTCGAACCGGTTCTGAAATTGAAACTATCCTAATATATATACATAAAACTATAACCAAAATCGAAAAAGTAAAAACTAGCCCGATTGTACATCGTTCTCAGCCATCTTATGCACTAAAAAAAAAAAAAAAAAAAAAAAAAAAAGAAAGAAAGAAAGAAAAAAAATCATTAAAACCAAAGCGAGAAATTTGAAAATAACGCCCCCACACACTTAATATTAGCGTTTTCCTTTCTTCCGGTGACTGAAGTGGGCTCTTAATCCTTAAATGCATGATTTTTTATTTTGTTTCGAAAAAATTATATATGATTCGTTGAAAGCTTTGTAGTATTATATATGCGTATTATAACACAGGAAAAGTAATGAAAAAAAAAATCAGAGATACATTTTTCGTATAATGCGTCAACCTTTTCTTATGTTGCACATCTGCGATACAAGTAAAAACTAAAATATTTCAAATTAGTAAATATTTTAATAAGTGAGAATCTAAATACCTTAATTTATATAATTTTTCATTTTGTAAAACTTAACCCTTAAATGCATGAACTATATTTTTAGAATTATGTTTTTTACTCTTATATTAAAGATTATACACCAGAAATTTTAAGATAGATTTCTAATTTTACATTTTTGTAATTTTTACAGGATTAATGTTTCTGTATAAATATACTGGTTGCAGAGAATTAATTAAAAAGTGTTGTAAACATGCATCACTATGCATTTACTGGTTAAGATCCAAAGCCGCCTGAAGATAGTCTTGAGAGGGCTGTGTTAAGAGACCACTTCAGTCACGGGAAGAAAGGTAAACGCTAATGTGAAGTCTATGGGTGCGTTATTTTAAAATTTTTCACTTTGATTTTAATATTTTTGAAAGATTTTTTTGCATAGGATAACTGAGGACGATCTACAACAGGTCTAGCTTTTACTTTTTCGATTTTGGTTATAGTTTTTATTATTATTATTATTATTTGGATAGTTTCAATTTCAAAACCGGTTCCAACCGGTTCCGAAAATGAAAGCAATTAAAAAAAATCTGAAACAAAAATCGAAAACGTAAGAATTAGCCCGGTTATAGATTGTCTTCAGCTATCCCATGCAAAAAAAAAAAAAATTAAAATGAAAGCGAAAAATTTGAGAATAATGCGCCCATAGACTTAGCATTAGCGTTCGAGTTTTTCTGCGTGACTAGTGTGGCCTTTTCTTTTTCGATTTTCATAGCTGCCAACTTGTACGGATTTTTGCTACCACTAAAATTTAATGGAAAATTTTGCCTAATTCAATCGCCGAATTGCAGTGAATATTGGTAATTAAGTAAGGCAGGAATTTCTGTTAAATTTTAGTGGTAGCAAAAATCCGTACAAGTTGGCAGCTATGGATTTTGGTTATAGTTTTTTTGATATTATGATAGTATAAATTTCAGAACCCGTTCCAACCGGTTCCGAAAGTAACAAAAAAAAAAAAAAAAAAAAAAAAAATCTGAAAAAAATATCGAAAAAGTAAAAACTAGCTCGGTTGTAAATCTTCCTCAATTATCCTATCCAAAATAATAAAAAAAACATTCAAAAATATTAAAATTAAAGCGAAAAATTTGAAAATAATGCGCCCATAGACTTAGCATTAGCGTTCGAGTTTTTCTGCGTGACTAGTGTGGCCTCTCCTTTTTCAATTTTGGTTATAGTTTTTTTATATTATGATAGTATAAATTTCAGAACCCGTTCGAACCAGTTCCGAAAGTAAAAGTTATTTTAAAAAAATCTGAAAAAAAAATCGAAAAAGTAAATACTAGCCCGGTTGTAGATCGTCCTCAATTATCCTATCCAAAAAGAAAAAAAAATCATTCAAAAACATTAAAATTAAAGTGATACATTTGAAAATAACGTCCCCATAGTCTTAACTTTAGCGTTTTCCTTTTTTCCCGTGAGTGAAGTGGGCTCTAAAGCTGAGAACGATCTACAACCGGGCTAGTTTTTACTTTTTCGATTTTGGTTTCAGATTTAAAAAAAAGAAGATTACTTTCACTTTCGAACCGGTTCTGAAATTGAAACTATCCTAATATATATACATAAAACTATAACCAAAATCGAAAAAGTAAAAACTAGCCCGATTGTTCATCGTTCTCAGCCATCTTATGCACTAAAAAAAAAAAAAAAAAAAAAAAAAGAAAGAAAGAAAGAAAAAAAATCATTAAAATCAAAGCGAGAAATTTGAAAATAACGCCCCCACACACTTAATATTAGCGTTTTCCTTTCTTCCGGTGACTGAAGTGGGCTCTTAATCCTTAAATGCATGATTTTTTATTTTGTTTCGAAAAAATTATATATGATTCGTTGAAAGCTTTGTAGTATTATATATGCGTATTATAACACAGGAAAAGTAATGAAAAAAAAAATCAGAGATACATTTTTCGTATAATGCGTCAACCTTTTCTTATGTTGCACATCTGCGATACAAGTAAAAACTAAAATATTTCAAATTAGTAAATATTTTAATAAGTGAGAATCTAAATACCTTAATTTATATAATTTTTCATTTTGTAAAACTTAACCCTTAAATGCATGAACTATATTTTTAGAATTATGTTTTTTACTCTTATATTAAAGATTATACACCAGAAATTTTAAGATAGATTTCTAATTTTACATTTTTGTAATTTTTACAGGATTAATGTTTCTGTATAAATATACTGGTTGCAGAGAATTAATTAAAAAGTGTTGTAAATATGCATCACTATGCATTTACTGGTTAAGATCCAAAGCCGCCTGAAGATAGTCTTGAGAGGGCTGTGTTAAGAGACCACTTCAGTCACGGGAAGAAAGGTAAACGCTAATGTGAAGTCTATGGGTGCGTTATTTTAAAATTTTTCGCTTTGATTTTAATATTTTTGAAAGATTTTTTTGCATAGGATAACTGAGGACGATCTACAACAGGTCTAGCTTTTACTTTTTCGATTTTGGTTATAGTTTTTATTATTATTATTATTATTTGGATAGTTTCAATTTCAAAACCGGTTCCAACCGGTTCCGAAAATGAAAGCAATTAAAAAAAATCTGAAACAAAAATCGAAAACGTAAGAATTAGCCCGGTTATAGATTGTCTTCAGCTATCCCATGCAAAAAAAAAAAATTAAAATGAAAGCGAAAAATTTGAGAATAATGCGCCCATAGACTTAGCATTAGCGTTCGAGTTTTTCTGCGTGACTAGTGTGGCCTTTTCTTTTTCGATTTTCATAGCTGCCAACTTGTACGGATTTTTGCTACCACTAAAATTTAATGGAAAATTTTGCCTAATTCAATCGCCGAATTGCAGTGAATATTGGTAATTAAGTAAGGCAGGAATTTCTGTTAAATTTTAGTGGTAGCAAAAATCCGTACAAGTTGGCAGCTATGGATTTTGGTTATAGTTTTTTTGATATTATGATAGTATAAATTTCAGAACCCGTTCCAACCGGTTCCGAAAGTAACAAAAAAAAAAAAAAAAAAAAAAAAAAAATCTGAAAAAAATATTGAAAAAGTAAAAACTAGCTCGGTTGTAAATCTTCCTCAATTATCCTATCCAAAATAATAAAAAAAACATTCAAAAATATTAAAATTAAAGCGAAAAATTTGAAAATAATGCGCCCATAGACTTAGCATTAGCGTTCGAGTTTTCCTGCGTGACTAGTGTGGCCTCTCCTTTTTCAATTTTGGTTATAGTTTTTTTATATTATGATAGTATAAATTTCAGAACCCGTTCGAACCAGTTCCGAAAGTAAAAGTTATTTTAAAAAAATCTGAAAAAAAAATCGAAAAAGTAAATACTAGCCCGGTTGTAGATCGTCCTCAATTATCCTATCCAAAAAGAAAAAAAAATCATTCAAAAACATTAAAATTAAAGTGATACATTTGAAAATAACGTCCCCATAGTCTTAACTTTAGCGTTTTCCTTTTTTCCCGTGACTGAAGTGGGCTCTAAAGCTGAGAACGATCTACAACCGGGCTAGTTTTTACTTTTTCGATTTTGGTTTCAGATTTAAAAAAAAAGAAGATTACTTTCACTTTCGAACCGGTTCTGAAATTGAAAATATCCTAATATATATACATAAAACTATAACCAAAATCGAAAAAGTAAAAACTAGCCCGATTGTACATCGTTCTCAGCCATCTTATGCACTAAAAAAAAAAAAAAAAAAAAAAAAAGAAAGAAAGAAAGAAAAAAAATCATTAAAATCAAAGCGAGAAATTTGAAAATAACGCCCCCACACACTTAATATTAGCGTTTTCCTTTCTTCCGGTGACTGAAGTGGGCTCTTAATCCTTAAATGCATGATTTTTTATTTTGTTTCAAAAAAATTATATATGATTCGTTGAAAGCTTTGTAGTATTATATATGCGTATTATAACACAGGAAAAGTAATGAAAAAAAAAAATCAGAGATACATTTTTCGTATAATGCGTCAACCTTTTCTTATGTTGCACATCTGCGATACAAGTAAAAACTAAAATATTTCAAATTAGTAAATATTTTAATAAGTGAGAATCTAAATACCTTAATTTATATGATTTTTCATTTTGTAAAACTTAACCCTTAAATGCATGAACTATATTTTTAGAATTATGTTTTTTACTCTTATATTAAAGATTATACACCAGAAATTTTAAGATAGATTTCTAATTTTACATTTTTGTAATTTTTACAGGATTAATGTTTCTGTATAAATATACTGGTTGCAGAGAATTAATTAAAAAGTGTTGTAAATATGCATCACTATGCATTTACTGGTTAAGATCCAAAGCCGCCTGAAGATAGTCTTGAGAGGGCTGTGTTAAGAGACCACTTCAGTCACGGGAAGAAAGGTAAACGCTAATGTGAAGTCTATGGGTGCGTTATTTTAAAATTTTTCGCTTTGATTTTAATATTTTTGAAAGATTTTTTTGCATAGGATAACTGAGGACGATCTACAACAGGTCTAGCTTTTACTTTTTCGATTTTGGTTATAGTTTTTATTATTATTATTATTATTTGGATAGTTTCAATTTCAAAACCGGTTCCAACCGGTTCCGAAAATGAAAGCAATTAAAAAAAATCTGAAACAAAAATCGAAAACGTAAGAATTAGACCGGTTATAGATTGTCTTCAGCTATCCCATGCAAAAAAAAAAAAAAAATTAAAATGAAAGCGAAAAATTTGAGAATAATGCGCCCATAGACTTAGCATTAGCGTTCGAGTTTTTCTGCGTGACTAGTGTGGCCTTTTCTTTTTCGATTTTCATAGCTGCCAACTTGTACGGATTTTTGCTACCACTAAAATTTAATGGAAAATTTTGCCTAATTCAATCGCCGAATTGCAGTGAATATTGGTAATTAAGTAAGGCAGGAATTTCTGTTAAATTTTAGTGGTAGCAAAAATCCGTACAAGTTGGCAGCTATGGATTTTGGTTATAGTTTTTTTGATATTATGATAGTATACATTTCAGAACCCGTTCCAACCGGTTCCGAAAGTAACAATTATTTAAAAAAAAAAAAAAAAAAAAAAAAAAAAAAAAAAAAAATCTGAAAAAAATATCGAAAAAGTAAAAACTAGCTCGGTTGTAAATCTTCCTCAATTATCCTATCCAAAATAATAAAAAAAACATTCAAAAATATTAAAATTAAAGCGAAAAATTTGAAAATAATGCGCCCATAGACTTAGCATTAGCGTTCGAGTTTTTCTGCGTGACTAGTGTGGCCTCTCCTTTTTCAATTTTGGTTATAGTTTTTTTATATTATGATAGTATAAATTTCAGAACCCGTTCGAACCAGTTCCGAAAGTAAAAGTTATTTTAAAAAAATCTGAAAAAAAAATCGAAAAAGTAAATACTAGCCCGGTTGTAGATCGTCCTCAATTATCCTATCCAAAAAGAAAAAAAAAATCATTCAAAAACATTAAAATTAAAGTGATACATTTGAAAATAACGTCCCCATAGTCTTAACTTTAGCGTTTTCCTTTTTTTCCCGTGACTGAAGTGGGCTCTAAAGCTGAGAACGATCTACAACCGGGCTAGTTTTTACTTTTTCGATTTTGGTTTCAGATTTAAAAAAAAGAAGATTACTTTCACTTTCGAACCGGTTCTGAAATTGAAAATATCCTAATATATATACATAAAACTATAACCAAAATCGAAAAAGTAAAAACTAGCCCGATTGTACATCGTTCTCAGCCATCTTATGCACTAAAAAAAAAAAAAAAAATAAAAAAGAAAGAAAGAAAGAAAAAAAATCATTAAAATCAAAGCGAGAAATTTGAAAATAACGCCCCCACACACTTAATATTAGCGTTTTCCTTTCTTCCGGTGACTGAAGTGGGCTCTTAATCCTTAAATGCATGATTTTTTATTTTGTTTCAAAAAAATTATATATGATTCGTTGAAAGCTTTGTAGTATTATATATGCGTATTATAACACAGGAAAAGTAATGAAAAAAAAAATCAGAGATACATTTTTCGTATAATGCGTCAACCTTTTCTTATGTTGCACATCTGCGATACAAGTAAAAACTAAAATATTTCAAATTAGTAAATATTTTAATAAGTGAGAATCTAAATACCTTAATTTATATGATTTTTCATTTTGTAAAACTTAACCCTTAAATGCATGAACTATATTTTTAGAATTATGTTTTTTACTCTTATATTAAAGATTATACACCAGAAATTTTAAGATAGATTTCTAATTTTACATTTTTGTAATTTTTACAGGATTAATGTTTCTGTATAAATATACTGGTTGCAGAGAATTAATTAAAAAGTGTTGTAAATATGCATCACTATGCATTTACTGGTTAAGATCCAAAGCCGCCTGAAGATAGTCTTGAGAGGGCTGTGTTAAGAGACCACTTCAGTCACGGGAAGAAAGGTAAACGCTAATGTGAAGTCTATGGGTGCGTTATTTTAAAATTTTTCGCTTTGATTTTAATATTTTTGAAAGATTTTTTTGCATAGGATAACTGAGGACGATCTACAACAGGTCTAGCTTTTACTTTTTCGATTTTGGTTATAGTTTTTATTATTATTATTATTATTTGGATAGTTTCAATTTCAAAACCGGTTCCAACCGGTTCCGAAAATGAAAGCAATTAAAAAAAATCTGAAACAAAAATCGAAAACGTAAGAATTAGACCGGTTATAGATTGTCTTCAGCTATCCCATGCAAAAAAAAAAAAAATTAAAATGAAAGCGAAAAATTTGAGAATAATGCGCCCATAGACTTAGCATTAGCGTTCGAGTTTTTCTGCGTGACTAGTGTGGCCTTTTCTTTTTCGATTTTCATAGCTGCCAACTTGTACGGATTTTTGCTACCACTAAAATTTAATGGAAAATTTTGCCTAATTCAATCGCCGAATTGCAGTGAATATTGGTAATTAAGTAAGGCAGGAATTTCTGTTAAATTTTAGTGGTAGCAAAAATCCGTACAAGTTGGCAGCTATGGATTTTGGTTATAGTTTTTTTGATATTATGATAGTATACATTTCAGAACCCGTTCCAACCGGTTCCGAAAGTAACAATTATTTAAAAAAAAAAAAAAAAAAAAAAAAAAAAAAATCTGAAAAAAATATCGAAAAAGTAAAAACTAGCTCGGTTGTAAATCTTCCTCAATTATCCTATCCAAAATAATAAAAAAAACATTCAAAAATATTAAAATTAAAGCGAAAAATTTGAAAATAATGCGCCCATAGACTTAGCATTAGCGTTCGAGTTTTTCTGCGTGACTAGTGTGGCCTCTCCTTTTTCAATTTTGGTTATAGTTTTTTTATATTATGATAGTATAAATTTCAGAACCCGTTCGAACCAGTTCCGAAAGTAGAAGTTATTTTAAAAAAATCTGAAAAAAAAAATCGAAAAAGTAAATACTAGCCCGGTTGTAGATCGTCCTCAATTATCCTATCCAAAAAGAAAAAAAAATCATTCAAAAACATTAAATTTAAAGTGATACATTTGAAAATAACGTCCCCATAGTCTTAACTTTAGCGTTTTCCTTTTTTCCCGTGACTGAAGTGGGCTCTAAAGCTGAGAACGATCTACAACCGGGCTAGTTTTTACTTTTTCGATTTTGGTTTCAGATTTAAAAAAAAGAAGATTACTTTCACTTTCGAACCGGTTCTGAAATTGAAAATATCCTAATATATATACATAAAACTATAACCAAAATCGAAAAAGTAAAAACTAGCCCGATTGTACATCGTTCTCAGCCATCTTATGCACTAAAAAAAAAAAAAAAAAAAAAAAAAGAAAGAAAGAAAGAAAAAAAATCATTAAAATCAAAGCGAGAAATTTGAAAATAACGCCCCCACACACTTAATATTAGCGTTTTCCTTTCTTCCGGTGACTGAAGTGGGCTCTTAATCCTTAAATGCATGATTTTTTATTTTGTTTCGAAAAAATTATATATGATACGTTGAAAGCTTTGTAGTATTATATATGCGTATTATAACACAGGAAAAGTAATGAAAAAAAAAATCAGAGATACATTTTTCGTATAATGCGTCAACCTTTTCTTATGTTGCACATCTGCGATACAAGTAAAAACTAAAATATTTCAAATTAGTAAATATTTTAATAAGTGAGAATCTAAATACCTTAATTTATATAATTTTTCATTTTGTAAAACTTAACCCTTAAATGCATGAACTATATTTTTAGAATTGTGTTTTTTACTCTTATATTAAAGGTTATACACCAGAAATTTTAAGATAGATTTCTAATTTTACATTTTTTAATTTTTACAGGATTAATGTTTCTGTATAAATATACTGGTTGCAGAGAATTAATTAAAAAGTGTTGTAAATATGCATCACTATGCATTTACTGGTTAAGATCCAAAGCCGCCTGAAGATAGTCTTGAGAGGGCTGTGTTAAGAGACCACTTCAGTCACGGGAAGAAAGGTAAACGCTAATGTGAAGTCTATGGGTGCGTTATTTTAAAATTTTTCGCTTTGATTTTAATATTTTTGAAAGATTTTTTTGCATAGGATAACTGAGGACGATCTACAACAGGTCTAGCTTTTACTTTTTCGATTTTGGTTATAGTTTTTATTATTATTATTATTATTTGGATAGTTTCAATTTCAAAACCGGTTCCAACCGGTTCCGAAAATGAAAGCAATTAAAAAAAATCTGAAACAAAAATCGAAAACGTAAGAATTAGCCCGGTTATAGATTGTCTTCAGCTATCCCATGCAAAAAAAAAAAAAATTAAAATGAAAGCGAAAAATTTGAGAATAATGCGCCCATAGACTTAGCATTAGCGTTCGAGTTTTTCTGCGTGACTAGTGTGGCCTTTTCTTTTTCGATTTTCATAGCTGCCAACTTGTACGGATTTTTGCTACCACTAAAATTTAATGGAAAATTTTGCCTAATTCAATCGCCGAATTGCAGTGAATATTGGTAATTAAGTAAGGCAGGAATTTCTGTTAAATTTTAGTGGTAGCAAAAATCCGTACAAGTTGGCAGCTATGGATTTTGGTTATAGTTTTTTTGATATTATGATAGTATAAATTTCAGAACCCGTTCCAACCGGTTCCGAAAGTAACAATAAAAAAAAAGAAAAAAAAAAAATCTGAAAAAAATATCGAAAAAGTAAAAACTAGCTCGGTTGTAAATCTTCCTCAATTATCCTATCCAAAATAATAAAAAAAACATTCAAAAATATTAAAATTAAAGCGAAAAATTTGAAAATAATGCGCCCATAGACTTAGCATTAGCGTTCGAGTTTTTCTGCGTGACTAGTGTGGCCTCTCCTTTTTCAATTTTGGTTATAGTTTTTTTATATTATGATAGTATAAATTTCAGAACCCGTTCGAACCAGTTCCGAAAGTAAAAGTTATTTTAAAAAAATCTGAAAAAAAAATCGAAAAAGTAAATACTAGCCCGGTTGTAGATCGTCCTCAATTATCCTATCCAAAAAGAAAAAAAAATCATTCAAAAACATTAAAATTAAAGTGATACATTTGAAAATAACGTCCCCATAGTCTTAACTTTAGCGTTTTCCTTTTTTCCCGTGACTGAAGTGGGCTCTAAAGCTGAGAACGATCTACAACCGGGCTAGTTTTTACTTTTTCGATTTTGGTTTCAGATTTAAAAAAAAGAAGATTACTTTCACTTTCGAACCGGTTCTGAAATTGAAAATATCCTAATATATATACATAAAACTATAACCAAAATCGAAAAAGTAAAAACTAGCCCGATTGTACATCGTTCTCAGCCATCTTATGCACTAAAAAAAAAAAAAAAAAAAGAAAGAAAGAAAGAAAAAAAATCATTAAAATCAAAGCGAGAAATTTGAAAATAACGCCCCCACACACTTAATATTAGCGTTTTCCTTTCTTCCGGTGACTGAAGTGGGCTCTTAATCCTTAAATGCATGATTTTTTATTTTGTTTCGAAAAAATTATATATGATTCGTTGAAAGCTTTGTAGTATTATATATGCGTATTATAACACAGGAAAAGTAATGAAAAAAAAAATCAGAGATACATTTTTCGTATAATGCGTCAACCTTTTCTTATGTTGCACATCTGCGATACAAGTAAAAACTAAAATATTTCAAATTAGTAAATATTTTAATAAGTGAGAATCTAAATACCTTAATTTATATAATTTTTCATTTTGTAAAACTTAACCCTTAAATGCATGAACTATATTTTTAGAATTATGTTTTTTACTCTTATATTAAAGATTATGCACCAGAAATTTTAAGATAGATTTCTAATTTTACATTTTTGTAATTTTTACAGGATTAATGTTTCTGTATAAATATACTGGTTGCAGAGAATTAATTAAAAAGTGTTGTAAATATGCATCACTATGCATTTACTGGTTAAGATCCAAAGCCGCCTGAAGATAGTCTTGAGAGGGCTGTGTTAAGAGACCACTTCAGTCACGGGAAGAAAGGTAAACGCTAATGTGAAGTCTATGGGTGCGTTATTTTAAAATTTTTCGCTTTGATTTTAATATTTTTGAAAGATTTTTTTGCATAGGATAACTGAGGACGATCTACAACAGGTCTAGCTTTTACTTTTTCGATTTTGGTTATAGTTTTTATTATTATTATTATTATTTGGATAGTTTCAATTTCAAAACCGGTTCCAACCGGTTCCGAAAATGAAAGCAATTAAAAAAAATCTGAAACAAAAATCGAAAACGTAAGAATTAGCCCGGTTATAGATTGTCTTCAGCTATCCCATGCAAAAAAAAAAAATTAAAATGAAAGCGAAAAATTTGAGAATAATGCGCCCATAGACTTAGCATTAGCGTTCGAGTTTTTCTGCGTGACTAGTGTGGCCTTTTCTTTTTCGATTTTCATAGCTGCCAACTTGTACGGATTTTTGCTACCACTAAAATTTAATGGAAAATTTTGCCTAATTCAATCGCCGAATTGCAGTGAATATTGGTAATTAAGTAAGGCAGGAATTTCTGTTAAATTTTAGTGGTAGCAAAAATCCGTACAAGTTGGCAGCTATGGATTTTGGTTATAGTTTTTTTGATATTATGATAGTATAAATTTCAGAACCCGTTCCAACCGGTTCCGAAAGTAACAATTATTAAAAAAAAAAAAAAAAAAAAAAAAAAAAAATCTGAAAAAAAAATCGAAAAAGTAAAAACTAGCTCGGTTGTAAATCTTCCTCAATTATCCTATCCAAAATAATAAAAAAAACATTCAAAAATATTAAAATTAAAGCGAAAAATTTGAAAATAATGCGCCCATAGACTTAGCATTAGCGTTCGAGTTTTTCTGCGTGACTAGTGTGGCCTCTCCTTTTTCAATTTTGGTTATAGTTTTTTTATATTATGATAGTATAAATTTCAGAACCCGTTCGAACCAGTTCCGAAAGTAAAAGTTATTTTTAAAAAATCTGAAAAAAAAATCGAAAAAGTAAATACTAGCCCGGTTGTAGATCGTCCTCAATTATCCTATCCAAAAAGAAAAAAAAATCATTCAAAAACATTAAAATTAAAGTGATACATTTGAAAATAACGTCCCCATAGTCTTAACTTTAGCGTTTTCCTTTTTTCCCGTGACTGAAGTGGGCTCTAAAGCTGAGAACGATCTACAACCGGGCTAGTTTTTACTTTTTCGATTTTGGTTTCAGATTTAAAAAAAAGAAGATTACTTTCACTTTCGAACCGGTTCTGAAATTGAAAATATCCTAATATATATACATAAATCTATAACCAAAATCGAAAAAGTAAAAACTAGCCCGATTGTACATCGTTCTCAGCCATCTTATGCACTAAAAAAAAAAAAAAAAAAAAAAAAGAAAGAAAGAAAGAAAAAAAATCATTAAAATCAAAGCGAGAAATTTGAAAATAACGCCCCCACACACTTAATATTAGCGTTTTCCTTTCTTCCGGTGACTGAAGTGGGCTCTTAATCCTTAAATGCATGATTTTTTATTTTGTTTCGAAAAAATTATATATGATTCGTTGAAAGCTTTGTAGTATTATATATGCGTATTATAACACAGGAAAAGTAATGAAAAAAAAAAATCAGAGATACATTTTTCGTATAATGCGTCAACCTTTTCTTATGTTGCACATCTGCGATACAAGTAAAAACTAAAATATTTCAAATTAGTAAATATTTTAATAAGTGAGAATCTAAATACCTTAATTTATATAATTTTTCATTTTGTAAAACTTAACCCTTAAATGCATGAACTATATTTTTAGAATTATGTTTTTTACTCTTATATTAAAGATTATACACCAGAAATTTTAAGATAGATTTCTAATTTTACATTTTTGTAATTTTTACAGGATTAATGTTTCTGTATAAATATACTGGTTGCAGAGAATTAATTAAAAAGTGTTGTAAATATGCATCACTATGCATTTACTGGTTAAGATCCAAAGCCGCCTGAAGATAGTCTTGAGAGGGCTGTGTTAAGAGACCACTTCAGTCACGGGAAGAAAGGTAAACGCTAATGTGAAGTCTATGGGTGCGTTATTTTAAAATTTTTCGCTTTGATTTTAATATTTTTGAAAGATTTTTTTGCATAGGATAACTGAGGACGATCTACAACAGGTCTAGCTTTTACTTTTTCGATTTTGGTTATAGTTTTTATTATTATTATTATTATTTGGATAGTTTCAATTTCAAAACCGGTTCCAACCGGTTCCGAAAATGAAAGCAATTAAAAAAAATCTGAAACAAAAATCGAAAACGTAAGAATTAGCCCGGTTATAGATTGTCTTCAGCTATCCCATGCAAAAAAAAAAAATTAAAATGAAAGCGAAAAATTTGAGAATAATGCGCCCATAGACTTAGCATTAGCGTTCGAGTTTTTCTGCGTGACTAGTGTGGCCTTTTCTTTTTCGATTTTCATAGCTGCCAACTTGTACGGATTTTTGCTACCACTAAAATTTAATGGAAAATTTTGCCTAATTCAATCGCCGAATTGCAGTGAATATTGGTAATTAAGTAAGGCAGGAATTTCTGTTAAATTTTAGTGGTAGCAAAAATCCGTACAAGTTGGCAGCTATGGATTTTGGTTATAGTTTTTTTGATATTATGATAGTATAAATTTCAGAACCCGTTCCAACCGGTTCCGAAAGTAACAATTATTAAAAAAAAAAAAAAAAAAAAAAAAAAAAAAATCTGAAAAAAAAATCGAAAAAGTAGAAACTAGCTCGGTTGTAAATCTTCCTCAATTATCCTATCCAAATTAATAAAAAAAACATTCAAAAATATTAAAATTAAAGCGAAAAATTTGAAAATAATGCGCCCATAGACTTAGCATTAGCGTTCGAGTTTTTCTGCGTGACTAGTGTGGCCTCTCCTTTTTCAATTTTGGTTATAGTTTTTTTATATTATGATAGTATAAATTTCAGAACCCGTTCGAACCAGTTCCGAAAGTAAAAGTTATTTTTAAAAAATCTGAAAAAAAAATCGAAAAAGTAAATACTAGCCCGGTTGTAGATCGTCCTCAATTATCCTATCCAAAAAGAAAAAAAAATCATTCAAAAACATTAAAATTAAAGTGATACATTTGAAAATAACGTCCCCATAGTCTTAACTTTAGCGTTTTCCTTTTTTCCCGTGACTGAAGTGGGCTCTAAAGCTGAGAACGATCTACAACCGGGCTAGTTTTTACTTTTTCGATTTTGGTTTCAGATTTAAAAAAAAGAAGATTACTTTCACTTTCGAACCGGTTCTGAAATTGAAAATATCCTAATATATATACATAAATCTATAACCAAAATCGAAAAAGTAAAAACTAGCCCGATTGTACATCGTTCTCAGCCATCTTATGCACTAAAAAAAAAAAAAAAAAAAAAAAGAAAGAAAGAAAGAAAAAAAATCATTAAAATCAAAGCGAGAAATTTGAAAATAACGCCCCCACACACTTAATATTAGCGTTTTCCTTTCTTCCGGTGACTGAAGTGGGCTCTTAATCCTTAAATGCATGATTTTTTATTTTGTTTCGAAAAAATTATATATGATTCGTTGAAAGCTTTGTAGTATTATATATGCGTATTATAACACAGGAAAAGTAATGAAAAAAAAAAATCAGAGATACATTTTTCGTATAATGCGTCAACCTTTTCTTATGTTGCACATCTGCGATACAAGTAAAAACTAAAATATTTCAAATTAGTAAATATTTTAATAAGTGAGAATCTAAATACCTTAATTTATATAATTTTTCATTTTGTAAAACTTAACCCTTAAATGCATGAACTATATTTTTAGAATTATGTTTTTTACTCTTATATTAAAGATTATACACCAGAAATTTTAAGATAGATTTCTAATTTTACATTTTTGTAATTTTTACAGGATTAATGTTTCTGTATAAATATACTGGTTGCAGAGAATTAATTAAAAAGTGTTGTAAATATGCATCACTATGCATTTACTGGTTAAGATCCAAAGCCGCCTGAAGATAGTCTTGAGAGGGCTGTGTTAAGAGACCACTTCAGTCACGGGAAGAAAGGTAAACGCTAATGTGAAGTCTATGGGTGCGTTATTTTAAAATTTTTCGCTTTGATTTTAATATTTTTGAAAGATTTTTTTGCATAGGATAACTGAGGACGATCTACAACAGGTCTAGCTTTTACTTTTTCGATTTTGGTTATAGTTTTTATTATTATTATTATTATTTGGATAGTTTCAATTTCAAAACCGGTTCCAACCGGTTCCGAAAATGAAAGCAATTAAAAAAAATCTGAAACAAAAATCGAAAACGTAAGAATTAGCCCGGTTATAGAGTGTCTTCAGCTATCCCATGCAAAAAAAAAAAAATTAAAATGAAAGCGAAAAATTTGAGAATAATGCGCCCATAGACTTAGCATTAGCGTTCGAGTTTTTCTGCGTGACTAGTGTGGCCTTTTCTTTTTCGATTTTCATAGCTGCCAACTTGTACGGATTTTTGCTACCACTAAAATTTAATGGAAAATTTTGCCTAATTCAATCGCCGAATTGCAGTGAATATTGGTAATTAAGTAAGGCAGGAATTTCTGTTAAATTTTAGTGGTAGCAAAAATCCGTACAAGTTGGCAGCTATGGATTTTGGTTATAGTTTTTTTGATATTATGATAGTATAAATTTCAGAACCCGTTCCAACCGGTTCCGAAAGTAACAATAAAAAAAAAGAAAAAAAAAATCTGAAAAAAATATCGAAAAAGTAAAAACTAGCTCGGTTGTAAATCTTCCTCAATTATCCTATCCAAAATAATACAAAAAACATTCAAAAATATTAAAATTAAAGCGAAAAATTTGAAAATAATGCGCCCATAGACTTAGCATTAGCGTTCGAGTTTTTCTGCGTGACTAGTGTGGCCTCTCCTTTTTCAATTTTGGTTATAGTTTTTTTATATTATGATAGTATAAATTTCAGAACCCGTTCGAACCAGTTCCGAAAGTAAAAGTTATTTTAAAAAAATCTGAAAAAAAAATCGAAAAAGTAAATACTAGCCCGGTTGTAGATCGTCCTCAATTATCCTATCCAAAAAGAAAAAAAAAACATTCAAAAACATTAAAATTAAAGTGATACATTTGAAAATAACGTCCCCATAGTCTTAACTTTAGCGTTTTCCTTTTTTCCCGTGACTGAAGTGGGCTCTAAAGCTGAGAACGATCTACAACCGGGCTAGTTTTTACTTTTTCGATTTTGGTTTCAGATTTAAAAAAAAGAAGATTACTTTCACTTTCGAACCGGTTCTGAAATTGAAAATATCCTAATATATATACATAAAACTATAACCAAAATCGAAAAAGTAAAAACTAGCCCGATTGTACATCGTTCTCAGCCATCTTATGCACTAAAAAAAAAAAAAAAAAAAGAAAGAAAGAAAGAAAAAAAATCATTAAAATCAAAGCGAGAAATTTGAAAATAACGCCCCCACACACTTAATATTAGCGTTTTCCTTTCTTCCGGTGACTGAAGTGGGCTCTTAATCCTTAAATGCATGATTTTTTATTTTGTTTCGAAAAAATTATATATGATTCGTTGAAAGCTTTGTAGTATTATATATGCGTATTATAACACAGGAAAAGTAATGAAAAAAAAAATCAGAGATACATTTTTCGTATAATGCGTCAACCTTTTCTTATGTTGCACATCTGCGATACAAGTAAAAACTAAAATATTTCAAATTAGTAAATATTTTAATAAGTGAGAATCTAAATACCTTAATTTATATAATTTTTCATTTTGTAAAACTTAACCCTTAAATGCATGAACTATATTTTTAGAATTATGTTTTTTACTCTTATATTAAAGATTATGCACCAGAAATTTTAAGATAGATTTCTAATTTTACATTTTTGTAATTTTTACAGGATTAATGTTTCTGTATAAATATACTGGTTGCAGAGAATTAATTAAAAAGTGTTGTAAATATGCATCACTATGCATTTACTGGTTAAGATCCAAAGCCGCCTGAAGATAGTCTTGAGAGGGCTGTGTTAAGAGACCACTTCAGTCACGGGAAGAAAGGTAAACGCTAATGTGAAGTCTATGGGTGCGTTATTTTAAAATTTTTCGCTTTGATTTTAATATTTTTGAAAGATTTTTTTGCATAGGATAACTGAGGACGATCTACAACAGGTCTAGCTTTTACTTTTTCGATTTTGGTTATAGTTTTTATTATTATTATTATTATTTGGATAGTTTCAATTTCAAAACCGGTTCCAACCGGTTCCGAAAATGAAAGCAATTAAAAAAAATCTGAAACAAAAATCGAAAACGTAAGAATTAGCCCGGTTATAGATTGTCTTCAGCTATCCCATGCAAAAAAAAAAATTAAAATGAAAGCGAAAAATTTGAGAATAATGCGCCCATAGACTTAGCATTAGCGTTCGAGTTTTTCTGCGTGACTAGTGTGGCCTTTTCTTTTTCGATTTTCATAGCTGCCAACTTGTACGGATTTTTGCTACCACTAAAATTTAATGGAAAATTTTGCCTAATTCAATCGCCGAATTGCAGTGAATATTGGTAATTAAGTAAGGCAGGAATTTCTGTTAAATTTTAGTGGTAGCAAAAATCCGTACAAGTTGGCAGCTATGGATTTTGGTTATAGTTTTTTTGATATTATGATAGTATAAATTTCAGAACCCGTTCCAACCGGTTCCGAAAGTAACAATTATTAAAAAAAAAAAAAAAAAAAAAAAAAAAATCTGAAAAAAAAATCGAAAAAGTAAAAACTAGCTCGGTTGTAAATCTTCCTCAATTATCCTATCCAAAATAATACAAAAAACATTCAAAAATATTAAAATTAAAGCGAAAAATTTGAAAATAATGCGCCCATAGACTTAGCATTAGCGTTCGAGTTTTTCTGCGTGACTAGTGTGGCCTCTCCTTTTTCAATTTTGGTTATAGTTTTTTTATATTATGATAGTATAAATTTCAGAACCCGTTCGAACCAGTTCCGAAAGTAAAAGTTATTTTTAAAAAATCTGAAAAAAAAATCGAAAAAGTAAATACTAGCCCGGTTGTAGATCGTCCTCAATTATCCTATCCAAAAAGAAAAAAAAATCATTCAAAAACATTAAAATTAAAGTGATACATTTGAAAATAACGTCCCCATAGTCTTAACTTTAGCGTTTTCCTTTTTTCCCGTGACTGAAGTGGGCTCTAAAGCTGAGAACGATCTACAACCGGGCTAGTTTTTACTTTTTCGATTTTGGTTTCAGATTTAAAAAAAAGAAGATTACTTTCACTTTCGAACCGGTTCTGAAATTGAAAATATCCTAATATATATACATAAATCTATAACCAAAATCGAAAAAGTAAAAACTAGCCCGATTGCACATCGTTCTCAGCCATCTTATGCACTAAAAAAAAAAAAAAAAAAAAAAAAAGAAAGAAAGAAAGAAAAAAAATCATTAAAATCAAAGCGAGAAATTTGAAAATAACGCCCCCACACACTTAATATTAGCGTTTTCCTTTCTTCCGGTGACTGAAGTGGGCTCTTAATCCTTAAATGCATGATTTTTTATTTTGTTTCGAAAAAATTATATATGATTCGTTGAAAGCTTTGTAGTATTATATATGCGTATTATAACACAGGAAAAGTAATGAAAAAAAAATCAGAGATACATTTTTCGTATAATGCGTCAACCTTTTCTTATGTTGCACATCTGCGATACAAGTAAAAACTAAAATATTTCAAATTAGTAAATATTTTAATAAGTGAGAATCTAAATACCTTAATTTATATAATTTTTCATTTTGTAAAACTTAACCCTTAAATGCATGAACTATATTTTTAGAATTATGTTTTTTACTCTTATATTAAAGATTATACACCAGAAATTTTAAGATAGATTTCTAATTTTACATTTTTGTAATTTTTACAGGATTAATGTTTCTGTATAAATATACTGGTTGCAGAGAATTAATTAAAAAGTGTTGTAAATATGCATCACTATGCATTTACTGGTTAAGATCCAAAGCCGCCTGAAGATAGTCTTGAGAGGGCTGTGTTAAGAGACCACTTCAGTCACGGGAAGAAAGGTAAACGCTAATGTGAAGTCTATGGGTGCGTTATTTTAAAATTTTTCGCTTTGATTTTAATATTTTTGAAAGATTTTTTTGCATAGGATAACTGAGGACGATCTACAACAGGTCTAGCTTTTACTTTTTCGATTTTGGTTATAGTTTTTATTATTATTATTATTATTTGGATAGTTTCAATTTCAAAACCGGTTCCAACCGGTTCCGAAAATGAAAGCAATTAAAAAAAATCTGAAACAAAAATCGAAAACGTAAGAATTAGCCCGGTTATAGATTGTCTTCAGCTATCCCATGCAAAAAAAAAAATTAAAATGAAAGCGAAAAATTTGAGAATAATGCGCCCATAGACTTAGCATTAGCGTGCGAGTTTTTCTGCGTGACTAGTGTGGCCTTTTCTTTTTCGATTTTCATAGCTGCCAACTTGTACGGATTTTTGCTACCACTAAAATTTAATGGAAAATTTTGCCTAATTCAATCGCCGAATTGCAGTGAATATTGGTAATTAAGTAAGGCAGGAATTTCTGTTAAATTTTAGTGGTAGCAAAAATCCGTACAAGTTGGCAGCTATGGATTTTGGTTATAGTTTTTTTGATATTATGATAGTATAAATTTCAGAACCCGTTCCAACCGGTTCCGAAAGTAACAATTATTAAAAAAAAAAAAAAAAAAAAAAAAAAAAAAAAAAAAAAAATCTGAAAAAAATATCGAAAAAGTAAAAACTAGCTCGGTTGTAAATCTTCCTCAATTATCCTATCCAAAATAATAAAAAAAACATTCAAAAATATTAAAATTAAAGCGAAAAATTTGAAAATAATGCGCCCATAGACTTAGCATTAGCGTTCGAGTTTTTCTGCGTGACTAGTGTGGCCTCTCCTTTTTCAATTTTGGTTATAGTTTTTTTATATTATGATAGTATAAATTTCAGAACCCGTTCGAACCAGTTCCGAAAGTAAAAGTTATTTTAAAAAAATCTGAAAAAAAAATCGAAAAAGTAAATACTAGCCCGGTTGTAGATCGTCCTCAATTATCCTATCCAAAAAGAAAAAAAAATCATTCAAAAACATTAAAATTAAAGTGATACATTTGAAAATAACGTCCCCATAGTCTTAACTTTAGCGTTTTCCTTTTTTCCCGTGACTGAAGTGGGCTCTAAAGCTGAGAACGATCTACAACCGGGCTAGTTTTTACTTTTTCGATTTTGGTTTCAGATTTAAAAAAAAGAAGATTACTTTCACTTTCGAACCGGTTCTGAAATTGAAAATATCCTAATATATATACATAAAACTATAACCAAAATCGAAAAAGTAAAAACTAGCCCGATTGCACATCGTTCTCAGCCATCTTATGCACTAAAAAAAAAAAAAAAAAAAAAAAAAAGAAAGAAAGAAAGAAAAAAAATCATTAAAATCAAAGCGAGAAATTTGAAAATAACGCCCCCACACACTTAATATTAGCGTTTTCCTTTCTTCCGGTGACTGAAGTGGGCTCTTAATCCTTAAATGCATGATTTTTTATTTTGTTTCGAAAAAATTATATATGATTCGTTGAAAGCTTTGTAGTATTATATATGCGTATTATAACACAGGAAAAGTAATGAAAAAAAAAATCAGAGATACATTTTTCGTATAATGCGTCAACCTTTTCTTATGTTGCACATCTGCGATACAAGTAAAAACTAAAATATTTCAAATTAGTAAATATTTTAATAAGTGAGAATCTAAATACCTTAATTTATATGATTTTTCATTTTGTAAAACTTAACCCTTAAATGCATGAACTATATTTTTAGAATTATGTTTTTTACTCTTATATTAAAGATTATACACCAGAAATTTTAAGATAGATTTCTAATTTTACATTTTTGTAATTTTTACAGGATTAATGTTTCTGTATAAATATACTGGTTGCAGAGAATTAATTAAAAAGTGTTGTAAATATGCATCACTATGCATTTACTGGTTAAGATCCAAAGCCGCCTGAAGATAGTCTTGAGAGGGCTGTGTTAAGAGACCACTTCAGTCACGGGAAGAAAGGTAAACGCTAATGTGAAGTCTATGGGTGCGTTATTTTAAAATTTTTCGCTTTGATTTTAATATTTTTGAAAGATTTTTTTGCATAGGATAACTGAGGACGATCTACAACAGGTCTAGCTTTTACTTTTTCGATTTTGGTTATAGTTTTTATTATTATTATTATTATTTGGATAGTTTCAATTTCAAAACCGGTTCCAACCGGTTCCGAAAATGAAAGCAATTAAAAAAAATCTGAAACAAAAATCGAAAACGTAAGAATTAGCCCGGTTATAGATTGTCTTCAGCTATCCCATGCAAAAAAAAAAAAAAAATTAAAATTAAAGCGAAAAATTTGAGAATAATGCGCCCATAGACTTAGCATTAGCGTTCGAGTTTTTCTGCGTGACTAGTGTGGCCTTTTCTTTTTCGATTTTCATAGCTGCCAACTTGTACGGATTTTTGCTACCACTAAAATTTAATGGAAAATTTTGCCTAATTCAATCGCCGAATTGCAGTGAATATTGGTAATTAAGTAAGGCAGGAATTTCTGTTAAATTTTAGTGGTAGCAAAAATCCGTACAAGTTGGCAGCTATGGATTTTGGTTATAGTTTTTTTGATATTATGATAGTATAAATTTCAGAACCCGTTCCAACCGGTTCCGAAAATAACAATTATTAAAAAAAAAAAAAAAAAAAAAAAAAAAAAAAAAAAAAAAAAAAAATCTGAAAAAAATATCGAAAAAGTAAAAACTAGCTCGGTTGTAAATCTTCCTCAATTATCCTATCCAAAATAATAAAAAAAACATTCAAAAATATTAAAATTAAAGCGAAAAATTTGAAAATAATGCGCCCATAGACTTAGCATTAGCGTTCGAGTTTTTCTGCGTGACTAGTGTGGCCTCTCCTTTTTCAATTTTGGTTATAGTTTTTTTATATTATGATAGTATAAATTTCAGAACCCGTTCGAACCAGTTCCGAAAGTAAAAGTTATTTTAAAAAAATCTGAAAAAAAAATCGAAAAAGTAAATACTAGCCCGGTTGTAGATCGTCCTCAATTATCCTATCCAAAAAGAAAAAAAAATCATTCAAAAACATTAAAATTAAAGTGATACATTTGAAAATAACGTCCCCATAGTCTTAACTTTAGCGTTTTCCTTTTTTCCCGTGACTGAAGTGGGCTCTAAAGCTGAGAACGATCTACAACCGGGCTAGTTTTTACTTTTTCGATTTTGGTTTCAGATTTAAAAAAAAGAAGATTACTTTCACTTTCGAACCGGTTCTGAAATTGAAAATATCCTAATATATATACATAAAACTATAACCAAAATCGAAAAAGTAAAAACTAGCCCGATTGTACATCGTTCTCAGCCATCTTATGCACTAAAAAAAAAAAAAAAAAAAGAAAGAAAGAAAGAAAAAAAATCATTAAAATCAAAGCGAGAAATTTGAAAATAACGCCCCCACACACTTAATATTAGCGTTTTCCTTTCTTCCGGTGACTGAAGTGGGCTCTTAATCCTTAAATGCATGATTTTTTATTTTGTTTCGAAAAAATTATATATGATTCGTTGAAAGCTTTGTAGTATTATATATGCGTATTATAACACAGGAAAAGTAATGAAAAAAAAAATCAGAGATACATTTTTCGTATAATGCGTCAACCTTTTCTTATGTTGCACATCTGCGATACAAGTAAAAACTAAAATATTTCAAATTAGTAAATATTTTAATAAGTGAGAATCTAAATACCTTAATTTATATAATTTTTCATTTTGTAAAACTTAACCCTTAAATGCATGAACTATATTTTTAGAATTATGTTTTTTACTCTTATATTAAAGATTATGCACCAGAAATTTTAAGATAGATTTCTAATTTTACATTTTTGTAATTTTTACAGGATTAATGTTTCTGTATAAATATACTGGTTGCAGAGAATTAATTAAAAAGTGTTGTAAATATGCATCACTATGCATTTACTGGTTAAGATCCAAAGCCGCCTGAAGATAGTCTTGAGAGGGCTGTGTTAAGAGACCACTTCAGTCACGGGAAGAAAGGTAAACGCTAATGTGAAGTCTATGGGTGCGTTATTTTAAAATTTTTCGCTTTGATTTTAATATTTTTGAAAGATTTTTTTGCATAGGATAACTGAGGACGATCTACAACAGGTCTAGCTTTTACTTTTTCGATTTTGGTTATAGTTTTTATTATTATTATTATTATTTGGATAGTTTCAATTTCAAAACCGGTTCCAACCGGTTCCGAAAATGAAAGCAATTAAAAAAAATCTGAAACAAAAATCGAAAACGTAAGAATTAGCCCGGTTATAGATTGTCTTCAGCTATCCCATGCAAAAAAAAAAATTAAAATGAAAGCGAAAAATTTGAGAATAATGCGCCCATAGACTTAGCATTAGCGTTCGAGTTTTTCTGCGTGACTAGTGTGGCCTTTTCTTTTTCGATTTTCATAGCTGCCAACTTGTACGGATTTTTGCTACCACTAAAATTTAATGGAAAATTTTGCCTAATTCAATCGCCGAATTGCAGTGAATATTGGTAATTAAGTAAGGCAGGAATTTCTGTTAAATTTTAGTGGTAGCAAAAATCCGTACAAGTTGGCAGCTATGGATTTTGGTTATAGTTTTTTTGATATTATGATAGTATAAATTTCAGAACCCGTTCCAACCGGTTCCGAAAGTAACAATTATTAAAAAAAAAAAAAAAAAAAAAAAAAAAATCTGAAAAAAAAATCGAAAAAGTAAAAACTAGCTCGGTTGTAAATCTTCCTCAATTATCCTATCCAAAATAATACAAAAAACATTCAAAAATATTAAAATTAAAGCGAAAAATTTGAAAATAATGCGCCCATAGACTTAGCATTAGCGTTCGAGTTTTTCTGCGTGACTAGTGTGGCCTCTCCTTTTTCAATTTTGGTTATAGTTTTTTTATATTATGATAGTATAAATTTCAGAACCCGTTCGAACCAGTTCCGAAAGTAAAAGTTATTTTTAAAAAATCTGAAAAAAAAATCGAAAAAGTAAATACTAGCCCGGTTGTAGATCGTCCTCAATTATCCTATCCAAAAAGAAAAAAAAATCATTCAAAAACATTAAAATTAAAGTGATACATTTGAAAATAACGTCCCCATAGTCTTAACTTTAGCGTTTTCCTTTTTTCCCGTGACTGAAGTGGGCTCTAAAGCTGAGAACGATCTACAACCGGGCTAGTTTTTACTTTTTCGATTTTGGTTTCAGATTTAAAAAAAAGAAGATTACTTTCACTTTCGAACCGGTTCTGAAATTGAAAATATCCTAATATATATACATAAATCTATAACCAAAATCGAAAAAGTAAAAACTAGCCCGATTGCACATCGTTCTCAGCCATCTTATGCACTAAAAAAAAAAAAAAAAAAAAAAAAAGAAAGAAAGAAAGAAAAAAAATCATTAAAATCAAAGCGAGAAATTTGAAAATAACGCCCCCACACACTTAATATTAGCGTTTTCCTTTCTTCCGGTGACTGAAGTGGGCTCTTAATCCTTAAATGCATGATTTTTTATTTTGTTTCGAAAAAATTATATATGATTCGTTGAAAGCTTTGTAGTATTATATATGCGTATTATAACACAGGAAAAGTAATGAAAAAAAAATCAGAGATACATTTTTCGTATAATGCGTCAACCTTTTCTTATGTTGCACATCTGCGATACAAGTAAAAACTAAAATATTTCAAATTAGTAAATATTTTAATAAGTGAGAATCTAAATACCTTAATTTATATAATTTTTCATTTTGTAAAACTTAACCCTTAAATGCATGAACTATATTTTTAGAATTATGTTTTTTACTCTTATATTAAAGATTATACACCAGAAATTTTAAGATAGATTTCTAATTTTACATTTTTGTAATTTTTACAGGATTAATGTTTCTGTATAAATATACTGGTTGCAGAGAATTAATTAAAAAGTGTTGTAAATATGCATCACTATGCATTTACTGGTTAAGATCCAAAGCCGCCTGAAGATAGTCTTGAGAGGGCTGTGTTAAGAGACCACTTCAGTCACGGGAAGAAAGGTAAACGCTAATGTGAAGTCTATGGGTGCGTTATTTTAAAATTTTTCGCTTTGATTTTAATATTTTTGAAAGATTTTTTTGCATAGGATAACTGAGGACGATCTACAACAGGTCTAGCTTTTACTTTTTCGATTTTGGTTATAGTTTTTATTATTATTATTATTATTTGGATAGTTTCAATTTCAAAACCGGTTCCAACCGGTTCCGAAAATGAAAGCAATTAAAAAAAATCTGAAACAAAAATCGAAAACGTAAGAATTAGCCCGGTTATAGATTGTCTTCAGCTATCCCATGCAAAAAAAAAAATTAAAATGAAAGCGAAAAATTTGAGAATAATGCGCCCATAGACTTAGCATTAGCGTTCGAGTTTTTCTGCGTGACTAGTGTGGCCTTTTCTTTTTCGATTTTCATAGCTGCCAACTTGTACGGATTTTTGCTACCACTAAAATTTAATGGAAAATTTTGCCTAATTCAATCGCCGAATTGCAGTGAATATTGGTAATTAAGTAAGGCAGGAATTTCTGTTAAATTTTAGTGGTAGCAAAAATCCGTACAAGTTGGCAGCTATGGATTTTGGTTATAGTTTTTTTGATATTATGATAGTATAAATTTCAGAACCCGTTCCAACCGGTTCCGAAAGTAACAATTATTAAAAAAAAAAAAAAAAAAAAAAAAAAAAAAAAAAAAAAAAAAAAAAAAATCTGAAAAAAATATCGAAAAAGTAAAAACTAGCTCGGTTGTAAATCTTCCTCAATTATCCTATCCAAAATAATAAAAAAAACATTCAAAAATATTAAAATTAAAGCGAAAAATTTGAAAATAATGCGCCCATAGACTTAGCATTAGCGTTCGAGTTTTTCTGCGTGACTAGTGTGGCCTCTCCTTTTTCAATTTTGGTTATAGTTTTTTTATATTATGATAGTATAAATTTCAGAACCCGTTCGAACCAGTTCCGAAAGTAAAAGTTATTTTAAAAAAATCTGAAAAAAAAAATCGAAAAAGTAAATACTAGCCCGGTTGTAGATCGTCCTCAATTATCCTATCCAAAAAGAAAAAAAAATCATTCAAAAACATTAAAATTAAAGTGATACATTTGAAAATAACGTCCCCATAGTCTTAACTTTAGCGTTTTCCTTTTTTCCCGTGACTGAAGTGGGCTCTAAAGCTGAGAACGATCTACAACCGGGCTAGTTTTTACTTTTTCGATTTTGGTTTCAGATTTAAAAAAAAGAAGATTACTTTCACTTTCGAACCGGTTCTGAAATTGAAAATATCCTAATATATATACATAAAACTATAACCAAAATCGAAAAAGTAAAAACTAGCCCGATTGCACATCGTTCTCAGCCATCTTATGCACTAAAAAAAAAAAAAAAAAAAAAAAAGAAAGAAAGAAAGAAAAAAAATCATTAAAATCAAAGCGAGAAATTTGAAAATAACGCCCCCACACACTTAATATTAGCGTTTTCCTTTCTTCCGGTGACTGAAGTGGGCTCTTAATCCTTAAATGCATGATTTTTTATTTTGTTTCGAAAAAATTATATATGATTCGTTGAAAGCTTTGTAGTATTATATATGCGTATTATAACACAGGAAAAGTAATGAAAAAAAAAAATCAGAGATACATTTTTCGTATAATGCGTCAACCTTTTCTTATGTTGCACATCTGCGATACAAGTAAAAACTAAAATATTTCAAATTAGTAAATATTTTAATAAGTGAGAATCTAAATACCTTAATTTATATGATTTTTCATTTTGTAAAACTTAACCCTTAAATGCATGAACTATATTTTTAGAATTATGTTTTTTACTCTTATATTAAAGATTATACACCAGAAATTTTAAGATAGATTTCTAATTTTACATTTTTGTAATTTTTACAGGATTAATGTTTCTGTATAAATATACTGGTTGCAGAGAATTAATTAAAAAGTGTTGTAAATATGCATCACTATGCATTTACTGGTTAAGATCCAAAGCCGCCTGAAGATAGTCTTGAGAGGGCTGTGTTAAGAGACCACTTCAGTCACGGGAAGAAAGGTAAACGCTAATGTGAAGTCTATGGGTGCGTTATTTTAAAATTTTTCGCTTTGATTTTAATATTTTTGAAAGATTTTTTTGCATAGGATAACTGAGGACGATCTACAACAGGTCTAGCTTTTACTTTTTCGATTTTGGTTATAGTTTTTATTATTATTATTATTATTTGGATAGTTTCAATTTCAAAACCGGTTCCAACCGGTTCCGAAAATGAAAGCAATTAAAAAAAATCTGAAACAAAAATCGAAAACGTAAGAATTAGCCCGGTTATAGATTGTCTTCAGCTATCCCATGCAAAAAAAAAAAAAAAATTAAAATTAAAGCGAAAAATTTGAGAATAATGCGCCCATAGACTTAGCATTAGCGTTCGAGTTTTTCTGCGTGACTAGTGTGGCCTTTTCTTTTTCGATTTTCATAGCTGCCAACTTGTACGGATTTTTGCTACCACTAAAATTTAATGGAAAATTTTGCCTAATTCAATCGCCGAATTGCAGTGAATATTGGTAATTAAGTAAGGCAGGAATTTCTGTTAAATTTTAGTGGTAGCAAAAATCCGTACAAGTTGGCAGCTATGGATTTTGGTTATAGTTTTTTTGATATTATGATAGTATAAATTTCAGAACCCGTTCCAACCGGTTCCGAAAATAACAATTATTAAAAAAAAAAAAAAAAAAAAAAAAAAAAAAAAAAAAAAAAAAATCTGAAAAAAATATCGAAAAAGTAAAAACTAGCTCGGTTGTAAATCTTCCTCAATTATCCTATCCAAAATAATAAAAAAAACATTCAAAAATATTAAAATTAAAGCGAAAAATTTGAAAATAATGCGCCCATAGACTTAGCATTAGCGTTCGAGTTTTTCTGCGTGACTAGTGTGGCCTCTCCTTTTTCAATTTTGGTTATAGTTTTTTTATATTATGATAGTATAAATTTCAGAACCCGTTCGAACCAGTTCCGAAAGTAAAAGTTATTTTAAAAAAATCTGAAAAAAAAAATCGAAAAAGTAAATACTAGCCCGGTTGTAGATCGTCCTCAATTATCCTATCCAAAAAGAAAAAAAAATCATTCAAAAACATTAAAATTAAAGTGATACATTTGAAAATAACGTCCCCATAGTCTTAACTTTAGCGTTTTCCTTTTTTCCCGTGACTGAAGTGGGCTCTAAAGCTGAGAACGATCTACAACCGGGCTAGTTTTTACTTTTTCGATTTTGGTTTCAGATTTAAAAAAAAGAAGATTACTTTCACTTTCGAACCGGTTCTGAAATTGAAACTATCCTAATATATATACATAAAACTATAACCAAAATCGAAAAAGTAAAAACTAGCCCGATTGTACATCGTTCTCAGCCATCTTATGCACTAAAAAAAAAAAAAAAAAAAAAAAAAGAAAGAAAGAAAGAAAGAAAAAAAATCATTAAAATCAAAGCGAGAAATTTGAAAATAACGCCCCCACACACTTAATATTAGCGTTTTCCTTTCTTCCGGTGACTGAAGTGGGCTCTTAATCCTTAAATGCATGATTTTTTATTTTGTTTCGAAAAAATTATATATGATTCGTTGAAAGCTTTGTAGTATTATATATGCGTATTATAACACAGGAAAAGTAATGAAAAAAAAATCAGAGATACATTTTTCGTATAATGCGTCAACCTTTTCTTATGTTGCACATCTGCGATACAAGTAAAAACTAAAATATTTCAAATTAGTAAATATTTTAATAAGTGAGAATCTAAATACCTTAATTTATATAATTTTTCATTTTGTAAAACTTAACCCTTAAATGCATGAACTATATTTTTAGAATTATGTTTTTTACTCTTATATTAAAGATTATACACCAGAAATTTTAAGATAGATTTCTAATTTTACATTTTTGTAATTTTTACAGGATTAATGTTTCTGTATAAATATACTGGTTGCAGAGAATTAATTAAAAAGTGTTGTAAATATGCATCACTATGCATTTACTGGTTAAGATCCAAAGCCGCCTGAAGATAGTCTTGAGAGGGCTGTGTTAAGAGACCACTTCAGTCACGGGAAGAAAGGTAAACGCTAATGTGAAGTCTATGGGTGCGTTATTTTAAAATTTTTCGCTTTGATTTTAATATTTTTGAAAGATTTTTTTGCATAGGATAACTGAGGACGATCTACAACAGGTCTAGCTTTTACTTTTTCGATTTTGGTTATAGTTTTTATTATTATTATTATTATTTGGATAGTTTCAATTTCAAAACCGGTTCCAACCGGTTCCGAAAATGAAAGCAATTAAAAAAAATCTGAAACAAAAATCGAAAACGTAAGAATTAGCCCGGTTATAGATTGTCTTCAGCTATCCCATGCAAAAAAAAAAAATTAAAATGAAAGCGAAAAATTTGAGAATAATGCGCCCATAGACTTAGCATTAGCGTTCGAGTTTTTCTGCGTGACTAGTGTGGCCTTTTCTTTTTCGATTTTCATAGCTGCCAACTTGTACGGATTTTTGCTACCACTAAAATTTAATGGAAAATTTTGCCTAATTCAATCGCCGAATTGCAGTGAATATTGGTAATTAAGTAAGGCAGGAATTTCTGTTAAATTTTAGTGGTAGCAAAAATCCGTACAAGTTGGCAGCTATGGATTTTGGTTATAGTTTTTTTGATATTATGATAGTATAAATTTCAGAACCCGTTCCAACCGGTTCCGAAAGTAACAATTATTAAAAAAAAAAAAAAAAAAAAAAAAAAAAAAAAAAAAAAAAAATCTTTAAAAAATATTGAAAAAGTAAAAACTAGCTCGGTTGTAAATCTTCCTCAATTATCCTATCCAAAATAATAAAAAAAACATTCAAAAATATTAAAATTAAAGCGAAAAATTTGAAAATAATGCGCCCATAGACTTAGCATTAGCGTTCGAGTTTTTCTGCGTGACTAGTGTGGCCTCTCCTTTTTCAATTTTGGTTATAGTTTTTTTATATTATGATAGTATAAATTTCAGAACCCGTTCGAACCAGTTCCGAAAGTAAAAGTTATTTTAAAAAAATCTGAAAAAAAAATCGAAAAAGTAAATACTAGCCCGGTTGTAGATCGTCCTCAATTATCCTATCCAAAAAGAAAAAAAAATCATTCAAAAACATTAAAATTAAAGTGATACATTTGAAAATAACGTCCCCATAGTCTTAACTTTAGCGTTTTCCTTTTTTCCCGTGACTGAAGTGGGCTCTAAAGCTGAGAACGATCTACAACCGGGCTAGTTTTTACTTTTTCGATTTTGGTTTCAGATTTAAAAAAAAGAAGATTACTTTCACTTTCGAACCGGTTCTGAAATTGAAAATATCCTAATATATATACATAAAACTATAACCAAAATCGAAAAAGTAAAAACTAGCCCGATTGCACATCGTTCTCAGCCATCTTATGCACTAAAAAAAAAAAAAAAAAAAAAAAAAGAAAGAAAGAAAGAAAAAAAATCATTAAAATCAAAGCAAGAAATTTGAAAATAACGCCCCCACACACTTAATATTAGCGTTTTCCTTTCTTCCGGTGACTGAAGTGGGCTCTTAATCCTTAAATGCATGATTTTTTATTTTGTTTCGAAAAAATTATATATGATTCGTTGAAAGCTTTGTAGTATTATATATGCGTATTATAACACAGGAAAAGTAATGAAAAAAAAAAACAGAGATACATTTTTCGTATAATGCGTCAACCTTTTCTTATGTTGCACATCTGCGATACAAGTAAAAACTAAAATATTTCAAATTAGTAAATATTTTAATAAGTGAGAATCTAAATACCTTAATTTATATGATTTTTCATTTTGTAAAACTTAACCCTTAAATGCATGAACTATATTTTTAGAATTATGTTTTTTACTCTTATATTAAAGATTATACACCAGAAATTTTAAGATAGATTTCTAATTTTACATTTTTGTAATTTTTACAGGATTAATGTTTCTGTATAAATATACTGGTTGCAGAGAATTAATTAAAAAGTGTTGTAAATATGCATCACTATGCATTTACTGGTTAAGATCCAAAGCCGCCTGAAGATAGTCTTGAGAGGGCTGTGTTAAGAGACCACTTCAGTCACGGGAAGAAAGGTAAACGCTAATGTGAAGTCTATGGGTGCGTTATTTTAAAATTTTTCGCTTTGATTTTAATATATTTGAAAGATTTTTTTGCATAGGATAACTGAGGACGATCTACAACAGGTCTAGCTTTTACTTTTTCGATTTTGGTTATAGTTTTTATTATTATTATTATTATTTGGATAGTTTCAATTTCAAAACCGGTTCCAACCGGTTCCGAAAATGAAAGCAATTAAAAAAAATCTGAAACAAAAATCGAAAACGTAAGAATTAGCCCGGTTATAGATTGTCTTCAGCTATCCCATGCAAAAAAAAAAATTAAAATGAAAGCGAAAAATTTGAGAATAATGCGCCCATAGACTTAGCATTAGCGTTCGAGTTTTTCTGCGTGACTAGTGTGGCCTTTTCTTTTTCGATTTTCATAGCTGCCAACTTGTACGGATTTTTGCTACCACTAAAATTTAATGGAAAATTTTGCCTAATTCAATCGCCGAATTGCAGTGAATATTGGTAATTACGTAAGGCAGGAATTTCTGTTAAATTTTAGTGGTAGCAAAAATCCGTACAAGTTGGCAGCTATGGATTTTGGTTATAGTTTTTTTGATATTATGATAGTATAAATTTCAGAACCCGTTCCAACCGGTTCCGAAAGTAACAATTATTAAAAAAAAAAAAAAAAAAAAAAAAAAAATCTGAAAAAAATATCGAAAAATTAAAAACTAGCTCGGTTGTAAATCTTCCTCAATTATCCTATCCAAAATAATAAAAAAAACATTCAAAAATATTAAAATTAAAGCGAAAAATTTGAAAATAATGCGCCCATAGACTTAGCATTAGCGTTCGAGTTTTTCTGCGTGACTAGTGTGGCCTCTCCTTTTTCAATTTTGGTTATAGTTTTTTTATATTATGATAGTATAAATTTCAGAACCCGTTCGAACCAGTTCCGAAAGTAAAAGTTATTTTAAAAAAATCTGAAAAAAAAATCGAAAAAGTAAATACTAGCCCTGTTGTAGATCGTCCTCAATTATCCTATCCAAAAAGAAAAAAAAATCATTCAAAAACATTAAAATTAAAGTGATACATTTGAAAATAACGTCCCCATAGTCTTAACTTTAGCGTTTTCCTTTTTTCCCGTGACTGAAGTGGGCTCTAAAGCTGAGAACGATCTACAACCGGGCTAGTTTTTACTTTTTCGATTTTGGTTTCAGATTTAAAAAAAAGAAGATTACTTTCACTTTCGAACCGGTTCTGAAATTGAAACTATCCTAATATATATACATAAAACTATAACCAAAATCGAAAAAGTAAAAACTAGCCCGATTGTACATCGTTCTCAGCCATCTTATGCACTAAAAAAAAAAAAAAAAAAAAAAAAAAAGAAAGAAAGAAAGAAAGAAAAAAAATCATTAAAATCAAAGCGAGAAATTTGAAAATAACGCCCCCACACACTTAATATTAGCGTTTTCCTTTCTTCCGGTGACTGAAGTGGGCTCTTAATCCTTAAATGCATGATTTTTTATTTTGTTTCGAAAAAATTATATATGATTCGTTGAAAGCTTTGTAGTATTATATATGCGTATTATAACACAGGAAAAGTAATGAAAAAAAAATCAGAGATACATTTTTCGTATAATGCGTCAACCTTTTCTTATGTTGCACATCTGCGATACAAGTAAAAACTAAAATATTTCAAATTAGTAAATATTTTAATAAGTGAGAATCTAAATACCTTAATTTATATAATTTTTCATTTTGTAAAACTTAACCCTTAAATGCATGAACTATATTTTTAGAATTATGTTTTTTACTCTTATATTAAAGATTATACACCAGAAATTTTAAGATAGATTTCTAATTTTACATTTTTGTAATTATTACAGGATTAATGTTTCTGTATAAATATACTGGTTGCAGAGAATTAATTAAAAAGTGTTGTAAATATGCATCACTATGCATTTACTGGTTAAGATCCAAAGCCGCCTGAAGATAGTCTTGAGAGGGCTGTGTTAAGAGACCACTTCAGTCACGGGAAGAAAGGTAAACGCTAATGTGAAGTCTATGGGTGCGTTATTTTAAAATTTTTCGCTTTGATTTTAATATTTTTGAAAGATTTTTTTGCATAGGATAACTGAGGACGATCTACAACAGGTCTAGCTTTTACTTTTTCGATTTTGGTTATAGTTTTTATTATTATTATTATTATTTGGATAGTTTCAATTTCAAAACCGGTTCCAACCGGTTCCGAAAATGAAAGCAATTAAAAAAAATCTGAAACAAAAATCGAAAACGTAAGAATTAGCCCGGTTATAGATTGTCTTCAGCTATCCCATGCAAAAAAAAAAAAAAAAATTAAAATTAAAGCGAAAAATTTGAGAATAATGCGCCCATAGACTTAGCATTAGCGTTCGAGTTTTTCTGCGTGACTAGTGTGGCCTTTTCTTTTTCGATTTTCATAGCTGCCAACTTGTACGGATTTTTGCTACCACTAAAATTTAATGGAAAATTTTGCCTAATTCAATCGCCGAATTGCAGTGAATATTGGTAATTAAGTAAGGCAGGAATTTCTGTTAAATTTTAGTGGTAGCAAAAATCCGTACAAGTTGGCAGCTATGGATTTTGGTTATAGTTTTTTTGATATTATGATAGTATAAATTTCAGAACCCGTTCCAACCGGTTCCGAAAGTAACAATTATTGAAAAAAAAAAAAAAAAAAAAAAAAAAAAAAAAATCTGAAAAAAATATCGAAAAAGTAAAAACTAGCTCGGTTGTAAATCTTCCTCAATTATCCTATCCAAAATAATAAAAAAAACATTCAAAAATATTAAAATTAAAGCGAAAAATTTGAATATAATGCGCCCATAGACTTAGCATTAGCGTTCGAGTTTTTCTGCGTGACTAGTGTGGCCTCTCCTTTTTCAATTTTGGTTATAGTTTTTTTATATTATGATAGTATAAATTTCAGAACCCGTTCGAACCAGTTCCGAAAGTAAAAGTTATTTTAAAAAAATCTGAAAAAAAAATCGAAAAAGTAAATACTAGCCCGGTTGTAGATCGTCCTCAATTATCCTATCCAAAAAGAAAAAAAAATCATTCAAAAACATTAAAATTAAAGTGATACATTTGAAAATAACGTCCCCATAGTCTTAACTTTAGCGTTTTCCTTTTTTCCCGTGACTGAAGTGGGCTCTAAAGCTGAGAACGATCTACAACCGGGCTAGTTTTTACTTTTTCGATTTTGGTTTCAGATTTAAAAAAAAGAAGATTACTTTCACTTTCGAACCGGTTCTGAAATTGAAACTATCCTAATATATATACATAAAACTATAACCAAAATCGAAAAAGTAAAAACTAGCCCGATTGTACATCGTTCTCAGCCATCTTATGCACTAAAAAAAAAAAAAAAAAAAAAAAAAAGAAAGAAAGAAAGAAAGAAAAAAAATCATTAAAATCAAAGAGAGAAATTTGAAAATAACGCCCCCACACACTTAATATTAGCGTTTTCCTTTCTTCCGGTGACTGAAGTGGGCTCTTAATCCTTAAATGCATGATTTTTTATTTTGTTTCGAAAAAATTATATATGATTCGTTGAAAGCTTTGTAGTATTATATATGCGTATTATAACACAGGAAAAGTAATGAAAAAAAAATCAGAGATACATTTTTCGTATAATGCGTCAACCTTTTCTTATGTTGCACATCTGCGATACAAGTAAAAACTAAAATATTTCAAATTAGTAAATATTTTAATAAGTGAGAATCTAAATACCTTAATTTATATAATTTTTCATTTTGTAAAACTTAACCCTTAAATGCATGAACTATATTTTTAGAATTATGTTTTTTACTCTTATATTAAAGATTATACACCAGAAATTTTAAGATAGATTTCTAATTTTACATTTTTGTAATTTTTACAGTATTAATGTTTCTGTATAAATATACTGGTTGCAGAGAATTAATTAAAAAGTGTTGTAAATATGCATCACTATGCATTTACTGGTTAAGATCCAAAGCCGCCTGAAGATAGTCTTGAGAGGGCTGTGTTAAGAGACCACTTCAGTCACGGGAAGAAAGGTAAACGCTAATGTGAAGTCTATGGGTGCGTTATTTTAAAATTTTTCGCTTTGATTTTAATATTTTTGAAAGATTTTTTTGCATAGGATAACTGAGGACGATCTACAACAGGTCTAGCTTTTACTTTTTCGATTTTGGTTATAGTTTTTATTATTATTATTATTATTTGGATAGTTTCAATTTCAAAACCGGTTCCAACCGGTTCCGAAAATGAAAGCAATTAAAAAAAATCTGAAACAAAAATCGAAAACGTAAGAATTAGCCCGGTTATAGATTGTCTTCAGCTATCCCATGCAAAAAAAAAAAAAAAATTAAAATTAAAGCGAAAAATTTGAGAATAATGCGCCCATAGACTTAGCATTAGCGTTCGAGTTTTTCTGCGTGACTAGTGTGGCCTTTTCTTTTTCGATTTTCATAGCTGCCAACTTGTACGGATTTTTGCTACCACTAAAATTTAATGGAAAATTTTGCCTAATTCAATCGCCGAATTGCAGTGAATATTGGTAATTAAGTAAGGCAGGAATTTCTGTTAAATTTTAGTGGTAGCAAAAATCCGTACAAGTTGGCAGCTATGGATTTTGGTTATAGTTTTTTTGATATTATGATAGTATAAATTTCAGAACCCGTTCCAACCGGTTCCGAAAGTAACAATTATAAAAAAAAAAAAAAAAAAAAAAAAAAAAAAAAAAAAAAATCTGAAAAAAATATCGAAAAAGTAAAAACTAGCTCGGTTGTAAATCTTCCTCAATTATCCTATCCAAAATAATAAAAAAAACATTCAAAAATATTAAAATTAAAGCGAAAAATTTGAAAATAATGCGCCCATAGACTTAGCATTAGCGTTCGAGTTTTTCTGCGTGACTAGTGTGGCCTCTCCTTTTTCAATTTTGGTTATAGTTTTTTTATATTATGATAGTATAAATTTCAGAACCCGTTCGAACCAGTTCCGAAAGTAAAAGTTATTTTAAAAAAATCTGAAAAAAAAATCGAAAAAGTAAATACTAGCCCGGTTGTAGATCGTCCTCAATTATCCTATCCAAAAAGAAAAAAAAATCATTCAAAAACATTAAAATTAAAGTGATACATTTGAAAATAACGTCCCCATAGTCTTAACTTTAGCGTTTTCCTTTTTTCCCGTGACTGAAGTGGGCTCTAAAGCTGAGAACGATCTACAACCGGGCTAGTTTTTACTTTTTCGATTTTGGTTTCAGATTTAAAAAAAAGAAGATTACTTTCACTTTCGAACCGGTTCTGAAATTGAAACTATCCTAATATATATACATAAAACTATAACCAAAATCGAAAAAGTAAAAACTAGCCCGATTGTACATCGTTCTCAGCCATCTTATGCACTAAAAAAAAAAAAAAAAAAAAAAAGAAAGAAAGAAAGAAAGAAAAAAAATCATTAAAATCAAAGCGAGAAATTTGAAAATAACGCCCCCACACACTTAATATTAGCGTTTTCCTTTCTTCCGGTGACTGAAGTGGGCTCTTAATCCTTAAATGCATGATTTTTTATTTTGTTTCGAAAAAATTATATATGATTCGTTGAAAGCTTTGTAGTATTATATATGCGTATTATAACACAGGAAAAGTAATGAAAAAAAAATCAGAGATACATTTTTCGTATAATGCGTCAACCTTTTCTTATGTTGCACATCTGCGATACAAGTAAAAACTAAAATATTTCAAATTAGTAAATATTTTAATAAGTGAGAATCTAAATACCTTAATTTATATAATTTTTCATTTTGTAAAACTTAACCCTTAAATGCATGAACTATATTTTTAGAATTATGTTTTTTACTCTTATATTAAAGATTATATACCAGAAATTTTAAGATAGATTTCTAATTTTACATTTTTGTAATTTTTACAGGATTAATGTTTCTGTATAAATATACTGGTTGCAGAGAATTAATTAAAAAGTGTTGTAAATATGCATCACTATGCATTTACTGGTTAAGATCCAAAGCCGCCTGAAGATAGTCTTGAGAGGGCTGTGTTAAGAGACCACTTCAGTCACGGGAAGAAAGGTAAACGCTAATGTGAAGTCTATGGGTGCGTTATTTTAAAATTTTTCGCTTTGATTTTAATATTTTTGAAAGATTATTTTGCATAGGATAACTGAGGACGATCTACAACAGGTCTAGCTTTTACTTTTTCGATTTTGGTTATAGTTTTTATTATTATTATTATTATTTGGATAGTTTCAATTTCAAAACCGGTTCCAACCGGTTCCGAAAATGAAAGCAATTAAAAAAAATCTGAAACAAAAATCGAAAACGTAAGAATTAGCCCGGTTATAGATTGTCTTCAGCTATCCCATGCAAAAAAAAAAAAAAATTAAAATTAAAGCGAAAAATTTGAGAATAATGCGCCCATAGACTTAGCATTAGCGTTCGAGTTTTTCTGCGTGACTAGTGTGGCCTTTTCTTTTTCGATTTTCATAGCTGCCAACTTGTACGGATTTTTGCTACCACTAAAATTTAATGGAAAATTTTGCCTAATTCAATCGCCGAATTGCAGTGAATATTGGTAATTAAGTAAGGCAGGAATTTCTGTTAAATTTTAGTGGTAGCAAAAATCCGTACAAGTTGGCAGCTATGGATTTTGGTTATAGTTTTTTTGATATTATGATAGTATAAATTTCAGAACCCGTTCCAACCGGTTCCGAAAGTAACAAAAAAAAAAAAAAAAAAAAAAAAAATCTGAAAAAAATATCGAAAAAGTAAAAACTAGCTCGGTTGTAAATCTTCCTCAATTATCCTATCCAAAATAATAAAAAAAACATTCAAAAATATTAAAATTAAAGCGAAAAATTTGAAAATAATGCGCCCATAGACTTAGCATTAGCGTTCGAGTTTTTCTGCGTGACTAGTGTGGCCTCTCCTTTTTCAATTTTGGTTATAGTTTTTTTATATTATGATAGTATAAATTTCAGAACCCGTTCGAACCAGTTCCGAAAGTAAAAGTTATTTTAAAAAAATCTGAAAAAAAAATCGAAAAAGTAAATACTAGCCCGGTTGTAGATCGTCCTCAATTATCCTATCCAAAAAGAAAAAAAAATCATTCAAAAACATTAAAATTAAAGTGATACATTTGAAAATAACGTCCCCATAGTCTTAACTTTAGCGTTTTCCTTTTTTCCCGTGACTGAAGTGGGCTCTAAAGCTGAGAACGATCTACAACCGGGCTAGTTTTTACTTTTTCGATTTTGGTTTCAGATTTAAAAAAAAGAAGATTACTTTCACTTTCGAACCGGTTCTGAAATTGAAACTATCCTAATATATATACATAAAACTATAACCAAAATCGAAAAAGTAAAAACTAGCCCGATTGTACATCGTTCTCAGCCATCTTATGCACTAAAAAAAAAAAAAAAAAGAAAGAAAGAAAGAAAGAAAAAAAATCATTAAAATCAAAGCGAGAAATTTGAAAATAACGCCCCCACACACTTAATATTAGCGTTTTCCTTTCTTCCGGTGACTGAAGTGGGCTCTTAATCCTTAAATGCATGATTTTTTATTTTGTTTCGAAAAAATTATACATGATTCGTTGAAAGCTTTGTAGTATTATATATGCGTATTATAACACAGGAAAAGTAATGAAAAAAAAAATCAGAGATACATTTTTCGTATAATGCGCCAACCTTTTCTTATGTTGCACATCTGCGATACAAGTAAAAACTAAAATATTTCAAATTAGTAAATATTTTAATAAGTGAGAATCTAAATACCTTAATTTATATAATTTTTCATTTTGTAAAACTTAACCCTTAAATGCATGAACTATATTTTTAGAATTATGTTTTTTACTCTTATATTAAAGATTATACACCAGAAATTTTAAGATAGATTTCTAATTTTACATTTTTGTAATTTTTACAGGATTAATGTTTCTGTATAAATATACTGGTTGCAGAGAATTAATTAAAAAGTGTTGTAAATATGCATCACTATGCATTTACTGGTTAAGATCCAAAGCCGCCTGAAGATAGTCTTGAGAGGGCTGTGTTAAGAGACCACTTCAGTCACGGGAAGAAAGGTAAACGCTAATGTGAAGTCTATGGGTGCGTTATTTTAAAATTTTTCGCTTTGATTTTAATATTTTTGAAAGATTTTTTTGCATAGGATAACTGAGGACGATCTACAACAGGTCTAGCTTTTACTTTTTCGATTTTGGTTATAGTTTTTATTATTATTATTATTATTTGGATAGTTTCAATTTCAAAACCGGTTCCAACCGGTTCCGAAAATGAAAGCAATTAAAAAAAATCTGAAACAAAAATCGAAAACGTAAGAATTAGCCCGGTTATAGATTGTCTTCAGCTATCCCATGCAAAAAAAAAAAATTAAAATGAAAGCGAAAAATTTGAGAATAATGCGCCCATAGACTTAGCATTAGCGTTCGAGTTTTTCTGCGTGACTAGTGTGGCCTCTCCTTTTTCAATTTTGGTTATAGTTTTTTTATATTATGATAGTATAAATTTCAGAACCCGTTCGAACCAGTTCCGAAAGTAAAAGTTATTTTAAAAATATCTGAAAAAAAAAATCGAAAAAGTAAATACTAGCCCGGTTGTAGATCGTCCTCAATTATCCTATCCAAAAAGAAAAAAAAAATCATTCAAAAACATTAAAATTAAAGTGATACATTTGAAAATAACGTCCCCATAGTCTTAACTTTAGCGTTTTCCTTTTTTCCCGTGACTGAAGTGGGCTCTAAAGCTGAGAACGATCTACAACCGGGCTAGTTTTTACTTTTTCGATTTTGGTTTCAGATTTAAAAAAAAGAAGATTACTTTCACTTTCGAACCGGTTCTGAAATTGAAACTATCCTAATATATATACATAAAACTATAACCAAAATCGAAAAAGTAAAAACTAGCCCGATTGTACATCGTTCTCAGCCATCTTATGCACTAAAAAAAAAAAAAAAAAAAAAAAAAGAAAAGAAAGAAAGAAAGAAAAAAAATCATTAAAATCAAAGCGAGAAATTTGAAAATAACGCCCCCACACACTTAATATTAGCGTTTTCCTTTCTTCCGATGACTGAAGTGGGCTCTTAATCCTTAAATGCATGATTTTTTATTTTGTTTCGAAAAAATTATATATGATACGTTGAAACCTTTGTAGTATTATATATGCGTATTATAACACAGGAAAAGTAATGAAAAAAAAATCAGAGATACATTTTTCGTATAATGCGTCAACCTTTTCTTATGTTGCACATCTGCGATACAAGTAAAAACTAAAATATTTCAAATTAGTAAATATTTTAATAAGTGAGAATCTAAATACCTTAATTTATATAATTTTTCATTTTGTAAAACTTAACCCTTAAATGCATGAACTATATTTTTAGAATTATGTTTTTTACTCTTATATTAAAGATTATACATCAGAAATTTTAAGATAGATTTCTAATTTTACATTTTTGTAATTTTTACAGGATTAATGTTTCTGTATAAATATACTGGTTGCAGAGAATTAATTAAAAAGTGTTGTAAATATGCATCACTATGCATTTACTGGTTAAGATCCAAAGCCGCCTGAAGATAGTCTTGAGAGGGCTGTGTTAAGAGACTACTTCAGTCACGGGAAGAAAGGTAAACGCTAATGTGAAGTCTATGGGTGCGTTATTTTAAAATTTTTCGCTTTGATTTTAATATTTTTGAAAGATTTTTTTGCATAGGATAACTGAGGACGATCTACAACAGGTCTAGCTTTTACTTTTTCGATTTTGGTTATAGTTTTTATTATTATTATTATTATTTGGATAGTTTCAATTTCAAAACCGGTTCCAACCGGTTCCGAAAATGAAAGCAATTAAAAAAAATCTGAAACAAAAATCGAAAACGTAAGAATTAGCCCGGTTATAGATTGTCTTCAGCTATCCCATGCAAAAAAAAAAAAAAAATTAAAATGAAAGCGAAAAATTTGAGAATAATGCGCCCATAGACTTAGCATTAGCGTTCGAGTTTTTCTGCGTGACTAGTGTGGCCTTTTCTTTTTCGATTTTCATAGCTGCCAACTTGTACGGATTTTTGCTACCACTAAAATTTAATGGAAAATTTTGCCTAATTCAATCGCCGAATTGCAGTGAATATTGGTAATTAAGTAAGGCAGGAATTTCTGTTAAATTTTAGTGGTAGCAAAAATCCGTACAAGTTGGCAGCTATGGATTTTGGTTATAGTTTTTTTGATATTATGATAGTATAAATTTCAGAACCCGTTCCAACCGGTTCCAAAAGTAACAATAAAAAAAAAAAAAAAAAAAAAAAAAAAAAAAATCTGAAAAAAATCTGAAAAAAATATCGAAAAAGTAAAAACTAGCTCGGTTGTAAATCTTCCTCAATTATCCTATCCAAAATAATAAAAAAAACATTCAAAAATATTAAAATTAAAGCGAAAAATTTGAAAATAATGCGCCCATAGACTTAGCATTAGCGTTCGAGTTTTTCTGCGTGACTAGTGTGGCCTCTCCTTTTTCAATTTTGGTTATAGTTTTTTTATATTATGATAGTATAAATTTCAGAACCCGTTCGAACCAGTTCCGAAAGTAAAAGTTATTTTAAAAAAATCTGAAAAAAAAATCGAAAAAGTAAATACTAGCCCGGTTGTAGATCGTCCTCAATTATCCTATCCAAAAAGAAAAAAAAATCATTCAAAAACATTAAAATTAAAGTGATACATTTGAAAATAACGTCCCCATAGTCTTAACTTTAGCGTTTTCCTTTTTTCCCGTGACTGAAGTGGACTCTAAAGCTGAGAACGATCTACAACCGGGCTAGTTTTTACTTTTTCGATTTTGGTTTCAGATTTAAAAAAAAGAAGATTACTTTCACTTTCGAACCGGTTCTGAAATTGAAACTATCCTAATATATATACATAAAACTATAACCAAAATCGAAAAAGTAAAAACTAGCCCGATTGTACATCGTTCTCAGCCATCTTATGCACTAAAAAAAAAAAAAAAAAAAAAAAAAAAAAAGAAAGAAAGAAAGAAAAAAAATCATTAAAATCAAAGCGAGAAATTTGAAAATAACGCCCCCACACACTTAATATTAGCGTTTTCCTTTCTTCCGGTGACTGAAGTGGGCTCTTAATCCTTAAATGCATGATTTTTTATTTTGTTTCGAAAAAATTATATATGATTCGTTGAAAGCTTTGTAGTATTATATATGCGTATACACAGGAAAAGTAATGAAAAAAAAAATCAGAGATACATTTTTCGTATAATGCGTCAACCTTTTCTTATGTTGCACATCTGCGATACAAGTAAAAACTAAAATATTTCAAATTAGTAAATATTTTAATAAGTGAGAATCTAAATACCTTAATTTATATAATTTTTCATTTTGTAAAACTTAACCCTTAAATGCATGAACTATATTTTTAGAATTATGTTTTTTACTCTTATATTAAAGATTATACACCAGAAATTTTAAGATAGATTTCTAATTTTACATTTTTGTAATTTTTACAGGATTAATGTTTCTGTATAAATATACTGGTTGCAGAGAATTAATTAAAAAGTGTTGTAAATATGCATCACTATGCATTTACTGGTTAAGATCCAAAGCCGCCTGAAGATAGTCTTGAGAGGGCTGTGTTAAGAGACCACTTCAGTCACGGGAAGAAAGGTAAACGCTAATGTGAAGTCTATGGGTGCGTTATTTTAAAATTTTTCGCTTTGATTTTAATATTTTTGAAAGATTTTTTTGCATAGGATAACTGAGGACGATCTACAACAGGTCTAGCTTTTACTTTTTCGATTTTGGTTATAGTTTTTATTATTATTATTATTATTTGGATAGTTTCAATTTCAAAACCGGTTCCAACCGGTTCCGAAAATGAAAGCAATTAAAAAAAATCTGAAACAAAAATCGAAAACGTAAGAATTAGCCCGGTTATTTATTGTCTTCAGCTATCCCATTCAAAAAAAAAAAAAATTAAAATGAAAGCGAAAAATTTGAGAATAATGCGCCCATAGACTTAGCATTAGCGTTCGAGTTTTTCTGCGTGACTAGTGTGGCCTTTTCTTTTTCGATTTTCATAGCTGCCAACTTGTACGGATTTTTGCTACCACTAAAATTTAATGGAAAATTTTGCCTAATTCAATCGCCGAATTGCAGTGAATATTGGTAATTAAGTAAGGCAGGAATTTCTGTTAAATTTTAGTGGTAGCAAAAATCCGTACAAGTTGGCAGCTATGGATTTTGGTTATAGTTTTTTTTATATTATGATAGTATAAATTTCAGATGCCGTTCCAACCGGTTCCGAAAGTAACAATTATTTAAAAAAAAAAAAAAAAAAAAAAAAAAAAAAATCTGAAAAAAATATCGAAAAAGTAAAAACTAGCTCGGTTGTAAATCTTCCTCAATTATCCTATCCAAACTAATAAAAAAAACATTCAAAAATATTAAAATTAAAGCGAAAAATTTGAAAATAATGCGCCCATAGACTTAGCATTAGCGTTCGAGTTTTTCTGCGTGACTAGTGTGGCCTCTCCTTTTTCAATTTTGGTTATAGTTTTTTTATATTATGATAGTATAAATTTCAGAACCCGTTCGAACCAGTTCCGAAAGTAAAAGTTATTTTAAAAAAATCTGAAAAAAAAAATCGAAAAAGTAAATACTAGCCCGGTTGTAGATCGTCCTCAATTATCCTATCCAAAAAGAAAAAAAAATCATTCAAAAACATTAAAATTAAAGTGATACATTTGAAAATAACGTCCCCATAGGCTTAACTTTAGCGTTTTCCTTTTCCCGTGACTGAAGTGGGCTCTATAGCTGAGAACGATCTACAGCCGGGCTTGTTTTTACTTTTTCGATTTTGGTTTCAGATTTAAAAAAAAGAAGATTACTTTCACTTTCGGAACCGGTTCTGAAATTGAAATTATCCTAATATATATAAAACTATAACCAAAATCGAAAAAGTAAAAACTAGCCCGGTTGTACATCGTTCTCTGCCATCTTATGCACTAAAGAAAAAAAAAAGAAAGAAAGGAAAAAAAAAATCATTAAAATCAAAGCGAGAAATTTGAAAATAACGCCCCCATAGACTTAACATTTGCGTTTTCCTTTCTTCCCGTGACTGAAGTGGGCTCTTAAGAGCCTGCACTAGCGTCAGCTAATGTCACGAGCGCTGTTCAATAAAGAAAAATCATAAGTTTTTTATTAGCATACTTTATTGCGCACAAATTTACTTTTATATTCCATTGTTAGCTTAATGTGTAAGGAATACGTGGTAATTTTTTGTTAATTTATTTCCTGTAGTACGTCAGCGGCAGCCATGAAAGTTCAGATACTATCAGTATCGCCGACGAAGACGATGGGCGCAACACGCGATGAGCAAGTATGCTCTTGCTTGATGAACATTTTGCTTTCGCCTGAATAAATCGCCAGTTACAGCGTTTTATTACATTTGGGGATTCCTCTTAAGTTCATGTAATGTCACCTTCAATTTCGAACAACTTCTATGCGAACGTCCTGTTGTTCGGGTATGAGGAGTCTCGGAATTCAAGGCGCAAAAACATGCCTTATGTTCACTTTTCTGTCACCAACGTGTGGGTGGTACGCTATTATAACTGCAATATTTTTAACGGTTTTCATATTCAACGATCTTCTCTGACAATAATAGCGACGGTATTATGTTGAGCTCTGTAAGTTCAGTTACAAGAAATCCGTGTCAAGCTTCCTTTGAAGATGATTGTCTTTTTTTTTTTCAAACATCTCAAAACATCATCTATCTGTGCTACAGGGAAGAACAGACTCTCCATAAGACTCCTATAGCATTCACTTCGACTAATGATTTCAAATGACTAACGAACAGCCCTCGTAAATTCGTAAAGGCGTTTTGTACAAATTTCTTGTTTGCATTTCAAAATTTTCAAACGATTTTTTTTTGCAAATTATATCTGAGGCGGATGTCTAATGTTGTATATCTTTTATTCTTTTGATTTTGGTTGTAGTTTTAGTCTGAAGGCACTTTCATTTTTGGAACGAAAAAAACAAAAATTTTCCGAAATTAAAAGGTTCCTCAGAATTGCAACAAAGATAAAAAGTAAAAAAGTAGAAAGATACAACGTTAGACTTCGATTTCAGATATCCTATGTAAAATGAATCATTTAAAAATATTGAAGTATAAACGAAAAAATTGTAAAGAAAACCTCTTATTGATTTAACATTAGTTTGCGAATTTTTATGCTGACGAGTGTAAGCTCTTAATTCCTGTTGGTACCGGCGGAAATCTTGTACCACGAGAGTCCTATAAGGGAAAAATTACTGTACTTAACTTATCAAAAATCTATCAAATTAAAATTAAATAATCAGTATTGGACAATAAATTAAAAATGACAAGTCAAATTTTTGGTAAAAAAATGCATAAAAACATTACTTGAACGTAATTTAAATTGTACATTGTATAACTTTTTAACTATTTCAATATTTAGTTTGGACAGGGAAAATTACTGGGTTAATTATTATAGAATGCCATTTATCTTCCTATACTGGTACAACTATTTAGTAGTTTTTAAAGTTATTTAGCAGTGTATTTAATCTTAACGGTTTTTTAATATTTATTTATTATGTAAATTCTGATTGTTAAAAAAAAAAAGAGAAAACTAGTTCTTGGCGTCAGTCATCATATACTACAGTCATCTTTTGAGGAACACATGCGAGTTTACACGCATGACTTAAATATAGCGAAATGTAAGAAGAGTGCGAGCACGCAAAATTAGCATTTACTGACCTTGGTTTAACTCTTTCATCTATCAATAAATGTTCACAAAGTCGTCAAAATAATCCACAGAGTTTATTTCTGATCGAGGCTTGAGGCAAAGACAATTTTATTAATACTGAGAAGTTTTAGATTTAAGGAAAGTGTATTGGATACGATTTAGAAAAAAAATCATCTATCCGAAACGAAATAAATCTTTAAGATTCTCTATAAAAATAACCTTGCGGCAATGTCAGACATTTATATCCAGGAAATTTAAATTGACTATAAGTTAATATTCTATTTCCCTGTAAACAAGCTTTATTCTAAATACAGTCGAACTCAGTTAGAAAGAGGACATACAGTGCGTGTAAAACTTTAAGGACAGCAAAAAATTGTAAAGATTTTGATAAATTGAAAATGCGACAAGTGAAATGGTATATAATGCTGATCATAAAGTGGAAATACTAATATAAAAGTCAACAGAATGTATCTGTGTCCTTTTTATTGCGAAAAAAATCATAATTATGCAAAAAAAAAAAAAACACTATTTTTGACTGTGTAAAAACTATAAGGACACCAGTATTTTTTTTTACAGAAATGTTATATAGAATTATTATTAAGGATAGACCGAAACATGTTTTTAAGGCCGAAACCGAAACGAAACCGAATTTCGGCGCTCTTTCTATTTTCGGCCGAAAACGAAAACGAATATGTCCAAAAAAAATTTTTAAGTAATTAAATTGTATGTATTAAAGCAATTAATACATACATAAATACATTATTAATTAATTATCCGTATTTATTAAATATATATGAAAATTAATTAATTATGCGTATTTATTAAATATACATAATTATTAATTAATTATACGTGTGGCCTAAATTGTCTCTCTGTGCCTTAGATCCAAAACTTCTTTTTTTATATCTATAAAATAAAACGTAATTAATTCATCAACGACACAGAAAGGTTTTCTAATTACACGAATTTCATTTAATTAAAAAATATTTTAGTTTTATGTATACACACCTCGATTTATCTTTTATAATGATTTCTGTAAATGATCATCTGCTATACTAGAACTTTCTCAAAGAATATTCGAAACACATCTGAGGTTTCAAACTGAAAATTTTCTATTACTGTTATGACTGCAGTTTTTAATGAGCACGTGAAAAAGTTTAGTTATATATGCATTGCTTGCCTTATAATCTGCATTCAAGTCTTGAGTCAGTCATGACTGATAATTACAAACACCGAAGTTGATAGCAATAAATTTCCGGACGAAGAAACGAGATTTTAGGAATACTGATAGTTTTCGCCGAAATCGAATTTTCGGCGAAACTCAGATTTTGGACCGAAACTCGACCGAAACTATCAGTATTCCAAAAATCTCGTTTCTTCCTTCGGAAATTTTCAACATACTTGTCATCGATTTTGAGACCATTTATTGCTATGAACTTCGTTGTTAACGCATAATTAATTAATTTTTATACATATTTAATAAATACGTATAATTAATTAATAATATATTTATGTATGTATTAATTACTTTAATACATACAATTTAATTACTTAAAAATTTTTTTGGACATATTTTTCCGTTTTCGGCCGAAAATAGGAAGATTGCCGAAATTCGGTTTCGGCCTTAAAAACATGTTTCGGTCGATCCTTAATAATAATTCTATTTAACATTTCTATAAAAAAAAAATACTGGTGTCCTTATAGTTTTTACACAGTCAAAAATAGTGTTTTTTTGCATAATTATGATTTTTTCGCAATAAAAAGGACACAGATACATTCTGTTGACTTTTATATTAGTATTTCCACTTTATGATCAACATTAAATTACCATTTCACTTGTCGCATTTTCAATTTATCAAAATTTTTACAATTTTTTGCTGTCCTTAAGTTTTTACACGTACTGTAAAGGGCACAGTATTTGTTTGGTTACAGTGCGTGCACAACATAAAATTTCAAAATAAAATTTTATTATTGACTGAAAGTTACTTTCTTTATCCCATGACCTACAAATTGCAGTTTCAAAACGATATTTAACAGACTTATGCTTTAAAATTTATCTCAAATAATAGAATTTATCAAACGAACAAAAATGAGTATGTCAAAAGTTTAAAAACAGTAGTTCTTTAGTTTTTAGTAGAAAAGAATTAAAAAAATAATAATATTTGATTATTGCTCCATTCTGCAGAATTACTTTAAATATACGGTCTTCCATCAATAAAATGAGGTTCTGTATTGTTTCTGGTTCAATTTTAAACCACGCGTTCTCAATGACATCTTTCAAATTTTTAACTGAAGATTACTGCTTTCCATTTGGATAAACTGCATGAATGAGAATACCCCTCATATTTTCTATAGGGTTTAAATCAGGGCTAATAGCCGGACATTTCAAAACAGATACTTTTTCGACTTAAGCCCCGTAAGTTGAGTTTGAGGTATGGATCGAAACATTATCATGTTGAAATAGCTATTTTTCTCCACCCAAAACCTCGGCAACAGGGATCAAATGATTGGCAAGTGTCTCTTGTTAGTTTTCAGAGTTTTCACGACCACTGATGAATGCTAGAGATGTTTTACCATTGAAAGAAATAGCCCACCATACCATTACACAACCACCACCATGTTGTAGGCTAAATATATTACTAGGTTCTTTGTGAAGATCATGCAAATAGTGCTTAAACGCATCAGGGTCAACGAGGTGCCTTTTTTTTATCACTGAATATGACATTCAGCCACTTATCACCAAATGACATATGCTCTTTGGCCCACTGTAATCTAGCTTCTTTATGGTGTCGTTTCAGACATGGCAATCGAACCATTTTGCGGTTTTTGATGTATTCCGATTACAAAATTCTTCTATGAACAGTTTTTTTTTTCGATAATTGTCCTCCAACTGCATGTTTTATTTGCCAAAGAGAGTCATTACCAGTTGAAGCCAAGTTTCTGATGCGGCGGTTTTCGCGCAAAGTAGTCACTCGTGGCCTTCCTGAACAGAATTTTCGTTTGAAATCATTATCACGATCCAAAATTTGATGAATACCTCGTTTTGATCTTTTTAACACTAAAAGGACCGTGAGGGGTCATTAGACCCCTACCAAATGAATATATCTCGGTTCAAACCAGAAAATTCTTTATAAAATAAGTTTAAAAAACAAATAAGAAGAAAAATGCTAGATAAATAAGTTAAATAGTTTTGAATAAAAATTCTGGTGACAAATATTTTTATAAAACTTTTTAGTGTTAATGCACTTGCAATTTCAGAAACAGACTTATGTTTTGCTCTCATACTCCAGATATTTATCACCTTTTCCCCCTCTGAAAATTCTTTCGACTTAGGCATTTTGTACTAACTCAAAAGCAACAATCGACTGTTTTTTATCATAGAGTAAAAAGAAAGGATAGAAATGAAGTATGGTGGCTGGGGGTGAGGCCCAAAACGTAATCCTAAAATCCGCTACAGTAGGCCCAAACACAACCGCGTGCTTTCGCAGAAAAAGAAAATTTTTAGTAATAAATGCTGCTTTAGAATGCTTAAAAATAAGCAGATCACATTCATTTAGAGAAAAAAAATACACGGGGGATGACAAAGAATTCGCTCCCTGTTCCACGTGTTTGTTTCGTTTGGGCGAATGAAGGCATTTAAATTTGAGCGATAACACGCATCATATTGTAAACCGTTTTTATGGCATACTGCACCTCCATCTATCTCTTTCCTCCATGGCTTCTTATACACACAGAAATCGTTTGCGTGCGCAACCGCTTACATTACTTTGTAAAATTTGCATAAAACGATTTTGTTCTTAAACTTTTGACACGTTTATTTTTGTTCTATTCTTAAACTCCATGGTTTAAAATAAAATTTAAAACGATAATTTTATTGAATATGGTGTTAAAACTGCTGTTATTAACATATACAAGACATATATTGAAATAAAGTGAATATTTCAATAGTTCAAATTGAATATTTCAATAGTTCAAGTGAATATTTCAAAGTTTTATTTTTAAATTGTTATTGTGATTAAACTATTGACACGCACTGTAGAACGAAGTTCTCATTATAATCAAGTTTAAAATCTCGTATTATGAAAATAAGTACCCAAGTAAAACTTATAATATTAACAACTAGCTGACCCCATGGAGGAAAGAGACAGATGGAGGTGCAGTATGATGCGCGTTATCGCTGAAATGTAAATGCTCTCACTAGGCCCAAACAAAACTAGCACCTGGAACAGGGACCGAATTCTTTGACATCACCCGTGCATTTTTTTTCTCTAAATGAAAGTGATTTGCTTATTTTTAAGCATTCTAAAGCAGCCTTTCATTGTATTATGAATTAAAAACTGTATTACTAAAAGTTTTCTTCTATTTTTCGTGAAAGAACGTGCTTGTGTTTGGGCCTACTGTAGCGGATTTTAGGGTTACTTTTTTGGCGTCACCCCCAGTCACCTTACTGCATCTCTATCTATCTCTTTCCTCCATGAGCTCACCCACCGATCGTTACTCGGACCCGTGATAATAATATTAAATATACCTAAAATCAGTGTTGAATGAATATATATATATATATAAATGAAAATCTTTCTAAACGAATATAATCGGAGGGCTCACTGCCTTCGAATGTGATTTAATATATTTTTTAAACGAAACTATAAAATCATACAATTTTGTATTTTTCAAACTAAGAGAGCCCTTTTATAGCGATTGCCGGTATAATTTCTGTCATTTAAATATGTTTAACGTTCAATTTGGACCAAAAGGGTTGGAAGTGTTTTTGAAAAAAACCTAAATGATATAAAACGCCCCACTCTCTCTTTTAAAACGCGAATACTATAAAGTTGTAAGATGCGGTTCTGACTCAGCGCAATTGATATCTGCGTAAATAAAAAAAAAATGTCTGGAAAATTCGTGAATGGACTTCCAGAAAATAATATTTTGAAATAGTAAATATTGATATTTTTTTTTAAATTCAAGACATCGTTGGAACAGAAAAAGCATCAGGAATAAGTGGGCATTTTTGTTGTCTCATATTTTGATTTGGAAAGAGGACGCAGAAATCATTTTCACAGGAAAGCTTTTTCAAATTGAGTGCGGCTTAATGGTACAAAGTCCCTTTAGGGACATGCTGCGCGAAGCAAACGGAAAAAGAAACGGAAAGTGTACTGACAAATTGATTGCAAAATACGCTAGTGATCTATTAATGAGTTTGATTTTGTTTAACAGTATAAGCTTTTTTGTCATTTTCGAGGACGATCTCCCATCTGATGCTGCCCCAGTCCTTTGAAATTCTATTCAAAGTCGATAAACAACACTGTGGTCGATGTCGAATTTCCTGGCAACATCTGCTATTTGTCGTTTTTCTTTGATCTTTCCAATAATACTGCTTTGTGTAAAGTCATCAAAGTGATGTCGGCAAGACACATCCGAAACTTCAAAGTCGTTAATTGTTTCTTTCGGGTTTAAATTTCACATTCAAGAACTAGCAACGCCAATCAAATCCTTTAAATCCCTTATCAGTGCTATCACTTGACCAACAAGTGTGGAATTATCAAGCATTTACATACAACTTCTTACTGCATTCCTCATTTATGCTAACTTCCACATTCTTCTGTATTCTTTTAGATGAAGTTTTGCATTTTGCGGCTGTTATCACTGATAGTGTCATTTGTTCTTAGCAATCGTCCACCAGTGTATATCTATACTAATGTTATAAAGAAGTAACGTTTGTTTGCGTGTTTCTAGAGGATGGTTTCTAGGACTCAGAACTGACGAAACGATTTCAAAAGCAATGGCGGCAAATTGATGGTGAAAGTCCCTGTTCTAACGCAAGAGATTTTTTATGCCGATATGACTACCCCCAACGGGATGCAGGAGCAAAAAACATCCTAAAAATGCCCTATTTGTGTTACGGAAGGCCCCAGAAACTTGAAATTTTGCATGGTTAGTTACTTATAAGCAGAGGCGTCGCGATGGGGGGGGGGGGTTATGGGGGGGGGGTATGGGGGGAAGCCTCCCCTTCCAATATACGTGAACTTGAGAAATTTGAGCTTAGAGTTGGGAAATTCTAGATTTAGACTTTTTCCTGTTTAAAAAAAATATGAAATTTTTATTGTTTTGCTGACTACATTTATGATTTCTGTCCCCAGTAAATATGTCAAATTATCAAAAGTAATACAAAAAGCAGCCGGACTAAATTTGTCATTGTATTTATCTGTGCTACGAAAATATCACACATCTACTAGACCTGAATTTCCTTACTTTTATGCATCAACAGTGTATCTAATCCATTCCCTTTATTTCCTCCAAAACTTCGTTCCTTTCTCAAAAATCTAAAAATAACGTGACGCTTTCTTCATATGAAGTGTGAATATGAGTCGCACAGGCAAAAAATTTGCAAACCTCAAACTAATGATGGTTGACAAAGAAAAAAAAAGAAAAACCGTAAATATCTATTTAGCGTTAGATCTTTGAAAAAAAATTGTTTCAATTAATAAAAATATCCTACTGTCACAAACGAAAATCGAACAACAAATTATTCGCATCTCTTGCGATCGGCGCCATATCAACAGATCGTTGCCAGAGTGGTTATACGGGGGCTTTGATCGTTTGATCGTCGCCGTCAATGCCAGACATAAATCTGAAAATATTGCAAGATTTCATATAAAACAGCATTCTATTCTAATACTAGAAAAGGAAAAACTTAAAAAAAAAATACTTGATTATTCTACAAGAACGGAAGCATTTGGTATTTATAAGAATGTGAAAATTTTTGATTTCATTGAATCTTTTTTTTTTTTTTTTTTTTTTTTTTTTTTTTAAGAAAAACATCTTGAGTAAAATAAAAATTTTAACTGAAATTCTGGAGACATCATTTTTCAATGTCATTGACTGCATCATACTATAACGAAAAGTGCTGTCCAAATTTATTTCACTGGAATGTATAATCTGATAATAAGTTGAATTGTGTTCACTGAAAAGATGGGAACAGATGCTGAAGCCGACTTCCATAAGCACCAAAAGAGAATAAATAAAAATAATAACACAGCAATGAACATTGATGATATGCCTATGTTTTACAGGAAGGAATTTAAAGAAATTTTGGACTCGTTAATAATGAGCTTAAATGACAATAGATTAATTTAACACAATTATTCTAATTGTTAAATAAATCATATGATATGCAAATTTCCAACTGGGCGAAAAATGTCCGGACCACGATTCGAACCAGGTCTTAGCAGAAGCCGCCAGTGCTCTACCATGTGAGCTATCCCGGACGAATCTGGTAGATCTAATTCAACCAGCTAACCATATTGATTATAACATCTGGTCCGACATCTGAATCAGCTCAACAAAATGAAATCGCAGGTAATGGAACTCCAGAAAACGCTGGATACGAAATTACACTAGATTAATTTTTCTGGAGTTTCATTACCTGCGATTTTATTCTGTAGAGCTGATTCAGATATCAGACCAGATCAATAAGGTTATCTGGGTGAATTAGATCCACCAAATTCGCCCGGGATAGCTCAGATGGTAGAGCATTGGCGGCTTCAGCCAAGAGATCCCTGGTTCGAATCCTGGTCCGGACATTTTTCGTCAAGTTAGAAATTTACATCTCATATTAAATGACAATGTTTCATATATCCAATAGAGTATTGCACCAAAACATTTCATACTTAAATTACCTTTCAGCAAGGCAAATTTGAGTATTAGTAATTTTTAAAATGTTATTAATATTTTTCTTCCTGGATCTCAGAAACCTCGTGTACATAAGTTCCAGAATCAAATATAAATAATATTTGATTTATGTTCAAACTATAATAACTCACTTTTCACTAATGCCAAGAAATTCAGACTATTTGGGTCAAGCCTTCAAACAATGCATCTTAATATTCACAACAACTAATGGTGTTTCATCTAATAAAAGAATTTTTAGTCAATAAAAGTTATAAATAAATACTAGAAAACAGGAATTTTGCTTTTTCAGAATTTAGTGTCGCCCCCGATGAAAAAAAAATATATGTATATATAAATAGTACAAAACATATTTCAATGTTAAGGCTTACAGCACACGCCTTTTTTTTAATGTAAAATGACGTCATTTGCATCCGCTTAAGAATTTCGCGAGATAATACACAAATGCAGCAAAAAGATGCCGTCACTAAAGAAACTCGACAAAAAAACGGCTGTCTAATGATTCGTAGGCCTTCATTTGTTTGTAACATTAATATAGATGAAATTAAATATAGTTTATAATAGCCCCATGCTTTAACAGAAATCATTCGTTTATATTTTTTCAAAATAGCTCGTATTTTAATTACATTTTCTTTCGGTTGTTATGAAAAAATGGCAACAAAAATATATAATTACTATTTTACAACTATTTTTCCTTTACTTTCTACAGAAATGGAGTACTTCCGATGCCAGTATTAAGAAAATGGCTCTAAAAACTACAAAAAAATAATATTTCAAAAATAAATGGAGATGCAGTTTTCAAACAAATTGCATTTAAAAGTACTTTTTTCCCAATACGACGGTATAAAAATTGAAAATGTGCGATGCTTAGAAGTTTAAAAAAATTGCTATAGACCATTTAATCGTACTGCTTTGTTTTACGGCTGGCTTATACAAGGTAACTTTATTTTTTGGAGACGACTCAAAATAAGCTGGGAGAAAGAAATAGCATACCGTACCGGGGGCTAAAAAATGTATTACGATTTACCATGAGCAATGACATACTTCACAGCCTAATACGTTTAAAAATGTGAAGGGGAAAGAGAAAATTTCATAAGGATGTACGATGCTATCATTAGGTGGGCTTCTTTGACGACAAGAAGAAATTTAACCCCTTGAAGGGCGGCGGTATATTACATATATCATTTAATTTTAATTGCCAAATGCCACATTGGCATCAGGATTTTTATATAAAATTTTGATTTTACATCGTATGTGAAGAAAACATTTTAGTTATTTAAGAATAATTTTTTTCGTAAACGCTTCTGTCAATCAATCATATAGATATTTCAGCAATAGAAGTACTTTGCCCCTGAGAGAAATAAGTGAAAAAAGGCAAAATGTAAGTTCACTAGCATTGGTTACACTATGTTACATTTTTCTCTACTTTATTTCTTATATTTTTACAGTTTTATCTAAATAAGTGAAACCTCTCTAAGGAGACATTAGAACATAAAAAATCGCTCTTTCAGAGAGGTGGTCTCTGAATAGAGGCGATGGATAAAGCAAGGTTTCATGAAATACATGCTACAATATATATATATATATATATATATATATATAGATTATTGATTGTAGTTTATTGTATTTCATGTCTATACAGCTTTAAAGAAGTAAGTAATTGTAATTTGCTTTGATTTTAACAATTTCTCATTAAAAAAAATTTTTCTAAACTTTCTTTGATCTCTTTAAACAAATTATTTATTTTAGTATCATCTCTAACAGGTATCGAACTTTCTATCAATCTACTGATTTCAACAAGTGTTTTTTGACATAAAATAGAAGCTTTAACTGGCGGAAGCTCATCGTCTGAATCAGAATGAACTCCCAAAATAGATTAAAAAAAATCTTGATTGTAGCATCATTCATTTTTATAAATGATTGTAGAATTTACTTTTTTATATAAACATTTTAAAGTCTTAACTTTGTCGAGATTTTTTATAATACGTTTCTCCCGGTCTTCAGATAAATCATCGTAACACTCAAGAGCTTCCTCATATTCAGGTGATTTGAGGTCATAATAAACTTTAGCTGCGTTTGATAGCTAAATCACTTAATCTTCCAAGGGACTGATATCAGCAATGGATTTTTCTATGGATATGTTGCTTAGTCCACAAGTACTGAACTAATTGACAATTGTTTATGTCTTTACGCAATCACATGTACATTTTCCATCGAATAGCATCAAGTACATTGATGTATTTCACAATGTCAGGTGCATTTTTTAGTCTCATCTGTTAGCGAAATGAGCTTTCGTAAAACAAAACGTCTGTATTCCAGCTTGAAACAATGAATAATTTCCTGATCTAACGACTGAATATTGGATGTCGTGTTAGGAGGGAGAAATTTCCCACTTTTCAGCTGTGCATCATACAAGTGACATGGAGCCTTATCCAAAGTAAGGATAATGTTTCTATCCTGTTTGGCCATCTTTTAGTCAAAGTCATGTAACCAATTTTCAAAAATGGTAGATGTCATCGACGCCTTTCTGTTAGATTTCCAAATCATTCCTATTTTTGTCGCATCAACATTTTTAAAGCAATGAGGCTTTTGAGCCTTCCATATTATGATGACCTTGATTTGCCATGCCTAAAAAAGTAGACTTAGCTGAGCGTGTTTTCCGGAGAGAAGTCGAATTTTGAGATCTTTCAATTCAAAGGAAAGTAATCCTACTCTTTGACTGAAAAGTGGTCTTTCGGAGGGGGGAGACGGGAAATAGTGGTCCTTTAATGGAGGAAAATTAATATTGAGCCTGTAGCAAAAAATTATAGACCATAAACAAACGGTCTTTATGAGAGGTGGTCTCCTTATAGAGGTGGACTTTAAGGGAAGTTTCACTGTATATGCAATTTTTCTAGTTCTAAATTTTACATTTATTGTATGAATTGAAATTGTTTCCTTAACTATTCATTTAGCAGTTGGGTATCTTATCCTTTTATCTTTATTTTCATGCTGAATGATTCCAAGATGGGAAAACAGAAATTAATCTAGTCTTGACTTTAATATTTTAAATGAAAGAGGTTTATCAATTAACTTTCATTAAATGAACCAATAATTATAATTTAATGTTTTTAGTTTCATTATTTTTCTTTGGAAAATATTTCTTTCTTTTTTTTCTTTTTTTTTCTTTTTTTTTTTTTACATAGTATAAGTACTATTATCTATCATTAAACACACATTGCGCATATCATTTTAGTTGGAAAATAGAGCAATATGTTTCAAGTTGGGAAGTGTTTGAATTATAAGTCGGAAAATTTTTTAATTCTTCCACCCGAAAAAATATCTGTAGCTACGCTCCTGCTTATAAGATATAAATGCTTTCTAAGAACAGTTTCTAAAAAAATTGAAATTTAAAAGGAATGAAAATACACGAAAAGCTTTCTAAAAACGTTCTAAATTACGATTTCCATGGAATCTCAGGAAATACCAAACCAATTTCAAAAGTAATGGTTGCAAATTGATGGTGACAGTCCTTGCTCCAACATAGGCTATATTTTATGTCGGTGCCACTACTACCAGTGGGTGCTAGAGCAAAAACCGTTCGAAAATTGCTATATTTAATGATACATATAGTGACGTTATATTTTGTGATATTGAAGGAGTTAGAAACTTGAAATTTGGCATGTCAGTTACTTATAAGATGTAAATGCTCTTAACAACAGTTTCTAAAAAATACCAAATTTAAAAAGGAGAAATAAGCAAAAAGCGTTCAAAATGTTTTCTAGATTTCAATTTATATGGAATTGTTAAAGATAGAAACTTGTATGGCATGATAGTTACTTATAAGATGTTAAAAATTTCTAAAACAGTTGGAAAATTTTTTGAACTTTAAAAAGGTAAAATACGCGAAAAGCGTTCTAAAAATGTTCTAAATTATCATAAAGATTTTTTGAAATCTCCGATGACATTACGCAGTTGCGCAGCCAGGATCCTCATCTGGAAGGGATTTTGAAAGATTATTACTCATAAAATGAACATTTTCGTTTTATATGTCTATAGTGTCTTAGAAAATACGTGACACGTAAAATCCAACGTAATGAAAAGCACAAGTAACCACAATAAAGTTAGCTCGTATGTATTTTAAAGAGTTCATAAAATAGCCTCTTCTCCAGTCTTCAGAAAAAAGAAGGTCCGGCCTGACCCATAAAAAATTTTATTGGTACTTCTCGGTCCGCTATAACAGCCAAAAATTCGGCCCGACCCGGTATAAAAAGTAAAAGTTCGGATCGGCCCAACTGAATCTCTACAAAATATACCAATATTTCTGAAGCAACATTATTCTAAAATGAAAACTATTTAAAAAGCACACTTACTTATGCATACATTTTATTTTTAGATTTTGTTCTAAATTCAAGGAATGCAGAATCAGAACAAGATTATTGACTACCTAAACAATTCCATAATTTTACATAAACACCGATTTAAAAAAAATTCTTAAACAAATACCTATAATTGAATATTTAGCAAGAAAATCAACGTAGTTGAAAATCGATAGTAAAAGAAAATCACAATTTTAAAGCTCTACAAAGAAAAAAGGTAGGTTTTAAAAAATGTATCTTTGTAATTTATTAAACAAAATTAAATTTATTAGAATTTCGCCTAAACAAATGTACACCATCACTATAATTAAAAAAATAATACAATAAATAATACAAAAAATAATACAAAAATAAAATGCCAACCTACATGGTCTCGGTCGGAGTGGGGGGTGGGATTTATAAGTCTGTGCCGGTCAGGACGGAGCAATAATGGTTTTCCGACGGGTTGGGTCAGACTTGGGCTGAACTTTTAGTTTTTATACCCAGTGGTGTAGTCGTAAAAAAAGCAGAGGGCGTACGCTCTAATCAGAGGGTATACGCTCAAGGCAGAGGGTATACCCCACAATGTATATACTATAGCTTTTTTGAGAAACAGCGGGTATACGGTGTTCCTTTAAAAAATCCAGAAGGTATATGGCGTATATCACCTTATACCCTCCACTACATCCCTGTTTATACCGGACCAGGAAAATTAGGCCAGTTAGAATATAGTCCAATCTTGGCTCAGCCTGGAAAGAGTGAAAACTAATCCCAGCTCGGTCCGAGTCTCGTGAGTGAAAATTAACTCGAGTCCGACCCGTGGGTTTTCCCGTGGCCGTGGAGACTTCTAAAAAGCAGTAGAAGTAACACTATTGCTGCTATTGCTCCATTTCATTCTTTCATTAATTTTATGTTGAAATAGAGGTTCCTAATATGAAGCCTTGAAGCAGTTTTTGTATAACATTTTGTTAGTTATTAAATGCTCTGGGATGGGGGTCTTAACTTAACCCCAAAATCATCCCCTTTTCTGCGCTAGTTCATTACTGCAGATTGCAGTCGTAATTTCGCCGGACACCGATAATTTGGGTTTTTATTTTCTTGACCAAATAAATTTTTATTGAATTTCAAACTTTGGCCCAGATTTTATTGATATTTACTGTAAACGAAAATGGATATTTGGTAAAATACTTCACAAATTTCCAATATATTTGAAAATTTATTACATACTTGAAAGAACAAATATTAAAATTATCCACAAATTAAATAATCAGATTTGTACTGCCCAAGCCAATGTTACAATTTTTAGTATTTTATTTTTTACATCAAATAGGTAATACAAATATTTTCTGATAGTATTAAGCCTATATATTTTATATTTTCAAAGTATTTTATAAAAGGTTGAATAGTCAAAATCAATAAAATTCATTATAATCAGCAGAGCTTCTTTTTATGTGCTTATTTGTATGTCTGTTACATATTCGATGTTGGTCTGCTGCAAGTAAGATTACATATTTTTTATAACTATATTGTGGCAACAGTCAAAATTTTGTGGAAGTCTAATATTTCTGAATTGCCTGTGAATGAAAATACATTTTTGTTATAATAAATTGTATGTTATTTTATAAATAATATAGATAAACATTAAGGTGTGCGAAAAGCATGGTAATTCCTGTTTGTCTGTTACAATACCACTCTTAATCATAATTTTCACAATAAATTATTTATTGATAATAACTATATTCATTTATCTTATAATATCATATAATAATTGCAGTAATCTTTCAATTACCCGATTATTATTTTTTAAATAAGGTAAAGTCCTTTTTTCCTTTATGACTGTTAGTCGCAGTTACAATGGAATTGCCCTGCAGTAGTACGTTAATTAAACATGAATAGGTTTAAATTACAGCGATTATGAGAGAAAATTTAAACGCTCTAAATTTCAAATTTTAAAAGTTTATACTATCAAAATTTCTGCAGTGATCCGAAATTTGGTATTTGGTTGTAACTTTAACCAGACAGTTTTGTATTAGAACTGGGTGGGTAAATTTAAATATAGAAACTGTATAAATATAATTTATGCATTATAATTAATTATTGTTAATTAGTTGGTACCTGGGTATTTTTCATGCGATTGGTTGATACAGAGTTACAAAAGATATTCCTATTTCTTTTTCTATGTTTTTAGATCCGGAACTAAAAATTTACCTTTTCCGAGCAACTGTTAATAATCTCATTTTAAAACTTTTTATGTATAATTAGTTTACCGGAACTGTACTTAGAATAATTAAAATACAACTTTATTTATAGCTGAATCTATCTATAAAAATGAATTTAATAATTAGAGGTGTTAAACAACTCCCTAAATCCACATTTTCGGATATTGAGTTACTTTATCCCCGCAATCATCTTCGACAGTGGACCATAAATTTCTACCTAAAGAGAAAATATCCTTCTGTGGATTATTCATTGTCGGCCAATTCAAGCATCAGATGTCAGTGAAAGTTCATTTTCCTTGAAAGCACGAATCTTTGGATGTAGTACATTTATAAGACAGATTTTTAAGGCTTTGTAATCCTCAGGCTATAAATTATCCAAGTGGAAAATCCAAGTAGAATCTATGATATCGTCATGAGTTAAATGACTTTGTGTTAACAATATAACTTAATATTTTAACAAACATTAAATTTTTCACATGAAATTCAAGTGTAATTTCAAGAGAACAAACACTGGCGAAAAAGCAGCAATCTTTACGAAATTTTAAAAGTCGAATTTAACACTTGTTTAATTTTATTTTTCCTGCAAAGTCTTTTCCACCTCTGATTTACTCATGCATTATTTGGTGTCACAGTGAGTAGTTTCCAACTCACGTCGCTTGGTGGCCCATATTTAACGTGTTGCTTTCACTCATCAAGCCACAATAAGTGTTGGGTTTTCTAAGATAGTTTGGTTTATCTTTCACTTGAGATTCATAGATCAATATTTACCGGTAGATTCAACCGAGATGGGTTTGAAGAACTTGGTAAGCTTTGCCTTATGCAAACCTACTTTGATATTTTTTTATGATAATAATATTTTATAGATAAATCTTGCGTGATTTTCAATATTTTTGTTAATAAATATTTTTTTTTTAATTTTATAACTACATAAAATACAGTATAATATTAATTGTATATGGTTTTGAGAAAAGTGATAATCTCTGCTTAAGCAAAATTTACTTTGATTATTTTATGATAAGGAAAATTTGAAGATTATTTTCTTTATATTTTCAATATTTTTTGAATATTTAAAAATAAATTATTGTTATATCAGAAATAATAAAATATGCAAGCAAAATGTGCTTGAAAAACTTAATAAGCTCTGCTTTTACGCCAATCTATTTTGGTTATTTTATGATAATAAATTTTGGTAAATAATTCTTGCGAGATTTTCAATATTTTTGTTGATAAATAATTTTAAAATTTTATAACTACATAAAATACAGTATACTATTAATTGGATATGGTTTTTAAAAAATTGATAAGCTCTGCTTAAGCAAAATTTACTTGGATTATATTACGAAGAAGAAAATTTGAAGATTATTCTCTTTATATTTTCAATATTTTTTCGAATATTTTAATTTTTTTTATTATTAAATCAAGAATAATAAAATATGCAAGCAAAATGTGCTTGGTAAACTTGATAAGTTCTGCTTTTATGCCAATCTATTTTCATTATTTTATTATAATAAAATTTGGTAACTAATTCTTGCGAGGTTTTCCAAAAGTTGGTTCATAAATAATTTTCTAAATTTTACAACTACATAAAATATAATATAGTATTCAACCGATATAGGTTTGAAAAACAGGGTAAACTCTGCTTTGAGCAAAAGTGCTTTGATTGATTTTATGATAATAAAATTTTGCAGATAAATATTTCGAAATTTTAAATTTTTTAGCATTTATTTGTCTACATTCGTACATAAGATACAATATAATATTCACCGGAGATGGATCTAAAAACTCGATAAACTCTACTTTAACCAAAACGTGCTTTAATTATTTTTATAACAAAATTTTGTAGATAATTCTTTTGAAAAGATTATTTTTTTAAAATATATTTTATTGCTATATAAGGCGCAATGTAATTATTATCCTATATGTATCCATCTCAGTAAACTCTGCTTTACAAATCTGTTTTGATGCTTATATGATAATAAAATTTTGTAGCTAATTCATTCAAGATGTTCATAATTTTTTGAGTAATTATTTTTAATTATTTTTATAACTGCTTTATGCAAATCTATTTTGATTGTTATATGATAATAACATTTTGTAGATAATTCTTGAGTAACTATTTTTCTAAATTTTATTACTGCATGAGATAAAAAAAAAAATATTCGACCGAGATGGGTTTTGAAAAATTTGGTAAATATGCTTAACCTTTTTCAAAACATAAAACTTATAAAAGTGATTAAAAACAAAAATTCATTTTAAATGAAATAAGATTAATTATAAAGCCCATAAAAAATCAATAACTACAAAAAAAAAATCCCTTATATTTTAGGAACATTTGAAATTTTTACGTGAAAAGTATTTTTATATCATATTTTACTTCATATACCTCATTTCATCTAAACAAACTTTCTTTGATTATTTTACATCAAAATTTTATAGGTAATTTGTTTGAGATTTTCAAATTTTTATACATTTTTTAAGTTTAATAACTATATAAGGTACAATAAAATATTTGCAAATGAAAAAAGCATTTTGTTATAATTAAGATGTAATAATTTTTTATTTTTGATTTACAGTTTATTGTCATTTAACTAATATATTACAGGTTCTATTTTTTCCCTTATTTTAATTTAAACATACATTTTTCCTTAAATAAGTAAAATAATGCAAAATTTTCCGAAATACTTCCAAAACATGAAACTCCTAAAAGTGATTAAAATATAAAAATAATTTTAATGGAAACAATATTAATTTTATACTCTTTGAAAATTCAATAGTTACAAAAAAGATGCATTTCTAAAATATTTGTGAATTCAGCGTGAAAATTAATTTTATAAACATTTTGCTTCAAATCACATACTAGCAGTTACCCGTGATGACGTTCACGTAGCATTAAAAACCAGATAAATACATTAATTAAGAAAATCATTTCACTCCTGATAATGAAAAACGTGTATAACTAACCAACTCTTTATCACATTTTATAACAGGTGATACGGTCGTATTTCTTATTTATAGGGCCTTAATATAACTCAGTCATAAAAAAGAGAAATTTTGTGCCATAAAGATAAACACTTGCGAAAATGAAACTGCAACTAATGAAAAAAGAGAGCCAAGTAAAATCGCCAGGAATTTCTCTTCGCAAAACGAAAAAACAATGCTGGGAGAATTCTATTAGAAGAGTGTATTGTAGTTGGTATTTGGTGTGAAATTTGTATATTTTTGCTTTCCGTACTTATTCAGATCTATGCAACTTATATTATTTAGAAATGCTTGAGCATTTGTGTTTTATTTCCAATATGACGATATATTCATCTTTTTTTTTAATTCTTAATATTTTATTTCATTTTCATTTTGACGTAAAAATCTTTAATAGAAAATTAATTGTTGAGAAGAAATTTGTATTCAGGCTTTTGATGCTAATCATGACATCCTTTTCGACAGGGATAATTTTACGGTACATATTATTGACATTTACTATCCTTTTTTTCCCAAACATTTTTTTAAAGATTTTTTTTTTCATTTTAAGTTAAAATTTAAATCTTTTCATTATATATGCGTAGACGATAAACCTCCAAAGAAACGGTTGCTATGTTTCATTTCTTATTTAATATAATTGGTAGAAAATTATGTTACCTCTGCTTATAAAGTATTAAAAAACTTATCTGTGAGATATAGCTATAATTTATAACTAAAATATGCACATGAAATAGAAAATACAACGTAGCAATAGATTGTTTAGAGTCAGTTTCCAAGCAAAACTTTATGATTGACGTCATACTGAAAGTATCTATTCTAAGTTTATTTATTTCATTTTTTTTTCGCGTGTAAATCCCTCAATTTAAAATTAATTGCAGGGGAGAAATTATTATTCTGGGTTTTTATTTTTTTGGCAACGAAAAAAGAAAGATGGTTAAATTTTGCAGAAAAATTGTCAATTGATTCTGTATGAGAAATAATGAAATTTTGAAATGTTAAGAAAAATAAATGAATAAAGTAAATGAAGCATAGCCTATGTTCCATTCTGGTTTCTAATTTATGTATATGCAAAGGTAGAAAGACATTAATTCATCCGTTTTAACGCTGACTTCATTCAAACTTTCGGACGCACTTTCTCATTTATAATATTATAAGGATAAGGATTACATGTATCACTGTCTTAAACAAAGTTACTTTAAACTAACCTAACATTTGCTAAAAGTGATAAAAATACAATATAAAGTCAAATAAATATATTTATTTATTCAGATAGACGTTTCATTGCTCTAACGGCAACATTCTCAAGAACTATAATGATACAAATATTTCCGCAAAAAATTTAAATTGAAAACTGGTAAACAAAAAACACGCGAAATCATGCATAATGAAATTAACTGCAATATTAAAAATGGATATTCGTGAACGTGAACCATCTTATACTATTGTTTCATTATTCTGTAGAGCATCTCTTTCCAAATTTTAAGAAGCTCCATAGAGGCTGAAACATTCATATATTCTCACTGCGCAGGAAGATCGCTAATGACTCTCGTATAATGGATGGCAAATAAAATTTTGATGGATAAATTATTCTACTATTTAAAAAAAAATAATCTGTAAAGGTTCTTTGTTGCAGATGCTTTGTGAGTATAAAATGGTTCATGTTCAGAAATGTCCATTTTTAATATTGCAGTTAATTTAATTTTGCATGAGTTCGCGTGCTTTTTGTTTACAAGTTTTCAACTTAAAATTTTTTGCGAAAATATTGTATCACTTTAACTCTTGAAAACGTTGCCGTCAGAGCATTGAACATGCCGATCTGAATAAATAAAGGTATTTTACTTGCTTTTATATTGTATTTTTATCACTTTTAGCAAATATTCAGCTAGTTTGATGATTTCAAGTGATTTTCATATATTTATTCTATATATATATAATCCTAATGAAACGATTTTATGAAACGACTTTATGAAACGAATTTATGAAATGATTTCATGAAACGACTGATTAACCGACTGATTCAGTTTCACGGCTATTTCTCCAAAAATATGGCATATTATGCGATGAAATTAACACAAAAAATCCGTATTGTTCAACAGGTTTTTAAAATAGTATCAGAATTTTAAAATTTGAATTAGTTTTCGAAATATTAATTTTTTTCTAATTTTAATTAGATTTCTGTAGTGAAAATCTGTAATGGCAACAAAATTACTACCTTTTTTTTTAAATGGGAGAACAGGGAAAAACTATAGGGATTATTATATTTCTTCTTTTTCACCAATTTCAGATTGATAATTGAAATTAAATTTTTCGTTTCAACTGATAGTGAAACAATATGGAGTTTAAATTATGTTTTTCAGGGAAAAAAATAAAAAATCACATTTCGATCATCCGGAAACAATTTATTAAAAAGAAAACAAAAATCGTTTGTCAATTTCATGTTCCATAGACGGAAAAAGGTTTCCTTTTCAATTTTAAAGAGAAAATGACATCAATAATCCTAAAAACAGAAAGAAAATTTTAAAATAAGAATTTAATCATCACATGTTGAAAGCAGAAAAGGAGGAAAGTTAAGTCAAAATCTTTACACATAAAGCATAAAAACACAAAGAAAGTTTTAAAATAAGAATTTAATCATGCCATATTAGAAGCAGAAAATAAGGAATATTAAAAAAGTACGAAAACTTTAAAATAATAAAATTATCACACGCGAAACGCATTTAAAGACGATAATTACGTGATTTGCAAAAAGCCCAAATATTAAATATCGTAAGATTAAAGTGCCAATTTAAAGTGCCTAAAATAATTAAATTGTTACACGTGAAAAACTTTTAATGGGGAATATTAGGTTATCATATTTAAAAAGCTCAAATATTTCCAAATGCTTTTAAGTTAAATAATATAGGTACCCGTGAATCTTAAAACAGAAAAAAAAATTAAAATAAATAAATTATTACATGAGGCATGCATTTAATAAGGAAAATTACGTCATACATTAAAACGATACATTTAAAACGATTTTTATTCCAGAGACTTTTAATCTAACGCCACATTGTATTAAATTAGTGCGGCAAGTAAATTTGTTTATATATTAAATCACATGATGCAGCATAAATGCAGGTAAATGTATGCGCAAAATACTTTCGATTTATTTTGTACAAATAACTATTTAATGAATACACATTAGAAAATTCGGATATTCTTATTAATACAAACGATACTACTTGATTATCCCGTGGACCAATTTCGCCAAATTATACAAACTTACATAATTTTTTTTTTAGATTATACATACCAAAAAAAGATTTTTTTTTTTTTTTTTTTTTTTTTTTTTTAAACATGCTTTTATTAAAATTCACAAAAATGTAGATTTTTTTAAATGCACTAAAAAGTAAAATTTGGAATTTCGGCCAAATTAGCTAGCTATCGTCAAGTTGGCTTCATATATGGCAATTTGTTTTTGTCGCCAAATTTGACAAAATACCGCCAAATTTGACGACATTATGCCAAGTGGGTTAAAATTTGGCGCTATTGTAGCAACCCTGCCATTAGCAATTTTCAACAATTACTCATTGTTGAAGCTGTTACTGATTTCTCCATAGGAAACCAACCGTTGCCCAATAGGGATCGAATAAAAAAAAACAATGTCCAACTCATGTTTTGCTCTTGGGAATACACATATATTCCAAATTTCAAAGCTCTATTAATAAAAATGCAAATTAAAAGTCGAATTAAAACTCCCTTTATGACGTAACAAACGCGTATATCGTGTTTAATGTCAAGTGAATGCGACATTTTCGATCATCAAATAGTGGCATATAATACACGTTATGACCAAAGGTGACCGGCCACTTGCGAGTTTTGACGTTTTCTTAAATATCTAGAAAAATACATGAGGAATTATCCTGAAACTCCAGGTGTGTGATCAGAATCACTGTAAAAAAAAAAAAAAAAAAAAAAAAACGGACTAAAAAACGGAAACACTACTGGCAATCTAGACGCCAGTTCTATTTCCGTATTTTTACGGCAATTTTCCCCCATAAATTACAGAAAAATTTCCGTTTTTAATCAGAAAAACGGAAAATTTTCTGTAATTTATGGGGAAAAATTCCCGCAAAAATACGGAAATTGTACTGGCGTCTAGATTGCCAGTAGTGTTTCCGTTTTTTAGCCCGTTTTTTTTTTACAGTGTAGTACAGGTCATATATTTTCGTGAAGGTTTTTTCTCGAAACCCCATAGGGGACCGTCAACAAATTGAAAAAGAACGAAGATCTTTTGGACAACCCAGTATAAAACTAAGGTAGAAAAAGCGTTCAAACTGTAGATTATGATTAAGTGCCTTATTGTTAATTGTGTTCATTTTTATGAGAATAGCATGTGTATTCGTAGAGAAATTAAAGTTTTTATAAAATGAGTCCCAAATTTTGCCAAGCTTTTTGCTTATAATTTGTAGAATTCTTAATATAAAAAAAAGTTCTTTTCAGAAAATATGACAAATAACATAGTACACAATACCCTGCAATCAGAATGAAAAAAATAATAAAATAAAAATTGAAAAATGAGCAGTTTTACTAAATAATAATTCACTGCGCAAGCCCGAATGTAAACAGAATATAATTTGCATAATGTGTTAGTTAAATGTATAGAGCAACTTTTGTGAAAATCTCAAAAATATAGTTTGAAAAGTCTGAAAATTATCGTTTATAGAATAAGCTCAAAATCCGTTATTCCAAAAAGGAAGCAAAAAGATGAGGGGCTGTATAAAAATACAGTAGTATGTGCAATATTGTGTATGCTATACTGGCACTAATAAATGGATATATGGATACAACCCCTCATTTTTTTTTGCTTCATTTTGGAAACAACGGATTTTGAGCTTATTCTATCAACGATAATTTTCAGAATTTTCATACTACGTTTTTGAGACTTTTTACAAAAGTTGCTCTATACATTTAGGTAGCACATTATGCAAATTATATTTTGTTTACATTCGGTCATGCGCAGTGAATCATTATTTAGTAAAACTGCTCATTTTTCATACATTTATTATTTTTTTTTCATTTTGATTGCAGGGTATTGCGTACAATGTTATTTGTCGTATTTTCTGAAAAGAACTTTTTTCTTAAGGGTGTATTCCGATCCAAACTGCTTATTTTCTGATTCATTTTAAAATTCATTTTTGCTCTCAAACGCATCAAACTTGGAAATTCTCTTATTTAGAAATTATATAATGTGCGGTGCTTCTTAATTTTTTGATAAATGCAGAAAATACTGTAAAAAACGCTGTCAAAGTTGGCATTTTGAACCGAATTTTCCGAAGTGGGCGATCTGGGAATGAAAAAGATGGTCATACTGAGAAAATAATTGTTTAAAAATCAAATTCTAATTAATAGAGCTGAAAATGAAATCACACAGCATGTTAAACATGTCTTCAGAAATTACCCCAGCAAGTTTCATGTTTTTACTTTTAAAAATGAGTCTGAAAATGTCTCAGAAAATTTCGAGCTGTTGAGGGTGGAACAATATTTTTTCGAATACACCCTTAATATTTTAAGAACTCTACAAATTACAAGCAAAAAACTTGGCAAAATTTGGGACTTTTTTTATAAAAACTGTAATTTCTCTACGAATACACATGCTATTCTCATAAAAATGAACACACTTTATTACAATAAGGCACTTAATCATAATCTACAGTTTAAATACTTTTGCTATATTAGTTTTTACAGGGTTGTCCAAAAGGTATTCGTTCTTTTTCAATTTGTTGACGGTCCCCTATGGGGTTTCGGGAAAAAAATCTTCACGGAAATATATGACCTATACTGTACTGCTTACACACCTGGCGTTTCAGGTTAATTCTTCATGTATTTTTCTAGATATTTAACAAAACGTCAAAAACCGCAAGTGGCCAGTCACCTTTGGCCACATAGTGTATTATATTGTTTGGCGATAGTTTTTTGGTCGACGGGATAATCAAGTAGTACCATACAAACAACATAAATTGTTAACTTAACTTGAAAACATTCATGATGGCGTATTAAAATAGAGGAAAAAAAAATCATGAATAAGCTATACCTCTTCTTTAAATATGTAAAACTCGATCAAGACATAAAATACAAGCGTAAAATTTCAAAACACAATACTTTTCAATGCGTGGATCTCAAAGCTATTCCCAAGCAGACAGAGTTTTTTAACCTCAAACCTAAAGGAAGAATATTGTCCGCAGCGTCGTTATAAAACTAAGAAAGATAGCATCATTTTTAACCTAATCATTTTATACAAGCTAATTTTCGAATGCTAATTATCATCTTACTTATAAATACGAAAACAGACGTCAATTATTACAACAGCGATGAATGAGGCCATGGTAACCGAAAAAAAAATTATTCAAATGGAAAAGCATGGCAACGCGATTGCAGAAGATAGTCCCTTTTATGCTGAAAATATCATCTATCTTCCGTAATCTGGTAATATTTTTTTAACAGGGCACGTTATATTTTCAGAGGCTGCGAAGCCTGAACGGGGGTTGGCGGGCTTAGCTTGCAGGGGGCTGACCCCCCTAGTAGTTTTATAAAGTTAGTTTACTTTATACGAAATTTTGTACACAATTCTTTTCAGATTTACATTTTTTAGGTAACTTTTAAGAAATTTTTAAGGGTTTATTGCTAAATAAGATACAATAAAATACTAACAAATAAATGAAAAATTTAATAATAATTGAGATTTAATAATTAGTTATATATGCTTTATAATTTATTATAATTTGATTGTTATATGAAAGGTTTTTTTATATATTTTTTTTATTTAGAAATATATTTTTACAGAATTAAAAATATAATTCAAAAATTTGTAAATTGTTTTAATAACATAAAACTTATGAAAATTATTTAAAGTTTAATATAATTTTAAATGAAATGATATTAATTATGATAACCTTAAAATTTTTATGAATGCAAAAAGGGTGTATTTTCAGAATACTTGCAATTTTCGATGTGAAAAGTAATTTTAAACCCCATTTTACTTTATATCACATGTTGAATCAAATTTATTTCTTCCATTTGAGTAATATATTTTTTAATATATAAAATTTCAAAAATAGGTTTTTACATAAAAAATTGTGTTTCCTTTGTGTTCCGTAAACAGATTTCGTTTAAAACAGGTTAAATTTACTTCAACATTTAAGGATAACTATAATTTTGCGATATTGGCGATATATCGCCAAGTTGGCCACAAACTTGGTTGCATTTGGCGGCAGAACAGCCACCCCCTATGGTAACCCCCCTTATAGGCATGGGAGATGCATTAAATACTGTTCAATAACCAATGAGTTGCGTTTCATTCGGGCGTTGCTATTAAACAATTAACAAATAATCGTGATTTCTGTGCCACATACGATAGCCTAATATATGTAATAGATAATATAAACTTCAAGGCACAGAAATTACGGTCATCTGTCAGCTGCGCTTCTGGTGAGTCCCTTTTGTCACCACCCATTAGTTACTGTCCTGTGTCCTACTTCATAGTGACTAAGGCAAGTCACACACTAAGGCGACACATAAGACATGTCGCTTGAATTGCTGGAAAAACTGGTTTGAAACAGGTTTGAAACAACTTCGTTCTTTGTTTCGACCGGTTTTCGCACTTCATGTTGCGCTTCGTGTCGCTCTGACGTCTCAGTGTGTGATATGCCTTACTATACTAGTTTTAAACGGAAAATCAAACTACTCATTAATGAGCTTCACTCACAATGAAATTATTCTTGAGACAAAATTTAACAAAGTAAGCACAGTTTCTGTCATGAAAAATACATATTAAATAGATTTAAGATTAATAATTAAGGATTTTTTACAATATATGGTTTTCTAACGAGTTGAAAACAAATAGCCTAAAAAACGAATCATAGTCACAATCAGTTGCAATTTTCATACCATGCAACATTAAGAAACTTTTCACATACCAAAATATTTTCTCAAGAAAAATATCTCACATTTATTAATTATTAGTAATGCTTAATAATTAACATTAGTTAAAATTAAATTTAAAATATCTTTTTTTTATCATTTTGACCTTTGACAATGAATTGCAGTTATATTGAAATCAATTATATGCCCTTAATTTATAAAATATGCGAATTATAAAATGAAATATGTTGTTTTCTTATTTAATGTTACTTTGTTACATTTTTTAATAACCAAATGTTAATTCACGAATTCGTTAATATTAATGGAGTGGAATTTTTTAAGATAAAGAAAAAATATATATTGATGAATCCAAGACTATTTTATGGCCATTAATATAAAACATTGTTCTCAATTAATTTAATACCATCGCATATCCGTTTATTTATTTATTTTTTATACTTTAGATGTTTAATAGAATAACATTTTCTTTTCAGATATTTATTTGCATAACAATTTTTTTTTTTTTTTAATTTCAGATATTCTTTCTGCTTATGATAAAATGTGTGTTAAGTGCTTTAAATACTGATGAATCTCTAGATTCAAGTCCTTTAAAAAATGACTATGGTGCAGTGGGAGATTTATTGAAGGAAGCATTAATAGAAGAAATTAAATCGGGGCTTTATAATAAAGAATCAAATGAAGACATCAAAGAAAAAAGCAATAAAACAAACTCAGAAAGGGTATCAGAATCGCGACTTGAAGGTTCTTGGATAAATATGGATGGAGAACCGCGACCTTTATCTCAAGATCCAAATGAGAATGACGTTTTAAATTCTAGAGAATCTGATTTTAACAAGAGAGATGAATATTTTGATAGTCTTGAGAAAAAATCACAAAGATCAACTTATATTCCACCTCCTAGGAAAAATTTCTATACCACTTCCGAAGAAATCGATACAAGTGCTTCTGAAGAAAGGCCAATTTACCGGAAACCTATCAGAATAGAAGATCATACTGATGATTCCGATTCCGAAAAACAAGATACTATTTCAGATGTAATTCACGCAGCATCCGATCCCTTCATGGATGCTTTTCACTTAGCCACCCACCCCTTCGGTTTTCACCAAAGAAGACCCATAGAAGTACCACCATGGAGGTATACAGATGATAAACCTCAACCAAAGCCGGTTGTACCAAGAAGATCTTTACCACCTGTTGTTGATCCACCAATCGTTATCAGAGATGAATCTTCTGAACAACCTCCCGAACCATTACTTCCACGTGCAGCATTACACAGTCACCACAGGACATTCAAGCCCATTCCTAGAATGCCAGCACCAGTGCGCATGCAAAATACACCACAGATGAATTTTAACACTGATTCAAAGTTTAAGCCTTTACCAAGATCAAAACCCTGGGCCTCTGATTTCAAGAGCGATTTCATTACCCCGAAATTTGCAATGAACGAGGACAAATCATTCTCATCTTCACATAGCTTTGGAAAACCAGTAAGGCAACAATTTCATGAACAGGTAAGCATAAATGTATTTACTTTTATGTAGTAACTTTCATAACTATTGTATGAACCTCAAATTGTTGTTATGATTACTCCGCCATTTTATTATTATTATTATTTTTTTTTTTTTTACTTTTTAAAAATCAAAATTTACAGCAAAGAATAATTAAAAAAAGATATTCAAGCTTCTAAAATAATAAAACAAAGAGCCTGTCTATTTGTCGACAGTCTATGCAGTGACAGAAAAACATGCTGCTATGAAATTTGGCGCGAAGATAATCCAAGGGGGGACTAAGAATACCTCGAAGTGTTTTAGACATTTTTATATTTCAAAAGTCTTTTTAGAATTAAAAAAAAATAATTTTCAAAGGATATTTTTTTTTCGTTGCACTTTGCAAAATCAAATATCGATTCCTTTCCCATAATTGAGGTGCCATTCTTTTCCCATATAGTATAATACAATTACAATAAAAATAAATGCACAAATGCATCACTCAAAAGAAGGAATATTATCAAAATCATTAGCATCCTGGAAAAATCCGGGCAAGATAAGGAGGAAGAACCTTTCAAGATGAAGCGAATAGACACTGCACATTTGCCTTTGACTGCATTTTCTCCAGTGAAATTTTATTATTACTGTTAATATAGTTATTATTTTAGAAAATGTTTTATGGTGAAAACCAAAGCATAAATTTGAAGTACATTCAGAAAAAAGGAAAAAAAAAAAAGAACACTCCGTGTATTTTAATCACTAGATTGTCACAGAAACAAAAAATGAAAACAGCCATTTCGAGTGGAAATTGCGTCTTTTTTCAATTTATGTAAAAAAAAAAAAAAAAAAAAAAAAAAAAAAAATGAAAGAAAGAAAGGAGCTTTACCTCTTGCGCTCTAGCACTGTTAGCGGATGTATGTCACTAGCGACAAGGCTTCGTGATAATATTAACTTTTGGAGAAAAACTGTGTCGGCTATTCCAAATGATTAGAGCAAGATATATGTCACATGTGTTGATGAGTTTGCAAAAAAATAAAAAATAAATACATAAATAAATAATAATAATTAATCGAGTTCAATTAATTAAGTAGATTTAATTAAACTATTGTAATTAACATTTGCAAATTAACGTAACTAATGCTAGTACAAAATGATGGCATAAAGCAAATACGAATACAACATCAAATGCATACAAAACAAAACTTATCATGGAAACATAGTTTTATAAACTACTCTCTGTGATAGGCATCAAAATGGCTTTGATTACAAATCCACGGAAAATCTACGCAACCAGAACATATAAGTAGAATATCCCTACACGGCTCCCCGCACGTACCGGCTAGTTTTCATTCATGACTTTGAAGGAAAACGACAACACGACTCTAAGGGAACACATTTTCGCGCCTATTGCATGACGTATGGGTCGTACGTCATCGTTGGAATTGATCAAAATATCATGACGTACTCTTGGTACGATACAGACTGATATAGTTGGGCGAAGTCAGTGCTTATACAGGATATAATTTAATACTAATAAAAAACATGATAAGGACCCTACTTAGTGAATTATTTTCTAAAACAAAAATAGAAACATTTTGTTTTAAAACGTCATTACAATAAAGAGCCAAAAATAATAATGATGGCTATTTTACGTTATGTTTCAACAATAATAGTTATGATAACGAAGAAATTTTTGATTAATTTTTTTGAAATGTAAGAGGAACATTTTTTTTTTAATTTAAGAAGTTAATACTTTAAAACTATTGAGATATATCGACTGCAATAGTACAATTGTTAAGGTAGATAAATATTTGTAATTTTAGAAATTAGTTTTGCTTATAGGACCAAGTAATCATTTGGTTACATGGTCCCATTTGGTTTTTACCAAATGGGAGCTTTCGGGGAGCTGAACCCCCCCTCCTAGCATTCTCATAATCCTTTCTAGCTCTCATAATTTTTTAATAATAGTATAATACTTTAAAGATTTTGAATCCTTTTATTGCAAACACACTTCAAAATTGTCAAAATATAGAAATACACAAAACAAGCCGAAAACTAACATTTTAGCTATAGTGTTTAGCTGTTATTCATCATAAAGGTATTCAAATTGTCAAGCAACTACACTAATGTTAAAAATTAACAGAATTTTCATATTTGGTCAATTTTCTCAAGAACTACTGGACAGATTTTAATGGGATGTATGTACATAGGTTGATATAATGCAAAAGAAATAACCATTCGACAGTTATAATACACATGCATGATCGTGCGTTAGACTCATCAGCGTCAGAAGGTATAGAACAGAGCTTACAATATCGAACCAAAAAAGGGTTAATAGGGGATATGGTCCCGTCTTACAGTTATACAGCTCTCACAACGTGAATTCAGGCTGAAAATCAAGCAGTTTATGAGTCCCTGTGGCAGTTAGTCTCACTCCTCCAGCAACGATGTTTTCAGTCTCTGGGGTTTTCTGGAAGGTGGAAAGCGATTTCCAATTGTATGTCCTCCCGAGAGCGCTCCAGACATGTTCTGTAGGGCTTAGGGCCTAGAGATCCGGCTGGCCAATCCATCGAGCAAATATCTCCACTTTCCAGAAATTTGTCGACCAGATGAGCTCCATCTGTGCGCGCGTTGTAGTCCATTAAAAGGAAATCTGGCCAACTGCATCCCTGAAAAGGCGAACATAGGGTACCAAGATATCATCCCTATACCTCACACAAGTCCCAGAGCCTTTGCCAAACACAGGGAGGGGTATGCGCCAATCCAACATGTTGCCTGCCCTGGCCATCAAACCTACCCTGCCATAGTAGTCTCTTTCTCGGACTTTGGAAGGCAGGTAGCGGATCCCTGGTATTCTTCAGATGAAAATACGTCGAGGATTAGTGTTTAGTCTGAACCGAGACTCATTGGTGAATAGAACGGTCCCCCATTGATCCCTGGTCCAAAGTTGATGGTCTTTGCACCATGCTAAACGGGTTCTCCTATGTGCAGAAGTGAGCGGGACGCAAGCAGCAGGTCTAATTGCAAACATCCCTCTGTTAAGTAATCTTCTGGGCAAACAGTAATAGTTGAAACTCGGTATCCTGTGGCCGCATAAAGATCACGAGAGAGCTGAGAAGCTATTGCAGTCCTGTTACCCCTCGCTGTACCGGACAAATAGCAATCTTCATTGGCATCGTGGATCTTGGACGACCTTGCCCAGGGTTTCTCTCTGTGAATTCTGTATCTTTAAACTGTTTCTATAACTTGGATACGGCGCTTGGTGTTACACTGTAGCCTCTAGGAATCTCCTCTTGAGACTGCCCTATTTCCAGTCTCCCAGCGATTCACCTCCTTATTGCATCATCCAAACGTTGGTGGTTACTCATTTTTACTGTTTGCTTCTGAATTTCACCGAATGTTGCAAAAAACAACAAGATATTCGGCGAGGTGTGCGAGCGATCAAAACATGAAAATTGCCACGCTCGCTTATAAAGACTGTTTCTCTACTCGCTCCATCCATACACATGTGTACGCTTACGCATCCGACACTAAAGAGTTGCATTTTTGTTTCGAAGCATTAGTTTTACCCTTCGTTCAGTACTTTTCATGAAATTCGACAAATTATGCAAATTCTCTTAATTTTGAATGTGAGTGTAGACAGGGCTTAATTTCTAACAAAAAAAGTACCAGAATCCTAATTGGCCTATTCTACAGTACTAAAACATTAGCATGCCCCCCCCCCCCCCCGTCCTCAATCCAGCATCTTTATTTTCTTTAGCAAAATAAAGTTTTAAATGCTTTTTAATGCTTTTAATTCGATGCTTTTATAGAAAAAGGCGATACACTGCTCAATTGCTTTTTATCAGAATAACAAACATGGCAATTATATCTACTTACAAATGAAGGTTACTTCGTAAATGTGCAGAGCAGGGCCTTATCATGGGCAGCGTTCATGATGAAGAATAAATAGAAAAAATACTAACATTATTTTCACACTTGTACACAATAGAAGATAAAAAAAATTCAAATAAAGAAAACCTCAAGCTGATGCTTCTTGACTAAAAACAAAAGGAAATATTCTTTTTAGGTTAGATATCTAAATAAAAAATGTAAACGATCCAATTAAAAAATATCCTACTGTCACAAAAGAAAATGGAACTGAAAGCAAATTCATTGTTCTCTCTCTCTTCAATGGCCCCATATCAACACGTCGCTGCCATCAATGACAGACATAAATATGCAAATATAACTAGTATAAAAAGTAACTATTTCTATTTCCCATTCATTCTAATCAAAATAGCATTAAAATGATTTCAAATGGAATTACTTATTTTTTAAGGTGGAAAGTTCTCTTTTTTTTCTATGCATGAATAAATAAAATTTTGAATGTAAGAAAGATTCAGCTCGAGACCGCCAAAGCCCAAAGACTGATATAAAAATTGAGCCCGTTTCATCTCCATCTCCTACGCGTGGGACGCATTACGTCACATATAAGTGTTTTGATAGAAAAGAATACAAAAACCTGCAGATGGGAGGGAAATTAAAGGGCAATTTAGGCTTCGGTTTTTCGGAAGCGCAATTTCATTGGGCTCTGGAGCCATGTATTTATGAGCTGCGTTGAATTCCGACCAATATTTAATAATAATAATAAAAAAAAACAGAGAAGTACCGGAGCTGAGCTCCGATGGGCTTTGGCTCAAATAAAACCCTGATGTAGTAGAACCAGTAACATTTTCTACCTCAAAAAGTATTTAGCACTGAGGATATTTCAATAGAAAATAAGATTTCTGAATGATATCATTTTAATTGCACGTTATTTACTAAAATTCTCAAGTTCTTGAATGGGTATATCTACATATTTTTAACATATAAATAACATTTTTTTTTTTTTTTTTTTTTTTTTTTTTTTTTTGTAATAGCTTTTTAAAATTTCGCATTTCAATTTATAGTTTTTATAAACTTTTTTATATCTAATCTGTCGATAGGCAGGCATACTCGGACTCTACTTCTATCTAAAATTATTTTTTATTAAAGCAGAATAAATAATAATAAAAAAAAAATCTGAATTTGGCCAATGAAACATTTTTAAAACCTCCTCTTACTTTGTTCTCTGGTTACGGCCCTGTTTTTTTTAAGATGGTCTCAATATCCTTCTGTTGAAAGATCGATTTTAGAAAACATACTTATTATTGAAATTTTCAGATTTTATAACCAGTAGTTCAGGCTCGCCGTTAGTATATCTGTCATTGTTAGTTGATATGTCAACTGAGGCATTTTTCTATGACTTACCCCACAAATATGGACATAACTATAACCAAACACCATGCAAAAACGGAATTATATACTAAATACTTAATATAGTAAAACTCTCCTCACACAATTACCTAACCGTGCAAATAACTTCGAAATCTATTATGTAGAAATAAAGTTCCCAGGATCGAAATTTATAAGTAAATCTGATGCTTAAAAAGTTACGATAATGAATCTATTTCCTTTCCAATGTAATAGACATCTTTATTTTGTTTTAATGAATCGGTACAATGAATCGATTCAAGTAAGTTGATTATTATAACTGGTCATACTTCATCGCAAATATTATGATATTAAATCTACTTCTTTAAGTGTTTCCTTCCCAATGCAACATTGTATGCTATGTTTTCTTAACGATAAAAATATTTTTTTTCTAATGAAATATATCCTTTTCCTTGTACGTGTTAGACATTATGGGATGTATTTCATACTGATAAAAGGGTGTAGTATAGATTTTGTTTTTAAACAAGAAAAATAAGCCATTATTATAATTGAAACTAGGAAGTAAGTTTTCAAACATTTAAAAATATGTTTCAAAAATTGACACTTTTTTTCTTACGAAATTGTACATTTGAGCGACTAAATTAAAGTTAATTATTATATAACAGATAACACTTCGATGCTAATAAATCTTATGTTAGAAAGTCTAATTCTTTAAACTGTTCTCTTCCCAATGTAATATTTTAATTTATGTTCTCTTAAATATAAAGCAATGTTGCTGATTAATAAAAAAATACTTTTCCTTGCACGTGTTAAATACCAGTGATGTATTTTACATTTATGTAAATAAAATACTGTGAAATATGTCCAACATTTTTAAACATAGAGATTTTCGAAAAATCTGTCTAAGACGGAAACAATCTGTGGAACGCGGAATCGGACATACATTTTGGGGTCCCATGTAGCAAAGTTACTGTTTAAGACGGAAGAAAATTCCGTTGGGAAATATAAATGGAAAGAAACCTTATATTGACCATAATGACACCATAATGACATGTATTACCTAGTCTCACTCACTGAGGTCAGAAGGGTGCCTCACTGACTAATGACAGTAACAAACAACAATATTCGATTTTTTTTTCTAAATAAGTGTAAGATAATAAAATTTTAAGGCATTTATTAAGGTAAATAAAACTTTTTTTTCCCACTAAAACCTGTAATTTTGATATATACCAGTATGTTTGTGTACTATCAATTTGTAGTGTAAATTAAAAATACTACTATAAATAAATAAAAATATGCACAAAGATTTCATGTTTATTTAATAAATTTTTTTTAAAAAGATACGTTAGTTTTAATTTTTAGTCAAAGAAATGTTTAATACTCTGTGAACGGATGTCTATAAAATTTTTCTGTCTAAGCCGGAATTTTATTTCAGTCCCAAACGATTTCTCCTTAAGCTCAAACTTTGTTTAAAAAAATAAAAAGTAATTAATTATCATAATTAGAAAGTTTTAAACTTCTTAGATAAAATATTGAAATTTGCAAATTTAAAGATACTTAAAAAATAATTTTGTACTTTCGAAACGCTAGAATACAATCAAACGTTATGTCACACTTAGACTCCAATAAATCTTGTAAGGGGCTGTGCATATATAACGCTATCATTTTAGGAGGGAGGGGTGGGGTCTGGCACATGATAGTAAGATATCTCTAGGGGAAGGGGGGTATTTGTCTTTTGATATCGTTATCATTTTTGATACAGTAGAATCTCGATTATCCGAGTCCCGCTTAACCGAGTTTTCGCTTTAACCGAGATATTTTCTTCTAATGGATTGATGGATTCCGCTATTATGAAACAGCCATTATAAATGAAGTGTCAGGTGAAGATGGCGGTTGCTCTTTCATCTTCACCTAACACTTCATTTATAATGGCTGTTTCATAATAATAGAAGCCATCAGTCCATTAGAAGAAAATGATCCATTCCAAAGGTCTAAATTCGATTAAAAAAAACCTATTTAATACTTTGAGCAGAAAGGAGAGGTTACACCTGCAATTTACACTAATAGAATCACACAGCTACCAATTTGTACGGTTTTGTTAACTCTAAAATTTGATACAAATTTTTGCCATATTTAATCGTTGACAATTCTTAGATTTCGAATTCTTAGACTGAATTGGCAAAATTTGCGGGTAAGTTTTAGTGGCAGGAAAAAAATCTTGGAAATTGGAAGCTATGGAGTAGTAGCGTAATACCGCAGAAAAGCAAAAAACTGCAGCAAAATTGATATTTTTAAGTGATTATAAATTATTCTTTTAAGTGTTATTTGATATAAAGTTATTTCATATATAAAGTGACATTTTATCGACTTTGCTTCATTAGAATCATTAAAGTATGCGAAATAAACGTAACCATGTTTATATATTACTCCAAACAATAGAAAAAGATTCCGAAAAACAAAAGAATTTTTAGACATTGATAAGATTACGGGAGGGAGAAAGGGGGAAGGTCGAGAAATGGTAACATAATATCGTAACGTGATATCGCAAGGGTGGAGAGGATAAAAAAAAAAAAAAATCGTTGATGGCGTTATATATGTGTACAGCCCCTAACAATAATAATATGTAATCGTGCAATATGTTACATATCTTTAAAATGTTTACTTCTTAGTCTGATATTTTGTGCTATGTTGTCTTAGTTATAAAAAGGAATAAAAAATATCAATGATGTATTCCGATAAAATATATCATTTTCCTTGTACGTGTTATGTGTGAGATATTAGTGTTGTATTCTATATTTATGAAACGAGAATAGCTTATTCAAAAATAAAAAATAACTAGCTTCATAAATATAATTACGAAATTTTAAAGTATTTTTAAACAAAAACGTTGAAATTTTTAAAAATAAAGTCGCACTTTCTTTTTAATGAATTAGTACATTCGAATGATGACGAGAATTAGTTGCAATTTAAAGTCAATAAATTTTAAGATAATAAATCTACTTCTGTAAGATGTTTCCTTCTTAGTGTAAGATTTTATGCTATGTTCTATGCATGATTAAAAAAGGTGGTTGTTTTTGATGAAATATATCCTTTTCCTTGTATGGGTTAGACACCAGTGATGTATTTTACAATAATGAAGAGGGGATAGATTATTTATTTTTCAAAGTAAAAATAAGTGGTTATCACAGATGTAAACAGGAAATTTTAAAGTATTTTTAAACAAAATGTTGAAATTTGCAAAAAATTAACAAAAGTAAAAACAAAGTGAAATATTTTATGAGGATAATAGTTTAAAATAAGCAACTAGCAATATGTCATTTTAGTTGATTATTTAGCTTGTGTAGGCACATTTTTAAAAAGAGGCATTGTTCTATAACATTTTGCATGATAAATTAAGGAAGTAAGTATGATAAATAAAATTTCAACAGAAATTCACATATAGATTTAGTTTTTAAAGCACTTCTAATATTTTCTTTCTGCTCTGGTTACTTCAGGTTACAGTCAAAGTTCTATAATAGATTGTTCAGTTACTGAATTGTATATACAGTGTTACGCTCTGATGGATTGTTGACAGATTTTTCTCCTTGAGACGTCTTTATGAGTATTTGATGAGAAAAAACGTGCTATTTGTGAGACTCTTCTTTAAAAAAAAAAACACATTTCTTCTCGATGCGAAAATTACAAAGCCGTTAAAAAACTTTTTCGATGGAAAAAAAATCAGTGTGCGTCATCACTTCCTTAGATGACTATTTTACTAGTTCAGAATCGTTTTCACCATCTAAACTAGTTGGATGTGCCAATCCCAAAACTTTCTTCTATCTCATACACCTTAATATTTCTTAATTTTCTGCTTCAGTCAATTAATAGGAGTAAAAACAAGTTAATCTCGATCATGATATTGATTAAAATCAATATTTTTTGGTTATTCTGTTGTACATAAGCTATTTACGAATAGCCGGCTTAGCAGGACGCGAGTTCCCGTCGCTGCACGATCCGCCGATGGACAACAGAACTACGAAAAACCAAGAAAATTATACAAAAATCGCTATCACAGCGCCCCCTTCCGGCGGAATATTTCCAAATTCAAGGAGGACCTGCTGGCCATAGCCAAAAACATACACAAAAAACTTGGTTAAATTCTATTCATAACTTCATACACTTTTAGATGGTAAAATAAAGAAAATGGCACAAAAGTCGCTATTACAGAAACCCTTTCCGGCAGAATATTTTCAAATTCAAGGAGAAACTGCTGGCCACAGCCAAATAGATACACAAAAAATTGATACAATTCTAGGCATAACTTCATACACATTGATGGTACAAGAATGAAAATGGCGCAAACATATCGCTATTACAGCGTTCCCTTCCGTCGGAATATTTTCAAATCGAAGGAGGACCTGCTGGCCATAGTCAAAAACATACACGAAATACTTGGTTCAATTCTATGCATAGATTCATACACTTTTTGATGGTACAATAATGAAAATGGCACAGACATCCTCTTACAGCGCCCCCTTTCGGTGGAATTTTTTTTCAAATTCAGGGAGAACCTACTGACTATAGCCAAAAACATAGAAAAAAAATTTGGGTTCAATTCTATGCATAATTTCATACACTTTTCGAAGGTAGAATAATGAAAATGGCACAAACATTGCTATTACAGCGCCCCCTTACGCCAGAATATTTCTAAACTGAAAGACGACCTGCTTGCCATAGCCAAATACATACACAAAAAATTTGGTTCAGTTCTATGCATAACTTCATGCTCTTTTCGATGGCGACACACGGACGGACAGACATTTTGTATAAACATGTTTTTGGGGATCTCTGACCTCTAAAACGTGTAAATCCGTCGAAAGCCGGAAGTCGAAAAAAATTTCGATTACAATACGTTTTTCTTTTGAAGATAGAAGAAAGTAAAAACGCCCAAGAGTGAAGTTACGCATAAATATTTTCGGAATATTTCGAAATATTTCGCAACATTGCTGCTAGAATCAGAAGATTCTATAAAATATTTTCACAAATACACAAATAAGAAACTGCTTATTAAATATAAATATTTGTCAGTTATAGTCTTTTTCAAATTTGTATGTAAGAATAAACACATTGGGAATAGTGTGTCAATTATATTTCAAGAACATAGAAAATTTATCGGTTTGACATTATTTCTTTCTGTCACATGATGAGATAGACTCAAAAAACAACCTTTCTTCATTTTTTATTTCATGCGAGAGATTTTTTCAATACTTTCCAACATAGTTAAGAAATCCTTTTGTTTCTGTGTCTGTGTTCGAAGTATATTTAATCCAAGAATATTCATCTGCAATAGAAGAAAGTATTATAATCGAAATTTTTTTCGACTTCCGATTTCCGATCACAGATCCCGAAAAACAAGTTTTCACAAAATATCTGTCTGTCCTTGTGTCTGTGTGTCTTCTTTGCATCAACGAAAAATGTATGAAGTTATGCATATATATATGGTTTTGGCTATGGCCATCAGGTCACAGCTGAAATTGAAGATATTCCGACGGAAGCAGCGCTGCTATAGAATTTTTTGTGTCATTTACCTTATTGTATCATCGGAAAATCTACGAAAAGTTGTGCATAGAATTGAAACTAACTTCATATATATGTTTTTCACTATGACCGCCAAGTTCCAGTTGAAATTGGAGACATTCCCCCAGAAAGAGGTGGTGTGATAGCGATTGTGTGCGATTTTTCTGTTCCATCATCGGAATGTGTATTAAATTAAGGACAGAAATGAACCAAACTTCATATATACGTTTTTTGACTATGGACGTCAGGCGGGATTAAAAATGAGTATATTACCCTTGCAAAGGGGCGCCGTGGTAGCGATTTTTCTTTTGCATCATCGGAAAGTGTATTAAATTATGGATAGAAATGAACCAAACTTCATATATACGTTTTTTGATTATGGACGTCAGGTGGGGTTAAAAATGGGGATATTCCCCTTGCAAAGGGGCGCAGTGGTAGCAATTTTACTTTTGCATCATCGGAAAGTGTATTAAATTATGGATAGAAATGAACCAAACTTCATATATACGTTTTTTGACTATGGACGTCAGGCGGGGTTAAAAATGGGAATATTCCCCTTGCAAAGGGACGCCGTGGTAGCGATTTTTGTTTTGCATCATCGGAAAGTGTATTAAATTATGGATAGAAATGAACCAAACTTCATATATACGTTTTTTGACTATGGATATCAGGCAGGGTTAAAAATTGGGATATTCCCCTTGCAAAGGGGCGCCGTGATACCGAGTTTTCTTTTCCATCATCGGAAAGTGTATTAAATTATGGATAGAAATGAACCAAACTTCATATATACGTTTTTTGACTATGGACATCAGGCGGGGTTAAAAATGGGAATATTCCCCTTGCAAAGGGACGCCGTGGTAGCGATTTTTGTTTTGCATCATCGGAAAGTGTATTAAATTATGGATAGAAATGAACCAAACTTCATATATACGTTTTTTGACTATGGACATCAGGCGGGGTTAAAAATGGGAATATTCCCCTTGCAAAGGGGCGCCGTGATACCGAGTTTTCTTTTCCATCATCGGAAAGTGTATTAAATTATGGATAGAACTGAACCAAACTTCATATATACGTTTTTTAACTATGGACGTCAGGCTGGGTTAAAAATGGGAATATTCCCCTTGCAAAGGGACGCCGTGGTAGCGATTTTTGTTTAGCATCATCGGAAAGTGTATTAAATTATGGATAGAAATGAACCAAACTTCATATATACGTTTTTTGACTATGGACATCAGGCGGGGTTAAAAATGGGGATATTCCCCTTGCAAAGGGGCGCCGTGATACCGAGTTTTCTTTTCCATCATCGGAAAGTGTATTAAATTATGGATAGAAATGAACCAAACTTCATATATACGTTTTTTGACTATGGACGTCAGGCGGGGTTAAAAATGGGAATATTCCCCTTGCAAAGGGACGCCGTGGTAGCGATTTTTGTTTTGCATCATCGGAAAGTGTATTAAATTATGGATAGAAATGAACCAAACTTCATATATACGTTTTTTGACTATGGACATCAGGCGGGGTTAAAAATGGGGATATTCCCCTTGCAAAGGGGCGCCGTGATACCGAGTTTTCTTTTCCATCATCGGAAAGTGTATTAAATTATGGATAGAAATGAACCAAACTTCATATATACGTTTTTTGACTATGGACGTCAGGCGGGGTTAAAAATGGGAATATTCCCCTTGCAAAGGGATGCCGTGGTAGCGATTTTTGTTTTGCATTATCGGAAAGTGTATTAAATTATGGATAGAAATGAACCAAACTTCATATATACGTTTTTTGACTATGGACGTCAGGCGGGGTTAAAAATGGGAATATTCCCCTTGCAAAGGGACGCCGTGGTAGCGATTTTTGTTTTGCATCATCGGAAAGTGTATTAAATTATGGATAGAAATGAACCAAACTTCATATATACGTTTTTTGACTATGGACATCAGGCGGGGTTAAAAATGGGGATATTCCCCTTGCAAAGGGGCGCCGTGATACCGAGTTTTCTTTTCCATCATCGGAAAGTGTATTAAATTATGGATAGAAATGAACCAAACTTCATATATACGTTTTTTGACTATGGACGTCAGGCGGGGTTAAAAATGAGGATATCCCTCTTGCAAAGGGGCGCCGTGGTAGCGATTTTTCTTTTGCATCATCGGAAAGTGCATTAAATTATGGATAGAAATGAACCAAACTTCATATATACGTTTTTTGACTATGGACATCAGGCGGGGTTAAAAATGGGGATATTCCCCTTGCAAAGGGGCGCCGTGATACCGAGTTTTCTTTTCCATCATAGGAAAGTGTATTAAATTATGGATAGAAATGAACCAAACTTCATATATATGTTTTTTCACTATGGACATCAGGCGGGGTTAAAAATGGGGATATTCCCCTTGCAAAGGGGCGCCGTGATAGCGATTTTTCTTTTCCATCATCGGAAAGTGTATTAGAAATGAACCAAACTTCATATATACGTTTTTTGACTATGGACGTCAGGCGGGGTTAAAAATGGGGTTATTCCCCTTGCAAAGCGGCGCCGTGGTAGCGATTTTTCTTTTGCATCATCGGAAAGTGTATTAAATTATGGATAGAAATGAACCAAACTTCATATATACGTTTTTTGACTATGGACGTCAGGCGGGGTTAAAAATGGGGTTATTCCCCTTGCAAAGCGGCGCCGTGGTAGCGATTTTTCTTTTGCATCATCGGAAAGTGTATTAAATTATGGATAGAAATGAACCAAACTTCATATATACGTTTTTTGACTATGGACGTCAGGCGGAGTTAAAAATGGGGATATTCCCCTTGCAAAGGGGCGCCGTGGTAGCGATTTTTTTTTGCATCATCGGAAAGTGTATTAAATTATGGATAGAAATGAACCAAACTTCATATATACGTTTTTTGACTATGGACATCAGGCGAGGTTAAAAATGGGGATATTCCCCTTGCAAAGGGGCGCCGTGATACCGAGTTTTCTTTTCCATCATCGGAAAGTGTATTAAATTATGGATAGAAATGAACCAAACTTCATATATACGTTTTTTGACTATGGACGTCAGGCGGGGTTAAAAATGGGAATATTCCCCTTGCAAAGGGACGCCGTGGTAGCGATTTTTGTTTTGCATCATCGGAAAGTGTATTAAATTATGGATAGAAATGAACCAAACTTCATATATACGTTTTTTGACTATGGACATCAGGCGGGGTTAAAAATGGGAATATTCCCCTTGCAAAGGGGCGCCGTGATACCGAGTTTTCTTTTCCATCATCGGAAAGTGTATTAAATTACGGATAGAAATGAACCAAACTTCATATATACGTTTTTTGACTATGGACGTCAGGCGGGGTTAAAAATGGGAATATTCCCCTTGCAAAGGGACGCCGTGGTAGCGATTTTTGTTTTGCATCATCGGAAAGTGTATTAAATTATGGATAGAAATGAACCAAACTTCATATATACGTTTTTTGACTATGGACATCAGGCGGGGTTAAAAATGGGGATATTCCCCTTGGAAAGGGGCGCCGTGATACCGAGTTTTCTTTTCCATCATCGGAAAGTGTATTAAATTATGGATAGAAATGAACCAAACTTCATATATACGTTTTTTGACTATGGACGTCAGGCGGGGTTAAAAATGAGGATATCCCTCTTGCAAAGGGGCGCCGTGGTAGCGATTTTTCTTTTGCATCATCGGAAAGTGTATTAAATTATGGATAGAAATGAACCAAACTTCATATATACGTTTTTTGACTATGGACATCAGGCGGGGTTAAAAATGGGGATATTCCCCTTGCAAAGGGGCGCCGTGATACCGAGTTTTCTTTTCCATCAGAGGAAAGTGTATTAAATTATGGATAGAAATGAACCAAACTTCATATATATGTTTTTTGACTATGGACATCAGGCGGGGTTAAAAATGGGGATATTCCCCTTGCAAAGGGGCGCCGTGATAGCGATTTTTCTTTTCCATCATCGGAAAGTTTATTAGAAATGAACCAAACTTCATATATACGTTTTTTGACTATGGACGTCAGGCGGAGTTAAAAATGGGGATATTCCCCTTGCAAAGGGGCGCCGTGGTAGCGATTTTTTTTTTGCATCATCGGAAAGTGTATTAAATTATGGATAGAAATGAACCAAACTTCATATATACGTTTTTTGACTATGGACATCAGGCGAGGTTAAAAATGGGGATATTCCCCTTGCAAAGGGGCGCCGTGATACCGAGTTTTCTTTTCCATCATCGGAAAGTGTATTAAATTATGGATAGAAATGAACCAAACTTCATATATACGTTTTTTGACTATGGACGTCAGGCGGGGTTAAAAATGGGAATATTCCCCTTGCAAAGGGACGCCGTGGTAGCGATTTTTGTTTTGCATCATCGGAAAGTGTATTAAATTATGGATAGAAATGAACCAAACTTCATATATACGTTTTTTGACTATGGACATCAGGCGGGGTTAAAAATGGGAATATTCCCCTTGCAAAGGGGCGCCGTGATACCGAGTTTTCTTTTCCATCATCGGAAAGTGTATTAAATTACGGATAGAAATGAACCAAACTTCATATATACGTTTTTTGACTATGGACGTCAGGCGGGGTTAAAAATGGGAATATTCCCCTTGCAAAGGGACGCCGTGGTAGCGATTTTTGTTTTGCATCATCGGAAAGTGTATTAAATTATGGATAGAAATGAACCAAACTTCATATATACGTTTTTTGACTATGGACATCAGGCGGGGTTAAAAATGGGGATATTCCCCTTGGAAAGGGGCGCCGTGATACCGAGTTTTCTTTTCCATCATCGGAAAGTGTATTAAATTATGGATAGAAATGAACCAAACTTCATATATACGTTTTTTGACTATGGACGTCAGGCGGGGTTAAAAATGAGGATATCCCTCTTGCAAAGGGGCGCCGTGGTAGCGATTTTTCTTTTGCATCATCGGAAAGTGTATTAAATTATGGATAGAAATGAACCAAACTTCATATATACGTTTTTTGACTATGGACATCAGGCGGGGTTAAAAATGGGGATATTCCCCTTGCAAAGGGGCGCCGTGATACCGAGTTTTCTTTTCCATCAGAGGAAAGTGTATTAAATTATGGATAGAAATGAACCAAACTTCATATATATGTTTTTTGACTATGGACATCAGGCGGGGTTAAAAATGGGGATATTCCCCTTGCAAAGGGGCGCCGTGATAGCGATTTTTCTTTTCCATCATCGGAAAGTTTATTAGAAATGAACCAAACTTCATATATATGTTTTTTGACTATGGACATCAGGCGGGGTTAAAAATGGGAATATTCCCCTTGCAAAGGTGCGCCGTGATACCGAGTTTTCTTTTCCATCATCGGAAAGTGTATTAAATTACGGATAGAAATGAACCAAACTTCATATATACGTTTTTTGACTATGGACGTCAGGCGGGGTTAAAAATGGGAATATTCCCCTTGCAAAGGGACGCCGTGGTAGCGATTTTTGTTTTGCATCATCGGAAAGTGTATTAAATTATGGATAGAAATGAACCAAACTTCATATATACGTTTTTTGACTATGGACATCAGGCGAGGTTAAAAATGGGGATATTCCCCTTGCAAAGGGGCGCCGTGATACCGAGTTTTCTTTTCCATCATCGGAAAGTGTATTAAATTACGGATAGAAATGAACCAAACTTCATATATACGTTTTTTGACTATGGACGTCAGGCGGGGTTAAAAATGGGAATATTCCCCTTGCAAAGGGACGCCGTGGTAGCGATTTTTGTTTTGCATCATCGGAAAGTGTATTAAATTATGGATAGAAATGAACCAAACTTCATATATACGTTTTTTGACTATGGACATCAGGCGGGGTTAAAAATGGGGATATTCCCCTTGCAAAGGGGCGCCGTGATACCGAGTTTTCTTTTCCATCATCGGAAAGTGTATTAAATTATGGATAGAAATGAACCAAACTTCATATATACGTTTTTTGACTATGGACGTCAGGCGGGGTTAAAAATGAGGATATCCCTCTTGCAAAGGGGCGCCGTGGTAGCGATTTTTCTTTTGCATCATCGGAAAGTGCATTAAATTATGGATAGAAATGAACCAAACTTCATATATACGTTTTTTGACTATGGACATCAGGCGGGGTTAAAAATGGGGATATTCCCCTTGCAAAGGGGCGCCGTGATACCGAGTTTTCTTTTCCATCATAGGAAAGTGTATTAAATTATGGATAGAAATGAACCAAACTTCATATATATGTTTTTTCACTATGGACATCAGGCGGGGTTAAAAATGGGGATATTCCCCTTGCAAAGGGGCGCCGTGATAGCGATTTTTCTTTTCCATCATCGGAAAGTGTATTAGAAATGAACCAAACTTCATATATACGTTTTTTGACTATGGACGTCAGGCGGGGTTAAAAATGGGGTTATTCCCCTTGCAAAGCGGCGCCGTGGTAGCGATTTTTCTTTTGCATCATCGGAAAGTGTATTAAATTATGGATAGAAATGAACCAAACTTCATATATACGTTTTTTGACTATGGACGTCAGGCGGAGTTAAAAATGGGGATATTCCCCTTGCAAAGGGGCGCCGTGGTAGCGATTTTTTTTTGCATCATCGGAAAGTGTATTAAATTATGGATAGAAATGAACCAAACTTCATATATACGTTTTTTGACTATGGACATCAGGCGAGGTTAAAAATGGGGATATTCCCCTTGCAAAGGGGCGCCGTGATACCGAGTTTTCTTTTCCATCATCGGAAAGTGTATTAAATTATGGATAGAAATGAACCAAACTTCATATATACGTTTTTTGACTATGGACGTCAGGCGGGGTTAAAAATGGGAATATTCCCCTTGCAAAGGGACGCCGTGGTAGCGATTTTTGTTTTGCATCATCGGAAAGTGTATTAAATTATGGATAGAAATGAACCAAACTTCATATATACGTTTTTTGACTATGGACATCAGGCGGGGTTAAAAATGGGAATATTCCCCTTGCAAAGGGGCGCCGTGATACCGAGTTTTCTTTTCCATCATCGGAAAGTGTATTAAATTACGGATAGAAATGAACCAAACTTCATATATACGTTTTTTGACTATGGACGTCAGGCGGGGTTAAAAATGGGAATATTCCCCTTGCAAAGGGACGCCGTGGTAGCGATTTTTGTTTTGCATCATCGGAAAGTGTATTAAATTATGGATAGAAATGAACCAAACTTCATATATACGTTTTTTGACTATGGACATCAGGCGGGGTTAAAAATGGGGATATTCCCCTTGGAAAGGGGCGCCGTGATACCGAGTTTTCTTTTCCATCATCGGAAAGTGTATTAAATTATGGATAGAAATGAACCAAACTTCATATATACGTTTTTTGACTATGGACGTCAGGCGGGGTTAAAAATGAGGATATCCCTCTTGCAAAGGGGCGCCGTGGTAGCGATTTTTCTTTTGCATCATCGGAAAGTGTATTAAATTATGGATAGAAATGAACCAAACTTCATATATACGTTTTTTGACTATGGACATCAGGCGGGGTTAAAAATGGGGATATTCCCCTTGCAAAGGGGCGCCGTGATACCGAGTTTTCTTTTCCATCAGAGGAAAGTGTATTAAATTATGGATAGAAATGAACCAAACTTCATATATATGTTTTTTGACTATGGACATCAGGCGGGGTTAAAAATGGGGATATTCCCCTTGCAAAGGGGCGCCGTGATAGCGATTTTTCTTTTCCATCATCGGAAAGTTTATTAGAAATGAACCAAACTTCATATATACGTTTTTTGACTATGGACGTCAGGCGGAGTTAAAAATGGGGATATTCCCCTTGCAAAGGGGCGCCGTGGTAGCGATTTTTTTTTTGCATCATCGGAAAGTGTATTAAATTATGGATAGAAATGAACCAAACTTCATATATACGTTTTTTGACTATGGACATCAGGCGAGGTTAAAAATGGGGATATTCCCCTTGCAAAGGGGCGCCGTGATACCGAGTTTTCTTTTCCATCATCGGAAAGTGTATTAAATTATGGATAGAAATGAACCAAACTTCATATATACGTTTTTTGACTATGGACGTCAGGCGGGGTTAAAAATGGGAATATTCCCCTTGCAAAGGGACGCCGTGGTAGCGATTTTTGTTTTGCATCATCGGAAAGTGTATTAAATTATGGATAGAAATGAACCAAACTTCATATATACGTTTTTTGACTATGGACATCAGGCGGGGTTAAAAATGGGAATATTCCCCTTGCAAAGGGGCGCCGTGATACCGAGTTTTCTTTTCCATCATCGGAAAGTGTATTAAATTACGGATAGAAATGAACCAAACTTCATATATACGTTTTTTGACTATGGACGTCAGGCGGGGTTAAAAATGGGAATATTCCCCTTGCAAAGGGACGCCGTGGTAGCGATTTTTGTTTTGCATCATCGGAAAGTGTATTAAATTATGGATAGAAATGAACCAAACTTCATATATACGTTTTTTGACTATGGACATCAGGCGGGGTTAAAAATGGGGATATTCCCCTTGGAAAGGGGCGCCGTGATACCGAGTTTTCTTTTCCATCATCGGAAAGTGTATTAAATTATGGATAGAAATGAACCAAACTTCATATATACGTTTTTTGACTATGGACGTCAGGCGGGGTTAAAAATGAGGATATCCCTCTTGCAAAGGGGCGCCGTGGTAGCGATTTTTCTTTTGCATCATCGGAAAGTGTATTAAATTATGGATAGAAATGAACCAAACTTCATATATACGTTTTTTGACTATGGACATCAGGCGGGGTTAAAAATGGGGATATTCCCCTTGCAAAGGGGCGCCGTGATACCGAGTTTTCTTTTCCATCAGAGGAAAGTGTATTAAATTATGGATAGAAATGAACCAAACTTCATATATATGTTTTTTGACTATGGACATCAGGCGGGGTTAAAAATGGGGATATTCCCCTTGCAAAGGGGCGCCGTGATAGCGATTTTTCTTTTCCATCATCGGAAAGTTTATTAGAAATGAACCAAACTTCATATATACGTTTTTTGACTATGGACGTCAGGCGGAGTTAAAAATGGGGATATTCCCCTTGCAAAGGGGCGCCGTGGTAGCGATTTTTTTTTTGCATCATCGGAAAGTGTATTAAATTATGGATAGAAATGAACCAAACTTCATATATACGTTTTTTGACTAATGACGTCAGGCGGGGTTAAAAATGGGGATATTCCTCTTGCAAGGGGGCGCCGTGATAGTTATGTTTGTGTGAGTTTCCGGATTGCGCGTTAGCTGTTGAAAAAAAATCTTTTTAAATCACCAAATTGTCCAATCTAGGTTTAATTTGCATACTTGTAATAATCAAAAATTTTCACTTTTTTTTATTTTGTATATTACTAATTGATTAGACTTCATTACAAATCCCTCCACCCCGGTTAAAAAAAAATACTGACAAAAACTTAAACTGTAGTAAAAAAATAAAAAACAGGTATGTTAGCTACACATTTTTTTTTGTTTCTAAAATGCATAATAAAAAAATTACATTTTATGAAGTATCAACATGTATGATATAAAAGACTGTTTTCGGATTGGCACATCCGACTAGTTTTCTTTATAGAGCTTGTAAATTGTGATTTTTTTTAAACCGTCTTTTTCTAACAATCTAAACTGCATTATTATTATTTTTTTTAACGAATCTTCATTTACATTTAATTTTCTGATTAATTCCTCATTTCACGGCTTGCAGAAATACATGCTTTAAAATATTGCACTTAAAAATTGTTGCATAAATATGCACACTCTCATACAGGAAAGAAAAAGAAATAAAAAAAACGTAAAAAGATCAGGCAGAGAGTTGCCAGAACACCCTGCAGTTGTAAGAGATATTTTTGCTACTTGAAAAAAAAATTAAGTCGTTTGATTAGAGAATTTCAAGAAGTTTGGAGCTTAGGTTTGCGAATTTTTCATGTTTTCAAGGAAAAGAATATACATAAAAAATTCCGTTTCTAATACGAAAAATTACTAAGCAGCAGATTTGTCGGAACACCCTGTGATTTGACGAAAATGCAGCTTTAGATTGAAGGATTTTAGGTAACCTTTGCGTTAGATTGGGGGAATTTTCTGTATTTGGGTACGGAGGGCAAACGTAGAGGAAATTTTCGTGTTTTAAAGAAATATAATCAACAGAAAAATTTGTTTAATTAATAGATTTTTTTCAGAGTGTATGCAACATTTTAAACACTTTCCAACATAGTTGAAAAGTTTTTATATGAATTTAGGTTTGTCTGTTTGTCGTCTATCTATCTGTCTATCTGTCCGTGCTCTAACTTGCGTACATGTACTCGGATTGCCATGCAATTGATATATGTTATTTAGGGTTACTATGGCATGTTCGTTATCGAAAATGAAGTGTGTAGTATTTATAGTTCATTTACAGGGACACTCAGAAGAATTCCATTACACTACGGTCTATGGGGAATAATCGTTTGTGGTATATTTTAATGATGTTACTCTTTTAAACATATTAAAATTGATGAATATATCATTGATGTGTACTACACGGCGCTTACTGCGGAATATGGTATGCATAGAATTTACCGTTTATTTACAGGGACACACAAAAGAATTTGGCTACTGAAGAAATTGAACTATTGAAGTCTATGAACAATATTTGCTGGAAGTGCGTTTTCAGTTGTGGTACGCGTTTTTAAATTGAACTATTTTTTAAAACTTAGTGTGATAGTACTTGGTGTGTATAAATTCTATAGACCATATAATAATAGGCTCGAAGTAGCAGGAGTCGTTCGGTAGCTTCATGGCCCCAAGCTCACCCTTCCCGCTTTTCGGTGTCTTTAATTTGTGCGATTTCCCTTTTAAATTTGTCCGGTTTCAATTTTTGATTTTTTTTTTTCAACCTCGCTTTCGCTAGAGTGTCTTTCACCCGGGACGTGGCTGGGGACTTGTGAATCTTGCTTCCGCAAAAGAATCGGAATAGAGTAGAAGAATAAAGGGCTGCGGACGAAAAGGAGCCGCTCGCCGCGGCGGTTAAAAATAGTACTTGGTGTGTATAAATTCTATAGACCATATTCTACTAGGCTAGCACAAACTGCACAAGTCACTAGGCTGCACAAAATATTCGGATTTTTTCCCGACTTTTCAGAGGAGTTTCAAGGGAGTCAATTGGGTTTTCAAACATGTTATGTGTTTTCCAAATGATTTATTTAGACACGATCTTTAATCTGATTAAACGATAAAGTTTTCTTAAAGTATTCTGAATGTGTTAGAAAGTGTTTCATAATCTATGCTTGACGCGTTGATTTTTCGTTCATATTAAAAAAAATAATAATAATTTGAATTGTAGGATAATTTTGGTTAAAAAATATCGCTATTTTCCTATTATTATTTATTTATTTATATTTTTGTAGAAATTGAGTGGTGCCTGGTCTAAGGTTAAATTGTTTGCCCGTTGAGTCCTCCTAGAGGTGTTTTTATGATTAAAGGCATGACGTTTTACCGAGTATTGAAAGAAATAAACAACTTCGCCACTTAAAAAAAATCTCATTAATTATGATATGTAGATATGGATTCTCTGTATTTTGATATTGCTACTGCAAATTACAAAAACAACCTACAAAACATAGCGAATTTAATTGCAATTTTTAATGAGTAGAATGAAGAAAGAGATAGCGGAAGTCGAGAAAATTCTGAAATGACGGAATAAGGGGGGTTTAATTGAAGCATATCGCTTACTTATAGCACAGGATGAACAGTTTTAATTGCAGTCTAATAATTACTCGCGATAAAAAGAATTTGGCTGCTTTAAAAAGCGTGAAAAAGGTGTTACGAGAAACAAAAGATTTTCTTCGAATCAGAGATATCTTCATGTTTAGCATTTCCTCCACTTTTGTTTGATGAGTTGAACCACGTTTCAGTTAATTTCCATATAATAATTTAATTTTGTTAATTATATTTCTCCTAAAACCATATAATTTATCTGAGACATATACACTTTCATTTACTCTACTTTTGCTTAATAATGTAAAGTATATTTTATTTTTATTTAAAAAAATAAGTTAACTTTGAAAGCTATATTTTTTAAAATTAGAATACGGCAATTTATCTGGAACAAACATAACTTCATGTCTAGCATTTCCCCTATTTTTGCTTGATAATTTAAAAACATGCTTTATTTTATTTTTAAATAATAACTTTATTTTGATAGCTTATGAATATATCTTCATATCTAGCATTTCTTATAGTTTTGCTTGATAATTAAAACTATACTTTATTTCATTTTCAAATAATAAACTTATTTTGATAATTATATTTTTCTAGGATTCTAGAATTTATCTGAATCGAATATACCTTATATCTAGCATTTTTTCTATCTTCATTCGAGTCATTTTCATCAATAACTTTATTTTGACAACCCCGAAATATCTTCATTAGCATTTCCTCCATTTTTATTTGATAATTTGAAACAGTGTTATTTCACTTTAAATGGTACTTTATTTTGATAACACACAAATACCTTTATGTCTAACATTTCCTCTATTTTTGATTGATAATTTAAAACATGTCTTATGCCATTTTAACTAAAAAAACATTAATTTTATAACTTACACATATACCCATGCTCTATTTTTACCTGATAATTTAAACCATGCTTTATTTCATTTTCAAATAAAAAAATTCTTTGATAGTTATATTTTTTCTTAGAACACTAGAATTTATCTGGTTCAGGTACATTTCCTCTTCTATCACTTAATAAAACATGTTTTATTTAATTTCGAATAATTACTTTATTTTAATAACGCACTCATTGCTTCATGTGTAGCATTTTCTCTACGCTTGCTTGATAATTTAAAACAAGATGAGAGATTATTTTCATTCACTCTACTTTTGTTTGATAATTTGAAACATGTTTTACTTCATTTTGAAACAATGACTTCACTTTGATAACTGTATTTTACCACATAATTTAAAATATATTAGCTGAATTACAACCTGAGGAGTTGCATTTTCCCTGCAAAAAGTATTTCGATTTTGAGAAAAAAAGAATAAATTATTTATATTTAGAAAAGAAAAATTATAATATTAACTTTATTAAATTTCTTATTCTAAGCTATAAATCGCATTTAAAATGCAGGATAAATGAAAAAAAGTTATAAAAATAACGGGATTTGGATGTAATTATGGTTGTATTATTTATATATGGTGGTGTATTTATATGGTAATTGCATAGTATTTTGTTGCAGTTTTCTTAATAAAAATGCAAGCTTTAAATTATGCCGATTTCCAGGATGAAAGCATTTCGAACTTTGAAAAGTCCACCTCTAACTTCAGAGTTTGTGGAATAGAAATTTTTATTAATAATTTAAAATTTGAAAAAATAATTCTTGAAAAGGTAAAATTTAAGTATCGGATGTCATATTTTTGCCTGTCATGGCCGAATTTTGATGTTTGTTATTGAGTAGAGAGTAGTCATCTTTTTACATTTTACCCATAAGTCAGCACCGAATTTTGCGTTCTGTGATGGTAAAACCGGATTCATTAAGGAGCCCCTTTAAAGTCCAATGAAAATATAAAATAATGAAGTTGAAATAATTGCTGTAAAACTCTAATCATACGAGCTCCAGTCATTCGAACCACCAAAATATTCAAATCAATATTAGAAAAACGATATAAAAAGACAATCCTAAAGAAACGCTAACTGGTTAGTTTGTTGTTTTTTGACGGCCAATTATCTACTCGAGGGATATAGGCCCAGGGGGGGGGGAGTGCCCTTCGTGGGGGTCTTTCTAAGGGAACCTAACCCGCATTTATGCATGGAAATCCATGGCTCGAAGAAAACCACGAAAACTCCGAACGATTAGGCCGGCGGGCGCGATCGGGTGAAACGCTAATTGTATGCATTCGTTCTTAAAAAAATATAATTTTCTCAAAATTCCTATTTAAACTTACGTTAAATGTATGTTTAATTGGAAATTTCAAATCATATATTTGGATAATTCTCAGATGATATTCCACTAAATTCAGAAATACTACATTTTTCTTGGTACTTTTCCGGTATAGGGGCCTTGGAGAGATAGGGAAAATTGGCTTGGTGATAGAAGGAAATTTTTCATGCATATTTTCTGGCAACCTATTCTCTATTTCATATACACAAGCTATTTTTTCAATATTTATAAAATTTCATTAATGCAAACAAGCGGTTTATCTATTTTTATACAGAAACAGAAGTGAATTGTATATATAAAACAATAGTAATAATATATATATAAATAATATATATATATATATATATAAAATGTTTATATATATATATAAATACACTAGGGGGCTTTTTTTTTACGACAATTTGGCGAAAACCTCGTTTTCAAATACCTGTTACATATGTATTTTTAAATTATTTTCTGTTATTTTTAAAATTAAATAACAATAAATAAAAAAAATTAATTAATAACTATAGAACAAAACAATTTATAACAATTTTTGTAAATAAAAAGAAAATAAATTCAAATAAACATTTATTAATAAATAAGCAACAACAGCCGGGTTACCATGTCAGGCAAAATAACTCCATTTTGGCGCCAATTAGGTACCCCTTTCGTATATGACATTTGTGTCTAATATTTTTCTTTTCGTTTCGTTTAAAAAAAAAAGAATGAAGTAAAAGCCATTTATTTTAAAGGTTTCAATTTTGAATGAAAATGTTGTATTAAATAAAATGATAATGAAATACAAATTGAATTCTGAATAAAAGTAACATGATGCATTTCTTAGCATACATTTAAGGGAGGCCAAACTCGTCGCCAAATTAATTTAAAATAACCTTTTCTAAAACATGAAAAAAAATATCTGTTATGATTAAAATTTGAGTTGCCATCATTAGAAAAAAAGTATTTAAAATTAGAAAAAAATTAATATTTCGAAAACTAATTCTAATTTTAAAATTCTAATGCCAGGTTTGAGGTCTGTGGATCAATACGGATTTTTGGTGTTAACTTCATCGCCAAGTATTCCATATTTTAGGAGAAATCGCCGTGAAACGTAATCAGTTGTTTAATCAGTCGTTTTATAGAATCGTTACATAAATTCGTTTCAATTCGATTCATTAGGATTTTATATATATAGGGTAGATATATAACCAAGGATAAAAGTTCATCAAGTTTTTTTTCATAGCTGTTTATATCATTTGGCAACAAATCTAACTTTCTGAAGCCTGAATTTCGCCAAATCTTTCTAAAAAATGCCAAGGCTCCTATACTGGAAAAGTACCTTTTTCTACTCTCATACGGCAGAAAAGATTGAAGAATTCGCTTGACATTACAACAAGGCTTTTAATTGAAATAGATTGGATTTTTACTATTTTTTTTTTTTTTTTTTTTTTTTTTACAACATAAACTTTTTCTGATGTCCCAGTTATCGAGATTTTTGAATATTTGAATAATTGTGGCAATCACATAGTCTGAGTAGAATCCATTAGTTCGGATTCAGGATAACAACAGTTTCACGATATTAATATTGCATACTAGAAAATTGAATATTCTGATAAATACTTATAAAAATCTTTTTAATGTGACATGTTAGAAAATCGAAAATTCGAAAGTAAATATCTTTTTCACTTTTCTTTTAGGGGATGATGGGACCTCATTCGTATAAATTTGGGTACAGTACAGGTGATGCATTAAACCCCATGGCTCGATACGAAGAACGGAGTGCTGATGGAATAGTGCGAGGTTCTTACAGCTACATAGATCCAAGAGGACACAAGCAAGTGGTCCACTATGAATCTCATCCAAAGCATGGATTTAAAACAAAATCAAGTATAAATTTTTGAAGAAAAAGATATAAGATCAAAGATTGAATGATTATAAATTGCCATAACATGTGTCTTTACCTTCAAAGGATCAGATATCAAAAGGCAGGATCTTTTCTGTTTCTAAAAAAAGGATTAATGTTGTTAATTTTGTTGGAGTGTCGTTGGGTGGAAGACTATTCATTTAGTGAAGACAAAAAATTTGGCTTCAGGTGATGAGAATTTAGACTGCCCTTACCCATATTTTCACTTGAATAAGACTTATTTATAGCTTATATTTTTACAACAGGGGTGTCCAACCTTTTATTTTCCCCGTGCCGCATTTGAGGCGAAAATTTTGTTTCGGATCTCATTTGAAAGAATATGTGCTATATCGGGCAGCAAATACATTGTGCTGATGATATTTGTTAAACAAAATTTTAGAAAATGTGTAATATCCATGCTATAAAAATGCAAAAATAACGAAGAAAATAATATTTCAGTTGCTTTCTTTTAATAATGCTCTTAATAGTATTATAGAGCTCATCAGCAAGAACATTGGGATTTGCCACATTACTTGTTAATCCAACTTTGATATGCAAAACATTTGCAATTTTCTTGGAATGGCGGAAAAAGTTCTGTAGAAGTGGCCGAATCTTGATCGTACTAAATATACTTCTCTACCGGGCCCTATTTACTACAGAACAGGGCTGAATGCGAGCCGCGTGTTGCATAGCCCTGATTTATAGTTTATAATGTGTTACGGAAGTTCATTTAAAGAAAAAGAACGATTTTTATAAATAAAAGTTTATAAATAACTATGAAAGAGTTTAGACCCGGTAACATGAAAAAGGTGCAAGATGGGAGATTATGTCACACATGTTTTATTCAGTCTACTGATAATTTTGAGATACTTTTTTTATTAATTCATTTACCTTTTTTTTTTTGGCAAAAGGAAAAACTTAAAAATCTTTAGCATAGTAAAGAGAACTGTCAAAACCAGTTCAGTCATTGCACAATTTTTTGTGAATACACACATGTTAAATAAAAAAAAAAAAAAAACTGCTTTTTTGTAGTCTATTAATGTTTACAGGGAATTTAAACTTGTATAACTTTAAGTAAAATCCTATTGTAGGCATAAAGTGGAAACTGTCATTACATTCTTTATTGTAAGCCTTTATTTAATTTCTTACTTGGAGATAGAGTCTTAATCAGGGCCGAAACTAACCTTTTTTGCGTCCGGGGTAAACAAAGAGAATTTTGCTAATTTTCTAATGGCTGACTTATTTTAAAATTTAAAATATGTAATCATAAAATATGTAATACTGAACTAAGTAAATTGAATGTGACGTTTGTTGTCATTATAGTTCGTTCACATAAAAGAATTTGCATATATTACCGGCTACTTACAATGTTTGCTTATGCAGTAGAGTTCCGATTATCCGAGTCCCGCTTAACCGAGTTATTTTCTTCTGATGGACTGATGGCTTTCATTATTATGAAACAGCCATTATAAATGAAGTGTTAGGTGAAGATGAAAGAGCAGCCGTAAAAAGTTTGAACTCTGATTTTTTGGTCAGAATGGGGAAAAAAATGGCCATAATTTTTTTTTAGTCCATCAGAAGAAAAAGATCGATTCCAAAGGTGTAATCTTCCATTTGGCGCCCCTTGGATCTGGCGCCAGGGGCACATGCCCCCTCTGCCCCCCCCCCCTTTAGTTTCGGCCCTGGTCTTAATATTAAAAAAATACTTTTTTTATTACCTTCCATAACCTTTTTCCACCTTCTTCATACACCACATATGGCCTAATTTTTTTTTTTTTTTTTTTTTTTTTTTTTTTTTTTTTTTTTTTTTTAAGGCTCAAATTGCTGTCTCAGAATGTCGCACAAATTTCTTATTTTAAGGATGCAGTTAAAAAAAGAGAAAATTATTTCAAATTTTGGACCCTGATATAAGAATAAATAAAAGCAATTTTCTTGAAAACGTAAAATGAACTTAAAAAAAAAAATGCATATAAAGCTAGATAAATTTGTGCAGGTAGTTATTAGAAATACAAATTTATAGAAAATTATTTAACAAAATATTTGTTTAAAGTATTCAGATAAAGTTAAAGTATTATTTAAAGTATTAATTGTCATTATCTCCCTTTTATTTTCTATTTCTGTTACGACAAAAAGCAAAATGCTTGATTTAATATTATTTACCTAATTATATGACTAATGCGTTTATTTATCGATGGAGAAAGAAGTTATAATAATACTTAGTCAATATTTAACACAAAATAAAGCTGGCTAGTTTTATTATGTTGTCATATTAATTCCATAAACATTAAAAGATAAAATTGTAACAAATCCTGCAAAATTATATTTCCACTATTAATATTGCCTCAATAGGGCGAATTAAAAAATAAATAAATAAATAAATAAACAAATACAAAAGAAGACATAATCACTTGCGTGTAACAGTGACCAGCGGCCCGAATGTTGCAAGAGTGAAAAAAGCTAAGTAATTATTTCCACTCCCTTGGAAAAGCTTTCCTTGATCTTGAAGAAGTATTTGGAAGATTTCCTCGATAAAATTAAGTGTAAGGAAATGCAGATACTCTAAATACTTTCAAGAAGCAATTTTTTTCCTTCGGAAGCAACTTAATTCCAATGCAATACGATGGAACAGAAATTGAATGGAAGTTGTATATTTGACAATTTTTGTTATAATAAAAGTTTTTGTTTTTGTTATGCACTTTGTTTCCTTTCTTTTTTTTAAAACTAACACTGCACAATGGTCTTTGGATAGAAGAAAAGAGCAGATATTTAAAATACAAATCGTTTTTATTCCAAATAAAGTGCATCTCTGTGCACATTTTGGAACAGATGTGTTATAGGTCCGCAGATTGAGCTTGGAGATTTTTTTCCGAAACACGTCGAAAACCCATTTTTGTAAATGATCTCCATTCTGAAATTCCGAGATAAACAAACCAACATGGCGGTTACAAAAAAGAAAATTAAAGCAATTTTTAAAATTACAAAAATAAGCTTTGGTGTTAAGAAATTTACCAGCTAAATATAGAAAATCAGATCATATAATTGAGTTAATAATAATGGCGATTTTTTTAGTTTTGATAGTTGGAAAAAAGTTATGGTTGCCATATTTTTAAGTTGCCAGAAAAGAAAAAAAAAAAGCAATTTAACAAATTACAACGACCATTTGGAAAATGATTTTTTCAAAGACTAAAATTTAAGACATAAAAAATCGCACGGAGTTGATCATACATTACGTACGCCATGGATTAAACATTAACTTTCCTGGACCCATCATGAACCAATTTTAAAAGAAATTTAAGTTTTACGATTTTCGGTACTGTAAATTTTTAAATTTCTACGCAGCTGGTCATACATTACGTACGCCATGGATTAAACATTAATATTCCTGGACCAATTTTAAATGAAATTTCATTTTTAAACTTCTAAACATCACACAATATTACTTTTTACACCGTCATATAAAGAAAAAAATGTAATTTTAAATGCAATTTGTTTGAAAGCTGTATCTCAATTTGTTTCTGAGTTATTAATTTTTTTTGTAGTTTTTATTACTTTTTTGTCATATTGGCAACAGAAGTATCCATCTCTGTTGAAAGTAAAGGGAAAATACAGATTACTGTATAGACCAATCAGAACACGAATAAAATGCAGGATTCAACTAATAAAACGCTTCAGATATGTTTTTGATTTCCTACCCTGACCGAGGACAATAACCATTTTTCCAAATGGTTAAAAACAGCTCATCGCCAACCATTTTGCGTTTTTTTTCCTCCTCAAGTTCAATCTGCCGACCTCTAACCATCAGTTCCGCATTTTTAAGTGTCTAGTTGAAGTCGAAGAAATCTGAAGGGAAAGGAATTTAGAAATAATTTAGAAGGATTTTCCCCTTTTTAAATTTCGAAACTTTTAAAATATTTTTTATGAGTATATAGTCTTAAAAGTAATTTCTATAACAGACATCAAGTTTCTAGTCATAGTAACTTGAGAAATAAATAATGATTTTTAGAAATGTTTTTAAAGGATTTTCACATTTTTAAATTTTGAATTTTTAAAAACAATTCATATGGAGCATGTGCGTATCAAAATTAATTTCTATGACGGATATCAAGTATCTAATCAAGAGAAATATGTAGTGTATCAAAAAGTCGTATGAGGACGTGAGTTTCAAAACTTGCCTTATCTAGAAAATCAAATTTTGGAAAATCGCGAAAAAACTCTGTCGGCGACCATTGTTTTTCATTGTAAACCAAGATTTTACAATGTCAGAAACACACTATACATTTAGTGTTTTTGGAGATTGTATTTAAAAAATCTGGCTTAGTGTCGGTCTCGACGATGCCAGATTTTCGAGGTTATAGTGTATTTTGGTTTAAAGAGACTCGGTACCCTTCTCTTTGTGAAATATCAATTTTTAGCTTTTTGAAGTAACGGAATTTACACGTACGTAGTACATTCTCACGAGTTGAGGTAAAAATGCGAAAATTAAAAATATGTGAAAAAAGAATTTCCCTCAATTTATTTAATTTTATCCTTATACCAGTTTATTTGCAAAAACTGAATTTAATCTGAATTAGACTTTATTTTAGCACGTTGAATGCCAAGTATATTTTGTCCTTCTTTCCGTTTAGGCCACCAAATAAGACTCCCGTTACAGAATCTATAAGTGTGAGTCACCGGTGACTGACGTGGCATTCAACGTGTTAATAATATAGAAATCAGTGAATACTATTATGTAATAAGTACTGGGCCTGATTAATGCATGGGATTCTGGGGTTTTAATTTGTAAAGACATATAAATATAGTTCACATATGTGTTTATATTACTATTACTATTAATATAATACTATTATGTAATAAGTACTGGACCTGATTAATGCATGGCATTCTGGGGTTTTAACAATTATTTTGTAACCTGTTGTAAATAAGATGACAAAACAAATAAGAAATTACAGATCTATCTTTATTAGCAAAAGGAAACATATATAGATTGAAAGCAATATCAATACGAATATCTTTTACTGATTTGTACAGTAAGAAATATAATAATGTTTATACACTAGTTTTATTGACAATAAGGAAAACTTATATGAAACGTTCAGTTCAGGTCCTGAATAATCCATAGGCCCGTGGAGCTTTACAACAAATTTTTAATCTTATGTAAATAAGATGACAGAACAGAGGAGAAATTGCAGATATTTCTTAATTTGTAAAAGATATATAAATATAGTTCTCATATGTGTTTTATTATGAAGTCTTAATTTTGTTATCGTATTTTTATCGTATTTTAGCTGGAACCAAATGCTGAAGTATTTATATTGTTTTAAGTTCAATCGTTTCGTCATCGAGTTGTCTGGTTTAAAAGCATAAAAAGTCAGTATTTGAAATAGAGTTTTCAAACATATTCCATTTGAAAGTACACCCCCCCCCCCCCCGAATCCTATTCAACAGTGTAAAATTTTAAATTGTGCATTAAAACAATCCAAAAGCATAAAGATATATCTTTTAATAACGTAATCAAATTATTACAATATTTAGAAATGTACGGTTTTATGTAGAATAATATGTATGATTATACGTTCAAAATAATCTATGTTTGTAGTTACAAATACCCAAGGTTTATGTTAAAAGTTTAAAACGTGATCAATTACACACTTCTCGTACGATTTTGAATATTTCGAAATAGCTTTTATTGTGTACTTTTCTTAGAAGCATGATCTGTAACTGTAGAGATTAGATTTCCAAAAAAGCTAATTAGTTTCAGAAAACATAAAATGAAATGATTATAATTTGATTACAAAATAAATTTGATTAAATTTGGTTATAATGAATAAGTTCATTCTAATCAAAAAGTAGAAAATTGATATTTTTCATCATTTTTCGCAAAGAGAAAGGTACTCAGACCCATTAAATAAAAAATAGTAGCAAAACAAATCGCAATGCGTGTCCCTTTAAATGTTTTAGACTTGCAATCTTTAAATTCAATTTTTCAGTTTGTGTGTGTTTTTTTTTAATATACCAGTATGTTTTAAATGACAAAACATAAACATCAACAATTAGTTTGAATTCAGTCACAACTTATTATTATTATTATTATGTGTGAGAAATTAGTAATTGATCATATTTTAAACTTTTAATAATTCAGCTGAAATTTAACAAAAAAAAAAAGATACTAATAAGCTTATTTCAATAATCAGTAGCGTAATTTACATAAATGAGGTTTTAAATAATGATCTACATACACATTTAACTTCAAACTCAATATAAAAATGCCAATTATGTGAAGTATAAATTAAAAAAAAAGGGTGTTTTACAGTTCTGAAGACATTATTATTCAGAATACATTTGCAAAAAACTTAAATATGTATGTATGATATACACATAGATTGAAAGCAATATCAGTACAAATAGCTTTTACTGATTTGTACAGTAAGAAATATAAAAATGTTTATTCACTAATATCATCGACCATAAGGAAAACGTATATAAAACGTTAAGTTCAGGGCCTGATTAATCCATGGGCCCGTGGAGTTTTAACAACAATTTTTTAATCTTACGTAAATAAGATGGCAGAACAGAGGAAAAATTCCAGATCTCTCTTAATTTGTAAAAAAACAAACAAACAAATATAGATATAAATATAGTTGTCATATGTGTTTTATTATGAAGTCTTAAATTTGTTATCATATTTTAGTTGGAAACAAATGCTGAAGTATTTATATTGTTTTAGGTTCAATTGTGTTAATGTTTAGTAATCGAGTTGTTTGGTTTAAAAATAAAAAAAAGTCAGTAAACTGAAATACAGTTTTCGAAGGTATTACATTTGAAAGTACATCCCCCCCTAACCCTAGTCAAGAGTGTAAAATTTAAAATTGTGCTATAAAACAATCCAAAAGCGTAAAGATTTTATGTTTTTATAACATAATCAAATTATTACAATATTTAGAAATGTACGTTTTTATGTAGAATATTATGTATGATTATACGTTCAAAACAATCTATAAAATATAAACTAATAAAATATAAGGTATAAAATATAAAGTATAAAGAATCTATTTGTAGTTGCAAATACCCAAGGTTTATGTTAAAAGTTTAAAACGTGATCAATTACACACTTCTCGTACAATTTTGAACATTTCGAAATTTCTTTTATTGTGTACTTTTCTTAGAATTTTGCTCTTGCTCCGTAGCTGTAGAGATTAGATTTCCAAAAAAGCTAATTAGTTTCAGAAAAAATAAAATGAAATGATTATAATTTGATTGAAAAATAAATTTGATTATAATGAATAAATTCCTTCTAATCAAAAAGCTGAAAATTGATATTTTTCATCATTTTTCGAAAACAGAAAGATACCGAGACCCTTTAAATCAAAAATGGTAGCAAAACAAATCGCAATGCGTGTCCCTTAAAATGTTTTAGACTTGCAATCTTAAAATTCAATTTTTCAGTTTTTTTTTTTTTTTTTTTTTTTAATATACCAGTATGTTTTAAATGACAAAACATAAACACCAACAAATAGTTTGAATCAGTCACTACTACTTATTATTATTATTATTATTATGTGTGAGAAGTTAGTAATTCATCATATTTTAAACTTGTAATAATTGTGCTGAAATTGATCAAAAATGATAATAATAAACTTTTTTCAATTATTAGTAGCGTAATTTACATAAATGAGGTTTTAAATAATAAACTACATACATATTTAACTTCAAAGTCAATATAAAAATGCTAATTATGTGAAGTATCAATTAAAAAAAAAAGTGTTTTACTGTTCTGAAGACATTATTCAGAATACAGTTGCAAAAAACTTATGTATGATATGATATACACATATCACATAAATTTCTAAAGGGGTGGAGGGAATGACACCCATAATTACACTCCGCCCACTTTCAGGGATGTAGTGGAGGGTATAGGGGGTATACGCTTCGTACCCTCTGGATTTTTTTAAAGAAACTCCGTGCACCCTCTGTTTCTCAAATAAAACATTAGTGTATACACTATCTATGAACGTTCATGACGTCAGCGTATCCTCTGCCTATACCGTATACTCTCTGCTTTCTTTACGACGACAACACCGCCCACTTTTGAGACGACTCTGAAAATTAGTTCAATTTTTAGTATAGATTATTCGGCAAAATTTACATTTAGATTAATTGGAGGGTGCATGTCCGTATGCTGGTGTCAAAATAACAGATTAGCACTAAATATTTAAAGTCTGTTTATTTTTCAATATGGTGACGACGGTCGCCTAATTTTATTTTTATACCCAAATTTAAAGACGACTGAACTTTCAACAGAAAGGAAACCAAATCTTCAATCGAATGCTACTTCTGATTATATAATGACATTTGCTAACGATACCGAAACATCATTTTAAGTCAATTTTAATTTTGTATATTAGAAATATTCTCATACGTATAAATAATTTCTATAAAGTCTAAGAACATTTATAAATCACTTAAAATTTTCTCCAGGATAAAGATTCGTTATTGCTGAAAAAACTGAAAAGTTGATTTTGATTAGGTTTTAGGAGCAAAAACTTCTTACTTCAATAAATTTATATTATTTTTAACTATATTATTGAAATAGATGGCAGCACTATTCAGCAATTTTATCAATATCAAAGCCTCCTTATGCAAGGTCTTGATCAAAATAACGCATTAATATTAATTATTAATTTATATCTAGAGTAAATAAACTTATCACAAGTTACATTTTGAATTCAACATAAAAATGTTCTGAAATTACTATTATATACATATGCATTTTAAATAAATAAAGTCGTAAAAAAGCTTTCTTTAAAGATTTCATTCACTAATAATTCAAACTAGATGGCAGCACTATATAAAACAACAAAATGAATGCTTTTTAATATGCGTCCATTGTAATAATTCTTTTTATTTTTCTTAATCTTTTATAAAAATTAAATTGGATATATGAATGCTAAATTATTTAAGGAAAAAAATTGTTTACTTTATGGAAATGAGATTATCTATCATATATAAATTCAATTACTGAAATTTAAATTTATTTAAAAGGTTTGAATATTTTCAAGAATTAGTTACGCAGAGATATTAAACAAAATATAAGAGAAAAAACACTATTACAACTGGGGCTTTATGGAATGATTTTTATTTCCTCTACCGTTTTAGAGGATCAGTAGCAGTATCAGGATTTCATTCAGAATGTGTCGGTGGAGGAGTGTTGACCTTACGCCTGGAAATGGATCAAAATTTGTTCGTGATTACAAAAAAAAAAAAAAAAAAAAAAAAATTGTTTTTCAAGCCCCTTGAACCATACTGTACATAAAAATATAACTGAAACCTTTTTTTAAATATCAACACAAATTTTTTATACTTGTTGTCATGACAATTACGAAAAACTGTTTACAGTCTAAACATTTGTTTGACATCGAGTCATTCTTCACACATTCATTTATTTAGTCACTAGCGCTGTTAATTAATAAAAAAGCATAACAAGTTTGGTTGCAGAAAATACAATTCTAAAACTGACAACAAATTAAAATGTTAAACCCATTGAAATTTGGCACCGATTGAATGTACAATTTGGGAAGAACTGTCACCTTTAAAATATTATTAATGCATGGGCTTTCGACAGAAGAAAACCCCACTACTATCCAACTTATACATATTGGTCGTTGTAAGATTAACTTAACTTATAAAAACTATATCACTTATAAAAACAAATCTATTTTATCTATTATTAATCCATTTATGAAATAGGAAAGAAATATGGGATATATGAAGAAATTTATGACAAAAAAGAACTGTGTTCGACTGTCTTAGCTGGGCTGCCCAATACTGCCCATTCACAGGCGCTATCCCACTACTGCACGGTGCGGGAGCTTTTGCCTGCTGCGTTTCCGCCCTGGGCCGGTTCGCTCCTCCTTAGACGACCTGGTGATGCCGGGCTCCCCCAGCTCCACCATATCGACATCGGGCTTAGCGCGGACTCCTGATCGACATGGGTAAGCAGAGGACAGAACTCCCAACCTCACGCCGTCCAACAGCTCATGCCTCCAAAGTAGCTGGATTACAGGAACGCGCCACCATTCCCGGCGACAACGTCATTTCTTATTTGTCTTATAAACATCAAACTCACTTACAGTAATGTAACTTAATTGGTTTCATTGCTGAACGAATAATTATGCACACTTTCAAAGTTCTATAGCAATATTTATAAGTAAAAACTAACAGAAAGCCATAAATTAATAAATATTGTAACAGAGTATTATTCTCTGAAAACCATTCTAGAGTTTACTTTTGCTGCCATCTAGTGTAGTAATATAAAACTAATTTATATTTGTCGTACTGAAAGCACTTTACGCTGCAAAATGATTTTTTTAATTCGAATATTTGCCAGTTATTATAATGAGATATTTAGCCCAATAGTTTATACATATAAAACTGTATCTGCCCTTAAATGTAAATTTTTCAGCATAAAGTTAATTATTTGAAACATAATATGATAAGAATAAACCGAAATGCATGAAGGCCTTCTTATAAGCATTAAATATTCTCCATATGTATTGATCAAGAGCAACACGGTTCCCAAAAGCAATTATTTTTTAATAATTATAAGTACATTTGCTATATAAAAATAAGTAAAAATATAATTATGAGAAATAAATTTTCTAAACTTATAAAGAACTGACGATGGATTAATTTTTGACGATTGCAACTTAATCAGTATCATTGCTAAATGATTGATTCTGCACAAATTAAAGTATGTATGATAGTATTTTTAGAAATACACTATATTAAAAAAAATCAATAGTATTTTAAAAGACAATATTTTACGAAACAGTCACTCACATATTACGTTTAGTGGCATTTATCGATATTAAAAAAATAATTTTAGTGGTCGTATTATGAACAATTTATGCCGTACAATAATTTTATTCATTCGAATATTTGTAATTAATTAATTATTTAGCTCAATAATTTTTAATTATCCATACAATTCACCAAAATGTAGCTGTCTCTTTTTCAATTAATTATCAAATTTTAGTATAATATTAACTATTTTAAATCTAACATGGCAAAACAAACTGAAAATGTATGACGAACTTCTCACACAAACCATATAAATAGTCTCTTTGTTTCATCTTTAATACTTCTCAGACATTATTATTTAAAAATAACAGTATTTATGTATTATAATTATGAGAAGTGCATTTTCTAAACAAAGCGATATATTTATATATTAAATTATTTTATTCTAAATTCAATGGAAGGTATGCAGAAATCACGAAATGACATCTAAAGTAAAATTAAAAATAAATCTGCTCATTTTTGATTTATCGACAAATATCAAGACAATATCTAGATTTTAAATAATGAGAAATCTCTAATTGTTTTATTTTCTACGCTTTTGCCTCATAATTTTGAGATTTGAATTTTTAAGTAGGATTTAATTGTTATGTTCATTAAATCATGAAAGGAGATTTGTTTAATGACATCTATCAAACAGTTTTGTCAGAAGTTATGCATTTTCTAACCATGCGTTTCCTAATCATTAATTTTGATGATGAAATTATTTTTAAAAGATGTGTAATTAGGAATTACTATTTTGTAATTAGAAAAAATCAAATTAACCATTAAAAGTTACAATGTTTAAATGATAATTCAATCTGTCTTTTTATTATATGGTGGTATTTGTACTACAGCAGAACATGGAAGCATAAGAAAAGCAAACATATTCAATATTGATACACGAGTTGAGATTATCTACTAGACTAATTAAAATTTTAATATAATTTTCCTTGTTACTTTACATAAAGTGATAATAATTAATACAATTATATTATTATTATCTTTTCTGAATATTTTCTCTTGCTAATGTACAATATACAATAATATAAAAAATAATAATAATAAAATAGTATGGAAATATTGAATACATAGTATAGAATTAGCAAGTTGAAAAATTTCTTTTTCAACTCGAGAGTCTTTTAACAATTTCATGTTTTTAACTTTGATAAATGCAACATAAAATTTCCGTTTGTTGTTAACCTATCAAACTTGTCGAACGTGTTGTTTAAACTTTCGCTAGCAGATGGCAGCACTAAAGATTAAAATAAGAATATGCGCTTAATTCCCCCCTCTGTCTCACATTCCGTGTTAAATTTGGTAACATGGATTACACTTTATAATTAATTTCAGTACCTCTTTAAGGGTGGAGGCTCATTTTTGGACCACTTAATTTTAATTCCTAAATGCCACATTGGCACCAGAATAGTGAAATGAAATTTTTTCTTGTATTAAATACGTGAAAAAAAGTTTTTGCTTATTTTGAAATAACTTAGTCTGTAGATTCTGGTGTCTTTAACATTAACTCATTTAGAAGTACTTTTTCCCTGAAAGATTTAAGAAGTAGAATTTTTTTGAACACGTACGATCTCGCTGTGAATAGGATCAGCCAGCAGAGCCGTTCTTATGGGTGTGCACAACAGGTGAGGCCTCACAGAGCCTTGCACGTACAACTTTCGCCCGAATAGAAACATCATATTATTATTTTTTTATTTAATAAAAATATCTACATATTTATCGTTCTTTTGGTTGAGAATTATTTATGTCAATGTAAAATTTATACGTTTAAACAAGTTTATGTACAAAATGTAAGTTTTTTTTTAAGAATAAATTCTTAGGCGCCGATGCTGGAGAGCAACACATATTCTCTGTAGGCATTTTTCTCAACATCTCTGCTCAACAAGCGTAAAATGTTTTGATACATTTACAAGTTCATTTTTTAACGGAAAGACATAAAATTGGAAGGCCTGATTAGGAAAGCGATTTAGAATCGAACTGTCGTTTTCCATTTTTTGATAAATAAATTACCTATTGAGTTATAAGCGATTTTGATCACGTGACAAAAACGTTTTTCACCCTTTCTTGACTGGTTATTCTTCTTTCGCGCGGAAGTTCGGTTCAAAACGCCTTCTTTGAAACTATTTTCTAAAAAATCTATTGCAAAAAAAAAAAAAAAAAAAAAAAAAAAAAAAAGGGTAAAAACAGTTTGATTACATAGTTCCTGAACAACAACATCTTCTATAAAAAAAAAATAATAATAATAAGAACCATATAGACTGTGGTCCGCAGCCTTTTCTAATGGTTGGTTGGTTGTGTTTATAACGGCCAATTATCAACACGGGGCCCTAAGGGGGTGGGGAGAGTGCCCTCCGCGGGAGGGTCTTTCTAAGGGAACCTAACCCGTATTTACGCTTGGAAAATCCGAAGTTCGAAGAAAACCACGAACGATTAGGCCGACGGGCGCGATTGTGATCGAACCCAGCACCTCCCGTCTACCAGCTTTGAGGGCAGAACCTCTCGGCCACTGGTGCGGCCCCTTTTTTAATGGAGATTATAGAAATGAAATAAACTAAACTAGAAAATAATAATAAAAATAATCTAAATTTCTGTGCAGGAAACTTTTTAAAACATATCAATATAAAAACAACTTAAAAATTTAACAAAGAAAAAAGATTCAATATTTAAAATAAATTTCTACTAGGATTGAAAAGAGTGAAGGCAATAAAGAAATAAAAGAGAAGAAATAGAGAATTAATAATAGAGAATAAGAGAAGAAAATAAAATAAAAAAAGAATTGAACAGTAATGTTTATTTTCGTTAAGGGGAACTCCCCCCCCCCCCCACCCCTGAACTGGGCTAGTTTAAGATATATTTTAAACAAATCAATGTAAAAAGTAAAATAGATCTGAAAAATGACTACCGTGCGGGGAATTCAAGCAATCACCCCACCCCCCCTCCTTCCAGCACACACGCATCTTCCAAAAAATTATTACTTCCTCTATTTCTAAGCGTTTAATTAAAGTTGACAGATAAATTTTATTTTAATTAACGAAAGAACAAACACATTAGTAAAACATTAATAAAAAATACAAATAAAAACTCGAATTAAAAATCACTTGATGACGTAACAAACACGTGTATCATGTTTAATGTCAAGAGATTGTGACATTTACGATTAACCATTATTGGCATTTAATCTTATAGTTTGGCGATAGTTTTTTGGTCGACGGGATAATCATGTAGGACCTTAGTTTTCAAATTTCAGCCAACACAAAACTGAACCAAAGAACATTTTGTTAAATGATGCTGTTTGTGAATTAAACAGTTCAAATGTGTGTTTCCACCATTTCTGAGTCGACTGGTGCTGGAGGAGAGAAAATCAGAGAGTTTCAAATTGTATTTTAAATAACTTAAAGTGTGAAAAAGTTAATTACTTTTTGAACAATAATGGAGATTAACTACCAACTAAACTAGAGACGACTACAAGAAAGCAGTGGCGTATCTAAACATCATTTCGGAGGGGGCTGAGATACTGTAAAAGTTTCTAAGATGGAATTAGAAAGAACTGGAAAATTTCCACTTAAAAAGGTTTTTATCATAGCAGGTAATGCATATATTATACAGGTTTTTATCATAACAGGTAATGCATATACTATTATAGAATCAAGCCACCTAAGATGAAATCGCATGATAATTAAAATACATATAAAAGCACAAATAATTGTACAGAATTTAGTTTCAGGTGCATACATATAATATAAAGATATTTAAAATACAATATATGGCCATTAATGACCGGCAATTTTCAATTTTAGATATGTTGTCGAATATTTAGAAATATACTTGACAGATTCTTCTGGAATTTCAGGATTAAAAAGAACAGGTATGACCTCATATTTAGCAATGTTGATTTGTTAAGGGGTGCAATTAGGGGGCCAACAAAAAATCAAAGAAAAAAAATAATAGTTGGAATCACCCTGTAAAATAAAATGCACGAAATGATCTGCCGCTACCGAATATTAATAAACAGTCATTGTGCAATATGTGTATTCTTTTGTGTAAGAATAGCACGTATATTAATACAGATATAGCGATTTATTTAAAAAAATTAAAAAATTCTTTCATGTTTTTTGCTTATAACATGCAGGGTTTTCAACCAAATTTAACGCCGGTTTGAGAAAAATTGACAAAATATAGTAGAAACAGTATAGTGCAATTGGAACATAAATATATTAAATATTTTAGAAAATATGAGCAGTTGTATGAAATAATTTTTATCTGCGCATGTGCGAACGATAACAAGGATCATTTTACATAATTTAATAGTGAAATCTATGGAGCAACTTATTAAAAAAATCTAGTCAAATATCGTAAAAATTCAGAAAGATATCGGCGTTAAAGTGAGCAAATTTTTACTTGCTCTCTAAAAGCAGCTGAATGATAAGGGATTTTACACAAATTGTCATTTTTTATTAACTGACTTTCAGAAAAACGTTAGTATTTAGTGAGTATCGACGAGTAGATTTGGAAAAAAATGCTTCGATTTTTATACTTCTTTTGATCATGGTATAGGCTTGTTCTGGTGGTTTTCCAAGAAGAACTAAAGCATCAATAAAAAATGAAAATTAATGAAATTTAAAAATTAAAAATGACAATTTGTGGAAAATCCCTTATCATTCAGCTGCTTTTAGAGAACAACTAAAAATTTGCTCACTCTTATGCCGATATCTTTCTTAATTTTTACGATATTTGACTAGATTTTTTTTAATAAGTTGCTCCATAGAGTTGACTATTAAAATATGTAAAATGATCCTCGTTATCGTTCGCGCATGCGCAGATAAAAATTATTTCATACAACTGCTCATATTTCCTAAAATATTTAATATATTTATATTCCAATTGCACTATATTGTTTCTACTACATTTTGTCAGTTTTTCTGAAACCGGAGTTAAATTTGGTTGAAAACCCTGCATGTTATAAGCAAAAAACATGCAAGAATTTTTTAATTTTTTCAAATAAATCGCTATATCTGTATTAATATACGTGCTATTCTTACACAAAAGTATACACATATTGCACAATGTCTATTTATTAATATTCGGAAGCGGTAGATCATTTCGTGCATTTTATTTTACAGGGTGATTCCAACTATTATTTTTTTTCTTTGATTTTTTGTTGGCCCCCTAATTACCCCCTTAACAAATCGACATTGCTAAACATGAGGTCATACCTGTTCTTTTTAATCCTGAAATTCCAGAAGAATCTGTCAAGTATATTTCTAAATATTCGACAACATATCTAAAATTGAAAATTGCCGGTCATTAATGGCAATATAGTGCACATTAAAAATACCTTAAAATACATTAGAAAAACCCTCTGTTTTATGTCTACAAGAGAACAAGAGAATGGTTGAAATAATTGCTAATAAAGATACAGCTTGTAACGATGCACCATCGTACGATATCCATGGAGTATGGAGACATTTGCTGCATAACAGATGAAAGCTCGTTTTGTTGAAAATTTGAATAACTTTAACCGGCATCTCATCTGACGTGCAATCTTTAAATTACAATTTTTTCTTCTGGACAATTCTCGAATAAGCGCAAAAAATAATAATAACAACATTTAAATCCTACTGATGACGGCCTTGTAATGGTTGAAAATGTTCTGGGTTTTTCTAACGTATTTTAAGATACTTTTAATGTATTTTAAATATCTTTATATTATATGTATGCACCTGGAAGTAGTTTTTGTACAATTATTTGTGCTTTTATATGTATTTTAATTATTTAACTCAAGGTGAATATAGCACTGGAATTTTAACTTTCATTTATTGAAATTGAAATTGCATGGGACTGGGAAATTTTTTTGTTTTAGGCAGGTTTTCGCCTTAGCAAGTATAATTAAATTTTTACACTGCCTTTTTATAAAAGGAATATTGAAAACTGCCTGTTAAACGGTATCTTAATAAATAGTAAATAAAACACAAGTAAACAGCAAATTTAAAATTACTTAAGGGCGTTTTCACACTACCGCATTTAAGTAAATTTTAAAAAAGGCTAAAGGTTTTGCAGTTCATGCTAAGAAGATATCTCAATCTATGCACAACTTTAAATCACGGACTTTCAAACTGACAAATAGCAAATAATAAAAATGAATAATGCACTTACAATCACCATATATCATGTTTTATGCAATAAAACATGTGTAAAGAGAGCCTGTGTATAACAGAAACTTCGCTGAAATGGAAAATTTCATTTCCTCAGTGAAATAAGACACTCTCTAAGATCTAAATACGTGTCTAAAACGGATTTTTCTTTTTGGTTCCGTTTAAATTTCATCTTAGCAGTTTTCATTAGATTTTGCTAAACTTTCGTAATTAAACTTGATTTTTCTGTAAATTTCGCAGAGGGCTGCAGCCCTATCAGTCCACCCCTTGAATACGACGCTGCAACAAAGTATTACAAATACTGCCTACGTAGTAATATTTATTGAATTTTAAAGAATATCTTCTTCATTTAACTATTATGAGAAAAATAAAACCTTCTGTATTTATTTATTTTTGCTCATGTAAGAGGTCCATAAAACAAAAAAGTTGAGAATCCCAGTTTTAGACGATAAAAGACAAAATCTAATTGTTGAAAAATATATACTTGCGTACTGCAACAAAAATTACTTGAAATGAGATGAAAATTTGTCGTAATGATATGGTTATTGATTCGATTGTCAATTATGCATAGATATTTTAAAATGTAAAGAAATCTGGCTCTGCATTACAAAGACATCCAAATAAAACATTACATAGGGAAATGTAATTTAAAGAGACAAATGTGGTTTTAAATCCACAAAACATAAATAAAAACAGAATAGCATTTTCACAGAGCATTCCTAAAATGGTTTCTGTCAACTCCAATGCATAACTGAGCTAATAGTTCTTATAGTACTAATAGTACTAATAGTACTTATCTGTACGTATTTCACAGGACTTCGTCACTATTTTCAGCCAGAAATATATATATAGAAATATTCAGATACAGAACTGTATACAGAAAAAAATATATATATGAAATAATATATATATAATAATAAATATAATAATAATAAAAAAATAGGAGAAAGTAGGGGAATGGCGCTCACTTAAGGGAAAACATGAATAGCTAGTCAAATTTAGACCAAAAAATCAAAATTTCCGAAGTATAACTCCAAGCATTAGGAACAGTTTGCAATTAACTAATTTTCATAAAAGTTAAAAATTTTTTTTATCGTTTTATTTAAATAACCATTGAATGAGCGGTAATGCCCAACATAGTAGGGTAATTGCGCTCAGAGTTTGAATACAACATTTAAGTAAGACAAAAGTCACACATGTTGTTGTGTGGGCTGTTCACATCACTGCAGACTTTTTGCAACCACTTTACACATATTTTGCACACATATTGTGTTAGACATATAGTGGGCTACTTTTTTTAAATTTGGGTTTTTTGATTTTCACCACTTTTTTGAAATCGTAAAATTCTCCTTGTTTAATGATATATTAATTAAGGAGAAAACAGAGGAATTTTACCATTTCAAAAAAGTGATGTTAATCAACAAATTTGAATTTAAAAAAGTTGCCCACTGGCAACTCTTCTTCTGGAATTCCACGCGAGCGCTATTACCCGTTATCGCCATATTGGGTTTTAATGCATTATAATTGGCGTAACAATGCACTACAAAAATAAATAAAAGCATGAAACTACAGCTAAATGTATATATTTTGTAGACATAATGAGTAAATTAATATTTGAAAATAAGAGTGTGCGCTTACCTTCAAGTTAGATGTTGTACAATTTCATAATGAAACAACTTCAAACTCATAACGTGAGGACACAAAAATACTTTCTTGCCGACGGAGCCTAAATCTTTACTGGGAACTTATAGGATGAAGTTCACTAGGTGCCGGTACCGAAAGCACGTTTTCAATTATCTTCTGTTTAGAGATATTTGGTGAGCGGGATTACCCTTCTGAGCGTCATTACCCTACTTTCCCCTAATAATAAATATAATACCTTTGAAAATCAAAAGATATCTATCAAGTTCTTTTAACGTAACTTGACAAAAATCTCTAGTGTTAAGACGGCAGATGTTTGATTTACATATAGAATACCTAATACGAAGTTAAAAAACTAACATATTCGAACGAAAAAGCGACCAAAACTCCAAATTTAGAGAAGGTAATTAATAATCCACCGAACTGTCGCAGGAAATTTACAAAACAACAGTTTTAATATTTCCAATATTAAATTTTATTATAATATGAATAAAATACTTATCAATTAATTGATTAACAAATGGAATAAAGATATAAGATGATGGCAGAAATTTAAGAAACAAAAGAGACATGTGGATGTCTAATCGTCAGTTGGTAGGACACCGAACGTCGTTATTTCATATATCGACGGGCAAATTTGCTAAGAATAGGTCTACACTGCCTGTATAATATAATGGAATAATAAAAAAGAAAGAAAAACAAGAAAACCAGAGAAATATAGAAAATTTGTACTCACGTACCAGAAAAATATTTGGAGGCACTAATAAAATTTGCTGTTAGTCTGAACATCTCATAAATATTGAAAACGAAGCGCTCCGTGAAAAAAGGTCCCCCCCCCAAAAAAAATAACAGTCAACCAATTGGAATTTACTCTTGGAACGCGGCGACCCCTCCTGTGAGGAGTCTACTAAATCACTCGGACATTTAAATTCTATTTCGCACCACTTTTCCAAAAGTAAAATCTTTTACATATACTTTGACAACATTTGCAAGAAAAATATGCTACAAAATTTATTTTATTTTAAAAAGTAGTGGGAAGAGAATATAAAAACAGTCGTCTGTGGTAGACCTGTGTTTCCAGCATGCAATGGGTTAAGATAATTTTAATATAAACAGATGATGCATTAAGTAAATATACTGTCTATGTGACAGAGATCATGAGACAATTAAGGCCAGTTTCAAAAGATTTATTTTATTTATAATTGTATAGGAAGCTTTTTAGAAGAGTATTAAATTTCCATTAGGCAATAGATCAATATATTATTATGAGAATATATTAATATTTAATATGATTGAGTAACATGGCAATTAATGACAGTTACAAAATATTTCTTTTATCTCTAATTTTAGGCTTTTGAGATGTAAGCAAATGAAAAATAAATTTACATTTAGGCCATAAATCAACAGATTATTATGATTACAATAGAGTATAAAAGTTAAATGATATAATAAATTAATTAGGGGAAAGTAGGGTAATGACGCTCAGAAGGGTAATCCCGCTCACCAAATATCTCTAAGCAGAATAGAATTGAAAACGTGAGATCGGTACTGGCACATAGCGAACTTCATCCTAAGTTCCCAGTAAGGATTTAGTGCCCGTCGGGAGGAAAGTATTTTTGTGTCCTCAAGTTTTTAGTTTGAAGTTGTTTTATTATAAAATTCTACAACATCTAACTTGAAGGTAAGTGTACACTCTTATTTTCAAATATTAATTTACTCATTATGTCTTTAAAATATATACATTTAGCTGTACTTTCATGCTTTTATTTATTTTTGTAGAGCGTTGTTCCGCAATTATAATGCAATAAAACCCAACATGGCGATGACGGGTAATGGCACTCGCGTGGAATTCCAGAAAAAGTGTTGCCAGTGGGCAACTTTTTTTTAAAATTCAAATTTGTTGATTGACACCACTTTTTTGAAATGGTAAAATTTCCCTGTATTCGCCTTTATTAATGTTATTAAACAAGGAGAATTTTACGATTTCAAAAAAATGGTGAAAATCAAAAAAACAAAATATAAAAAAAGTAGCCCACGATATGTCTAACACAATATATGTGCACAATATGTGTAAAGTGGTTCCGAAAAGTCTGCAGTGGTATGAACAGCCCACACAACTACATATGTGACTTTTGTCTTACTTAAACGTTGTATTCAAACTCTGAGCGCAATTACCCTACCATGTCGGATATTACCGCTCAATCGATGGTCATTTAAATAAAACGATAAAAAAATTCCTAAAACTTCTATGAAAATTAGTTGATGGCAGACTGTTCCTCATGTTTTGGAGTTATACTTCGTTAATAAAATATTGATTTTTTTTGTCTAAATTTGACTAGCTATTCATGTTTTCCCTTAAGTGAGCGCCATTCCCCTACTTTCCCCTACTAAGTATACTAGGTGCTGATGATCTAATAAAATTATGAACAACCTTTACAGAAATGAGGAAAACAACACTTATGCCAGTCATTGTCAATCGGTTGCGGAGAAAAAGTCGCCGATTTCAACATTCGGACGCAGAGAAAAATAGTATTTGTTCCTCAGTCGCGTAAAAAAGATTGGGAATTTCGAATAACCTTCGCGGAAAATACGAGAATTTCGTCAAAAAGTTTCGGAAAAAAATCATGAATTTAGTCAAGGAAAAATTAGAGAATTTCGTCAAACAATCGCGAATTTGAACAATCGGCTGCGGGGAACAAAAACCAAAAAAAAAAAAAAAAAAAAAAAAAAACAATTTCAGCAAATTATGGTAGAAAAAAATCGCGAATTTCGCTAAAATATCTCGGAAACAAATAGCGAATTTCATCAATTGGTCGTAAAAAAAATTGTGAATTTGACAAATTTTCACGGGAAAAAATTGTGAATTCCGTGAAAAGAACACGGAGAAAATCGTGAATTTTGTCAAATGGTCGAGACAATCGGGAAATTCAATAGGTCACGAGATAATCAGCACACAAACATGACCAACAAGTCAGGAAATTTTCAAATTTTGTGATCCATAGGTATAAGAAATATTCACCAATGATTTTCTTTTAGTAAAAAATTTTCTGAATCATTTTTTGCCTTCCTCTTCAGCCTATGATATAAATTCCGCACAATTCAAAATCTGCAAAACCCTTGGTCTCAGGGAGAGTTTGCATTAGGTCGACCAACACAATTTTCCCCAAAACCGACACGATCCGAGCTGCGGTACATATCGAGGAGGGTTGAAGTTCCTTTTATTTTAGGGGGGGGGGGGGGTCACGTTTATTTTGACTCTTTGGTTATGGTCGGACCGTAAATAAAATATGGATTCATTTTCTTTCACTTTGGTTTCGGGTCTGAATATTTTGGGTTTGAGTTGCAGTTTGTCGGGCTAGAGTTGGGTTTCGGGTTAACGACTTTTGTCGGGTACAGTCCGATCCGCGCAGAACTCTAATATCAGACTGAAGAAATTATTAATAACGTACTGTATGTAATATGATTTAATAAAGCAAACGATTTGATAACGTTGTAATGATTGCAGTAAATATAATGTGACGCTAATAGTGCAAAATTAAAAATTCAAATAATTAAGAACTTGAATTAACAGCTTTCTTCTATATATATATAAAAAAAAAAACTCTCTTCTATATTTCGGGCTAACCGGGGAAATTCACCTAAACAATTCTAGCCCTGTGGGGGACGAGTTTTCACTTGATCATTTGGTATACAACTCAGAAGCAATTAATAGATTTTTTGTTACATATCTTTTTAAAATTAACCAAAATACTCATTGATGATAAATGTCCCACCTGCAGAATCTTGGAATAGCAAATTCTTAAGAAAATATATTTTTTAATTAATAGTTTCTGTGCCTAAAGTGTTTATTTATTACATGTGTTTTTAATATAATAAAATCTAAGAAAATATTTTAGCTTTTGAGCAAATTTTGAAAAAAACTTTTGAATCTGACCTGTGACGACAGATAATTTTTCTTAAATACCAAATTCCTTGGAAGGGGGGGGGGGGGAGTTCGTTGCTTTTAATACCATGAAGAATAATAATATGACTTTTGAAAGAAATTTGCAAGAAATTTAGAAGAATAATATGACATTTAAAGCATTTTTGAAACTGGAACTATACCTCTAAAGCTGGTTTAGGAATTAGTTAATGGACAACGATAAGTATGGATATACTGTATAGCTCAAACGATTTCAGAGATATCAATAGTTAACAACAGGTTGAATGAAGGAAATATAAAGTCATTTGACACATTGTATAAGTGATTCTCAAACGGCGTTTGCTGTGCTGCACACTGCTGCATTAGATGTGCTGGGATTTTTTAAAATTTAAGTTATAAAAAGATTTAGCATACGCAACGCTACTTTCGTATACAACATTACCTATATCGTGGTTTACTTTGTGGTGAGGTTTGATGCAAGGCTGCATAAAGCTAGATGTCTTGGAAGTTTATTTCAGCGTTTGTATACTCTTTTAAAGAATATGCAGTATGAAGTACTGGCATATTTATTAGTATAAAATTCTTAAAACTAATTTTGTTCCCTATATTATTCTTCTATTGTTTTTTAAGCTGGGATAATATCTAAGATTCTCTTCCTTCTGATCTAAAATTCAATAGTTTTTATATTTTTTTATCCCAGATAAAAGCCTTTTTATTCATGCAAATGTAATTTATCTTCTTCCTTTTCTGATCAATCTTTCAGTTGTCTGCGGTTTCCATATGTATGAAAAAGGGAAAACATATTCAGTTAACAATTTGATGTTCCCCAATTTGAACGTAATTCCATTAAAATAATAAAAATAATATTCTTATTTCCCATTATTGTAGGCCATCCGAGTCTTTGCGACGCTTCGCCACATCTGCTTGTTTTAAAGGTTGCCAGTTAATTTATTAATTTATCAATCGTCAAATCTGATAATCCGCTTGGAGGATTTCATTTTCAAATTTTAATATGAGCTTAAGCTAATGTAATTATCTTCGGGTGCCAAGACTCGATACTGAATAAATTATATCGGCAATGCTAAGTTGCCACTTCTTTTCTATTCTCTGAGAGTAAAGCTTTTTGGTTTATGTGCGGGGGGACAACTCACCGTAATTTCTCTTTTTGCATCAAATAAATTCTTTTTTCCATGGACTTCAATCGCTTCAAATATCTCACAATTCAGAATTACAGGAATAAGAATACTGTGGTTATCTATTTTAATATTGCAATGTGCACCCATTATGATTGTTTATGCAGTCGATCCGGCTATTTAATTCTTGCGGACTAGAAAATTGCATCATAAAGCAAGAAAATCAGAAAATAGGCCTCATCTTTAGATAAAGACCTTTAGAAAAAAATTATTCCTCCAGCAGGAAAAATGATAACATATAAAATGCAGTAGAAATGTTTATACATTTCTAGTACACATTACACAGACATAGGAATAATCTAGATAAAAATCTTATTGAATGAATTTTACATATTTTAGATTTTTTTTTCATTGTCATAAATGAAGTGTGCTGCAGAAACTTAATCATAGGTTTAAGTGTCCCTTGAGGTAAAAAAATGTTGAGAAACATTGCACTATTCCAAAGGGAGAAGATGATTTCAGTGAAAAAAGATCGAGAAACATAGCATTGCTCCAAAGGGAGTAGATGATTTCGGTGAAAAAACGTTGAGAAATATTGCAGTACACCAAAGGGAGAAGATGATTTCAGTGAGAAAAGGCTGAGAAACATTGCATTAAACCAAAAGGAGAAGATGAGTTCAGTAAAAAAAAGTTAAGAAACATTGCATTATACCAAAGGGAGAAGAGGATTTCAGCGAAGAGAGGTTGAGAAACATTGCATTACACCAAAGGGAGAAGACGATTTTAGTGAAAAAAGGTTGAGGAACATTTTATTACACCCAAGGAGAAGATTATTTTAGAGAAAAAGGTTGAGAAACTTTACATTACACCAAAGGGAGCAGACGATTTCAGTGAAAAAAAGTTTGAGAAACATTGTATTGCACCAAAGGGAGAAGACGATTTCAGTGAAAAAGGTTGAGAAATATTGTATTAAACCTAAGGGGGAAGATGATTTCAGCGAAAAAAGATTGAGAAATATTCCATTACACCAAAAGGGGAAGATGATTTCAACGTTAGAAGGTTAAAAAACATTGCATTACACCAAAGGAAGAAGATGATTTCAGTGAAAAAAAGGTTATGAAACATTGCATTACACCAAAGGGAGAAGATGATTTCAGTGAAAAAAGATTGAGAAACATTCATTATACACAAAAAAAAAAAGAAAAGATTATTGCAGTGATAAAAAATGTGCGGCGTTCTTATAAAAGGCCTAAAATAATGAAAAAAATGAATAATTTATAACTTTTTTGTTTATGCATATCAGCCCAATTTTTATACCGCATATTTTATTCCTATGCACGACCTTCAAACCCCACGGTATGAAAAAAAAAGTGTAGCACTTGCTTAACTCTACCTGTGAGATTAAAAATTAAATCCTTAAATTTATATTAATATTTTTAACATTTCTTTCAATTACAAATGTCTGCATGAAGTTGCCAAATGCTTTTTAACAAGATTTTGTTTCTTTTAGAAGTTCCGAAAACAATGGTACCTGAGCTGAAAAGAAAGAAAGAACAATAAGCCTGGCGGAATAATGAATCAAAATCATGATTGTTAAAATTACTGTATAACTGTTATTGAATATCTCAAGCATGTTTCAAGTAATGTTCATACCATTATCTCACGAAATAGTAACAATATAACTACAGAAGTTTTCATCGAAAACACGTTAAATATTTCTCTAAAACAATTTATCAATCTTTAATTCAGAGGTTTCGTTGAATAGTGTTCAATTTCTGTACAAAGCTAACACAATAAAAGCAGTATCATGAGAAAGATAAAAATTATCAGTAGAACAATTCTTCATTTTTCTTAGAAAAGCATGAACTATTATTATTCAATAAATAATTAAGAACACGCGTTTCCCATTGTTTGTTAGATAAAAAATAAAAATGAAAACTTCATGCTAGTGGCATTAAAGGGAACGCCTCATACAAATTAAAATGATCTGAGAGTTAGAACAAAAGGGAACAATCATAGTTATATGATATAATCACTGGGAACAAGAAAAACGGTTTATTTTACCGAATGTTAATTATCATACATAAAAAATTGTTGAGAAATAATTCGGTGCAAATGAGACTACTTCTTTTTCCTTTCCAAAAACCAGGCTTAGAAGTAGCTTGTCCTTAATGGTCAGTTAACCGTTGTTTCATTGTACTTTAAATCTGCATTCAGTTTTAAGAAATTATAATTTTTAATCATATTTTGGACATAAAATAATACTAATCCTTGTAACTAAATGGAAGCTAATCTAAAAAAAATCTAAAATTTAGATTGGATAGATACATAGGTTCTCGGTAGTTGAGACCTCATTAACGATATTTTACATTAAAATAAACAATACACGTAGAATTTAAATTCTCACAAATACCATGATTTTACTTGAATATTTATAAGCTGATAGTTAAAGCTCTTTAAGTTAGAGAAAACATTTGTGTATTTTAACTAGAGATTGACCGAAATTCGGTTTTATTTTCGTTTTCGGCCCAAAATCTGAGTTTCGTTGAAAATTCGTTTTCGCTGAAAGTTCTGAAGAAAATTTGGTCGGACCGAAACTATCTCTATTCCAAAAATCTCGTTTCTTCCTGCGGAAATTTTTAACATTTGCTCATTCATTTCAACTTTATCGGCTCAAATGAGACACTCTTTATTTATTGCTATGGACTTCACTGTTTATAATTAGCAGTCATCACTGACTCAAGATGTGAGTGCAAATTACGAACAAACAATGCATATATGATTAAATTTTGAAGATGCTTTTCACGTGCTCCTTAAAAGCTGCAGACTTAAAAGTAATAAAATTTTTTTAGTTTAAAACCGCAGAAATGTTTTGAATATTCTTTGAATAAGTTCTAGTATAACAGATGATCATTTACAAAACTCATTGTAAAAGATAAATTGAGGTTATGTATACCTAAAACATTTCTTACTTAGATAAAATTTGTATAAAAAGAATAATTCTGTGTCGTTGATGAATTAATTACATTTTATTTTATATGAAAATAAAAAGTTTTGGTCAGAGACTCAGAGAACCAACTTGGGCCACACATATAATTAATTAATAATTATGTATATTTATGTATGTATTAATTACTTAAAATTTTTTTTGACATTTTGGTTTTCGTTTGCGGCCAAAAATAGGAAGCTTACTAAAATTCGGTTTCGGTCTTAAAAACTTGTTTCGGCCGATCCTTAATTTTAACGATTTTCTCTTAATTTAGCAGTGAAATACTAAATCTGACTGTTAAAAACAATTTTTTTTCTTGTAAAATAACTATGTATTTTATTGGCATCTTAGCTGATTTTTTCTGAAAAATCATCCATCTTTACAGTAATAGATAATACATGATACACTGACGAATAATAGATTTTACGATATAGTAACAACGAAAGAAAACAATTGCAGATTTATATTATAATAACTACCTAAAAAATCGGTTTATTTTACTGATTGTTAATTGCAGGCGAACTCGTTTAATACGATCACAACTAAAACGAGCGCACTGTTAAAATGTGCAACTTGTACGTTAAGAATGTTTCATAATTTAAACTATAGGGTGAACCAAAAGTCTTGCCCTGATTATAATAATTCATTACAAATTAACTGTTTGCAATTTGTTGTATCATTGGATAGGTGTAGTTTTAGTAGTTTTTTTTAGTAGTTTTCCTCTTCGGTGGATTGGAAGGGATGGACCAACACCCTGATCTCTGATACTCTCCAGATTCTAATCCTCTGGATTTTTTTTTTTTTTTTTTTTTGTGCTATATCAAGGACAGAGTCTTTGCCACACCAATTGCTGACGTCGAAGAACTGAAGACTAAAATACAAGCTACTGTGTATACTGTAACAGAAGGCATCTTAAAGAACACTTGGCAGGAACTACAATACCGCTTAGACATTCTCCGAGCTACCAAGGGAACATACGCTGAAATTCACTGAGGTACGTGGTCTTATAAAATTTTTTTTTAACAGTACTTACAATGTATCCAAACAAACATATGTCTAATTATAATAGTTTGATCACGATAAATATTTATAATCAGAGCAAGACTTTTGGTTCACCCTGTATATTAAGATTTTTACGTCTGCAAGAGGAGGAAGGATCACGGTTAAGGTATCTGCGTACGTGCGGAGAGCTTTTTTTTTTTTAATGTACAATATTGAATAAACAAATACATTTTTAGTTAAGTTGTAATACAGAAGGAGGAAAAAACATAAAATCTTAAAAATAACTTCATAATATTTTTAAAAAATTAGGCTCTTTTGCCATTTTTTTGGCAAAATTTCATGCTTACTCCAGACAACGTACACTCAATTCAGGTAAATATATTTTAATTACCTTTGTACTATACAGGTTGTCCACTCTCAACTGTGTCCAATGGCTAATTCCTAAACCGTTAGTCATAGACATACAGTTACAATTACAAAAATGTTGGAGGTAAAGAAATATTTTAAAAGTGATTTGGTTCAATACAAACATTTCTTAAAAAATTACGAAATTTAAATTTTTATGCGATCCCCCGGTCCTATAAGTTATATTTAGTAAAATTTCCCTGTTACACTGACAAGTAAGACAAAAAAAGTCCCATTCATATAACGCTAAAATTGAGCGAGTTATGAAATTTAAAAAGGCATGACTTATGCCACTTTTCTGCTCTGAAAACAAATGAGTTCGGCTTGGCATTGAGGGATCACATACCAAGTGCTCGAAGTATTCGAAGATCTTATTTCACGTGTATCTGCGCTTTGAAAACAAATGTACAAGTATTACGATTAACATTTATTAAGTTTCAGATTGGATAAAATAACATGTGTTTTATTAAGTCAAATTACTCTACGATTAAAATTGACCGAGTAATAGCTGTTTAAAGTTGGAGCATATTTTCTGCTTCAAATTAGGGGTTATTCACAAATTTAGTAGAAATATAATTTCGTCAGATATATTAAAAAAATGGTTGAAAGTAAAATTATCATTGCTATATAAATTTGAAATCTTTAATCATTCCGACATATTAATGCATACTATACAATTTGTAATAAACATATAAGGAAAAAAAAAACAATTTTTGTTAAATAAAATTATGAAAATTAACAGCCTCAATTCTTTATCAAATGATGCATATTTTAAAATGTTATTAATTTACACTAGCCTGCAAAAGTTCGGTTATGTCATGTTTTTTAGCTTTTGATTATTTATTCTTATGTATTCTGTACCGCTGAATCCGAAAATGACCTTCACTTTTTACCATCACGTAAATTTTTTTTGCAAATCGTAAATTTTAGAGTTAAAAAAAGAAAAAGTAGCGAAAATTTGATACTATAAATAGATGTGATTGTTGTTTTTACATTTTTATAACTGATTTTTGTGTATTTTTTACCGCTCAATCCGAAAATGACCTTCATTTTTAGCCATAACGTCAGGATTTTTCGCAAATAGTAAATTTCCAAGTTCAAATTTAAAATTGAACATCCTCCCCCCCATCGGACCCCTCAGCTGTTTAGCTGTAAGAATCCCAGTATAAGACAAAATAAAAAAATGAATACATTATTGAATAAAATAAAGTAAAGAAAGTTTTACATCTGTTTTATAGTATCATATTTTCGCTATATTTTAACTTAGACGTTTACGATTTGCAAAAAAATTCTAACGCGATGGGTAAAATTGAAGATCATTTTCAGATTCAGTGCTAAAAAGTAAATAAAAATCAATTATCAAAAGTTAAAAAACACAGCGATCTCCTCTATTTTATAGTATCTGATTTTTGTCGTTTTTTAACTTTGACAATTTATGATTTGCGAAAAATTCTGACATGATGGTTAAAAATTAAGATAATTTTCGGATTCAGTACTAAAAAATACATAAAAGTTAAAAAACACAACCATCGCAGACTCGCAGTCTTATTTTATCTAATCTAAAACTTTTTCTAAAACTTCTTGGCGGTAATCTATCCGAAATTTTTTGTGTTATCTAGTAAGATAAGTATAAATGGTAATCACGGAAAATCATAATAATATTAGATTGTCATCGGATTTACGTCAGTATGTAAAACTTAATCTCGATCGGATATTTGAAATTGAGTTAAAGTTCGAGTGCAGATTTTGAACTGGAAAAACATACATACGATTGTTGAAGTTAAATAAAAACTAATAAAAACTATAAAATATAATATAATTTTTGTTAAAAGAAATCATGAAAAGAAACAGTCTCAAAACCTTTTAAAATAAAACATATGTTAAAATACAGTTTTTTTTATACAAGATACACATGAAATAAGTTCTTTGAATACTTTAAGCACTTGGTATATGACCCCTCAAAACATGGCCGAACTCACTTGTGTTCAGGTGTAGAAAAGTGGTATAAGTCATGCATTTTTAAATTTTCATAACTCTGTCAATTTTAGAGTTACATGAACGGGACTTTTTTTGTCTTACTTGTCAGAAAATTTTACTAAATATAACTTGCAGGACCGGGGGGCCGTATAAAAATTTAAATTTCTTAATTTTAAGAAAAATAATTTTATTCACTCAAATCGCCTTTAAAATATTTCTTTATCTCATTTAAAACATTTTTGTAACTGGAACTATACGTCTATGACTAACGGTTTAGGAATTAGCCATTGGACACCGTTGAGAGTGGACACCCTGTATACTAATATTATACTTACCTGTACACTGAACTAGGAGTTTTACAATATCTGCAAAATTAACTGAAATATTTTAAACTTTGTCAACAAACTGTTAAAAATTATGTGGCGATGTCTAAAATCAACTAGAAAAAACTGTTGTTTATAAAATATAATCGCTGACAACAAGAAAGTGCGGTTCATTTTATTAAATTTTAACTATCGCATATAAAAAAATATTGAGAAATAACTCAGGAAAAACGAGATTATTTCCTTCTTCTTAATAATTTTTCTTTTAAATGAATTTTTCTGTGATTATATTAAAGATACAAAACTAAAACGCAAATCCCAATTTGTTTATCTCGATCCTTAATTAATTAATTTTTAAAGCATTGCCAAAATGAAATGAAAGATCTACTTTTAGCACTTTCACTCATATTATGATATTATCATAATTATTTTAAACATCGGTTTCACCATCTTGAAATTTTATAGCTCAAAAGAAATATCATAATTACTAAAGTATTATGTTTAATTATACTCTTAATTAGCTAAACATACTGGATCTAAAATATTGCTTCACTGTTTGTCAGAGGAAGAGAATAGAGATTAACAAAGTATTTTACTTAACATCTATTCGAAGTTTTCTTTTAAAGTAATAAACTAAAGGTCTGTAAAATAATTTTAAAAATATTCTACGTAAAGTTATTTTCACTAATGATAGAAGTCAAAACTATATTCTATAATTTTCTCAATTTATTTAATTGACGCCCAAAAAAAAAATTTCTAGAGAGCAAACCGGTTTGGTAAATGAAAGTTTTAAGTTAATGGAACTTTTCTTCTTTTTGATGCAAGCTATTACCAGAAATTTTTGTCAATTTTCTGTCATAACTTTAACACAAATAATGTGTGTTTCCAAATAATCATTATATGTTATCTACGCTTCACAGAAAACTTTGCTTCAAAACAGTCAATTATTCTTTAACATTTACAATTATGGTTTGCAAGCTTATATTATTTTATAATAGATTAAATGCAGCATGTGAAAAACAATTATTTTAAATTTATTTAAAGATTAGTTTTATCTGAAGTGTGCCGATTGTGCTTCACGCATATTAAATATGATTACTTTTTGGTAAATCGTCAAACATAATATTGCAATTTTCTGTAATTTTCATCTCAGTTTAAATTCTTCAGGTTCAAGGGGTAAAAATGCATCAGCAATATTCATTTAGTTGTTCACCTTTGGTAGTATCGTACTTCTTCAGTTTTAACTTGAAATCGCGTGGGGCTCATTAAATTAAAGGAAAAGACAACAAAACAAAAGTAAATAAATACTTCACAAACAGTCATAATTTTTTTTCCATTGAGTCCATTAATAAACTACTATCACTCACATAAATACTCTCAGTTGAAGATAAACATTTTCAAATAATTTTCCTTATCTCAAAAACTGATTTTAATAATATAATCTTCACACTGAAAGATATCGGTAATTTTGATGAAAAACATAGGATGCACGCGATAAATTGGCAGCTCCTTGTTTCACGTGTTTCTTATATATTTTTAAATGCTATTTTTTTAACATTTTCCAACAAGGTTGAAAAATATTTATGACTTTGGTTTGTCTGTCCGTATGGCCGTCTGTCGCGCTTTAACTCCCGTAAATATACTCGGATTGTTCTGAAATTTTGGTGGATATTGACGTTTACCATAACACATTCCCTATTTCAAATGAAGTTTGTAGCACGTTCAGTTCATTTACAGAGACAGTCAAAAGTTTTCCGTTACATTAGAGCCTATGGGAAGAAACGTTTAAAAGGAATTTTAATGATGTTACACGCATCTAAACATAACAAAATTGATATGCATTTATGAAGTGCACTAAAACATGCATTCTGTATAATGTGCGGTGCAAAGAATAGTTATTATTCTTTTACTGGGCTACACAAAAGAATTCCGTTACATAATGGTATTGGGATTAGGAATATGATATTGAGAGGGTGGGGGAAATTGTTTGCGGCGTATTTTAATTATGTTAAACTATTTCACATATAATGAAATTGATATACGTCGCTGAGGTTTACTATAAATTATTTCATGTATATTACGAAGTGCATAGCATTTACAGGGGCACACAGAAGTTTTCCGAAAGTATATTGCGTCAGGAGTACTGTACATTAACGCACTCTAAACCGAAATGTCTTAAATTCAGACACTTAAGTGTCTGAAACAGAGTGTTCAATTTTCAGACATTTTAAAGTGTCTTAATTTTTAAGACACTTTATCCGTCTTAATTTAAGAGATTTCAAACGTCTGAATTGCATCCATGTTTGACCACTTCGACAGACATTTTTTCACCTTTTGTTTTTTTTTTCTTTTGTAAGCGTTATACACTGTAAAAAAATATATATCCCTTAAAATATAGAAATTGTACTGCCACTCCAGACTCCAGTACTATTTACATATTTTAATGGAAATTTCCTGATGTAAATTCCAGAAAAAATTCCATTTATTTTGCATATTTCTGTATTTAAAAGATAAAAAATACAATTATTCTTAAATGAACCATTTCACCAACCACTTTCTTTTAAAGTGCATATTACATTTGATTTTTATATTCAACATAAACTACTGTGATCTGTGAACGCTTACCCTAGACGGGGATCGAACCATTACCATCGACCATACCATCGGTCAGCAGAATAGCGCGCTATCCATTCGGCCACAGGTTCTGCAATTGCGGTTTGAAATAATGTTATTTATCAAGCACACAAATGTATTTTAAGTAGCAGAAGCTTTTTTTCCACTCTAGAATAATTTTGAACATTTTATGCAATTTCTTAGAAATTTGAATATGTGGCATTTTAATTTCAGTTTTATTTTAACAAATGAGGACAAAATGTCTGGGGTTCAACCGTAACAATCATGTTAGCTGAATTCGAACCAGAACGAAAGCTAATTTTTAAGTTTCGATGAAGAGAAACGAGTGTATTTTTACTTTCTTCTATCTTTACAAGAAGAAAGTATTGGATTCATGAAAATTTTCGAATTCCGGTTTTCGACGGATTTACACGTTTTAGAGGTCAGATAACCCGAAAAACATGTTTTTACAAAATGTCTGTCTGTGAGTCTGTCTGTCTGTCTGTGTGTCTGTGTGTGACATAAATTTTGTGGGCGCTCTATCTCAAGAACTAATGCACGGAATTTAATAAAAATTCATATTCAGTTAGTCCCTGATACAAATTGATGCTGATTAGTTTTTGGTGCAAATCGCTCAACAGGTGGCGCTGCTATGCAGCATTTTTTATGATTTCCGAAATGGCTCTATCTCAAGAACTAATGCACGAATTTTCATGAAACTTCAGATTCAGTTAGTCCTTGATATGACTTGAAGCTGCATCAATAGCTCTATCTCAAGAACTAATGCACGAATTTTCATCAAACTTCAGATTCAAGTACACCTTGATAAATGTTGATATTGATTATGTGGTTGTGTAAATCGCTCAACAGGTGGCGCTGTTATGCTGCATTTGTCATGATTTGCGCAATAGCTCTATCTTAGGAACTAATGCACGGATTTTCCCCAAACTTCATATTCAGTTAGACATTGACATATGTTGATGATAATTAGGTTCTCGTGTAAATCACCCAATAGGTGTCGCTGCTATGCTGCATTTTGATGGATTTACACGATTTCATGGACAGTAATATCTCAAGAACTAATGCACGGAATTTCATCTTTTTAGAATCCTCATGAAGAGCATAGATGCACTGTGATAATGAATTTTGAAGTATTGACAAGTATGAGATAGAAGAAAGTTTTGTGATGGCCACAACATACTAGTTTCTCGTAGTTTCACCTGTTCGTTTGATGTAAATTGAAAATTGTTTAAATTGATTCATCAATGTTAAATTTATAAATCCCGCATTCCATAAGAGATTTTTTTTTTTGAAAAGTGTTCTTTCAGTTTGTTTTTATGTTTTTTCATAGTTTTATAGTTTATATCCGAGTAAATAAAGCAGCATGATGTTTTATTTTTAAAATAATACTGTGTAAATAATATATATATATATATATATATATATACCGGATGTCCTAAAAAGGACTGACTGATTTTAAAATTCAATAACTTGCAAACGGTGACAGATATTTAAAAAATTCTTGCAGGAGGGTTATGCATGAGGTCAAAAGTTTTTTTACAGTGATTTTCGATTTTAGTTCGAATTACAAACAATAGATGGCGCTACGATCAATATACGCTAAATTCGACAGGCTCGATTTTTGGTCCTTCGGGAACCATCCAATACATTTTAATCTCCTTTTTCCGCATGGAAGAAGAGATCGGCCAAAAAATAGAGCCTGTATTTAGCGCCTATTGCTTACAGCGCCATCTATTGTTTGTAATTCGAACTAAAATCGAAAATCAATGTAAAAAAAAAAACTTTTGACCTTATGTATAACCCTCATGCAAGAGTTTTTTAAATATCTGTTACCGTTTGCAAGTTATTGAATTTTAAAATCAGTCAGTCCTTTTTAGGGAACCCGTTATATATATATATATATATACATATATAATATTAGTAAATAAAGTACTGTACTAAATTCTAAATTGTTAAAAATTATCATCACTCTTATCGTTAATATATATATATGTATATACAAAAAATATTGCAGTTTCTTACGAAATTTTATCTAATCAATTTACAAATTCGACCTACGTAAAATTCAAGTTACGTATAAGTTTGCGAAACGCATTACTCATATAAATTGGGGGATACTTGTAATTACAAAAAAAGTTCGATTACTTGATAACTTTTTAATCACACGAGATGGAGCCACCATTTATTCTTGATAATTTTCTATAAGATGTTTGGTGTTTGGAAAATACAGAAATTTTAATTCATTTTTGTTCTTAAACACATGAAATTGGCCGGTGATTTTATTCAGAAACTATGTGATCGAAATTAGTTTTCCATTTTTTTATGAGTAAATTACCTATCGAATTATAAGCGACCAAAAAAAAGTGTGAATTAGCGGAGTATCTAAACATCTCATTTCGGAAAGGAACGCTGAGATAAGTAAAAATTTCTAAAATAGAACACAGGAAACAAAAAAAAATTCCTCTTTAAACAGGTTTTATAGATTAGGTAACGCATCTATTATGCAATGAAACTTTTTAATCATAAGGGACTGGGCAAAAATTCGTTTTTAGCAGGTTTTTGTCTTAACAATTTTAAATTTATGGTTATACCGCATTTTTTTAAACGGACCACTTAAAATTATCTGCTAAATGCATTTCAGTAAATAGTAAATAAAACTTAAGTAAACCTCTGTATAACGGAAACTTGGCTGAAATGAAAAATTTCATGGTTTCTGCGAAGGAACACCACTTTCTAAGATGCATGCCTTTTGCTAAATTTTTGTGATTAAACATGACATTTTCTATAAATTAAGAAGGGGGCTGTGGCCTCATCTGCCCACCCCTTAGATACGCCTCTGATTTAAAAATAAATAAATAAATCTTGTCTAATATACGTGAGTTAGAAAGTAGGGAATGAAATATATGGGTTTATCCTTGAAATATTATATTTTTTCTTTTAAGGGTGTTCTCAAATCCAAAAGGGCAACTTTCTGACATAAGTTGTAATTTATTTTTTTCAAAAATGCATGAAACTAACTGAGCTGTTTTTCCATTTTTTTGCAAACTCAACAGATCTTTCAAAAAATAATGTCAAAGTGAGCGTTTTGAACCGAATTTCCGCGCGAAGGAAGAAAGAGACTCAAGAGCGGACGAAAAACGCGTCTGTCACGTGATCAAAATTCTTTATAACTCAATAGGTAATTGATTTATCAAAAAATGGAAAAAACAGTTGAATTCCAAATCGCTTCCATGGCCAGGCTTTCCAATTTTATACCTTTCCGTTAAAAAATGAATTTGTAAATGTGTCAAAACGTTTTACCCTTGTTGAGCAGAGTACTTAAGAACAGCCTTAAATAGAACTTTTTAAATACAGAAATACGCAAAAAATGGAAATTTTTCTGGAATTTACGTAAAAAAATTTACATTAAAATACGTAAATTTGTGTCTCAAATGGCAGTACACTTTCCATATTTAAACGAATATTTTTTACTGTGTATAAAGCTAAAAAAAAAAAAAAAATAAAAACGGTTGCCTATTGCCGAACATGCAGGTTGATCAAAGATGGATGCGATTCAGACGTTTGAAATGTCTTAAATTCAGACACATACACGTGTCTTAAAAATTAAGACACTTTAAAATGTCTGAAATTGAACATTCCATTTTAAGACACTTATATGTCTGAATTTCAGACATTTTAGTTTACAGTGTTTATCATAGTAAAACATAGCAAGACACTTAAGTGTCTTAATTTTAGACACTTATGATGGCTGAAATTTCATATTCAGACACTTAAGTGTCTGAATTACCTTTTCAGTCACACATGTGTCTGAATTTGACGCCTTTATTTGCAGTGCGGTGATTGCTGGAAATGCATTTTTAATTATGATATGCGCTTTTATGTTTCACTATAGTATTTATGCATACTGTATGGTGTGTATAAATGCTATAATTCATATACAGGGTTACACAAAATAATTCATAACTGTTACTGGGTATGGGCGCAAATTGGTTAAAGGTGATTTTTAAATGTGTTATACATTTTTACGCTGAACTGCATTAAGTTTATTAAAAAAAGTTTATAGAATATAGCTAAAATAATATACAAGGTCACGCAAAGATTTGGATACATATCGTCAATGGGTGATAATTTCTGAAAATGTGACTTCAGTAGTTTTAAGAGTGTTTTAGTTTGAATTAAATTTTAGCTAAATAGTACCGTGTAATAAAGGTACTAGGTAAACTACAGGGCTGTACAAAAGTATTCAAGTATTTTTTCAATTTATTGTATAAATTGATGAAAGAGAAATTTCAACCTGTTATACGTTTTCTTGCTAAACTAAATTTTCCCATTATACGGTACATATATCAACATACAGATCAATTGCAGGGCTGTTAAAAAAATGGAATAAATATCTGGCTATGGGCAGTAATTACTGGAATGAGATTTTTAAATGCTTACTTAGTTATCTTATTTACCTTATTTCCTTAAGTAACGAAGTTTAGTTAAAGATTTCAAAGAGTGTTGGAAAGTGTTTCATAATCTATGCTGTACGTATGATTTTTCTTACTTGTTTTTTAATCGTTGTGGTTTAACATTATTTTTAGAGGTGCTTTTGGCTCATAGTGGCCTCCAAGGATGAATCGCCAAGCGACCAAGATTTATAGCAAAATTATAAAACATATATGGCATTAAATATTCAATGCCACGAAAGTATCAGCTAAAATGAAACATTTTTCTTTTAGCCTATGCGTTAAGAAAGATGTACTTATATTCTTAGGGCGTTGATCTACAATTATGGTCAGTTGTGCGCGGAAAGAGTGAAATCTTTATTTCTGGGTTTTGAAAATTCTCAGAAGTGTGTGCTGAATAACTGCAGAAAAATAGTATCTGGGTATTTGGTGAGGAGCCGAAATCTATCACTTCTAAATTTCTTTAAATTTATTTTCCTTTGAAATTTTTCTTTTGAATGTATGACTGGTTTGAGACAGAACTTTAGAAAAATTTGAAGAGCTCAGCTGATAAAGATGGTAAGTGACGCAATCATCGTTTTCAGAAAATGAGTTGTAAAGTTCCAAATAAATCGGACCCGGTTAAGACGCGTTTCAAGGGACTGGACAAAAATCGCGTATTAAACGGGATCGCGTATTACACGTGATTTGCATAATGTTGCAGGAACTGAGCTTATTTACACAGCTTATTGTCTAAATGGACTTTAGAGCTTTCATTTATATGTTTACTATTGAAAATTCGGGTTTTTCTAAGCATATTTAGATTACAATTTAACTGAGTTCAAGTTTAATTCATGGTTTGTTTTTATAGGACTAACTGGAATGATAATTGAAACTAAAAATGAATTCAAATATGGTTGTATTGTCGATTAATATGTTGCAACTAAAAATAATGGAATAAATTACAAACAAGTACAATTTTCCTGATAGCTATTTTTTTTTTTTTTTTTTTTTTTTTTTTTTTTTTTTTTTTTTTTTAAGCACAAACAAAAAAAAGTCCTTCCGGCCAGTGACGGGAGGAAGAGGTAGCTTTCATATTCCTTATTTTTAAAAAGCAAGCTTATATTATTCAAGCACATGAAGCTCAATTTAGTGGACACCGATTATAGAAGATTCCATACTAATTTTTATCAATACTAAATCATTATGAACGAGAATTTCGTGAAATCAGTCAGCTTTATCCAAGCTGCTTTTATTTAAAATAACTTATATTTGGTTGCCAAATTCGGCGATATCTTCAAGTTCCTGCCATTTTAAGACAACATGGTGGATGAGGCTAACGAGTGACCTTAGTAAAGCTAACGAGACCTTAGTAATTCCTGCGCAAATGCTCACTCACATCGGAATCAGTTGATACATACAAATGCTGTCGCCAGCAAAAAATCAGATTTTTCGAAAAGTCACCCACATTAGAAATTGAAACTGCTATATCTGAGCCATTTTTTAAGATAAAGACAAGACAAAAAATGCTCCGGAATCCTTATATCATGGTCAAATACTTAAAGAAAGAAACCTTTTTCAATTTCTAATTTTTTTGCACCTCACTTTAAATATAATTTCTTATTTAATTTAATGGCTTCCATTTTGAAACAAGATGGCTGATGAAGCTGGCCAGCGAACTTGATCGAGACATTACGATATACTATCCACATGTCTTCTTGCATCGAAATAGGTTGATAAATACGCTTGTTATCATGTGACAAATATCAGATCGTTTCAAAATGTCAGCCATGCTAGAAATTCAAAGTGCTATAATTCAACCATTTTTTAAGATATAGACGAAACAAAAACTGCTCCGGAATCTTTGTATCCAGGTCAAAGACATAAAAAAAATCTTTTTTATTTTTCACTTTTTTGATAACTCATTTAAAATTTAAAATGTTTTTAAAAAATTTAAATGGCCGCCAATTTGAAACAAAATGGCGGATGAAGCTGGCCAACGAACTCGGTCGAGACATTGGTACTTATTATGTATACACCAAGGTACATCCAAATCGGTTTATAAATACGCCTGTTATCGCGTGACAAAAGTCAGGTCGTTTCAAAATGTTAGCCACGCTAGAAATTCAAAGTGCTATAACTCAGCCATTTTTTAAGATATAGACGAAACAAAAACTGCTCCGGAATCTTTGTACCAAGGTTAAACACACAAAAAAAATATTTTTCAATTTTCAATTTTTTGGTACCACGTTTCAAATTTTAATTTTCTTAAAAAAATTTAAATGGCCGTCATTTTGAAACAAGATGGCGGATGAAGCTGGCCAACGAACTCGGTCGAGGCATTGGTATGCACTATGTATACACGAAGTTACATCCAAATCGGTTCATAAATATGAGAGTTACAGTGTGACAAAGAACAGATATATATATATATATATATAATAAATCTAAGAATAAACAATCTACTGCAGAAATTCACTATTTCCACAAACATAATTTTAAAAATACAACAAGATCAATATTAAAAATTAAAAAAAAAAAAAAAAAAAAAACAGACCGTTTATTTCTGGAGTCTTCATTCATGCAATTTTATAATACAGTTTATCCATATGGGCTCAATACTGAAGTATTCAATAGGAATATTAAAGTCTTTTCATCTAATAATATAACTGATTATAATCCAATTTATCCTACACTGAATCATAATTTAAATCGAAGAACAACACGTAACAATCGCGGTGGATGTTCTTCATCAATTAATATTTAAAAAAATGATATTATTAAACAGTTAAATAAACTTCATAATAAATATTTAATTGATTACAAATGGATTTTAGTTCGTAAATATATCTTTGGAAAAAAAAAGAAAAAGCTTGCACAATATTTAAATATATTTCTCAGTAAAACTTTCTCAATTCATTTTTCAGATATATTTTTAGATCTTATTATGACTAGAATCAATCAATTTAACATTAATTTACAAAAAAAAAAAAAAAAAAAAAAAAAAAAAAAAAAAAAAAAAACCTAAACTTATAAAAATACAAATACACAAATGCTAATTACTTATACAAATCAAATATACAATAAAATTAATATTAATTCTATTATAAATAACAAACACTGTAAATTTCCTATTAAAAATATTCAAATATCTAGAACATTTAAATATCCAATTCCTTTAGGAAGAAAGATTTTTAATTATAACTCTTTTTCAAAAAATACATCTGATACAAGTACTTTCCCTTGTAAATGTAACGACCCCTCACTAAAGCAATACATTAATAAAGATCATGGTCATATTATTACGGGTAATCTTAATATTGTAAAAGATTTTACATTAAGAAAATTAATGGGATATGGTACTAAATTTAGACTTCCATCCATACTTAATTTAAAATCAATTCTAAAGTAATTTACATATGATATTGATTTATTTATATATAAAATTTCTGTTTATTACAATAAACCTATTGCTTATTTTAATCAGTGGAAAATACTGGTATTTGAAAAGTTAACTCATGCTCTTAAGACAAATGCATCAAATCTTGTTAAAGTCAATACCAAACGCATTTTCCAACAGGTTAAATATATTCAAAAAGATTTTTTAATCACATATATTGATAAATCCCCTAATAATTATACAATTATATGCAAATCATATTATCACCATCTTCTTACATCTTGTATTTCATCAAATAAGTCTTTCCAAAAAACTAATGATGATATTATTGTTAACAATCATAAGATTAGTGCTTTTTATAAACTACTAAATTTTACTCCTACTAGCTTCAACTATCCATATTTAGTACTCATTCCTAAATTTCATAAAACACCACTTAAATTCAGAACAGTTACAACTGGTTGTAATACATATAATAATTACGCAAACAATATATTATTAAAAATTCTGAGTCAAATTTATAACCTAACAACAGAAATTGATAATAAACATTGTATAAAAAACAGTTATCAATTAGTAAATGTACTTAAAGACATTAAATATGTTAAAAATATTCGTACATATGATTTCAAAGATCTTTTTAATAATATAAATCTTAAAGACTTGCATAATATAATTAATACACTATTTAAAACATGTAAAAATAAATTAACTCTTCCTTCATATATGGATTTAAAATATTTTCGTACTCTTACTACGTACCCCCCCCCCTCCCCTGTTTTGTAATGCACACTTGGAATTTAAAACATTAAAATTAGTATGTGCATAATAAACATACTATTTTACAATATTGTGGCTTGACTGATATTAATCTTAATTTACTTACTATTTACTATTTAATAAATAATTAAAAATAATTATAAACATTCTAATTGATGATAAGTGATTATTACTGATATTTAAATATGATTTATTAATTTGCTCTTTTTGCGTTTTAAGATTAGATGAAATAGTTATACTGTTACATTAGGAATTTACATTATTACAACAGATGGCAGCACTATAAAATTTTTTTTTCAAGTTGTATTTGTTCTTTAAATAGTTACGCAAGATGGCAACACTAAATAATTATTTATTTAGGTTTAAATTAGTTTGTTGCCATTTCATTTATTATATTTTAATATTTCTCTAGGTAATTAAACGCTTAAATTTAAATAATTTTATTCTATATATTTTTAGTAATAATTTATTATAGAATATTTTTGTGCACCTAATAATTTTTATATAATAATGACGATATGTCGTTTTATTTTTATTTGTCGTTGTGTATTTTTCGGAACACTATGTAGTTTCGCAACCGTAAGAATTCATTTTAAATGTAAAAATAAATCGGCGGGACATTTGCTGTGATTAATTTGCTACTTGTTCATGGTTTAAAGTGGTCTTTGAAATTCTATATCTTGGTATGTCTTCGAATTTAATTGTTTCTTTAAATTAAAATTGTTTATTATTAAGGATCTTGTTATGATTCAATATTTTATATTATTAAATTTACTTGTCATGGGATTTTTAAGCCTTTTTTAATGGTGTGTGGTCGATTGGGTGCATCAAGAATCTATTTTTAGCTTATGCTGGATTCTTGTACAGAAATCGACTATGCTTTTGCTTATATTGGCGTTTTATGTACCCCTGATGAAGTGAAATGCTATATAAGTTTCCGGCTCCATCCTTCCTTCCACTTGATCTATTCTCTGTTTACAATATGTCTTTTAAGTGTTCAACAATTTTTGGCTGGTTTCTTGTTTCATAAGTCTTTAATAATTTTTTTTTTCAAAAATATTTTGGTGGTTTTTCATATGTAAATATGGATTAATCGTATGCAATGTGCTGGCTATTGGTGGATTTTGCTTAATTAATATTACATGTATAGGGTTCCATCTGTATTTTGTATAATGTTAGAGTTATAATTTGCTGCTAAATTTATTAAATTAATTATTGTAATAGGAATAGATGATGATTTGTAATTATATTATAGCTATATATATATATATATTAACTTTTGAACTGAGGGTGGTTTCGGGATCTGGGGGTCATGATCGATGAAAATATACCAAAATTTTTTTAAATCGCTTTCCTCCGAACGGCTGCAATAGGTAGCTTTTTGTAATGAAAGCTACCTAATATCAAATCTTTGAAATCTCCAGTTATTAAATCATACTTAGTACTAGTGATAATTACACCCTTATAATCAGTTCATAATTTATAATATAATGAGAATAAACAATCGTTATTTGAATCGTTATATCAAACTTTGTGATCGAACTGTTTTTTCCGTTTTCTTGTAAACCCAATAGATCTTCCAGAAAATGTTGACAAAGTTGGAATTTTGAACTGAACTTCCGAACGATAGTAGATAATCCAGACAATAAGGGGAGAAAAATGCCGTGTCACGTGATCAAAATCGCTTATAACTCAATCGGTAATTTATTGATAAAGAATTGGAAAACACAGTTCGATTCCAAATCGCTTCCATGCTCAGGCTTTCCAATTTTATATCTTTCCGTTAAAAAATGAATTTCTAATTGTGTCAAAACGTTTTGCGCTTATTGAGCAGAGCAGTTGAGAACAGCCTTAAACGTGATTTTCCCCCCAAGGAACTGGAATACTATCGCGTATTAAGTGGGATCGCGTAATAACCGTTCGCGTATTAAACGTGTTGCGTTTATTGTCAAATGTCTCCTTTATCATTTAAAATCTCTGTGAGTATTAAATTTTTTTCAAATAATAATTTAACAGGACCGCTGATTATCTTCAATCATATGATTAACTCATTTTTAGCCTCCGGTACGGTAGGCTATTTCTTTCTCCCAGCTTATTTTGTGTATAAAAAATAACGTTACCTTACAGAAGCTATAGCCGTAAAACAAAGCATTACGATTAAATATCTTTAGCAATTTTTTTAACTTCTAAGCATCGCACATTTTCAATTTTTATGCCGTCGTATTGAAAAAAAAAATTATTTTAAATGCATTTTGTTTGAAAACTGTATCTCCATTTATTTTTGAAATCTAAATTTTTTTGTAGTTTTTGGAGCCATTTTCTTAATATTGGCAACGGAAGTACTCCATTTCAGTAGAAAGTAAAGGAAAAATAGTTTTAAAATAGTAATTACATATTTTTGTTGCCATTTTCTCGTAACAACCGAAAGAAAATGTAATTAAAATACGTGCTATTTTGAAAAAAAATATAAACGAATGATTTCTGTTAAAACAATGGAGCTATTATATACTATATTTAATTGTAAGTATCTATGAATCATTAGATAGCCGGTTTTTTTTCGATTTTTTTTGAATGACGGGATCTTTTTGCTGCATTCGTGCATTATTTCGCGATAGTGATGTGCTATGCATGCTTTACTGTAGATGTTTAAGAGTAGATCGTAAATGTGGAATTCTTAAGCGGATGCGAATGACGTCATTTTACATAAAATAAAACGTGTGCTTTAAGTCTTAAAATTGAAATATGTTTTGTACTGCAGTAGAGTCCCGCTTAACCGAGTTATTTTCTTCTGATGGACTGGTGGCTTCTATTATTAAGAAACAGCCATTATAAATGAAGTGTTAGGTGAAGATGAAAGAGCAGCCGTAAAAAAAAAAAAAAAAAATATGACCATTTTTTCCCCCAATTCTGACCAGAAAATCAGAGTTCTAACTTTTTACGGCTGCTCTTTCATCTTCACCTAACACTTCATTTATAATGGCTATTTCATAATAATAGAAGCCTTCAGTCCATCAGAAGAAAATGTAGTAATGGAAATGCCGGGGGCGACACTAAATTCTGTAAAAGCAGAATTCCTGTTCTCTATTTTTTTTTTCTTTTTTTTTGTCACATACTATTTTTATCATCTCTTCATAACTTCATTTACCACATTTTGCAACAAGACTAAAAAGTTTCGTGGCAAACCCCTCAACGTTTCAGTTTTTGTTTTTAAATTTTTAACGGGTTTCAAAATTTATATGACAAGGAAGAGTTTATGCATGTTTCAGTTTCTTTATTTCATTAGAATCATTTGAAAAGACCTACATAAATTTTTTTCATACTCACAGACTTGTTTTGAAAGTAATAAATTAGAAATAGTAACATTAAATAATATTTACCCTCTCTTAATATTCTGGAGTTAACCTTATTTTGTATCTTTAATGTGGTATAATATGTGCATCATCATTTAAATTTTCACTTTTGTCATCGCAAATATGTTTTATATTTACATGAAAGGCTTTTTATACATTTGAAATGAAAATCTCACAAGATTAACCTAGATTTACTGAAAGAATCAAGGTGTAATTTGCAACAATAAAATATACATGTCATAATTTTTGCTATTCTAATGTTCCCTCGGCATTCCGTATACATAACTTTCAACTAGCGAAGGGACATTAGTCTGACCAAAGGCAGAGTACATTAGGAAAAGATTACCTGCATTTAAAGAGGAAGTGAAAGTTTAATTTAAAGAAAAGAAGATGGAGTGAAAAAAAGCTCGTAAAAAATACCTTCCTGTCTCCATTACCTTGCTTTATTCATTTTGTAGTCTCTAAAGTCGTGAGACTTGTTTATCTTTGTGATAATATGACTGCATTATTTTACAAGATGCAGGCTTCGATACACAATTTAGTTCGTGCATTGTAACAGCCTGGGGGTTCACTTTTGTTTTATCTCATGAAAGTGTAATAAATTGCTCTAAATGGACTCATTTCTGAGTTTTTAATTTAGATCCCCGTTAACAGCCAACATAATCACGCAATGTTTATTTTAAAAAATGATGTAAAGTTTTCATGCGACAGGAAATAGTATGCATTTTAATTGAAAAGGACAAAGAGATAAACAATATAACCTGCATTCGGAGGAATAAATTTCAGAATTCAACCTAATTTGTAGGTAGGGTCAACCGGGACTAATATGAGATACAATTCTAAACTTTTCCAGTTACTTGTGATTTATTAACTTTAGACCTAAATTAAAAATACTGTAATTTGTGTTTTTATTTGCTTTACCTAGCTATTAATTCACAAATATTGCTTTTTATAAAGGAAAAAAGTAAAAAATAAAATAAAAAATAAATCCTGTCTCAAAATTAGCCCCACCGAATTGGGCTAATATGAGACAGCTATGGGGCTAAAATTTTGAGAAATATTTCATGCATCCTCCAATACTCATAAAAACTCAGTACAATATGCCCCCTTCTCTAATTTATTAAATGATTTTTTTAGGGTAAAGAAAAAGGAAAATTATGTGCAACACTTAAACTATACTTTTTAGAAGATTTAGTAGTAAATTTAGAACATTAATTACAACTTGTCGTTAAACAAACGGTCAAGTGCAAGTATCACTTGCACTCAGAGGATTCCGTACAATAAATATATGAATTATTGACTGTATTATAAAAAAAATAGTTGCTAAAAGGATAATTTTAGTTTCAGTAGATTCGGAAATAGAGGGGGTGGGGGTGGGGGTGACATATTTTTGCACTACATTTTCGACGATATCTCTGAAAATATAATACCTAAAATTAAAAGAAATGTGTTTCTGAGTTCGGTGTTCCGAAATCTTCCACATGATATCCCACACGATATACAAGAAAAGATTTTTTTTCAAGTAACTTAATTAGCCCCTATACATTTTTCCTAAATGTATTTGTGAATGCTTAATAATCTGTAAATATGTGGGTCAATAGTCTTTACTAATTCCCCCAATTTGAACTTTACACGTTTCATAGTTTACGAGTAAAATGGCTGTGACAGACAGACACAGGAGTGATCTTATAATGGTTCCGTTTTTTCTTTTTAAGTACGGAACCCTAAAAAAATAATAAAATATCCATTATAGTACTATCTTGACTATTAACGCATTGTTCATTAATACTTAAGTAGCCAGGAAAAGGCGTAAGTAGCTTTCCTCATTTTGAATGTAGTTTCAGGGAAAGACAGGACTATTTTAGACAGTTGTGGAATCTTGTGGATTTTGTTAAAGAAATGTTACAGATTATTTTTATAATTGTTAATATTAATAAATATAATAAAATATAAATGATAAGAAAAAATAAATAAATGCATGGCTACTTGGGTAACATATTTGGTCACAGCACATTCCTGTGTAAAAGTAAGTGGTTAAATCCACTAGCTAGCATTTCATATCAGTCCATTAAAAATTGGTAACAAGTACTGAAGAATGTATAAGATTGGGGAATAAAGAAAAACAACAAAATTTTTTAAAGGAAAAGACGATTAAAGATTGGCGCTTTTTGCTATATATGTGGCGGATGTTTCAAGTTATATGATACAATTCAAGTCACAGCTCTAAGTACTTTCTCATATTAGCCCGTTACACTGTCTCATATTAGCCACATACACTGTCTCACATTAGCTTCATACAATGTCTCACATTAACCGCCATAGTTTGTTAATTTATAACACATACGATATTAAATATATTCCAAAGTTCAAAAGCTAAAAAGACTCACCATTCTTTATTTAATAAATGCCAATTGCGATCATTTATCTAAGATTTTACTTAAGTGTTGTACAGCAAAAGTTTTGAGATCTGATAGAAAAGTTTTCCTCATCAAAAAAGTAAGATTATGTATACAACATCTACTCTGAAATGTTTTGAGAAACGAGTGGCAGCAAAAAATAAAAAAAAGAATATTTGTCTTGTATACTTGTTTTTATAGATGATTCTTTAAATCTCGAAAATGTATGGCTTGCGAGGTTTTTAAAGACAGAGAACGCTTTTTGGAATCCTGCGTTACTCGGAAGAGAGTGTACATTTTCCTCCGTGTTTTCCTACATTAATAAACAACTGTCTTTTTTACAGTGTACTTTAAAAAGTCCTTCCGGCCAGTGCCGGGAGGAAGAGGTAGCTTTCATAATCCTTATTTAAAAAAAGCCAACTTATATCATGCAAACACACGAAGCTCAATTTAGTGGAAACCGAATATAGGAGATTCAATACTAATTTTTATCAATATAATGAATGAGAATTTCGCGAAATTAGTCAGCTTTATCCAAGCTGCTTTTCTTTAAAGTAACTTATATTTGGCTGCCAAATTCGGCAATTTCTTAAAGTGCCTGTCATTTTAATAAAACATGGTGGATGAGGCTAAGCAGTGAACTTGGTCGAGACCTTAGTAATTGCTGTGCACATGCTCACTCACATCGGAATCGGTTAATATATAGGAGTGCTGTCGCATGCAAAAAATCAGATTTTTCAAAATGTCACCCACAATAGAAATTGAAACTGCTATATCTGAAAGGTAAAGACAAACAAAAAATGCTCCTGAATCCTTATATCAAGATCAAATACTTAAGAAAGAAACCTTTTTCAATTTCTAATTTTTTTGCACCTCACTTTAAATATATATATATTTTTTAATTTAATGGTCGCCATTTTGAAACAAGATGGCTGATGAATCTGGCCAGAGAATTTGGTCGATGTGTTGATGTATACTATCCACATGCCTTCTTACATCGAAATAGGCGAATACGTGTGTTATCGCATGACAAATACAAGATCGTTTCAAAATGTTAGCCATGCTAGAAATTCAAAGTGCTATAAATCAACCATTTTTTAAGATATCAACAAAAGAACAAATTTTCAGAAACAAAAACTGCTCCGGAATCTTTGTATCAAGGCCAAACACATAAAAAAAAAAATCCTTTTCATTTTCCAATTTTTTAATACCTCATTTTGAATTTTAAATTTAATTTTTTTTAAATGACAACCCTTTTGAAACAAGATGGCGAATGAAGCTGGCCAACGAACTCGGTCGAGACATTGGTATGTACTATGTACAGACCAAGTTACATGCAAATAGGTTCATAAATACGCCTGTTATCGCGTGACAAAAATCAGGTCGTTTTAAAATGTCAGCCACAAGAGAAATTCAAAATGCTATTACTCAGCCTTTTTTTTTAGATATAGACGAAAGAAAAACTGTTCCGGAATCTTTGTATTTTGTCAAACACATACAAAAAAAATCTTTTTCATTTTCCAATTTTTTGGTATCTCATTTAAATTTTTAATTTTTTTAAATGGCCGCCATTTTGAAACAAGATGGCGGATGAAGCTGGCCAACGAACTCGGTCGAGATATTTGTATGTACTATGTACACACCAAGGTACATCCAAATCGGTTCATAAATACGCCTGTTATTACGTGAGAAAAATCAGGACGTTTCAAAATGTCAGCCACGCTAGAAATTCAAAATGCTATAACTTAGCCATTTCTTAAGATATAGACGAAACAAAAACTGCTCCCGAATCTTTTTATCAAGGTCAAACACATAAGAAGAAAATATTTTTTCAATTTTCAATTTTTGGTACCACATTTCAAATTTAAATTTTTCTTAAAAATTTAAATGGCCGCCATTTTGAAACAAAATGACGGATGAAGTTGGTCAACGAACTCGGTCGAGAGATTGGTATGTACTATGTACACACCGAATTACATCCAAATCGGTTCATAAATACGCCTTTTATCGCGTGACAAAATTCAGGACGTTTCAAAATGTCAGCCACGCTAGAAATTCAAAATGCTATAACTCAGCCATTTTTTAAGATATAGACGAAACAAAAACTGCTCCGAAATCTTTGTATAAAGGTCAAATACATAAGAGAAAAATATTTTTCCATTTTTAATTTTTTGGTACCACATTTCAAATTTTAAATTTTTTAAAAAATTTTAAATGGCCGCCATTTTGAAACAAAATGGCGGATGAAGCTGGCCAACGAACTCGGTCGAGAGATTGGTATGTACTATGTACATACCGAATTACATCCAAATCGGTTCATAAATACGCCTTTTATCGCGTGACAAAATTCAGGACGTTTCAAAATGTCAGCCACGCTAGAAATTCAAAATGCTATAACTCAGCCATTTTTTAAGATATAGACGAAACAAAAACTGCTCCGGAATCTTTGTATAAAGGTCAAATACATAAGAAAAAAATATTTTTCCATTTTTAATTTTTTGTTACCACATTTCAAGTTTTAAATTTTTTTTAAAACTTTAAATGGCCGCCATTTTGAAACAAAGCGGCGGATGAAGCTGGCCAACGAACTCGGTCGAGACATTGGTATGTACTATGTACACACCGAATTACATCGAAATCGGTTCATAATTACGGGAGTTACAGTGTGACATAGGTCAGATATATATATATATATATATATATATATATATATATATATATATATATATATATATATATATATCAATTTTGAACGGAGGGTGGTTTCGGGGTCTGGGGGTCATGATCGATGAAAATATACCAAAATTTTTTGAAATCGCTTTCCTCCGAACGGCTGCAATAGGTAGCTTTTTTGTAAAGAAAGCTACCTAAAACAGGCCGTGCAGAAGGGGTAGAGCCGGTACAAATTACCAGGGCCCAGCTCCGGTCCTGAATTTAACAACATCAACAAAACAGAAAAAGGTAGACTCATACTGTTTTACGAACTCTTTTGCTAGAACATCTGTACGGCTCAGGACCCGTATTCCTGTATATATAATCTTTATAAAATGTTTGAAAGTTCATATATAAACCAAGAAAGTTTTGATATGGCTCCCCTGATTTAATGATGAGGATAATTTTACATGCGCGAACAGAAACCAGGTGAAAAGTTGGATAAGGTTATAGGTTAAGGTCTTTATTTCTTTCATACTTTAAACTTTTTTATTCAAAAATAATTGATGAATTTCATTAAAATTTAATTATATTGTCAATATTTTAAGTTTTTATTTAAAATCTTTAGATGAAAAAGTGAAAAGGTAATACTGTAAAATAAAAATAATAAAATTCTAAGTAAATACTAAATAGATTTTTTTAAAAAGGTACTCTCCAGCAAATTAATTTTCTAACAGCGTAAAGTTTGTTTATAACGGAATCCTACTATAAACGGAAAAAATAATAGTTCAGTCTCCCCCTCCACCCCCAGAAAAATATTATGCAATTTTACATTCTAATATGAAAATAACCCAAATAAACGGATTTTTTCACTGTTCATTTCCGCTTTCGTTCAATAAGTTTTTATTGCATCATACTTATGGTAGGGGACCCGCACTGGAACTCATTTCCGGGGCCCCTGGTCTCTTTATACGATCGTGTTTATAAGTGGCCGATTGTAGACTGTACTAAATATAAGGTGTGTCCCAACGAAATAAAGCCACCGTAATTGTGTGCCGTTACTGGACACGAAAGAAAGAAATAAGAAAAAAATAAATATATTAAGAAAGTCTCTATAGAAATACATATTTACAAGGAGTAACTCACTCCCCGCTCCACCTAGGCAGGAGAAAAGGGTGAATGTCTAAAAGAAGAGAGGAAAAAGTGTCCCTCCGAAATAAAGCCACTGCCAATATTACTATTTATTGGTAACTTCCGACATTCGAGCTGCTACATGTTTATGACATCAGAACATTGTCAAATACTTGTTCTGTGCCAATCGAGCTTTGTATAGACTTTAGAAGGTTGTATTTTCTGTTTCTCCTGCAGCATAGCAATGGGAAAGAAAATCCATCTATGGAAGTTCGAGAAAGGACAGATAATAGCATTTAAGGAACAAGGTCTTTTACATAGACCAATATCTAAGCAAATCAAACTATCTAAAACCGTAATAGACAATTTTGTAAATCAGGACAATGCGTACGGGCACAAAAAAAGGAGGTGTACATGCAGAAAAATGACTTACAGGCAGAAAAAAGAAGTTTTGCGTCGTCTTTCACGAGGTGGTATTACCTTAAAACAGTTGGCCAAAGAGGATAACATCCCTGTGACAAAATCAACCCTGTCACGAATTGAAAAACGTACAAGCAACTTGTGATATGAGAAAAGAAAACAGCAACCCATGTTATCCACATGCATAGGAGAGTCAATTGGGCCAAATATCATAAAACCTGGAAGGACCAGTGTCATCGTTTTATAGTCTCAGATGAGAAAAAAAATTAATTTGGAGGGGCTAGGCGGTCTTTCTTTCTATTGGTATGACATGAGGAAAGAAGAGGAAAATTTCCCAAAAAGATAGCAAGGTGGAGACTCATTAATGGTGTGGGGAGGCTTCGGCTATGGAGGTAAACATAACCTAGCTTTTCTTTCAGGCCGCATGAAGGCTACCGATTATCAAGAAATGCTAGAAAACCATTTACTGCCATTTGCAAAGAGAATTGGTGGACTAAGTTGGATTTTCCAGCAGGACAAGACTTCCATTCTCTTTGCAAAATCCTCCCGGAAACTGTTTTGGGATAATCGGGTGCATGTCATGGAATGCCCTGCCCTTTTTCCCTGATTTCAATCCCCAAGAAAATGTGTGAGGTATCCTCAGTAGGACTGTATATGCCAATGGCAGACAGTTTCAGTCTGTAGCAAAATTGAAGGTCGTCATCATTAAAGCGAGGGAGAATATTGATGCTACTGTCCTCCAAGGATTGGTAAATGGTATGCCACATCGTATATTCCAAGTCATATATAACCATGGCGGATATATTGTGTATTAACAGTAGTGGCTTTATTTCGGCGAGACACTTTCCCCTCCTTTTTTTTTCCTGCCCATGTAAGGCAGGAAGTGAGTTACTCCTTTTAAATATGTATTTGTATACAGACTTTTTTAATGTATTTGTGTCTTTATTATTGATTCGTTTCGTGTCCAATTACAGCACACAATCACGGTGGCTTTATTTCGGTGGGACACACCTTATATGCATAAGTCACCCAGTTTTACTTTTGAAATGCTGCTCCATTGTCAGAAAAAATTAAAGACATATTCAACTCCACGGTGGGCCGCCTTCACTGCAGCACTGGATACATCTTTTAAGTAATAATAAAATTTCGCAAAAAATATTTTGATGCCGCAAGGGTGAAAAAAAAAAAAAAAAAAAAAAAAAAAAAAAAAAACAATTAAAATTGTGCCCTTGAAGTTATCCACGTGCTTAGAGGTTTAAGTGTAAAATAGTATCTTGCTCGGAAAATAATTTTTTAGATAATCAACTTTGCGGTTTTTCTCTTAACTCTGATTTTATTTTATTTTTTTGCTACATGCGTCGAAATCCTGAGTTTAAAATTCCAACAGGTTCGCACAGGTTCTAAAGAAAATTGCCGGAATCTTGTTTATAAACATTCATCGTCTTGATTATTTATCCCCTGATATGACTCTTAAAACACCTGAAAGTAATTAAAACTGGCAACTGCTAAATCTTCCTTATTTATCTGGGGTTTTTTTTGTTGTTGTTGCTTGGCATTGCTGCTAAGTATAATTAAAATATCTCACGAAAAAATAAAAGAAAAGAACAAGAAATGCATAAGATTTATAGATATTATAGCCATGTCTTTTGCTAGGAAGTCTAATAAATCAAGTTGATATGATTTTATTTTGTTTAAAAGACATAAGGTTTCGGTGTTATCAATCAGAACTGAGTAATTCGGTTTTGTTTTTTAAATAATTAGCGATCGCATAATGTAACCTTGATTATAATTAATCTCAGTAATTTTATTTTTAAAGTTTTTTTGCTTACAGTCATACATTATGCAGAACTGCTCATCTCTTGTATATTTTGAATTTTATTATTCATTAATAGATGACAGTATCGGAAAAAGCTGCTCGTCTTGTTTCAGATATCAAGGCTATTTAGTGATTAACCTGCTGCAAATATCACGACAGGAAATAAAGTTTCCTGATTAGTAATTTCAGATTCTTTTGAGCACACGATACGGCCAATGAATTGAAGAGTTCAGTGGAATAAGATACTGTGAAACAAAAAATAAATTTCAAGAAATTTGAAGTGGAGATAGAAGGAGTAAGCTACTATGTACAGTGATCAAAATAAGTATTCGACATACATGTAGTTTTCAATGTTTTGTCTTATAATATCTTTATTAAAATGAGCAAAAATAATTACATTCTAGCAGTTAAAATTTAGATTATGACATCTACTTTTTATTGCAATCAGTGTTTTTTTTTAACTTTTTAAAATAATAAAAATGGCAATTAATTCATTAACATTAGTAATGACAAAACAAAAAAGTATTCGACAAGTAACTTTGAAATTATTTTTTTTTATATTAAATGACAATGCTAATACCCAGCATTTTCTCGGCGGTGAATCACGTCTTTTAAATGATTTGGAATCGATCTGACCAACTGCAAGGTAACATTTTCTTATTATTTTTTTGGCCATTCTTTTATGAACACTTCCTTCATCTCTGGTTTAGAAGAAAAGTGACGTTCCCATAATTTATTTCACCGCCCCCTGAATACTACCGGAGCGCTGATACAAAAATGGGGAGGGGGGGGGGGCTGCCGAAGGCGGATTTTTTTCAGCGTATGTACGGCCCTTAAATATTAGTACCAATAATTTTTTTTATCTTTATCCGCTTTAGTTTTCTGAGATTAAACAAGTCAGAGAAATCTTTAATAAAATACTGGTGTCTACATTTCAGGGCCTTACACCTACGTTAAAAAAATTCCGCCTTCGACAGCCGCCATTTTTGTGTCAGCGCTCAGTTTATTTTCCAAATGACCTCAGGTGTTCTATGGGTTTTAAATCTGGAGACTGAGACGGAGTTTTAATGACATTTGGACAGTTGTATAGTAACCAAAGTCGAGAATTTAGGGCAGTATGTTTAGGATCATTATCCTGGTAAAACTTATAAGTTTGCGTAAGACCAAATTTATCTGCACTTTGTTGCAAATTTTCTTTGAGGATATAAATGTATGAGTACTGGGTCATGGTACCTTTTATTACAACTAAATTCCGACACACGAAGATACCATACATCCCCCTAGCAGCACTCCCTACCAGCATACTTTACCGCGGGCTCCATATTCTTTTCCTCAGGCTCTGTATTTGGCTTTCTGTACACTGAAATTTTGCTGTTACGTTCAAAAAGATTGAAATTTGATTCGTCTGCAAATATAACATCCATCCAGAAATTTATAGCCTTATTAACCTGCGCTTTAGCAAACTCGAGTCTAGCCAGCCTGTTTTTCTTGGGAATATATGGCTTCTTCTTTGCAGATCTTGCATGAAAATGGTATTTTTGAAAGTGTTTCAAATTGTTTGAGGAGTAACACTAATGTTTCTGTAGCCTGATGCAATTTTAGCTAACTTGGGCGTACTAACTTGAGGATCTTTTTTTAACTTCTCGCATAATCCATCTATCATCAGCCTGAGGTTGTTTCTTAAGGCGACCACCTCTAGACTTATTTTCCACCGTTCCACCTGAATTATACTTTTTAATTACACATTGGATAGTTGTTCTAGGCTTTTGAATTATTTCAGCAATAGTATTTTCTGTTCTTCCTTGAAGAAAATGACGAATTACAAAATTTTTGAGTTCATTTGGTGTCTCTTTGCTTTTTCGCCCCATTTTTCTCAACTTCTTTAACAAAATGTATCAAACAAACATAAATTAATCTTGTCAAACTACATGTTTGTAATTTCCAAGACTTTAAAGACTGATTTTTGGCAAAGAGCCAGAAATTTCCAACAATATTACCATTGTTGTAAATTTTATTCATTTATTTTCTTTTTAGTAGCATATGTTCAGTATGTCAACAAATGGTAGTAAATTGTTTTAGAAAACACTAGGGGGCTCTGCCCCCCTACGAGCTACGCTCGCCAACTCCCACTCAGACACCGCAAACTCTAAAAGCACACGAATTTGATCGGCTTTAAAAAATTTTCCGAAGAATGAATTATAATTAAAATAACGGTGGCGATTTCCCTGCTAACGGGTTGTTTTTGTCTTTGATTAACCCTTAACCGGAAACGTGAAAATCCCGTGCACAAGCAGAACACTTAATAATTTACCAAATAGTGGACTTAAATATTTAATCTTTAATAGTGATGCATTAACAGGACCAATTGTTTTAATATAACAGCATAAAAATAAGTTTGGGATGTCGGAGAGAGAAAATACTAAGGGCAGATATGCAGACGCAAACATCTCACAGATGTACGTTTCCGGTTAAGTGTTAAATCAGACCAGTGAAACATGTAAAAATAATCAAATAACTATAAAATGAACTGAGTAAGCAGTCTTTGTCTCTCGGTATTTTTATAAGTTTTTTTAAAATAAGACATTTTAAATGTATCGCTTTAAATATGACGTAATTTTTACCAAAGTTTTCTTTCTCGTTTTAATAGACACGTGAAAATACTTTTGTTGTTAGAAAGGAAATATTATTTGCGCTATCTTAGAATTCTCAACAATAGTTTTAAAAGATTATCTCAAAATATAAAATGAATGTCTCCCGCAAATATATTTTTAAATTTAAACTGTTTGGCAATATTATGAATTGGTAATTTAAAATATGACATAATTTCCTCCATGTACACCTTTAACGCATATTAATGGATTTATTATTTTACAATTTTCTTTCTCTTTTAAAATTCACGTGTAAATATAGTTTTTATGACGTAATATAAATATCTTCCTGTTTTTAATACGTAATCATTTAATTCTCATTTGAAAGTTTTATTCTGTTTATTCTGTGTGAACAATTTTTAATTTGAAGGAAATATTATTCATCGCGCTGTTTTCAAATTTGGCAATAATTTAAAATAATACACTTTTCTAAAAGTTCTAAAAAATGCCTCTGAAAATGCTGATAAATTGAATTCAAAATAGAAATAAAACCTCAAAAAATGAGTCAATTTAAAAAATAAATGCAGTCTGCACACCGGGCACTTTTAATGTATAAAATGATCTAAAAATGATTACATTTCCTTGTATAGTTTTCGCTCCTATAAAACATTTTAATGGAACGATTTTGACCAACTTTAACATTAAATAGCTCTTAAAATAATTCTTCGATTTAAAAACTGTCTATATCAACGTGTTTATCAAACATTTCTCTATAACACCACCGATTTTCATATTTTTGTATGCAATATTTTTCTTAATATTAACAATGACAGACTTCCGGTCACAAAAAATTCAAAGCCGGCGGCGGTGACAGCGTTAGTTATTTTTTTTTTAGAATAGAGAGATATTAACATTTAATTTTCACATATTTAAAATCATCAGTATTATTTAAATTATTAAATATAATAATAAAATAATGTCTCAGATCTTCAAGACTAATTAGAATTTTAGAACTTTATCTTCCATATGATAGATGAGAACCCTCTAGGTGATCCCTAATCGGCTCCTTGAATGAAGAAGGTGACGAGGAGCCAGGCAGCTTCCTGAGTCGTCCACTTAGGTGTGGAAGGAGACCAAGATCAGGGTCCCCGATGGGGACACACACTGGTTTTTCCTATTCCCCGTATTTCGGGGACGGCACTAGAGTTTGATGTCCCCTGTTCGGCGGGCGCTGTGCTCCCAAGCCGGCCGCTTAAGCGTGGAAGGAGACTGGGAGCAGGGTTCCGGCTGGGACCAGGCACTGGTATTTATTTTGTTCCCTTTTTTGCGGATAGCAGGATGGTGGACTCGGTTAAGAAAGCACAAAACTTTCATCTAGAGATGTAAAAGAGGCACAGCAGTCCTCCTGACCTCTGCTTTTGGTGTTTGATGTGAATAAATATGTAAAACGATAAATAAAAACTAGAAAAGTGGTAAAATGATATAAACAGTTAAAGAAAGTGGGAATAATTATAATTAATATATTGTTTGTGAGAGTCGTAGGACCCAAATTGATATTCTATGAATATATGTTCAGTATGTTGTTATGGAGGTACTTTCCTTGAGTAAAAGGGTTGTGCGAACATCCGGTACCGACTGCGGCTGCTACAGGGAGTTTGACCATTGGGACTGACCTTCTCGTCCGGAGGGTTACTCTCTCGTGGCTAGTTCCCTTAGTAAAAGGAAGCTGCGGGTTACAGGTATTAACTGCGGGTGCCTTGCTCATAGAACCAGCCACCTCGTACGAAGCGCGATTTGGTCAGGTACCGACCTCCTCTTCCGGAAAGTGACCAGCTTTGTGCACAACTTGGTGTTTTTTAATAGTTTTTGTGTTTACTTTTCTCCGGTTACTGTCGGGTTTAGGGTTCTATTATTATTATTAGGGTTCTATTCGCATGGCTGGCTTATCACAATTCCCGGTATGTGCGAAGTGTGAACCGCGAGCTTACTAAACTATATTTTTTTGGCTTGCCAACTAGTTCAGCGTGTCCCTGTCCATGCATAGGTGGAATTCCTGCGTTGCCAACTGAATGAGCAGTTGTCTTTTTTCCAGAGTTTCCCCCCACGGATGTATGCGAAGCTTGAAGTTCATGTCCTCGGACACTTTCTCTGGTCCCTGTGAATTAAAGCTGGCTTTGGCAGTTTGAAATGTTGATCCCTTTGTCTGCCAGAGTTATCAATTGGGGCGGAATCGATCCCTGGAGGCAGGGCATTTGAGTTATCCTAAGTTTCGGACCACTTGTTTACGCATGCTGAATACGTCGTGACTTTATGCGGTGGTGGTGCCACGGTCCAACTCTTGCCGATGGTTTTGAGTTGCAATTTTTAACGAACCGCCCTGTTCGCTCGTGTTTACCGTTGAACAGGGTACATTGAGCCCGTGGCAGAGCGTGGTCATTTGGAAGGATCTTATGGCAAACTTTCAAGGTGTAACGCTACACTAGCGTCTTTTTCTATCCTAATCAAGACGTTTCCTTCAGAATCGAACTCGTCATAGTACAGGGTTATTTAAAATGAATATCCGATTTCAAAATGCTATATTTTGATAAATAAATGACACAGAATGCGGAGTAATGCACGAATACAAGGCGGAATATAAATTCCTGCCAAACAAGTTGTAAAGTGTCGCTGCTAATTGATTGTACAGCAGCAGAAAGCCTTTGCTTAAATTCACATATATCTGTGGGTAATGGTAGCACATAAACATTATCTCTTACAAACTCCCAAAGGAAGAAATCCCGTGGGGTCATATCACGTGACCTAAGTGACCAGCTATGTAACATCAAGTCATCTGGTCCACTGCGACCGATCCAACTGTGAGGTAACTCCGTCTTAAGGAAACGACGAAGCTCTGTAGCCCAGTGGGATGGTGCCCGATCTTGTTGTAAAACGAAGTTGGGGAGATCTTCCGTTATCAGGGGAAAAATCCAGATTTCCAAAATATCCAAATAGGTACTGCCAGTGGCTGTTTTTCCGTAAAAGAGAATGGTCCATAAATCTTTGATACGGACTTCGCATAAGAAAACGTTCACTTTCAGTAAGTTCCGTTCATGTTCAATCCAGGTATAAAGACGTAAGCCGCATATGCGCATATTATGACGCTGGATATCGTCCTTGTGGTTTAGTGGTAGAGCACTGGAGATCTATTCCAGGGACCCGGGTTTGATTCCCGGCTTGGACATTTTTCACTAAGTTGGTTTACGCTTTGTTAGCAGTGTGATAATTCACATCATTAATATTCAATAATTTCAAGTGTAATTTCACTGCTGAAATGTAGTTGAAAAATTAAATAAAATAGCTCATTTTAAACACACATATTTGTTTAATATCTTTACCAACTTTCATGACAATCCATACATACTTTCTCAAGATATCATGCGCGCAATGGCTTCTGGAGTTTAAAAAAAGAGCTATTTTCATTTCAACAATACACAAATTCTGTAAAAGGCTAATAAATTTCTAATGGTAGCATACTACAAAGCATAATCTGTTTAATCAACATCCAAAATTTAATGTTTATAAATATGAAGGTTTTAAAGATAGACTAATTCAAAATTCAAACTTTGAAGTTTTTTGTTAATTTTCGAAGCGTTTAAAAGGTACAAGACTCCTTAACAGTGAGAGTGTTGTCTGTGGCCAGCATTTAGACTTTTAAAATTTTATTTTTAATGTTTTGAAAGTTTTTACTTTTTTGTGTATAATATACGCCTTTAAGTAACCCTTTTTATTATATGTGTGTTGTTATACTGTTTCAAGACGTTCCTTTAATTTAGTTATAATAAATTTGTATTTTCATAAAAATAGATGACAGACTAAGAAAAAACTTAATAGATTATTTTGATGCAAAGGAAAAGTAAAAAAAAAAAAAAAAATAGGAAAGTTTTGGTTGGATTAAAAATGATAATGATATATAGAGACAAATCTCCCCTCCCCCTAGAGATATATAGCGATATCAAGTGCCAGACCCCCTCTCCTTCCTAAAGTGATATAATTATATATGTACATCCCCTTAAGTAAAAATATAAATAAATTCACAAACAAGATTTTATCAAAAAACACATATAAATAAAAGAATGAGCGAAAAATTGAGTGAAAGAAAGAGAGAGAAATATAAGGGAAATTACTTCCTGAAATCTTGAATTGGATGAAGATTACTGATTAAAAAAATCCATCGTGTTAAAGGTGAAAAACTAGAAAAAAGGCCTTCTATCTTTAAAGATTTTCTTTAAATATTAAAAAACAACAACATTATTTTGTATTCTTTTGTAAAAAAAAAAAAAAAAAAAAAAAAAAAAGTGAAAAGGATGAAAGAAAGAAACCTCACTGTTGACAACATAAATAGAATATCATACAGTGCATCTTGTGAACTGTGTGAAACAAAACAATAAGCCAACTCAGTAAACACATATCTTTATGTCATCTATAAAAGAGTTCAGAATTATGCTGTGAAATTTAGCATACCTTCACTGTAAAGACAGATAGCAATGGTAGTTTTTAGAAATTTTGGAAAACACGCCCCGTATTTTAATGACGTGTTGTTAAAATTTCCTTTTTTCGCTATTTATAGACAGACTATAATCTCTTTTGCGGGATTTAGTTGGTTTTTATTGTTAAAAAAGTTGCATATAAATGAAACATATTTTATTGTATTTTTTACTCATAAGCCGGAAGTGGCTAGAAGTTGCCCTACATCATACCATATGAAACAGCTTTTTGTAGTCGCAGATAATAATCAAGATTCATTGCTCAAAATATTTTTTTAAAGAATCGTCTCTTTACCTGTAACTAGCGTAATAAAAAAAATAAAAGAAAAATTTCCTGTTAATTTTTATAAAGATCAATGGATTTAACAACAAAGAAAATTTCAACTCACAAGTTTGAGTAATTTTTAGCTCACAGGCTAGCAAAGCCTGAGAGCTAATGTACCCGCAGGTTCTGTATGTACGTATATGCACGTATGTATGTACGTAACGCGATAACTTTTAATAGAAATATCCGATTTACTTCAAATTTTGCAGAGTTTCATTCTGATAACGCGCTTCCTGATTGGTTTTGGGGGTTCATTGTTTAAGTATAAAGGGGGGAAACGAGGACTAATCCCCCTTAATTTAGATAAATGGGTTTTTCATGCAAAATTATCAGATTTGCTGCAAATTTAGTTTATCGGTTTATTCTGATAAGACGCTTCCCTAATTAGATTTGGAGGCTCGGTGGTTAAGTATAAAGGGGGGAGGGATGGGGAGCTACCCTCATAGCATGCATGGTCACGGTGACGTCGTTGTGACGTCACTGTGAGTCACTGTGGTCACGTCACATCTGTGACCAAAATGCCACCACTCAGTGATGTCACATTGTGACTGAGATGTGAACTTCTTAGAAAACTTTAAAAAATTACAAAAAATATTCAAAACATGTTATTTATGTAAAATTATATTTTCTGGCAATAAAAAAAAAAAAAATTGTGACGTCAATGTTATGTCACTGCATGTAACGTACGTCACGTCACATATGTGACGAAAAAACCACCATATTGTAAGTCACAGTGTGACAAAAATATGAACATAAAAAATCTTTAAAAATGAACAGAAATATTTTAAACATGCCCGAGTTACAGCAACATAAGGAATGAAAACATATTAGTGGATAAGAAATAGTAAATTTGGACACAAAAAGAGGTGGGGGGGGGCATAAAAAGGAAAATGCACGGTACAAGTATCAACAAACTAGATTTTCATGCTATATTTTATCAATTTGTTATCTAAGACAGTGAAAGTATACTTTTTTTATGATTTCAATTTTATCTACCATTGCAATTTAATATTTCACTGATTGTTATTATTATAAAAGTGTTTCTCGGAAAAACGGTACGTACTGGCGCAATTTGGATAACATATTTAGAATTAGGAATATTAAATCTGTACACTTTACATATTTAGTTTGCAGGGAGGAAGTTTTTTTTTTTTTTTTTTTTTTTTTTTTTTTTTTTCTTGTCGACCAGTGGTATTCGAAACACTTCTGTGGTTTCAAACTAAAATTTTCTATTACAGTTAAGTCTGTAGCTTTTAATGAGCACGTAGAAAGAGTATTCAGAGTTTAGTCATATATGCATTTCTTGCTTTAGAATTTGCATTCAAGTCATATTTTTTCCTGTTAGTGTTTAACTATTTTAAATAACTATTTTTTAAAAAATTCTACTTCTTTCAGATTTTTTAAATAAAATTAGCATTTTCCGAAAAAATATTTATACAAATTTTATACAAAACCCATGATATCTGATTCGTATTTTAAATTCGTGTTTTAGAGATACGACTTTAAAAAAAGCTATTTTACAAATTGTTTTATTCTATAGAAAATGAATATAAAAAAACGACAGATTGACAAAGAAGTTTTTTTTAATCCTGTATACTCTCTTTTCATTTATTAAGAATATGGCTAATTTGTATTTACGTGTAAAACAAACTTTACTTAAAAAAAAAAAAGAAAGAAAAAAGGCAGGTGTTTCATTCAAATAGAAAATTTTCATTACACTCACATAAAGATAAAATGATTGCGCATTTACAATCTAAAAATCTGTTGTCGACAAAAAAAAAATATAATAATACAGTATAAGCACCTGCTTGCTAATATCGTCTGCGCTCGAATAAACCGCAGAATAAAATAAGGATCAGAACTTTTGACGCGGGAAGTATGTCTGACAATTTTGTCATTTTGTCAGAAATATGTCTGACAATTTAGGATAAAACACGGATATTATTAAACTATTTATGGAACTTAAAAGGTATGTCTTATTTAATTTAAAATTTTTATTTCCGTTTGATAGATTATTATCATGAGTTAAATAGCTGTTGAATGTTATATGCAATGTGACTGATCTGGAATTCTTTTCCGATTCGATGCTGTAAAATATCTTAATCTGCCATCGCTAGAAAGAAAAAAAAAAAAAAGCTGATGCAGAGATTGATTCTAACACAGTATTTATCATCATTAATATTTTGGAGTTAAATATGATATTCGATTATAATGATATTAGGAAAGTTTTTCAATTTTGAAATTAACATTATACTGGGAAAAAGTCTTTTTACTTTTGAAAGAATTTTTTTTCATTGTTAATAATATTTTAAATTAGTATTTAAAATCTTAAATCTTCATACCAATGTTTTCAGATTTAACATTTGCCAAAATTATAAAATAATAGGAATTCCTTATAACATATGGAAAGATTTTTGAGAAATTGTTAAATGCATTTAATTCATCTATTGTAGTTTGTTGTTGTTTAATAGTACAATTATAAACACTAATTATTTAGCGTTTTTCAAATTGATATATTTATTTTTTAAATTGTATTTAAGCATTTTTTTTTTGCTGTTTGTGATTTTAATCTAACATTTAATTGTAGACATTCAGAATCAGTTATTAAATTTTCATTGATTGTAAACTCTTTTTCTACGTTTTCGATACATTTATTTTATTGGCATTAAAAAATAAAAAAAATAATATTTAAGCATTGAAATAAAGTGTTTTTCAGGCCCGATAAAGTTGAAAAGTGTTTATGACTTTGGTTTGTCTGGCCGTCTGTCCGCGCTCTAACTCGCGTAAATATACTCGGATTGACATGAAATTTTTGAATGTTATTGACGTTTACCATAGCAAGGTCTCTATTAGTAAAGAAGTTTGTAGAATGTTTAGTTCATTTATACAGGGACAGTCAAAAGTATTCCATTACATTACGGCCTGTGGGAAAAAAATCGTTTCAAATGATTTTTAATGATTTTACACGCTTTCGAACAGAATAAAATTGATATGCATTTATGAAGCGCACTAAAATGTGCATTCCGTAGAATATGCAATGCAGAGAATAGTTATTGTTTATTTACAGGGCTAAAAAAGGAATTCCAATACATAATGATATAGGGGTGGAGGGAATTGTTTGCGGCGTACTATATTTATGTTAATCTATTTGATATGTAATGAAATTGATATACGTCGTTGAGGTTTAGATACTATGAATAATTTCATGTATAATACGAAGTGTATATAGAATTTACAGGGACACAAAATATTTCAGATACTATATTGTATCCGAAGTACTGTTCATTAGCGATGATTGCTGGAAATGCACTTTTAATCATGATATGCGCTTTTATGATTCACTACATTTATGCATAGTATATGGTGTATATATATATGCTATAATTCATATACAGGACTATACAAAAGTATTCGTAAGGGTTACTGGGTATTGCTTAAAGGTGGTTTTTAAATAAGTTATGCATTTTTACGCTGCACTGTATTTAATTTACTAAGAAATGTATGTAGAATATAGATAAAATGATATACAGGGTCACGCAAAGAATTGGATACGTTGCCGTCTATAGATTATAATTTCTGGAAATGTGATTTCAGCAGTTTTAACAGTGTTTTAGTTTGAATTAAATTTTAAATAAATAGTGGCGTGTAATAAAAGTTCTAGGTAAACTACAGGGTTGTACAAAATTACTTAAGTATGTTTCCATATATTAGTATAAATTGCTGAAAGAGAATTTCAACCTGTTATGCGTTTCCTTGATAAACTAAATTTTTCCATTATATAGTATATATATCAATCTACAGATCAAATACAGGACTGTTTAAAAGAATTGGAAAACATATTTGGCTATGGATGGTAACTGCTGAAATCAGTTTTTCAAATGCTTTATGCGTTTTCATGTTTAGTTAGTTATCTTGTTTACGTTATTTTCCCCGATGTCTTGTTAAAACATTCCAAAAGAGTTGGAAAGTGTTTTATAATCTATGCTTAACGCATGATATATCTTACTTGTTGTTTCTATTTCCCAGATCAGTCTTTTCCTATAAAACATACCAAATCTAATTAGCTCATATTCACAAAATACAATATATACGGGAATAAAAAATTTAAATAAATAGGGCTTATCATGTCGTTCTATAAATAACTGTTGTATTAATGTCCGTTAGACTCCATGTTCGTATTTAGTAAAGCAATGACAAATAACAAAAAATTAAAAAGCTTACACATTCTTAATATTAAGCTTGAATTCAAGATCAAGCTTAGAACTTAATATAAAAAGATGTCAGTTGATAAGCATTGTTTTTTAAATGGAAAATTAAAAATATTTTAGAAGAATAGGACTCCAAAATAGGTATATCTTGCTAAAAAGTACGGTTAAAAGATAAGATTTTATATTTCAAACAAAACTTTAATTTAAAATTATCATAGTGTTTATGACAAGAATCATCACAATATTAATACTTGGAAATTTTTCCAGAGAGAAACATTCGCCTTGCATACAATATTTCAAATGAAAATCAAATTTCAAATTAATTGCTTAAAAGGCGCAAAGGCTAACATAGTGAAAAATATTCCACGCCGGGACTCGATCCCGGTTCATCAGTATAGCGCATTGACATTCTACTGACTAAACCACATGGAACGATACCCAGCCTGGAAAATTTCTCCCTGTTACATGTTGGCAAGGCTACAAACGCAGCACAAGATGGAATATTTATCGTGAGCCACCGTCATGGGGCAAACACGAAACGTAATTAAATCCAGTATCGATTGAAACTATATTAAAACTTGGAAATTTTTCCAGAGAGAAACATTCGCCTCGCATACAGTATTTCAAATGAAAATCAAATTTCAAATTAAAATTGCCTTTTAAGCAATTAATTTGAAATTTGATTTTCATTTGAAATATTGTATGCAAGGCGAATGGTTTTCTCTGGAAAAATTTCCAAGTATTAATATAGTTTCAATCGATGCTCGATTTAATTAAGTTTCGTGTTTGCCCCATGTCGGTGGCCCACGATAAATATTCCATCTTGTGCTGCGTTTGTAGCCTTGCCAACATGTAATAGTGAGAAATTTTCCAGGCCGGGTATCGTTCCATGTGGTTTAGTCCGTAGAATGTCAGTGCGCTATACTGATGGCCCGGGTTCGAGTCCCAGCAGGGAATCTTTTTCATTATGTTCGCCTTTGCGCCTTTTAAGAAATTAATTTGAAATTTGATTTTCATTTGAAATCATCACAGTGTTTATGACAAGTTCGTCACAAATGACACATATTTCACAAATTAGTCACAATGTGACTTCAAAGCATTGTCACTTTCGTCACAGGTTCGTCACAAAGTTAATGCCAAAATAGTCCCAAATGACACACTTTTCACAAATTTGTCACACCGTGACTTCACAGAGTGGTCACAATGTGACGTCACAAACGACCTCTAAAACGGCCATAACGACCTCGCATTCTAGTCACTATGACGTCACATCGACGGTCACAAAATCACAGTGTGACTTCACAACGACGTCGCCGTGACGTCACCATGCCTTACGGGTAATACCTCCTTAATTTTTCTAAATGGGTATTTTTGTCGATTTCTTTATTTTTCGAGAGCATTATTCTTCGAAATTGAAATAAGAGTATAATATACAATTAGTGTGACAAGCCTGTGAGCTCAATGCCATCAGTTTAACTGGGCCAAATGAATTGATTCAAAACTGACTGCAAATTGATTCAAAATATTTTTTAAGCGAAATAAATTGTAATCCATAAGGCTAACGATTGTTTTATGCATTTTTACACGTAAGCATATTTGTATATTAAAAAAACTATTACGTTTTGCTTTATTTTTCAACTCTAGAATTAAAAAAGTTTTTTAACATTTTTGCCCTATATGACCTTAAAAAAAAAAAAAAAAACAAGCTAGAAAACAGGAATTCTGCTTTTCCCAGAATTTAGTGTAGCCCCCGATGAAAAAAATATATATATGTATATAAATCTAGATAGTTCAGTTTTAAGACTCCAAACACGCGCTTTTATTTTATATAAAATGAAGTTTACAGCATCCGCTAAAGAATTTCTCATTTACGATTCAATCTTTAAACAATATCTACAGTAAAATATGCATAGGACGTGACTATCGCTGAATAATACACAAATCCAAAAAAGAGATTTCGTCATTCAAGAAACTGTATAAAAAAAATCGGCTATCTCATGATTCATATGCCATTTGTTTGTGATATTAATACAGATACTTAAAATTAAATTTAGTTTATAATAGCTCCATGTTTTATCAGAAATCTTTCATATAAATTTTTTCAAAATAGCACGCATTTTAATTACTTTTTTTTCAGTTTTTATGGGAAAATGGCAACAAAAACTGCTATTTTTCAGCTATTTTCCATTTACTTTCTACAGAAATGGAGTACTTGAGTTGCCAAAATGAAACAAATAGTGTTAAAAACTACAAAAATATTAATATCTCAAAAATAAATGGAGATTCAGTTTTCAAACAAATTGCATTTAAAAGTACCTTTTTTCCCCCAATACGACGGTATAAAAATTGAAAATGTGCGACACTTAGAAGTTAAAAAAATTGCAGTAGAGATCATTCCCTTACAATGATGCATCTGCTTTGTTTTACGGCTGGCTTATACAACGTAACGTTATTTTTTGGAGACGACACATTAATAGGTGGGAGAAAGAAATAGCACACGGGGACTAAAAAACTAACATTATCTTTTGTAAATGTTGTGTTAAAGTTTTGATGATTTTGTTTAAATTAATTTTAGTATGCAGGTGCAGTGATGTTTGAAATAACTCCACCATATTTAAGGTTATTAATTAAAATCAGGCCCGAGCGGAGTGGCGTAGAGCAGTACAAATTAGCGGCCCATCTCCCTAACGTGTTCGAAACTTTAAAGAAATATTTTAAATATTTATTACTTTTAAGAAGAGAGTGCACTTTTAACAGCCACATAAAATGCGAAATTTGTCTTGTGTAACACATTTTTCTTTAAAGGTAATGACTGTAGAATCACGAAAATTTATCATAAACTGTAGTAATGTAAAAGTAAAAATAATAAAACTGTAAGGTAATATATAGCACTTTTTGAAAAGGTATTATTATTTTTTTCTAATACGCGGCTACAGAATCCGGCTTTAAACGAAAAATTTTCATGATACTTTTCAAGAACATTTTAATTTTCTAAATATAATACTATGGAAATATTCCTGCGAAGACAGAACAACCCATCTAAGACGGTATTTCGCACCAATAGTTTGCGTTTCCATCTTAGCAGGTTATATTGTATCATATTTGTAGCATGGGGGGGGAGGGGGGGCGAATTCGAATTACTATCGGTGCTCGCGGTTTCTCTCTATATAGAAGAAAGTTTCTGATGACTACAACATACTAGTTCAGGGTTGGCGAACCTATGGCACGCGTGCCAGAGTTGGCACGTAAGGCAATTTCTCTGACACGCGAAAAAATAAATTTTATAATCATTATGCAGATAACACATTTTTTCTGTTATAATCAATAAAATTTTGTTCCACAGACTATCACAAAAAATGCAAATTTTCTTTTCCTGTTATGTTATGCAGAGTTTTAACATGCATTTTGCCTTTCTATACGAATTTATAAAGTTGCATTTTTCAAACTAATTTTGTTAGACAGTCAATGCAATATGATGGTAAATGGATCCAATTTCTATGCATATTTATAAAAATATCAAAATATGAATCAGTTATAAAGAAATTTCCATCGAACATCAGCAAAAATCTCATCAGTAAGTTTTCTCATCAATACATTGCTTAATGCAACTTTGATAATTATAACCAGATGTTGCATTAAGGGGGTCCGGGACACAAAAATCTTCAAATTTTTATTTTTATTTTTTTTAAATTATTGGATTAAAAATTTCTCTGCCGTTTTCTGCTTAAAATGATGTTTAAATCATGCTTCTATCTTAATTAGAACAGGAAATATTAATTTTTAGCCCACAGGCTATCAAAGCCTGAGAGCTAATGTGCTTGCCCGTTCTGTATGTATGTATGTATGTATGTACGTACGTACGTATGTATGTACGTAACGCGATAACTCTTGATAGAAACATCCGATTTGCTTCAAAATTTTTTCCTAGGTTCATTGTGATAAGGCGCTTCCCTGATTAGTTTTGGGAGTTCATTGGTTAAGGATAAAGGGGGAAAAACGCGGTTAGTCACCGCCCTTAATTCAGAAAAATGGGTTTTTCATGCAGAATCATTCGATTTGCTCCGAATTTGGTATACCGGTTTATTATGTTTAGGAACTTCCCTGATTAGTTTTGGGAGATCATTGGATAAGGATAAAGGGGGAAAAACGGGGTTAGTCCACCCCCCTTAATTCAGATAAATGTGTTTTTCATGCAGAATGATTCGATTTGCTCCGAATTTGGTATACCGGTTTATTATGTTAAGGAACTTCCCTGATCAGTTTTGGGAGTTCATTGGTTAAGGATAAAGGTGGAAAAACGGGGTTAGTCCACCCCCCCTTAATTCAGATAAATGGGTTTCTCATGCAGAATGATTCGATTTGCTCCGAATTTGGTATACCGGTTTATTATGTTAAGGAACTTCCCTGATCAGTTTTGGGAGATCATTGGATAAGGATAAAGGGGGAAAAACGGGGTTAGTCCACCCCCCTTAATTCAGATAAATGTGTTTTTCATGCAGTATGATTCGATTTGCTCCGAATTTGGTATACCGGTTTATTATGTTAAGGAACTTCCCTGATCAGTTTTGGGAGTTCATTGGTTAAGGATAAAGGTGGAAAAACGGGGTTAGTCCACCCCCCCTTAATTCAGATAAATGGGTTTTTCATGCAGAATGATTCGATTTGCTCCGAATTTGGTATACCGGTTTATTATGTTAAGGAACTTCCCTGATCAGTTTTGGGAGATCATTGGATAAGGATAAAGGGGGAAAAACGGGGTTAGTCCACCCCCTTTAATTCAGATAAATGTGTTTTTCATGCAGAATGATTCGATTTGCTCCGAATTTGGTATACCGGTTTATTATGTTAAGGAACTTCCCTGATCAGTTTTGGGAGTTCATTGGTTAAGGATAAAGGTGGAAAAACGGGGTTAGTCCACCCCCCCTTAATTCAGATAAATGGGTTTTTCATGCAGAATGATTCGATTTGCTCCGAATTTGGTATACCGGTTTATTATGTTAAGGAACTTCCCTGATCAGTTTTGGGAGATCATTGGATAAGGATAAAGGGGGAAAAACGGGGTTAGTCCACCCCCCTTAATTCAGATAAATGTGTTTTTCATGCAGAATGATTCGATTTGCTCCGAATTTGGTATACCGGTTTATTATGTTAAGGAACTTCCCTGATCAGTTTTGGGAGTTCATTGGTTAGGGATAAAGGTGGAAAAACGGGGTTAGTCCACCCCCCCCCCCCTTAATTCAGATAAATGGGTTTTTCATGCAGAATGATTCGATTTGCTCCGAATTTGGTATACCGGTTTATTATGTTAAGGAACTTCCCTGATCAGTTTTGGGAGATCATTGGATAAGGATAAAGGGGGAAAAACGGGGTTAGTCCACCCCCCTTAATTCAGATAAATGTGTTTTTCATGCAGAATGATTCGATTTGCTCCGAATTTGGTATACCGGTTTATTATGTTAAGGAACTTCCCTGATCAGTTTTGGGAGTTCATTGGTTAAGGATAAAGGGGGGAAAACGAGGTTAGTCCACCCCCCTTAATTCAGATAAATGTGTTTTTCATGCAGAATGATTCGATTTGCTCCGAATTTGGTATACCGGTTTATTATGTTAAGGAACTTCCCTGATCAGTTTTGGGAGATCATTGGATAAGGATAAAGGTGGAAAAACGGGGTTATTCCACCCCCCCCTTAAATCAGATAAATGTGTTTTTCATGTAGAATGATTCGATTTGCTCCGAATTTGGTATACCGGTTTATTATGTTAAGGAACTTCCCTGATCAGTTTTGGGAGTTCATTGGTTAAGGATAAAGGGGGAAAAACGGGGTTAGTCCACCCCCCTTAATTCAGATAAATGTGTTTTTCATGCAGAATGATTCGATTTGCTCCGAATTTGGTATACCGGATTATTACGTTACGGAACTTCCATGATTAGATTTGGGGGTTCATTGGTTAAGGGTAAAGGGGGAAAAGGGAGGTTAGCCCGCCCCTCTTAATTGAGATAAATGTGTTTTTCATGCAGAATGATTCGATTTGCTCCGAAGTTGGTATACCGGTTTATTATGTTAAGGAACTTCCTTGATTAGTTTTGGGGGTTTATTGGTTAAAGATAAAGGGGGAAGGGGGCTAGGCCACCCCCCTTAATTTTGATAAATGGGTTTTTCATGCAGAATGATTCGATTTGCTCCGAAGTTGGTATACCGGTTTATTATGTTAAGGGGACAAGGGACCTTAAAATAAATGTTTTTATTTTTTGTAAATTTCACCTTAAATATTATTCAAGGGTACATTATATGCATTATAGCATGCATTAATCACAAAAAAAATTAAAAAAAAATTTTATTTTTGAGAAAAAAATGGAATTTTACGTGTTGTCTTAGAAATCTTCGAAATGTCGCTTGCGCATTCCATATCAATGAAAATCCCCCAATATTTTTTATAAAAGTCTGTTTTATATATATAAATAAAATAGAGCATCGAATTTTATATATTTGAATTTAAAGGTAAAAAAAAAAAAAAAAATGAAAATTTAAAAAAAATTTTCAAAAAAATTTCCAAATTTTTCAATTTTTTTTATTATTTTTTGTAAATTTCATCTTAAATATTATTCAAGGGGACATTATATGTATTATGGCATACATTTATCACAAAAAAATTAAAAAAAAATTTATTTTTGTGAAAAAAATGGAATTTACGCGTTGTCTTAGAAATCTTCGAAATGCCCCCTATGCATTCCATATCAATGAAAATCCCCAATATATTTTTTTAAAATTTGATTTATATATATAAATAAAATAGAGCATCGAATTTTATATATTTGAATTTAATGGTTAAAAAAAAATTACAAATTTTGAAATTTTTTCGAAAAAATTTCAAAATTTTTCATTTTTTTTTTATTTTTTGTAAATTTTATCTTAAATATTACTCAAAGGTACATTATATGCATTATGGCATGCATTTATCACAAAAAAAATTTGTAAAAAAATTTATTTTTATGAAAAAAATGGAATTTTACTTGTTGGTTGTCTTAGAAATCTTCGAAATGCCCCCTGCGTGTTCCATATCAATGAAAATCCCCAATATTTTTAATAAAAGTTTGGTTTATATATATAAATAAAATAGAGCATCGAATTTTATATATTCGAATTTAAAGGTTAAAAAAAAGAAAAAAAATGAAAAATTTTGAAATTTTTTCGAAAAAATTTCAAAATTTTTAATTTTTTGTTTTTTTACCTTTAAATTCAAATATATAAAATTCGATGCTCTATTTTATTTATATATATAAACCAAACTTTTATTAAAAATATTGGGGATTTTCATTGATATGGAATGCGCAAGCGACATTTAGAAGATTTCTAAGACGAAGCGTAAAATTACATTTTTTTTCATAAAAATAAATTTTTTTTTAAATTTTTTTTGTGATAAATGCATGCTATAATGCATATAAAACCCTTGAATAATAATTAGGTGAAATTTACAAAAAATAAAAAAAATTATTTTTAAGGATTTTAAGGTCCCTTGTCCCCTTAAGGAACTTCCCTGATTAGTTTTGGGGGTTCATTGGTTAAGGATAAAGGGGGGAAAGGGGGTTAGTCCACCCCCTTAATTCAGATAAATGGGGTTTTCACGCAGAATCATTCGATTTGCTCCGAATTTGGTATACCGGTTTATTATGTTAAGGAACTTCCCTGATTAGTTTTGGGAGTTCATTGGTTAAGATAAAGGGGGAAAAACGGGGTTCGTTCACCCCTTTTAATTCAGAGAAATGGGTTCTTCATGCAGAATGATTCGATTTGCTCCGAATTTGTTATACCGGTTTATTATGTTAAGGAACTTCTCTGATTAGTTTTGGGGGTTCATTAGTTAAGAGTAAAGGGGGGAAAGGGGGCTAGTCCACCCCTTTTAATTCAGACAAATGGGTATTTCATGCAGAATTATTCGATTTGTTCCGAATTTGGTATACTGGTTTATTATGTTAAGGAACTTCCCTGATTAGTTTTGGGGGTTCATTGGTTAAGAATAAAGGGGAAAAGGGAGGCTAGTCCACTCCTTTTAATTCAGATAAATGGGTTTTTCATGCAGAATGATTCGATTTGCTCCGAAGTTGGTATACCGGTTTATTATGTTAAGGAACTTCCTTGATTAGTTTTGGGGGTTTATTGGTTAAAGATAAAGGGGGAAGGGGGGCTAGGCCACCCTCCTTAATTTATATAAACGGGTTTTTCATGCAGAATTATTCGCTTTGCTCCAAATTTGGTATACCGGTTTATTATGTTAAGGAGCTTCCCTGATTCGTTTTGGCGATTCATTGGTTAAAGATAAAGGGGGGCTAGTCCACCCCCTTAATTTAGATAAATGTTTTTTTTGCAGGATTATTCGATTTGCTCCAAATTTGGTATACCGGTTTATTATGATAAGGGGCTTCCCTGATGAGATTTGGAGGTTCACTGGTTAAGTATAAAGGGGGAAACGGGGGCTAATTCTCCTTCACTTATTTTTTTGAGGGACATTATTCTTTAAAATAAGTGTATAATATACAATTAGTGTGAATAGCCTGTGAGCTCAATGCCATCAGTTTAGCTGGGCATTTTTATTTTTTATTTCGTTTTGGTTTGTTTTCAAAATCTGCCTTTCAAGCTATGGTTGTCAAGGAAACGAGTTCTTGGGAAATTGCGTTTTTCTTCATGATAGGTTTTTTCACCATTTCTCATATTTAAATTCTTATAACTCGAGAACCGTTAAAGATACAAGATTAAAACTCGGAACATATCTTTTTCAACTATTTTACTTTACTTTTGAGCCAGCATATTTGAAAAAAATATTTACTTTTGAAAATATGATTTTTTTTTTTTTAAAGTTTCACCATTTTTTTTGTAATTTTTTCGTTAAATATTTTTAATTTTTTTTTAAATTAATATTTTTAAAAATGCTGGCTCTAAATTAAAATTTATATATTTCTGTTTATTTAAATGAAAAAAAAAATTGAAATTCTATAAATAATATTTCGAGTTATAACGATTGTAAACTACCCCCCTTTTTTAACAAAATTTAAAATTTAAATATTTTTAAAAAATTATGAGAAGTTTTATCATGCAATTTTGTTTACAAATGATATGGTTAACCATCACAAAAATTTTCAAAATTTTAACTCAATAAATAAAAAAAATTTAAAAATGTGTTCCGGACCCCCTTAATAATAAACTCAAAAATTACTAAAATTAAAAAAAAATATCTTTATTTCCTTGTTACGGTACGTATAAATCATACTTACGAATTAAAATTTCATTAGTTTAATAGCTTATTCCAAAATACAGAGAAATCGCATTTTAATTTTTTATATTTTTTTAATTTTTAATTATTAATGCATGGAAGCAGCTGGTTTTTTACCGAGTGTTTCGTATAAACATCGCACACTGCAAAATTATTTTATGTCAAAGTTTGGCACGTTACATTGTTGATAGATATTGTTTGTGAAATTTTAGCACGCGCACGTAAAAGGTTTGCTGATTCTGTACTAGTTCTTTCTGTATTATTTATGTCATCTTCATCAATTTCAATGAAGTTTTATTTGTTATAAAAATACCCTTGAAATAAAATAAATATTAAATGGATTTTACAAAATCTTATACATGATACACAGAAAAAGACATTAAAATAGATGACTTTTTCGAACTTCTCATTTTATTATAATATTTTTCTATCATAATTATTTAATTCCCAAATAATAATAAGACACAATCCTCCGATAGTAGTGTTTTTTTAACTTTTGATTTTTTTTTTTTTTTTTTTTTTTTTTTTTTTAGCGCTGAATACGAAAATGCCCTTTATTTTTAACCATCACTTCAGGATTTTTCGCAAACCGTACATTTAAAAGATAAAAAGTTAAAAAATAGTGAAAATCTGAGATTGTAAAATGGATGTGATGATTGTGTTTTTTAACTTTCGATAATTGATTTTTATGTATTTTTTAGCAGTGAATCCGAAAATGTTCTTCGTTTTTAGCCATCACGTCAGGAATTTTCGCTACTCGTAAATTTCAAAGTTAAAAAGTAATAAATAGCGAAAATATGTCAAAGGAATTTGTCAAAGTCTTACCAAAAGACGGAAAATATTTTAAATACATCTGCGACAAATTTTCAGCCTTATGAACCGCGAAAATAAAAGAAGACAGTGATATGAACCCCATAAAGAATATAAAAGGAAAAGCGCGAGGCAGAGCATGAGCGGTTCAAAGAAACTTCCACACATGGAATAAAATTTTAAGAACCTTAAATACGCAGTGTTTTACGTGTTTAGCTGTAAAAATGCATAGTATAAGCAAAAAGGTGAATAAATTATTATGAAAAAAGGCTTTACGTATATTTTATACTATCAGATCATTGCAATATTTCGACTTTTTTAAAATGTTAAAATTTTTGAAAAATTCGGATGTGATGATAAAAATTAAAGGGCATTTTCGGATTCAGAGCTACAAAATACATAAGAATCAGTTATCAAAAGCTAAAAAACACGCTCATCATATCTATTTTATAGTATCAAATTTTTGTTATTTTTTACCTTTTTAACTCCGAAATTTACGATTTGCGAAAAAACCTGACGTGATAGTTAAAAGTGAAGGACGTTTTCGGATTTAGTGCTATAAATACATAAGAATGAATTATCAAAAGCTAAAGAACATGGCACAATAAAAATTTTGCGGGCTGTTGTTATTAATATGTTTGTTGTAAATTACCTTTCTTCAGAAATGAATTTAGGATAAACTAATTCAGCTTTGAACTGTTAGTTTTGAATGTATCCAATTTTGTTGTCGTATACAAGTTGAAAATAATGTGATAGTTCAAAAAATTGTGTTAAATTGTTTCTCAAAAGTGTAAAAACAAAAAGTGAATGCTTATGTTTTAATTTTTTAAAATTTCTACCGATAGAAAAAAAAAAAACCCCTTTGCAACAAATAGCTATTGACTGATTTTTACATAACTTATTACCAAAAATCATGTTCATTATAAAGTTTATTACTTCGGTTTAATATGATAGTGTTTTAACGCTCATTAGATTTATTTGATTTAGCCGCCTTTATTAACTTGAAAAATATAAATTGAGCTATTAATTAACAGTACACATACTTCTTACTTGATTCTTGGTGCTTTTGCGAGGGCTACTACAAAATAAACTACACGTATTCTGTGAAAAGATATAAGAAATTTTAGTATGAAATTTTAAATCTATTGATATTAATGTTTTCAATTGACTGCAAACACTTCACCTTTAATAATTTGGAATATGAAAGATATATATTTATAATGCATAAAATTAAATTTATCAAAACAGTAAAAACGTTATGACGATTGATGTCAAGATAAAATTTTGGCTATTTTAATCAAGTCAGGTTTATAACTGTTGTAATGTGAGTCTTAGGATGTAATCTATTGACGATAATCAGTAAATAGTTTTTTTTTATGCGTTCCTTACATGTTAGAATAATATGAGATATGTTAATATGAACAAAAGTTAGGAACATTTTTTTGAAGAGATTACGCAAGCACAAATAATGCGTTGCGCGTGCACTTTACAATCGCTGATGAATTATTTAAGAACAAAGATTCTGCAATGCATAGTTTGCTGAAAACAGGTCTTGCATTTCAAGCTAACTGTTACACGTACACACACACACACAAAATCCCATTTAATTTTGTATTCGTGAAATAAGTGGTGGATTCAATAACCATAACCGCTTTTAAATTATGTTAGTAAGCGTAAAAAACTCACATGTGGTTTTACAAAAGTACAGATGAGGAGAAAAAAAAGTAAACACCCCTACTAGCTCTGCAACAAGTTGTTGTAGAAGAAAGTTACTGGTACCAAACGATTGGAAATATAGTCTTCTTTTAAATTATGTATATAAAATTTGCTTAGGGGGCATTCTACATATCTAATTGAACCCAAACTTAGTTTTTGAAATAGCAATACCTAAGTGGACACCATAAATACATTCTACATCTTTTAATTAGCCTAAATCCAAATTTGCATGAAATTCGTATGCTTAGTTTCTGACAAATTAATTATTTTGAAATGAGCATATCTTATGGGCTGTATCCAAATTGAAGTTTGGTACTCGATTGTTGAAATGCTACATAATGACTATGTCACTTCTTTTAAGGTACTATTATTTCATGCCAATATGAACATCTCACTCGCTTAATATGTCTCAACTATTGCCAGTCCAAATGTTTCATTAAAATGAGTAAAATATATTTTTTTTTCAAATTATGCTTTTCTGGACATCATAGACGACCCTTTAAACTGTCATTTTGACGTTTTTACTCATAATTAGAAAACTACTTGAAAAAAATTAGAAATTGAGAATTTGCATAAAGCAGGACATAATAAATATAAATCTATCAAAAAAGTGCAGGTTGCAATTCACATTTTTTTCGAATATTAATTTCATAATTCATATTATAGAATTTTTAAAATTACAAATTCCATGTATTTATGTTTGGAATTTTTAGTATTATAATCAAACAAAAACATCATCACATTAGGATTCTAATTTCAAGAGATATTAATAAAAATATGAAAATGTAATTTAACATTAGAAGCTCTAAATTTTGAATGGTTATAATTCAAAACCTTATCATCCAAATGACTTGAAATTTCCTCTATAGGCATAGCTGGAACCGAAGATTAAAAATATATTGTCAGAATTGGGTGTTGACATTGAAAAAAACAAAGTTTGATTTGGTTTTGATTTGTAGGCGGCCCCCTGATGCAAATTTTATATACATCAGTTAAAAGTACACTTTATTTCCAAACGTCTGGTACCTGTAATTTTCTTTCTGTTATAATTAGTTCCAGAGTTAGTAGGGGGCGTTTACTTTTTTCCCCACGACTGTACATATTGATATTTACAGTATGGCATCCTCATTAACTCGTTAATAAAATCTGATATATAGAAGTTAATACCAGATGTAATGCATTGAAAGAAGTGATACTAATTTAGCAAGAATTTTCTATTTCTCACTTTATTGATTTAGTTCTGCATGTTTCAATAAACTGAGCTTTATAATATAACGGAGCGCTAATTTCCAATTCTGTTACACTGAATACAGCGGTATATGCCCATGAATATAATGCCATACAATTTCAATAGAAAAATTGCGGCAAAAGATATTTATAGATAGTATGGGGTGGCTATATTAAGATCAGATTTTATTTTTAAAATATGAAGAAGATTTTAACCATTTGAGTTTTATAATACAACATAGCGCTAACTTTCTATTCTGTTACATTGAATCGAGCGGTCTGCCCATGAAGATAATGCCATACAATTTCTTTAGAAAAATTACGGCAAAATACCCATAGGTAGTATGAAATGGCTATTTTAAGAGTGGATTTTATTTTTTAAATATCACGAACATTATATTTTAATAGCAAATTTTGCAGCATGTTTCAACGATCTGAGCTTTATAATAGAACGAATCTCTGGCTTCCTATTTTGTTACATTGTATCCAGAAGTCTGCCCATGAATATAATGCCATACAATTTCGATAGAAAAATTACGGTAAAACACTTATAGGTAGTATGGGGTGGCTATTTTAAGAGTAGATTTGATTTTAAAAATATGACGAAGGCCATATTTTATTTTTAAAATATGACGAAGGTCATATTTTAATAGCATATAGGGCAATACGTATAGACCAATTGAGCTTTATAATTATAATACAATAGAGCGCGAACTTCCTATTCTGTTTCACTGAATCCAGCGGTGCTCCCATGAACATAATACCATACAATTTCTTTAGAAGAATTAATGGCAAAATACCCATAGGGTAATATTGGGTGGATATTTCACAATTCAATTTTATTTTTTAAATATGAAGAACATCACATTTTAATAGAAAATAGCGCAGTATGTTTCAACCAACTGAGCTTTATAATAGAATGAAGCGCTAAATTTCAATTCTATTACACTGAATCCAACGGTTCACCCATGAATATAATGCCATACAATTTCGATAAAAAAATTATGGCAAAACACTTATAGGTAATATGAGGTGGACATTTTAAAATTATATTTTTATTTTTAAAATATGAAGAACATCACATTTTAATAGAAAATTGCGCAGCATCTTTCAACCATGTGATCTTTATAATAGAACGGAGCGCTAAATTCCAATTCTGTTATACTGAATCCAGCGGTCCGCCATTGAATATAATGCCATACAATTTCGATAGAAAAATTACGGCAAAACACATATAGGTAGTATGGGTGGATATTTTAAGATTAGATTTTATTTTAAAAATATGACGAAGATCATATTTAAATAGCATATAGTGCAGCACGTATAGACCAATTGAGCTTTATAATTATAATACAATAGAGCGCGAACTTCCTATTCTGTTTCTCTGAATCCAGCAGTGCTCCCATTAACATAATACTATACAATTTCTTTAGAAGAATTCATGGCAAAATACCCTTAGGGTAATATTGAGTGGATATTTCACAGTTCAATTTTATTTTTTTAATATGAAGAACATCATAGTTTAATAGAAAATAGCGCAGTATGTTTCAACCAACTGAGCTTTATAACGGAACAAAGCGATAAATTACAATTCTGTTACACTGAATCCAGCGGTCTGGCCATGAATATAATGCCATTCAATTTCGATACAAAAATTACGGCAAAACACTTATAGGTAATATGAGGTGGATATTTTAAAATTAGATTTTACTTTTAAATATGACGAAGATCATATTTTAATAGCATATAGTGCAGCACGTTTAGACCAATTGAGCTTTATAATTCAACAGGGTGCTAACTTATTCTGTTGCATTGAATTCTTCGGTCTGTCCATGAATAAAATGCAAAACAATTTCGCTAGAAAAATTATGGCAAAATACGCATAGGGTAGATGGGACGGTTGTTTTACATGGCGATTTTTTAAAAAATATGTCGAACGCCATATTTTAATATAAAATAGGATGTTCGACCAATGTATGTTTCAACCAACTGAGCTTTATAATAGAACGAAGCGCTAACTTCTTAATCTATTACATTGAGTCTAGTGGTCCGCTAATGAATATAATGCCATAGGATATCGATAGAAAACTTACGGCAAAGCACTTAGTTTGGGATGGATATTTTACGGTTAGATATTATTTTTAAAATATGACGAATATCATATTTTAAAAGTGAGTGCAGAGTGTTTAGACTAATAATAAGCTAGAAGCAGCAGGAGTCTTTCGGTAGCTTCATCGCCCCGAGCCCTGCCTTCCCGCTTTTCGGTGTCTTTAATTTGTGTAATTTCCCTTTTAAATTTGTCCGGTTTCAATTTTTGAATTTTTTTTTTTTTTTTTTCAATCTCGCTTTTGCTAGAGAGTCTCTTACTCCGGACGTCGCTGGGGACCTATGAAACTTGCTTCCGCAAAAGAGTCGGAATAAGTGGAAGAATAAAGGGTTGCGGACGAAGATGGGCCGCTCGCCGCGGCGGTGCAACAGAGCGCTAACTCTCTATTCTGTTACATTGAAACCAGCGGTTCGTCCATGAACATAATGCCATGCAATTTCTTTATAAAACTTACGGAAAAATACCCATAGGATAGTATGGGTTAGATATTTTGCAATTCGATTTTATTTTTTAAATAATGCGAACATCATATTTTAATAGCAATAGTGCAGCATGTTCCAACCATCTGAATTTTATAATAGAACGGAGAGCTAACTTCCTATTCTGTAACATTGAATCCAACGGTCCGCCTATAAATATAGGGGAGAGTAGTATACAGTGAGATATGGTACACAGTAAGACAGCAGCCACTTTGACATATTGTTGTAACTTTTTCTCCAAGCTGGCACGCACACATAACTACCTCATCTTATGCAACACGTGGATGTAGTTTCGACACTACAGTTACTTGTTCGACTAAATAGTAAATAAATCTTTATTTTATAGTGGTTATAGTTAGATAAACGTCTATTTTAGAGTTTATTTCCTTTTATATGACATATATTTACTAAACTAAACCTAGCTATATCTAATAATAGACTATTTCGACAAAACGACATAAACTTTTTAAAGCGATGAAATTGATATAACAGATGTGGCATCCATCTTGTTACAACGTAACGAAAGTACACAGTGAGACGTGTCTCATTGTGTACCTACTATGTGGTTCTGATGTTAAAAACGTTATTTATTAATAAAAGAAGGTTTTTCTCTCTCTGTTTCTTTCTGTGTGTTTGTGTGGATGTGTGATGGCTAAGGAAATCTACTAAACGTAAGAGGTTGAAAATTTGCATGAAGGTAGCCATTGTCCACCCGAGGTTCATATTTTTGATATTTTGAAAATCTAGAAACATTAATTAGAAATCATAAACTGCAGAAAATTATTGATAGAGTGTAAAAATGTATGATTTACGAATATATATACATTGTCTCACTGTGTACCACTTGTGGTACACAGTGAAACAATTTCCAATGCTCCGTTATGCTATTTCTGTAGTTTTATAAATAACTTTTTTGAAACCATTTGTACATTAATGTATAGCGTATTTGTGTAGCTTAAAGATGTAGCAAAAATGTTAAAAAAAAATAAATAAAAATTGCCGCCATTCGTTAAGTAATAATTTCGTCTCACTGTGTAATACCCCTCCCCTAATGCCGCACAATGTCGGAAGAAAAAATATGGCAACTCAATTACTTTTTTTTTGTGAAAAAAAGGGAAAGGAAACTACTACATTCTACTATAATTCCAACTAAACTGCATAACTTGCAAAATGTAGTTTTCAGTTTATTTACAGTATAAAATGATTTCTTGCTTATAAGCATTTTAAGCAGTTTAATATTCTGTTCTAAGTGCTGACTGAAGTCTGTTTAATACATCTGTTCTAAGTGTTGACTTAAATTTGATTTATTTCCGGCCTCCCCAAAAATCGAAAGATTTCATACGCTGCAAAGCAAATGCAACTACGACACCTAGTGTTAACATATTTTCGAAAGAACCAAAGAAAATATAACTGTTGCACATTAAAGATATTCCTGTACAAATTTTAGCACTGAATAAAAATTACATATATCAAACAATCGTATACGGTAGAAGCGTTTTTATGGAAGTCACCTAACTATGTCTTATAAATCACAATGAGGAAGTAGTTTATAGCTTTTGGTAAACGACCGGCAAATAAGAAAAATCGACCTTCAATTAATAAAAAAGAGGCTTTCAACCGTTCAGTGAGCCTTTTGGAACCTTTTTTATATGGTTGGAAGCACAGACCTTCAAGCGATCCTTGTTGGGAAGAATGTGATATGCATTTTGTTTTGTGGAGATATACAAGGGATTATCACAAGGCAAAACTAACAGGAAGTTGAATATTTTTCGAGAATAATCAGTGCTATGCTTGAAAACATATTCAGATTATTATGGCTTACATGAAAGGTCTCCATAAGCGCATACTCAAATTAAACCGGTCAAGAGCGAGTATTACTCCGGTAAAGAATGTTCCGTACAATAAATATATGAATTAGTAACTCGGCATTGCACCACACAAATATATCATTAAAAGTTTTTATCTAGGCGTTAAACGCCGATGGCGCATAGATTACGTCGCCCGTGTTTTTATGTATGTTCAAACCGTCTGTGTCTTTAAGGGTTAATATCTCGGCTAATTACCAACAAGGTTTTTCGAAAATCATTATCATCAATCAATTTTTATACTTCTGCGACGACAGGTACCTCCGGTGCTGATCAATTTCTTTGCTGAACGCCTGCTAATCGAAATTTGTGTGTAAAGGAAAAATGCGATTTTCTCAAAAACTATGTGACTTAGGATGATTGCTATAGTTTTCCTGCAAGGTTTAAATTAACTTCTACTTCCCTTAATTTTTTATAATTTTAGTTTCAGTAGATTCGGAAATAGAGGGGGTGGAGGGCAGTGACATATTTTTGCATTACATTTTCGATGATATCTCTGAAAATATACTAATACCTAAAATTAAAAGAACTGTATTTTTGATTTCGGTGTTATGAAAGCTTTCACACGATATACAAAGAAAATATTTTATTTTACAAGTAAGTTAATTAGAACCTCTACATTTTCCCTAAATATATTTATTTGTGAATGGTTATTAAACTATACGTATGTGGGTGAATAGTCTTTATTACTTCAGCCAATTTGAACTTTCCACATTCCATAGTTTACGAGTAAAATGGCTGTGACAGACAGACACAGGAGTGATCTTATAATGGCTCCATTTTTACTTTTGAAGTACGGAACCCTAAAAATGGGAAAAAGTTACAGAATATTTTTTTTCATGGGGATATATATGTGTCTATAGAAATTTTTTCTGCGGAACCTCAATATAGTGCCCGTAAAAAAATAATAAAAAAATAATTTTTTTAAATTTATCGTCGGTTGACGATAAAAGAAATTTCACAAAATACGTTTTTATAATAAATACTGTTTAGGGGGGAAATTTTCTGCTCTTCATACTGAACTAGTTAAAGCAAGTTTAACTTAAGTAAATACATTTTTTTAACTTGAGTTTTGTCATAAACTTTTATATGTATATAGAATAAAATTTAACCATTATATTACGCTTTTTAACACAAAATTCCAATTGTCAATTCGGCTTCTAAATTGTTGGTGTAGGAGGCATGAGAATAGTATTTTTGCCATGGAAACAACGACTTATTCAATGTCGAAATTTATAATGACAGCATTCTTAATCAGACAGTTAGGGGAAAGAAAGGTAACCGCTCACCCAAATATCTCTAAACGGAATAAAATTGAAAATGGGCGATCGGTACCGGCACCTAGCGAACTTCATCCTAAAATCCCAGTAAGGATATAGTGCCCGTCGGGATTAAAGTATTTTTGTGTTCTCGCGTTATTAGTTAGAAGTTGTTTTCGAATAAAATTCTACAACATGTAACTTTAAGGTAAGTGTACACTTTTATTTTCAAATGATAATTTATTCATGTTTTCCCTTAAGTGAGCGCCATTCCCCTACTTTCCACTACTTTTCAAATACACTTAAAACTTATCCAGTCGGTGAAACCGTGTAAAATTAAATAACTGCAGCAAAACGCAACTTATATATTATCATATAACCTTAAAGAAATAATAATAAGCTATTTCATCGTTTAAGTTTGAATTTATTAAGTACTGCACATTTAAACACTCATTTAACTTGAAATTTCCAAATACGTTAAAATAGTTTTCCTTTGACGGGGAAAAGTGTTGCTTGCCAAATCGCGTCCTCTTGCACGAAATACACGAAAGTATTTTTTTTTTTTTTACAGATTTTCTGCAGGAATTCCGCAGTTAAATTTGACTGATCCTTTATTACATACATGAGTAGTTTCATTAGCAATTTTTTTGAAAATATTCTGAGTATGCGTTTTAAGGAGACCTTCCTTGTTAGTAGTTGCTTAGTAGCTTGTTGTGTTTAATTTATGTTTGATGGAAGCTGGTGAACTAGAGCTTATAAGGCGAAACTATGGCAGGAGATTAATATTTATATAGTCGGGAATTTTTGCTTTTGAGCTAGTTGCAGTCAGACGCCATGAACAGGTATGGTGATGGACCTGGATCACATATTCGGAAACATATTACCCTACAGAATATGTTTCCATTAAAATTAACTCTATATATACGTACAACCGTGGAAAAAAAAGTAAATACCCCCTACTAACTCTTCAACAAAAGTATCGCAGAAGAAAGTTACTTGTACCGAAAGATCGGAAATAAAGTCTACATTTAAATGATGTATATAAAATTTGCTTAAGGGGCCATCTACATATTAAAACGAACCACAACTTTGTTTTTTTTCAATAACAGTATACAATTCTAACAACATAAATGAACTCTACACCCTTCAATTAACCTAAAAACAAATTTTTATGCAATTCGTATGATAAGTTTCCGAGAAATTAATTATTTTAAAATGAGCGTATTTTAAGGGCTGTATCCAAATTGAAGTTCAGTACTCGATTGTTAACCGAGAGACCCCTCTTCTTGATCAAGGCACCTTCGCGCCACGCACGCAGTCAATGAAGCTTGCTAGATTACAGGATAGCATAAGAAATTTCAAAATACCTAGTCATTTCTATCATAGGCGGCCCCTTAAACCATCATTTTGCCGTTTTTTAAGCATAATTTGAAAACTACTTGGAAGAAAAATATGAAATTTTAGATTTCCATAAAGCAGGACTTAATAAATCTAAATCCATCAAAAAAATTGTAGTTTGCAATTCATAATTTTTTCGAATATTAATTTCATAATTCATATCATAAAATTATAAAAAATGCAAATTCAGCGTATTTATGTTTGGGTATATTAGTATTATTGCTACACAAAAATTTAGCACATTAGGAACATAATTTCGGGAGATATAAATAAAAATATGAAAATGTAATTTAACATTAGAAGCACTAAATTTTGAATTTTTATAATTCAAAAACTTATCATTGAAATGACTTAAATTTTGATGTCTAGGCATAGTTAGAACCAAAGATTTGAAATATCTCGTCAAAATTGGGTATTGCTATTGAAAAAAATGAAGTTTCGAATCGTTTTAATATGTAGATGCCCCCCTAAGCAAATTTTATATACATCATTTAAAAGTAGACTTTATTTCCAATCGTTCGGTACCAATATCTTTCGTCTACGATAATTTGTTGAAGAGTTAGTAGGAGGGGTTTACTTTTTTTTTCCACGACTGTACATCGCATAGAAGCAGTTTCGAATGTCCATCGATAAGTCTTCTAGTGTTTTGGAGAAATCTGTATCTCACGATCTGAATTCTATAAAATATTTGTGCCGTTCAGTGCAAAATCGATTAACTTCATCAAATGAAAATGTTCAGTATAAACAGTTATAGTCATTGTAACTATAAAAATATTGTATATATATAATATTTTTTCTCGGGATATTTTGATTGAACTCATTAATTTTCTTTTAAAGAAGGGTAACTTTTTATCACAGTATAAATATATAGAAAATTTTCAATGTTCCTTTGTTTATAAAAACGCCACTTAAAATGGAGTTAGTCGGATTGTCTTCTGAACACGTCATTTAGCTCTGTCTCTATTTAATAAATAGTCATACTATACAGTGTGTCCACGTATAAGCTGACTGACCTTTATTTTCGTAACCGCTGGTCCTAAATGCATACTTCCAATTACAAAAATGGTTTAAATAAGGTAAAGAATTATTTTAAAAGCGATTTGGGTCAAGAGAAGTATCTCTAGACATAAGAAATCGTGTCGTTGAGCCTAATAAAAATGGAAAGTCGTACCGAGAAATTGGAAAAGCTATTAAATTACCATTTACAACTGTTGGATACATAGTGAGAAAATATGAAGAAATTGGATGCATCGAAAATAAACGAAGACCAGGCCTCCCCAGCAAATTAACAACGAGGGTAAAAAGAAGTTGTTAAAATACTTAAAAAAATCTTATGGGTTCAGCTCAAAAATTTGCTGAAGACCTTGAAACATATTCTAACATCAGAGTAATACCCTAAACAATAAGAAATGTTCTCCACAATGCAGGTTTAAAAGGAAGAACCCCAAGGAAAAAGCCATTCATCAGTGAAACAAATAGGCGAAAACGCCGGAAATTTGCTTTGGCATAGCTAATGGATTTTAGGAAAACAGTTATATTTTCTGATGAGACTAAATTTGAAATTTTCTCTTCACCAAGCATTCAAAAAATTTGGCGTAAAAATAAAACTGCTCTAGATCCAAAACATACACTACGAACTACCAAGCATGGTTAGGGGGGGGGGGGGATGTTATGGTTTAGTAGTGTATGGCTTCTAATGTAGTAGGAAATTTCGAACTTATCGACTCTAGAATGCCAGCTTTAACATACATTGATGTGTTGCGGCATAACTTATTAAGCAGTGCTAGGAAATTTGGCTTAGAAGAAACTTTTCACTTTCAGCGGGATAACAACTCAAAACACTGCTATAATCACTAGGACATGGTTACTCTACAATGCTCGAAGGCGATTGGTAGCTCCTCCACAATCTCCAGACTTGAATCCAATTGAAAATTTGTGGATGCTATTGGATGGCCAAATTCGAAAAAACATATATATCATGTAAAAACAATTTAAAAGAAGCACTTATTCAGTCATGGAATAACATAGACTCAACCGTCACAAAAGTTGGTGAAATCTATACCACAACGTCTAGCAGCAGTCATTAAAGCTAAAGGACTTCGCACAAAATATTAATTTATATCATTTAACTAAAGGGCATAGCAGGATAAGCATTGGAAATATGCCTTTCAATCAAATTTCGTGATTTTTTTCCCAGATGTGGCTACATATCTGACAATATATTTCCCCTATTATCATCCTATAAATATTGATATTTAATGAGATAAAAATGTTTTTTCGATTTTGTAAAAAAACTCATTTTCTCAAAAACTACGGCACCGAATTTCATGCCATTAAAATGAGGTTAGATAAATACCAAAGATGCATAACTGGAAATTTTGATTTAATTTTCTGATAATAAAAACTGTGTGAAATAGCGATAAAAAAATTACAAAAATAAAAATCATATCTTATGTTTATCCGAAAATTACCATTTTCTTGTAAAAAATTCCCCATATGGGCCCGTATATTCTATATAAATACCGAAAGTTTGCGTCGGGTACTTCATATAAATATTTACAAAAATGTATATTAAAATTATTGAAATTCATTTTAAGGCGTTATTTGGGGCGGAGCTACTCAACTTCGACATCCGAAGAATCCTTGCAACAAAGTCAGCAGACAATATGCCAACTGATGCATTTCAGATTTCATTAAGCATATAAGCCATGTTTTTCAATACTATTTCGATATCGAAAACTGGTGTTTGGAGACAGAGAAATATTTTTGCTTGGAAAAAAAACAACATTCTTCGATATCGAAATGTAACGACAGTTAGTATAATGAATTTTATTCAAATATTCTCACCACTTTTAACTAAGGGTAATAAGAATAAGTAGTTTCGCCATTTTTTTTTTTTTTCCCGAGTTATCGTAATAAAATATGGATATTATATAAATAGAGTTAGAACTAAATGTGATCCTTTATTTCTGAGATATCGTCCGGTTTGGGTCGTAGTAGATAATTTTTTATTCAAGATGTATACTACTCGCAATTTTTGTTTTATTTAATGGCAGATTTCTGTGACTGTTTATTTGGAAGATAAAAATTAGGGATACATAATTTGAGTAAAAAAAGAAAAAAGAGAGAGCCGACAACATTGGACGATGCTTTGTATTTTAAAGTATATTTCTATAATTTTGAACGGTTTAATTTTTGATGTGATAAAAATATTTTTAAAATAAATAAACATTAGTCTAAAAAACAGTGGAACAAATATCAGGAGATCAAAATACTGTAAAGACAATAGCTATTTTTTTGCGAATATATTTATAAACTTAATGCAAATACATAGTCGGGTTCAGTGCTTCAGGCCTCACTTTCAAGAATAGTGGCTTTTATGAGAAAAAACAGCTGACACTGTGTTAATGTATCACATTCTTTTATACATAAAAATTCAAATTCAAATAATGTAAGACAGCAAACATACAAAAAAAAAAAAAAAAAAAAAAAAAAAAAGAAAGAAAAAAAGAAATTAATCATTATCACTGTCATCTTCAATCACAACAGGTATGCATTCATTTCTGAACAGCGTAGAAAGAATTTTTGACGGTCTTACAATTTTGGATAAGTACCTCCCGTAAGAAAGATAATATAGTGTTGCTGCCGATTGAGAGCAGCAGCCAATAGTTCTCATGCCATTTGCACACTCGCAATAATGTTTTCGGATTGCAGACACGCCAGTAGCATTAAGTTTGTATTGTATGAAACAACGGTAAGTTTTCCTTGAAATATGCCGTGGTGGAACTTGTATTTTCAAAATATTTGTTGCATCTTTAACGAAATATATATCAATCGAAGAGGCTTCCTTCATCATTTCCGCCAAGTAAGACATTGCCTGGTTGTATTGGTATGAACCGGTGAAAAATATTTTCAATTATCGTTCGGTTATTTCAGGGTAATCTAGTACGTCTAATGAAGATAATTTGATAAAAGGGAGTTTTCTCCGCAACCAGTTATTTAGTTCAACTTTAGCCACTAAAGTATTTTCTTCGTTTATTTTGGATATTCGTATATTTACTTACTCTTATTACCCTTAGTTAAAAGTGGAGATGGGCAACATCGTTCCTTTTAAGGAATCGTTCCAGCCGGAATCGTTCACCGAAAGGAACGAGTTTGTTGGAGTCGTTCCTTCGGAATCGTTCCGAAAAAAGGAACGAATCCGAGAAAAAGGAACGATTCCGAGAAAAAGGAACGATTCCGAGAAAAAGGAACGATTCCGAGAAAAAAGGAACGATTCCGAGAAAAAAAGAACGATTTTGAAAAATAAAGGATTCCAAGGGGAAAAAAACACTTCCGAGATTCCACATGCAATCCATAATATTTTTTACTGATTTATTTTCTTATGTACCCATCCATTTTCTTAGGCATCCAGTCGCTTTAATTTTGTAATGTTTTGGACAGATGATTTTGTTTTTAAGAGTTCATTTCATTGATCAGTGTGTGCAATTAATTTGCAGTTATTTCTAACTTTATGATTTATGGTATAAAGCATAATTCCTCTTGGAAATTCAAGGGCGGTGCAAGGTCTATTCGATTTTCAGTGTAATCATTGGTTTCTCTTGAAAATATGTCGTCAAATGACCGTCCATTTATATTATTATTTTATACAATGTGTCTTTACTCTCAACGATGTTCAGTGGCTAAGTCCTAAACCGTTAGTCATAGACCTATAGTTCCAATTACAAAAATGTTTTAAATAAGGTAAAAAATTATTCTGAAAGTCGTTTGGATCAATAAAAATATTTCTAAAAAAGTTACGAAATTTAATTTTTTATACGGTCCTCCGCCCTATAAGAGATATTTAGTAAAAATTTCCTGTTCTCTTAAAAGAAAGACAAAAAAAGTCCCTTTCATCTAACACTAAAATTCATGAAGTTATACGAAACTTTGAAATGCAAGACTTATGTCACTTTTCTGCATCCGAATACACATGAGTTTAGCCATGCTTCTAGGGGTCGTAAACAAAATGCTTAAAGTATTTGAAGGATTTATTTCATGTGTAGCTGCGCTTTGAAAGAAATCGTATTACGACAGATTTTTGTAAGGATTTGAAGCTGTTTCTTTTCATGATTTTTTTAACAAAAACTATGCTATTTTTATAAGCTTTTATTTAACCTATTAACCGCCAAAACTATAAGTAGGAATTTTCAAATTTCTTGTTGAAAGTCGCTTGTCACCACAAATTCAGAAAGGTAATTTCCGCTTTATTAAAATATCAAAATTTCTGCCAATAAATAAGGCAATTTTTTTAATTGTAAAATAGTGGTGACAAAGTAATTAATGTAAGCATGAGCAATTATTTTGACCGTTGCGTGAACGCAACACCAGCGGGTAACGGGTTAACTTGAAACGATCGTATGTATGTCTTTCCAGTTCAAAATTTGTACTCGATATTCAACTCACTTTAAAATATGCGATCGAGGTTAAATTTTACATATTGACGTAAATCAGATGACAATGTAATATTATTATGATTTTCAGTGCTTACCATTATGTACTTATTTTACAGGGTAACACAAAAAATTTCGGATATATTACTGCCAACAAGTTTTCTAAAAAGTTTTAGATTAGATAACACAAGACTGCGATGGTTGTGTTTTTTTATTTTTAAAATTATGATTTTTATGTATTTTTTAGCGCTGAATCCGAAAATTATCTTCATTTTTAACCATCATGTCAGAATTTTTCGCAAATAGTACATTTCAAAATTGAAAAAATAGCTAATACTATAAAATAGAGTCGATGGTTGTATTTTTTAACTTTTACGACTGATTTGTATGTGCTTTTTAGCACTGAATGCAAAAATTACCTTCATATTTAACCATCATGTTAGACTTTTTTGTAAATGGTAAATTTCAAAGTTGAAAAATAGCGAAAATCTGATACTATAAAATGGATGTAAAACTTCTTTTATTCAATTTAATTTTATTTAATTCAAGAATTTACTCAATTTTTGGCTTATACTGGGATTCTTACAGCTAAACAGCTCGGGGATCCGATGATGTGGGAAGGGAAGAGGTTCAATTAAAACTTTGAACTTTTAAACTTTGAAATTTACGATTTGCGAAAAATCCTGACGTGATGGTTAAAAATGAAGGTCATTTTCGGATTCAATAGTAAAAAATACATAAAAATCAATTATCAAAAGTTAAAGAAATAACAATCACATCTATTTTATACTATCAGAATCAGATTTCCGAAAATTTTTCACTTTTCAGCTTTCAAATTTACGATTTGCAAAAAATCTGTACTTTGTGATAAAAAATGAAGGCCATTTTTGGATTCATTGTGTAAAGAATCGAGGCTGTTGCTTTTCAACATTTTATTTAACGAAAATTCTATTATTTTTTTCCTGTTATATGTTTAGTACAAGCTGTATATTTTGCATTAATATTTCAGAATGATTATAGATTTCAAATTTATAATGCAATGTTAATTTTACTATCAACTATATTTTTTATATATCTGAAGATTATTTATATTTCTAGTTGCCGAAACGTCAGTGAAGGCTTACTGTGGAGACACGAAAAGTTTTGGTTTCTGTTAGTCTGTCTGTCTGTTAGTCTGTCTGTCTGTTCCGCGATAACTGCCGCAAAAAGCATCCGATCGGCTTGAAATTCACTGGGCATGTTGATGAGGTACCCGGACTTAGCTGTATAGTTTTTGGTTAAATTTGGTTCATTCGTTCGGGAAATATGGAACATTTTATTTTGCTCTATAATGCTTTTCAATGGCAAGTCAGACGATTTTCAGATTTTCATTTGTTGAAAGAAATGGCTCATATGAAAAATGGATTTAAATGGTAAATTTTTGATGCTGAAATTTTTAAATAACATTATTAAATTATTCCAATAAATTATGTCAATATATTTGCGAGATTTTTTCAATTAGGTTTATAATATTAGGGGGAATTTTATGCATGTTTTCCAATAATATAAAGGATTTTGTTTTATCAAATTGACATAATGCATATTTCATTTTTTTCCTTTTCTTTCTCTGTTGCCTAGCAACGTATTCGGTCCTAATAATATTAGTATAATTGCGTGTATAATGCTTGAGTAAAGCCAACGTCAAAACAGATGAATTAATGCATTTGTATCTTTGCATATAGAAGGATTTTAGCCCACAAATAAAAATAGGCAATATTTCATTTATTTTATTTATTTTATTGAAATATTTTGCTTAAAAATACAAAAGTTCATTATTTTCATAGAGAATAACGTAACATTTTTCCATAACATTTACCAATATTTCTTTAATTGTTGCCAAGAAAATCAAAACCCGGAATAATATTTTCTTTTAAACAATTTTCAATTGAAATGTTTTGTCGTGAAACAGGAAAATGAAAAATAAAATTAAGAATAGAAAAATTAATATGGCGGCATATTAAAAGTAAAAAAAAAAAAACTCTCGAGTATTTCTTAATATAACAAGATGAAAAGTTTTGAGTAAGTACGCATAGCAGGTGAATTAGACGTCATTTATCGAAATCAAAGATGCTGGAATAAAAAGATCTTGGGTAAAATAAAATTAACTATTATTCACGGAGGAAAGAGATAGATGGAGATGCAGTATGCCGTAAAAACAGTTTGCAATACGATGTGCGTTATCGCTCAGATTTAAATGCCCTCATTCGGTTCAAACAAAACAAGCACGTGGATCTGGGACCGAATTCTTTGACTTCATCCGTGCATTTTTTCTGCAAAATGAAAATGATCTGCTTATATTTAAGCAGTAAGCATTCTAAGGTAGCATTTCATTGTATTATGAATTAAAAACTGTATTACTAAAGCTATTACTCTGTTTTTTTTTTTTTTTTTTTTTTTTTTTTTTTTTTAGCACGTCGTTGTTGTGCCGAATGTAGCGGACTTTAGGCGTCACTTCAATATTTATTGTCTGTGTACGGTTAACATGAATATTTTATTTTAAATTTAAATTGTATTAATTTATTAAAAAAACTTATGCTTATCGTTATAAATCACAGCGTAAAAAAAAAGCTAAGATATACTATAACCATCCGCACAATCAATAAAAAATTGCGAATGTAAATTTAAATAGACTACGGGGGGTTCAGGGGGGCAAAGCCTCCCTGAAGAAATGCAATTTTTGATTTAAAAAGTTACCAGAATAAGTAGCTCATCAGAATTTCAGAACATCAATGTATAACCACTTGTTTAACACTTTTAATTTCTGAAACTTTACGAAGTATCTTGTATGCTTATAAATATTTATGTAATTTGAAAACTTTAAAAAGCGATTTGTAGGAAGTTGAATATTACGCAATCCGTGTTAAAAAACAATGACTTGCAAAGATGACGTTGAGGCTCCTGATCTGCAGATTTACTAGTGTATTCTTATTTTGAATTTTGTCTTATTGCCGAAACGTCAGTGAAGGCTTACAGTGGAGACACGAAAAGTTTTGGTTTCTGTTAGTCTGTCTGTTAGTCAGTCTGTTAGTCTGTCTGTTAGTCTGTCTGTCTGTTCCACGATAACTGCCGCAAAAAGCATCCGATCGGCTTGAAATTAATTGGGCATGTTGATGAGGTACTCAGACTTAGCTGTATAGTTTTGGGTTAAATTTGGTTCATTCATTCGGAAAATATAGAACATTTTATTTTGCTCTGTAATGCTTTTCTATGGCAAGTCAGACGATTTTCAAATTTTCATTTGTTGAAAGAAATGGCTCATATAAAAAATGGATTTAAATGGTAAATTTTGGATGCTGAAATTTTTAAATAAGATTATTAAATTATTCCAATTAGTTTGAAATTTTGTAAATATATTTGCGAGATTTTTTAAATTAGGTTTATAATTTTGGGGGGAACTTTATGCATGTTTTCCAATAATATAAAGCATTTTGTTTTATCAATTTGACATAATACATATTTCATTTTTTACATTTTCTTTCATCAGTTGCCTAGCAACGTATTTGGTCCTAATAATATTGGTATAAATGCGTCTATAATGTTTGCGTAAAGCCAACGTCAAAACGGATGAATCAATGCATTTGTATTCTTGCATATAGATGGATATAGATTGCATATAGATGGCCCAGAAATAAAAATAGGCAATATTTTATTTATTTTATTCAAATATTTTGCTTAAAAATACAAAAGTTCATTATTTTCATAGAGAATAATGTGACATTTTTTTTCATAAAATTTACCAATATTTCTTTAAATGTTGACAAGAAAATCAAAACCCGGAATAATATTTTCTCTTAAACAATTTTCAATTGAAAGATTTTGACAGGAAAAAAAAAATTAATATGGCGACATATTGGAAATAAAAAGAAAACTCTCAAGTATTTTTTAATATAACAAGATGAAAGGTTTTGAGTAAGTACGAATAGAAGGTGAATTAGACGTCATTTATCAAAAACAAAGATGTTGGAATAAAAATATCTTGGCTAAAATAAAATTAACTAATATTCACGGAGGAAAGAGATAGATGGAGATGCAGTATGCCGTAAAAACAGTTTGCAATATGGTGTGCTTTATCGCTCAGATTTAAATGCCCTCATGGGGGGGGGGGGGGGGGCAGAGCCCCCCTGAAGAAATGCAATTTTTGATTTAAAAAGTTACCAGAATAAGCAGCTCATCAGAATTTCAGAACATCAGTGTATAACCACTTGTTTAACACATTTAATTTCTGAAACTTTACGAAGTATTTTGTATTCTTATAAATATTTATGTAATTTTAAAACTTTAAAAAGCGATTTGTAGGAAGATGAATACTACGCAATGAGTGTTAAAAAACAATGACTTGCAAAGATGACGTTGAGGCTCCTGATCTGCAGATTTACTAGTAAGTGTAATAGGAAAGTTTTACTAACTATAACTTGAAGGACCGGGGGATCGTATAAAAAATTAAATTTCATAATTTTTCAAGAAATGATTCTATTGACCCAAATCACTTTTTAAATACTTCTTTACCCCCATTTAAAACATTTTTGTAATCGGAACTATATGGCTATGACTAACGGTTTAGGAATTAGCTATTGGACATCGTTGAGAGTGGACATCCTGTATAGGAAATTTTATTATTGCTCTGATATTTGTCACCAGGGTCTAGGAATTTTTAGTCTCATAGATTCCTCTTCAAAATCTGCCTCTAGGTAATCTTAATTTCATTTTTCATTCCCAATCTCATTTTTCATTTGGATGGCCCTACTGGTTTGGATATGTAACTAGTTAAAGTAGATTACATTTTTGTTCCAGTGTCCGTACTTTCAATAACTTTATGCCCTTTATCGTCTTTCTCCTCAGCTCCCTAACTTTACGCTCACAGGATATTTCGCATAATTCATCAACATTATTATCACCGCCTTCAGGATCTGGTTCAGAAGTGAAACACCCTATTCTATAGCAATCATCTTGTAGTGCAATTCAGTGATATATATCAATTTTAATGCATTTGAAATAGCTTAATGTCATTAAAATGCGCTGCAAACGATTTTTTCCCGTTGACCATAATGTAACGAAATACTTTTGAGTGCCCCTGTAAATAAACTATTAATGCTACACTCTTCCTATTGAATACTAAACATCCCATGGTAAACATCATTAACATATATCAATTGCATGGGAATCCGAGTATATTTACGGGAGTTAGGTATATTACACACTGAGACCACAGAACGACACAAAGCGCAACATGAAGTGCAAAAATCGGTCGAAACAAAGAACGAAGTTGTTGCAAAATTGTTTTAAACCAGTTTTTCTAGCGAATTCAAGCGACATGTCTTATGTGTCGCCTTAGTGTGTGACTTGCCTTAGAGCGTGAACAGACGGTCTGACGGACAGGCAAACCGCATTCATAAACACTAACTTTATTGGAAAGAGTAAAAAGTAAAGCACGTTTTTGCACACTGTCTTTCCTGAGTGAAGTGACTGATGTATGTCTTGTCTTTTACCCTAATACGCTATTTGTGAACTGCTGTTAACTACGTAGAATTTCAATAAACTTACAACTCTTTTTGAATCTCCAATTTCACGAGAACCTACAGGAATTTCTCTAATTTCACACCCTCATCCGCCGTCACTCTCTCTCCACTTATATCATACAGAACCTCGGTTCGGTGTGAGTGAATTGCAATGCTAATATGTTTGTTTGGATTGGGATCTTTGGAGCTTCATAACTCATGAAGTCATGGAACACTTGTGTTACACGAAAGGGTAGAAGTTCCTTCAGATGATTTGTAAACAGATTCATTAGCAGGGCTATGGCTAGTGATATGTATAAGATGATATTATATGCATTAATATTATAATATATATATATATATAGTAATATATATGATTTTATTCATATATAGTGCATATTATCTCCGCCAAAAGATATAGTGATTCACTAAACTTCAAAGTTCTATTTCTTTAAATTTGAAATTTGCTAACATTTTAACTGAAAAACGGTTTATTGGTTTAATTAAATTAAACAAATTAAAAGTGTGTCCATTATTATTACAGAGTGTAGTACTATATAAAGAACTATCCTTTTGACGATGTTTCGGCCGTTGAATGAAAGATATCTGTTGCAAACGTGTTATAGATAATACCAACCTTAATTTTTTGAGAATTTGACTATTTTTTATTCGGAGTTAAACTTTTTATTGTCAAAACTATTTAAAATAGATAAAACATTTTGTTAAATTCGAACAGAAAACTTTATGTAATTTAAGAAAAAAAGAAAATAAATAAATAAATCTTCTAAGTGAAAAGAATAACAATAAGAAAGGAAAATAAATAAAATTTAGTATCGTATTTGCAGTAAGTTTTACCTCAATAAAAACGGAAATTTGGTATTAGGCTTGAAACATTAAATTTAGTTTAGCATGAAGGGAGCCTCGATTTGATCGAAATTAAACTCAGATATGTATTATCCATCACCACAGTAACAGGCATTAATCGTGGCATTGATTTCGGGATTTACGAGTATCAATAACGATCAAGAAATCTGAATTATTATAAGAAATTATTACGATAAACGATTTTTTTTTTGCTTTTATTTTACGTTGAATTAAAACAAAGTCACAGTTATTTAAATTCTAATTATTTAGCAAGAAATAGAAGTAAAATAACAATTGAAAAAACTGTACAAAATCACAACGTGCATTCTTTGGAAACCAATAATTAAATTCGTATATTGTAAAACTTTTTAAATGCAATATTAACCTTCCGCATACCAGACCGGTGCAACAGACCCGACAGATACATTCAAATTGATTTTTCACATTTTAAAAAATGAAAATTTTGTAAATATGTGACTTTTTCTGGAATGTTCTACTCAAAAGAACAGAACATCCCAGAAAAAACCCATATTTACAAAAATTTCAGTTTTTAAAATAAATTAGAAATATCATTATAAATGTACCTGTCGGGGCCATTGAACCCCTCTGGTAGGCGGAGGGTTAACATAAATCTATTAAACCGAAACAAGCATAAAATATGCAGCTTTATATATGTCGCAGTGTTGGAGAAAGTCCGATAATCTATATGTAGCACGTGATTTTTCTTTCCCGTTTTTATACTCAAAACGGCCATTAAGAGAGCGAACCGCAGTTAAATTATTTCAATCCCACCCACCACTGTTACTGTTATCTTATTATTATTATTAGACATTATGCTTTTTGAAATATTCATTATCTTAAGAAAGAAAGAAACGTTTTACAAAAATTCCTTGTTCTAACAGATTTTACTCTATGTAATAAACCTCAATGTAAGTTGATTAAAACAACAATCTTAGGGAGTTTCGAGATTTTTTTAATCATCTTCTTCAGGAGAGAAAAACAAGACGCCAAACTGTGGAAATAAAGTGGTACTCGAGCGCTCGTAGCTGGTCATATATTTATTTTGACAAAGAGGATTCTCAAATTGAAATTATGTTTGAGGAAAAAACATGAAATAGTGAAATATGCATGAAAGTGCGTAACTCTACAATTATTAAAATAATTGAAAATCAGATATTATTATCCTATTAAAATGCAATTTTCATGGCCTAGTGATATATTTCTTACATTATTCAAAACTGTTTCTAGTCAGATTAAAAAAAATATTTTTCACTAGTAATTAAACAAGCATTTTCTTTGTTTTTCTTAAGGCTGTTCTTAAGTGATCTGCTCAACAAGCGTAAAACGTTTTGACACATTTACAAATTAATTTTTTAACGGAATGATATAAAATTGGAATGTTTGACCATGGAAGCGATTTGGAATCGAACTGTGTTTTCCATCTTTTGATCAGAAAATTACCTATTGAGTTATAATCGATTTTGATCACGTGACAAACATGTTTTTCACCCATTTTTGAGAAATTATGCCTCTTTCGCGCGGAAATTCGGTTCAAAACGCCCACTTTGACACTATTTTCTGAAAGGCCTATTGCGTTTGCAAAAAAAAAAACGGAAAAAACAGCTCAATTACATAGTTTCTGAACAACAACACCTGTTCGTTTCATGCATTTCCGAATAAAAATAAATTAAAACTTTTGTCACAAATTTATCCTTTTGATTTTGAGAACAGCCTTAAGAATTCATTTGGAAAAAATTCATTTCGTATGATACATCTACCAATTAGAAAATATATTAGTGTATTAAAGTACACATGGTGTTCCATTACCCTCGGGGTCCAGGTACTCAATCGGTAAAGCACGTAAAGTTTCTGGGTTCGAATCCCATCTCGGGCACTTTTTCACTCAGGTGTAAAAAATCCAATTCGTATAAAATATTTTTTAAAATTATTTCTTTCAGATTCATTTAGCACAAGAAGATCAAATAGTAATGTTTATTAAACGCCCTACTTCGCCCCGCACTTCAATTTCTTTTTTCTTTCTTTCTTTACTTTTCTTTTTTTTCTTTTTTTTTTGAGGAGCGGGGAAGGGGGGAGGGGCACACACATTAGAAGGATATTGTGGCAATAAAGTCAGCTTTAATAGAATCAAAATCTGTTATTTTGAAATAAAATAGTGTATTTTAATTTATTAAAACTGGCCAATCTACAAGAAAAGAACCGATTCCTAGGAATATCGGTCCTTTTCGGAACGGTTCCTCGGATTCGGTCCTTATTGGAACGGTTCCTCGGATTCGGTCTTTTTTGGAACGGTTTCTCGGATTCGGTCCTTTTTGGAACGAATCCGAAATGGACCGACTCCGAGGAATCGGTCCTTTTCGGAACGACTCCGAGGAATCGGTCCTTTTCGGAACGACTCCGAGGAATCGGTCCTTTACGGAGTCGGTAATTTTGGACCGATTCCGAGGAATCGTTCCGAAAAGGACCGATTCCGAGGAGTCGTTCCTTTTCGGAATCGTTCCAAAAAGGACCGATTCCGAGGAACCGTTCCAAAAAGGACCGATTCCGAGGAACCGTTCCAAAAAGGACCGAATCCGAGGAACCGTTCCAAAAAGGACCGAATCCGAGGAACCGTTCCAAAAAGGACCGAATCCGAGGAATCGTTCCAAAAAGGACCGAATCCGAGGAACCGTTCCAAAAAAGATCGAATCCGAGGAGTCTTTCCTTTTCGGACTCGTTCCGAAAAGGACCGATTCCTTTTTACAGAATGGAATCGTTCCTTCAGTTTCACTGCCGGAATCGTTCCTTTGGAGTCGTTCCTCAACAAATGACACATCTCTAGTTAAAAGTGCTGAGAATGTTTGAATAAAAGTGATTATACTAACTGTCGTTACATTTCGATATCGAGGAATGTTGTTGTTTTCCAAGCAAAAATATTTCTCTGTCTCCGATACAAAACACCAGTTTTCGTTATCGAAATAGTATCGACAGTGTTGAAAAACATGGCTTATATGCTTAATGGAATCTAAAATACATCAGTTGACATTTTCTGCTGACTTTGTTCAAAGATTCTTCGGATGTCGAAGTTGAGTAGCTCCGCCCCAAATAATGCCTTGAAATGAATTTCAATGATTTTAATATACATTTTTGTAAATATTTATGTGAAGTACCCAACGCAAACTTTCGGCATTTATATAGAATATTAGGACCCATATGGGGAATTTTTTACAAGAAAATGGTAATTTTCGGATAATCATAAGATCTGATTTTTATTTTTGTAATTTTTTTATCGTTATTTTCGTTATTTTTTATCGTTTTTATCGTTATCGTTTTTTATCGTTACACACAGTTTTTATAATCAGAAAATTATATAAAAATTTTCAGTTATGCATCTTTGGTATCTATCTAACCTCATTTTAATGGCATGAAATTCGGTGCAGTAGTTTTTGAGAAAATGAGTTTTTAAAAAAATCGAAAAAACATTTTTATCTCATTAAATATCAATATTTATAGGGTGATAATAGGGAAGATATATTGTCAGATATATAGCCGCATCTGGGGAAAAAAATCACGAAATTTGATTGAAAGGCATGTTTCTATATGCTTATCCGGCTATGCCCTTTTCATTATTTATAGTACATTAATATGCGTACAAATATTTTTTGCGTTATATTTTTGTATATTTGTTTATTAAAATGTAAAAAATCAATTCTTTTAATTTTGTTTTTGCTTTTATATATTATAATGCATTAAATTAACGTATTACATTGTTTTCTTAAATCTTTCATTCGATTTTATTACAGGGGAAAGTAGGGGAATGGCGCTCACTTAAGGGAAAACATGAATAGCTAGTGAAATTTAGACATAAAAATCAATATTTTATTAACGAAATATAACTCCAAAGCATAAGGAACAATTTGCAATCAACTAATTTGCATAAAAGTTTTAGGAACTTTTTTATCGTTTTATTTAAATAACCATCGATTAAGTGGTAATGCCCGATATGGTAGGGTAATTGCGCTCAGAGTTTGAATACAACATTTAAGCAAGACAAAAGTCACATATGTAGTTGTGTGGGCTGTTCACACCACTGCAGACTTTTTGCGACCACTTTGCACATACTGTGCACATATATTGTGTCACACATATTGTGTTGCACATATAGTGGGATACTTTTTTTATATTTAGTTTTTTTTTTTTTCACCGCTTTTTTGAAATCGTACAATTTTCCTTTTTTAATGACATATTAATCAAGACGAAAACAGGGGAATTTTACCATTTCAAAAAAGTGGTGTCAATCAACAAATTTGTATTTAAAAAAAGTTGCCATTGGCAATACTTCTTCTGGAATTTCACGCGAGTTCCATTGCCCGTTATCGCCATGTTGGGTTTTAATGCATTACAATTGGCGTAACAACGCACTACAAATATAAATAAAAGCATGAACGTACAGCTAAATGTATATATTTTGTAGACATAATGAGTAAATTAATATTTGAAAATAAGAATGTACACTTACCTTCAAGTTAGATGTTGTAGAATTTTATAATAAAATAACTTCAAAGTAATAACTTGAGGACACAAAAATACTTTCCTCCCGAGGGGCACAAAATCCTTACTGGGAACTTAGGATGAAGTTCGCTTGGTGCCGGTACAGATCGCACGTTTTCAATTCTATTCTGTTTAGAGATATTTGGTGAGCGGGATTGCCCTTCTGAGCGTCATTACCCTACTTTCCTCTAATTAAAGAAAATGAAGCGTACAATTTTTTTTTTTTTTTGCCAACTGTTTAAGTCGGCTCCTAGACTTGGTTGAAGAGGAGGTTTCTTTAAGAGAAGATGAACTTTATTCTTACGTTTCACTTTTGCAATTAAATGTTTCAAAGTTTAATTATATTTAAATGTATATTTTTGTGGTTTCATGAATTGTTGAACTCAATAGCTTTACTTTTAATGTAACAATAACAGTAAAATTAAAATGTGTTCTTTTTAAGCCATTTTAGATTTAATTTAGGTTTACTTAATTTAGCTTTGACTTAAATATATAGCTTTTTAAAGATGTCTCGTGTTTGCCGGACCATTTTTGAAGTATTGTCGTTCTGCTAATAGTTTTGACGGCCAATTAAAGAAGAAAAAAAAACCCTCCCGCCTATAGTTGCTATTTTTGAATGCAAATTGTTTTGTTAATCTATTAATAAGACCCAAAAACCAGACTCTCTATACTACAACTCAACTTTGCTAAATTCTAAATGCAAATTTTAGATATATTAATAAATTCGTTATTATAAATAATTAAATTAAATGTTTACATATTGTAAAATTAACCAAATTTAATTAAACGTTATTTGTAAGTAAAACAACTGTGACAACAATTACTTTTCTCTTATAAACAATAAAAATTTAAGTAAACTTTGTATTTAACAGTTATTTTTTTTAAGTAAATGCACACTTTTATGTGTATATAATATTAATTACTAATAGTAAGTCAACAGCAATGATTTTAACTGTAAAACACATGAAAAATATTTTTGGCCAGGATTTTGCTTCCAATACTCCACTGTGCGCCTTTCAGAGGGTTAACAACAAGAGGTACGCTGGAAATTTAATGTTTATGTAACATTTTTATTACTTATTGTTCAAAAATAAATTGTTTTCCAATAAATATACTATTTATACGCTTTAGTACAATTCAATTGATTATACTTTGTTTTGTATCTAAAACAATATTTGGATTCAAGGCCTTTACTTTCATTAATTCACCTTTCGGGAAGCTATTCAGCATCACCCTTACTGTCAGATGTTTCTTAATTTTATAGCAGAAACTGAAAATATGCAATTTCTCCTTACAAACAGAGAAACCTAATTCATGCGTAATTGTCTTTTTTGTTCGCAAGACGCAAGTTAAACGCGCAATAGAGAGCAATTTATTTAGCACAATAGAAAATGGGCTAGAAAATAAGAAAGGTTAAATATAGCCTTCGTCCAAGTTTAAATGGTTTTTTTACAAGCGTTACTTTTAGGTGCATTGTATGTAATTTTAAAACAAAACACTTTAAGAACTAGGATAATAGGGAAAAAACGATTACGTAGCTAGATTAAATGTATTTGTTTCCGTATTTTAAACAAATTTTCTAATTTACGGTTTTGAAACTTCTTTAATCACCTCAAAATATCCTTAACCTATTCTTGCTACAGTATAATGTAGCCTTAACCTACAACATTTAAAAAGGCAGTTTCTCATATTGCTATATTTAAACTTAATGTAAAGAGTATTTCGCTGTTCCATATTTTTAACGAAAGAAATGAGATACGGATTTTTAAAATGTGTTTAGAAAAAGAAAAATAATGCAACTTTGTAACATACAAAAAATTAATGATATTTTCGTATTACAAGTACAGTAATTCGCTAACTAACTGGGGAAGGGTGAATAAACTTTTGATTTAAGACCTTTTTTCAAATTTCTGGAAAAGTACTCGTAGAATTGATTTTCCTATTTGGCCATTTAAAGAGAATGCTTGCACACCACTTATAAGAGAAAATTTAGTTTTGAGAGTGGTTAGATCAACTAGAGACCTGTATTGGTCTATGCTTGCCCGAAGTCCGAGTCCCGCCAATTTTCATTCACGAGACTCGGACCAGGCCTAGTCTTCACTCCTTCCGGGACGGCGCCGGACCTGGACTTCGTTCTTCCTAGAAGGTCAACCAAGTTGATATAAAGCTAAAATATTCAGCTTGTACCCGACCCAGACTGTATAAAAACCAGTATTGGCCCGCCCAATAATTTTTGCAAAAAATACAGATATTTTTAAATCGTCGTTATTCCAAAATTTATATTCTATTTAAAATGTAGTACACAAAACATAAATTTCTAAGCAATAAATTTAAAGTAATTTGTGAAAATAAATCTACCACTGAATCTTGTTTTAAACGAAAAAATGTCTTTAACCGTGAGAAAAGAATGTGATACATTTACTATAGATTATGTATCTGCTAAAACGGGTACCTGTGTAAAACGGATGTCCTCTCCTCTCCTATGCGATTCCGTCTCAGAAGATTTTACTATATAGAATTTTTGAGATGCCTAAGTTGCTAAGCCATGGAATTTAGATTTTATTTTAATCATCAGAGGAAAATGAAATTTATTTAATTAAATTTAAAGATCCAAGGAGAAGGGATGGTCTACAATTCTATATTGTTTTCTCAACGTATAATCATAACTTAATTAATATTAAACTATTAATTGGTTAAAGCGTATCTTTCCTTCTATTCTAAAAAAAGTAACTAACGCTGTCACCGCCGCTGTTTTTGGATTTTTTGTGACTGGGGGGCTTTCTTCGTAAATTTAAGAAAACTACTGCATACAAAAATATGAAAATCGGTGGTATTATAGAGAAATGCTTGATAAACATGCTAATGCGGACAGTTTTCAAATCGAATAACTATTTAAAGATATATTTAATGTTAAAGTTGGTCAAAATCGTTCCATTAAAAAAGTTTTATAGGAGCAAAAACTATACATGGGAATTTGATAATTTTTAGATCATTTTATACATTAGAAGTTCACGGTGTGCAGACTGCCTTTGTCTTTTTTTTTATTATTATTTGATTCATTTTTTGAGGATTTATTTCCATTTTTTATTCAAAATTTCAGCATTTTGAGAAATATTTTTTACATCTTTTAGAAAAGGGTATTATTTTAAATCGTTGGCAATTTTTAAAACAGCACAAAGAATAATATTTCCTTCAAATAAAAAAAATATTTACACGTGACTATTAAAAACAGAAAAAACTTTCAAATTAGAATTAAATTATTCCGTTCTAAAAGCAGGAAAATATAGAAAATTAAGTCATAAAAATTATATTTACACAAGAATTTTAAAAGAGAAAGAAAATTCATTAATATGCGTTAAAAGTCATAAATGGAGGAAATTACGTCATATTTAAAATGCCAAACAATAATATTGCCAAACAGTTTAAATTTAAAAATATATTTGCGCGAGACATTTATTTGATATTTTGAGATAATCTTTTAAACTGTTGTTGTGAATTCTAAGACAGCGCAAATAATATTTCCTTTGTAACAACAAAAGTATTTTCACGTGAATATTAAAAAGAAAACGAAAACTTTGGTGAAAATTACGTCAGATTTAAAACGATTCATTTAAAATGTCTCATTTAAAAGAACTTTCTTATAGTGTTGTTAAAAAATACTCTGTTTACTTAATTAATTTTATATTTTCTAATTTTCAAAATTTTTGCTGATCTGATTTGATCAATGACGAAAACAGCCCGTTAACAGGGAGATTTTTAAAATTATAATTCAGTCTTCGGAATTTTTTTTAAAGCCGATCAAATTAGCGTGCTTTTAGAGTTTGCGGTGTCTGAACGGGGGGGTTGGCGAGCGTAGCTCGTAGGAGGCAGAGCCGCCAAATCTTTGAAAAATATATTACATGCTTTATGTTTTATCTATATTTTCTACTTTTTAGTGTTTAAAATATTTTATTGTTCTTTCTCCCATTGTAGAGATGCGGCGTCGGCGTACATAATAGAGTGATTGGTACAGATTGAAAAAGATATAGTTAGAACCAAACGCATTTACGAGTAATAGGAACAAGAACCGAACGCATTTACGAATAAAAGGAATAATCTTCTTCCATGTTTCTTATAGAAGTCAGGCGTGCAAGATCCAGCGAGCTCATATGTTACGGTTTTGCAAAACATATACTTCGAAATGGACTCTTTCATGTTTCTTATAGAGGTCAGGCGTGCAAGATCCAGCGAGCTCATATGTTACGGTTCTGCAAAACATATACTTCGAAATGGACAGATTTCTTCTATGTCTTTCTTGGTCATACTGATGTGAGGTAGACTGTATATACGAGGATCTTTTGAAAATCTACCCGCTGATTCCCCCATGAGTAAACCCATATCGCAGGACCTTTTAAGCCTTTACCCATTCTCTGCCCTGCTCTAACACCGCTAAAGAAACTGCAATGTCCAACACTAGTAGCCAACAATATAGGGCTACTTACATAAAATTTCCAGTTAAGTATAATGAAAATTTAGAAAAATATCAACTGTAATAGAGAATTGAATTTTAGTTACTTTCGAAAATACGTTTTTATTAAATTTGTTGGTTGCCCCCTAAATGTACAGTCGTGGAACAAAAAATTAAACACCCCCTACTAACTTTGCAATAAGTTATTGTAGGAGAAAGTTATTGGCGCCAAATGATTGGGAATAAAGTCTACTTTTAAATAATGTATGTAAATTTTGTTTAGGGGGCCATCTACATATGAAAACGAACCCAAACTTTGGTTATTTTTTTTCAATAACATTACCTAAGTTTAACACCACAAATAAATTCTATGCCCTTCAATTTACCTAAATACAAATGAAATACGTACGATTCGTTAGATAAATGAGCGTAATTTAAGGGCTGTATCCAAATTGAAGTTCGGTACTCTATTGTTGAAATGCTGCAGAATGATTAACACGTTTACGCCGGCGCCGATATTAATGTTTTTCGCTGTGAGACAGCGCTCGAATTCATATTTCGCTTTAGCTGGCGGAGCAGTACTGTCGCTTATTCAAAGACTGTATGTAATAACCGCCCCTTTCATTTTTATTGAATTGAACTCGAATATAACGAGCACAGTTGATTGAGAATGTCTGAAAGTTCGTAAGGAGTAAGCAAATTACTTAGAGACATGATTTTATTGACCACATATGTACGAATTTAATATAAAATGTCACAATCTAAAAAAATATGGACAACATGATATAAATGCGTTTCTGTAAGGTAGAAGCCCCGCCCTTAGTCAATGATATTTTTTGAATGAAAACGGAAATTCTCGTTTACCGTCGTGAATGTATTACGTTTATAATATTGAATTATTTTTACTACTGAATTTTCGAATATTCAAGTGTTACCAATCCACCTGTAGTGCACGCCGTCTATAGCATAGTCGTGTGTGATCCACCTCTAGTACACGCCTTCTATGGGACAGTCGAGTGTGACCCACAGGTATTGCACGCGCATGATGGGACAGTCGAGCGTGACACACCGGTGATGCACGCCTGCATGAACGTGTTAAATCACTTCTATTAATGTATTATTTCTTGCCAATATGACCATTTCTCATGCTTAATATATTTCGACTGTTGTCAGAACAAATGTTTCAATAAAATGAGTAATATAAATATATTTTTTAAATTATGCTTTTCTGTACATCATAGACGACCCCTTAAATCGTCATTTGGACGTTTTAAGGGTTCCGTAGTTAAGTAAAAACATAAACCATTATAAGATCATTCCTGTGTCTGTCTGTCTATTTGTCACAGCCATTTTACTCGAAGACTATGGAACGTGGAAAGTTCAAATTGTCTGAAGTAATAAAAGCTATTGACCCACATATTTATAGATTATTGGTCATTCGCAAATATATTTAGGAAAAATGTACAGGGGCTAAGTTACTTGAAAAAAAATTTTCTTTGTATATCGTGTGAAAGCTTTCGGAACACCGAAATCAAAAATACAGTTCTTTTAATTTTAGGTATTAGTATATTTTCAGAGATATCATCGAAAATGTAATGCAAAACCGCCCCCCCCCCTCTATTTCCGAATCTACTGAAACTAAAATTATAAAAAATTAGGGGAAGTAGAAGTTAATTTAAACCTTGCAGGAAAATTATAGCAATCATCCTAGGTCACATAGTTTTTTGAGAAAATCGCATTTTTCCGTTACACACAAATTTCGATTTGCGGTGTTTTGCAAAAGAGTTGAGGAACGATAGAGGTACCTATCGTCCCAGAAGTATTAAAGGATGGTTGATAATGATTTTCGAAAAAAATTGTCGGTAATTAGCCTAGATATTAACCCTTAAAAACACGGACGATTTGGACATTACATAAAAGAACGGACGGCGCACTCTATGCGTGATCAACTTTTAAAGACTAGATAACAACTTTTAATGATATATTTGCGTAATGCAATGCTCAGTAGTAGTATGAAAGCAATAAATGCCAAACTGTTATAAACAGACTAATTTAATTTGAATTAATCACAAAATAATTATGGAATTGGCGATAGTTTGCATTGAGTGGCTCTCTCAATACGCCACCAGTGTTTTTAAACATTAAAACCTATCGGGAAAAATGTGGCACGGACTAAGGCGGCGTTGCAACTTTTCGACCTCCTTTCGAAGCGCGCTTAGCACAAGGTCAAGTTCAAACTTTGAGCAAAAGTTTTATTTTAGGTACTGAGTAAAAATAAATGATCATTACTACGTTGAATTTGGATTTATGAAATACCAAATAAAGTTTAAATATGCAGTACTTTTATTGTCAGCACCGAATTAAGTTCATCACAAACTGATTAGGATAAGATAAAAACAAGTGGGTAAGTGTGATCACAGATCGCACACAGGGTTTCGTTTAATATATCTTTCAATACAATTTATCCTTAAATTAACAAATCAAAATTGTTAATATAAATAAACGTAACCAAACGCGTAAAAGTTATTTTTTAAATTCAGATTAGCCATTTTTTTGACGGAGTCCTCGTTCCCCCTCCCCCCCCCCCAAACAAAAATTCAACTCACCTTAAATTTATAAAATTCTTATTATGTGTTATAAATTGTATTAAAGTTTAAAAGCGATCGGTTAGTAGTTTTCCTAATTTTAGCAAATTCTCATCAATTGTCTGTGCGAAAAAGCATCTCTGTTATAAGTTTAAAAATTGATTTTTTCAAGAATCGGAAAATTGTGGTTTGATTTTTTTAAATTTAGATTTTATGAATCAGCATAGGAAATAGCATCCAGAAGCGAAAGAACCAAATTTGTAAAATCAATAGTTGAAAAATTTAGTACTGCGATTATCAAACCCTAGTTTAAAAATTTATCTGCTTTTCTTTCTGTGCCACGTGGCCTGCCGTACAAAAAATGCAATTCTTTAATTACAGAAAAAACCTCCCTAAAGCGATCACGTTCCGTTCCAATAAAAAGTGGTCGCTCCGAGAGGTGGTCTCTTAATGGAGGTCATGTTTAAATCTAGATTTTAATTGTTGTAAAAAGGTAACAATTAATGTTACTAAAATTTATTTTTCACATTAGGAAAAAATATAAAAATTTAAGTATCAGAACAAAAATTTAATTACATAAGTTAATTACTGCAGAGTTTAAAAAATGAATACATTGACGTTTGCTTTGATTTTAGGGTTTTATCTTTATAACTTTTATTTTCAAGTCCTTTCGACGTTCAGTAAAAAAATATATATATTTTTCTTTTTTTTGGACGGGAACAAATAATGACGATTTCATTAATTTATCTATTTCTTTGAGAGTTTTTTGACAGAATAGGGCAGAGGAGTTTATCAACCGTCACTCTTAATTTGTCATCCGAGTTAAATTCATTGCCTAAAAAGGCACAAAGTGGTTTAAACACTTAAAAGTTACTGGAATAATAATTTGAAAAAAAAATCTAAACTTCGTTTAGAAGTTTGATAAATAATGCGCTCTTCGGAATTATTTTTCTAATAACATCTTCTTCAACCAAATTTTACTTTATGTCTATGGATTTGCAGGGACTTGAAAATCTTTCCCAGTTAGACAGGTTTTCGTCTTAAACAGAGTACGCCTTACAGAGAGTTTACTGTAATTGTTTTAACAATTGAATAGCACACAATGCTTAGCAAAAAAGAATCAAAATTTCATTAGTTCAGCCAATGTGAATAATAATAAAAAAAAAAAAATGAGTGTAAATATATTTTATTCTTCCCATTCAGTACTGTGATCCTACTTTGCAACGATTGAAAAAAAAGTTTTATCTGTTTCGTTTGCAAGGTTGACTCAGAAGGTCTGAATATTTTCAATTCATCGCAGACACGATGAAAACATTATAATTTGCCGTTCTATGGGATTTTTGTTGTTGTTGTTTATTACTGATTTCTAAAGGCGACAACTTGGACTTAGAGTATACACTAAGAGTATTTATCATCATTATTACTGTTTCGGAGTTAAATGTGATATTTAATGATTATGACATTACGAAAAGGTTGGTATATTATTTTTTTTATTGTATTTAAGCATTTTTTTACGGTTTATAATTTTAAAATTTCGAGACTGAGTAATATGAAAAAAATTAATTGTAGACATCCTGCATCTGTTATTAAATTTCCTTATATTTTAAACACATTTTCTACGTTTTTGATTCACTTAATTTTTGGCACTAAAAAATGAAACGTGATATTTAAGCATTGAAATAAAATGTTTTTATGCCTGTTTTGAAGTTTATCGATAAGACTACTTCAGTATATTTTTTAAAAAGTTCATATTTATTACATAATGTAGGACTGAATATTTTTTTAACGAGATTAATAACTACCTGTTTACATTAAAATGTTTTTCAAACAATAAGAACATTTCATATCAAGTCATTTATTTTATTTTTATTAAAATTCATACAGATACAAATAAATGTAATGTGTTTATTTTTATATTTATTTTTTCTATTTTCTAGGCCAATCTTTTCCTATAAAACATATAAAATCTATTTTGCTCATATTCACAAAATACAATATCTACAGGAATAAAAAAATTAAATTAAATATGGCTTACCGAATAGTTTCATTAATAAGTACTGTATTAATTCCATTTTTCAGCAATAATGGTCGAAAATTAGAAATCATGATTAAGTTAAGGAATATGTTTAAAAGAAAAATATGTACATATTCCAGAGAACTTAAAATTTAGATTCCATGATCATATTAAAAAAAAAATCACAGCGGATAAAAAAAATACACATTCTTAATATTTAAATCATGCTTAGAACTAACTCATTTAAAAAAGATGCGTGTTTATAAACATTGTTTTGTAAGTGAACAAATTACAAATATTTTATAACATTTTTATAACAATATTTTATAACAATAACATTTTTATATTGCTATTTTTGGGACTTTAAAAATAGCAATAATTCACGGAAAAAGTACGGTAAAAAAGATAGGAATTTATATTTAAAACAAAAATTAAAGTGAAATCAAGCATTGTTAAACATATAACATCCACCTATTAAATAGTTATTTAGTATAGATGTGTCAGTAATGGACACCCCTTGATGTTTTTTGTTCATACAAAAATAACTAATAAATATTTAGCTTTAATTAATTTTTTTATAATTCCCCCTTGCGTGTTTTATAAAACTGGGTTATGTTGACACTTTTAATCAAACCAATCAGGAAGCAGAAAATAATGTTTCAAAGTTTCGCTGTTTTTCTGTGAAAATCTTAATGAAGAGCTTCGTTTAATTAATTTATATATTATTTATTTTCTTGCAAAATTTGAATGTTTTTGTTTGAGTAGCAATAAAAAACTTAGAATTGTATATACTAAAGTCCATTTATAAAATTTCATTTATTTTTAAGGTTTTAAGAGGGGGGGGGGTCTCCATTACTGCGATGGTTAATTAGTCATTTTCCTGTAATGGACACCCCATGTAGACACTGCTATAAATGCAATTTCAATAATGTTTATAGTGCATAAAATATTTTGGCTTAACTGCAAAGCTAAATAATCAAATTTAATTTTTAAATTATACTTACCAAACTGTAATAACACCAAAACTTTTATAAATAGCTGCTTTTAAGTTATTTTATGTGATTAATAAAATTTCAATATCTTATTCTTTTTTTTATGTATGTATGCAATGTATGCAATGTACCTTGCATATTTTATAATCTGGCAATTAAACCAGCCAGGAAGCAGAAAATATTGTTTAATAGCACAGTCAAAGAGGGGCTCATAGGGCTTAATTCCTCTCCGTTTAAATAAAAACAATTAAGTTACAGAAGCTATTAAAAATGTGTTTTCTGTCTTAAATGTTTCCTTATTAACCTCTGATGAAAAACAAAAAAAAAAAAATTAATATTAAAGTTACGGATAATATTCATGAAACTAGTAAATCTGCAGATCAGTGTCCTCAAACATCAGTTCTACTGTTTTATTTTGAAATTATTTTATTTAGTATTTAAAATATTTAACTCATAATATCATTTTTTTCATATTTGTAATATTAATTATTATAAATGATATATCAGGTAGTCTCTGAAATATTTATATTCCTTATAATTGTTAAAAATAGTGAGACAAAACTAAACACTAATAATATTCCAAAACTTCTCTTTTAATTACCTTTTGAAATCTCCCACTGTTTCAATAATTTGATAGCTGTAATTACCTATTTAGTATTTTAAACTATCCATCTAAAATAATTAAAACATCGATCTTCTGATAATTAAAATAATGGATGTAAACAGTAAATGATTATGTTAAATATTTATTAATTACTGGTATCCTAATTGTTAAATTTATTTGGAAATAACTATTTTGTTTCATTAGTTTGTATTCATTAAATTCTGGTCCTAAATACAGTTATAAAAGCAATTATATTTATTACTTTATATGGGGTATCCATTACTGGGCATTTGAGTGTTTTGATATATTTCTGTTATTTAAAATTAAATTTTGATTCATATTGGGAAATGGGACTATAAGAATGGTTAAATATTGTTGATAGGTTAATATAATATTGAAAAAACTGGAATATAATAATTATAACTATTAATAAAAAATTATTTTAAAAGAAATTCCTTAAGGGTGCCCATTACTGGCACATCTACCCTATAAAACTCTAAAAGAAATATCTTTATAGGGCATGCAATAAAAGCAAACACAAAGGATAAGATTGGAATAAAATATATAATTTATTTCTGTCAGTAATTTAATTTAAATTCACGTGTAACTTTAACTGAATTTTCCCTTAAAAGTTCAATTAATGTTTCAAACTATGAATTCAATAAATATTGCTAACAAAGTATTTTATTCCAATCTTTACCACGCTTGTGTCTATTTTCATTGCATGCTGTAAAATATGTGATTATTTTAAAAGCAACATAAAAGAAAAAAAAATTGACTCCATAAAAAATGAACATTCACTCCTATGAAAGAGTGACTATTCACTACTACCAGGGGTAAAAAACCGCACTCCTTTTGCAAGAGTGAATAGTCACTCCTCTGAAAGAGTGGTTATCCACCCCTGTTTAGAGTGAATATTCATTTCGCAGGAGTGACTATTCACTCTTTCATGGAGTCAAAAATCTCACTTTTGCTCAGAGTGAATAGTCACTCTAAAGAGTTTGGGCATATTTTGACTCTGCGATAGAGTGACTGTTCACTCTGGGAAGGAGTGAATAGTCACTCCTTTTTATTTAGAGTGTATGTGCACCTTTATGCTGGCGCAATAGGTAATGATTTCCTGTTACAGGAAGATAACGCTACATCGCCCAGGGCTCGCATCGTGGAAGATTATCTTCAGCACCAAACAATTCAGCGCATGGAATGGCCAGGTCGATCGCCGGACTTGAATCCCATCCAGCATGTTTGGGATACTTTCGGAAGATGTGTTGCTGCACTGTTAAAAATTTGCAGCTTTCTGGCCGGTCATTTGACCGTTTTTTCCGAAAACGGTTACACAATCGGTAATTTAACACTATTCTGACCATATTGTTGGCCATTTTATGGTCAGAATACAGTTAAATTATGGTTATGAAACCGTTTTTTCAAAAAACGGTCGAATGACCTGCCAGAATGCTGCAAAATTTTTAACAGTGTGCTCTCAATTCCCTTTCTTAGACCCTTGCCACGCTTACAACTGCTTTAGAAGAGCAATGACTCGCACTTCCCAGCGAACTTATCGATCGCATAATTGACAGTATCACACATCGCTGTATGTGCTGTATTGCTTATAGGGGTGATCATACTCCATATAAAAGGTACTTTTACTATACCAAACTCATACATTTATTTTGCTTATTTTCTAATTGTGTTAAGTTCTGAAACACCACAATCGTCTGGTAATTTCTTTTAATGTTAATTTATGCCTTACTATGTGTTGTATATTGTGGCTCAGTTTTATTAACATCTACATGTAACATTTTGAGTAATCGCTATTTTTGTTGTTTTGCCTTAATTTTTGGAAACTAGTGTATTATTATAACAACCAAATTGTAGCACTAAATAGTAAAAATTTGCCTATTATCATACGGGGCAGTCATTTTAACAAAACAAACAAAGGTTAATAGAAAAAAAAATGTCCTCTTAAACTGTCCGCGTTTAGTGGAAAGTAAACATGAATTTGTCTAAGACCTTGTGCCATTCATGCAAGTATTTCTCAACGCCTTTGACAGTGTCCTCACAATCTATAGCTCTAGTTGAGAGATAAAATTAAGAGACATACATCACAATTAATTATTCTTTACAAATTCCAAGGCTTAAAATGACACATTTAATGGACGTGAGTGTATGAAAAGCTTTTAAAAGAATGGGATGAGCGTATCTGAATAGAAAGTTTTCAATTAATGACCCTTCAGAAAGAATTAGTACTGCGATCTTGGACCAGATAAAACTATGTTTCATCAAAGAGTGACATTTATTACGTTACCTAGATTACATTATAATCCTTACTTTTATTAAACATACAAGAAAGGACTCCTAATTATTCAATTTAGGTAAGTGAAGTCATTATTTTCAGTATACGGTATGATGTAAATGTTTGCACAAAATTTATTAAACGGTTTTATGAGCGCAAATATTTAAGTAATTTAATTTACGATAAACTATCTAAACAACGTCGGAACGTCTGTGAACGTGCAATTTTGTTAACAATTGTTGAAACACAGTGTTTAGTGTCACATGAACAGTCTATTACTCGTGTAGGAATGTTCTAAGAAATTGTAGTTTATATGGCCTTTAAAATGTACAGCGACAGTACTTTGTAAACGTCCAGGCCGTCATAACCGATTCTTGCTTAGTTTTTAGGTGTAAGAAATACTACCATGAAAGTTTGCCAGATTTTCTCTTTTAGTGCAAAAAATACGACTTCGGCACTACTAACACTTGAACAGTACTTCTAACTTGATAAGAAATTATTATAAAACATTTTAAAACTTTTTAACCCTTTAAGAGCGGAAGATATTTTGTTGAAATGAAAAGTTTTGATGGTATTCCCTAATTTAAGAGGATCATATTTAATTAAAAAAAATATTTAAAAAAATATCCGGTGTCAGGTTATGCCAAGGGAGGATCCACGCAATTCTGTGGGTACAGGCTCGACTTTAATCGCACAAAACGAGGAAAACGTTTTCTATTTTTATTTAGGATCACCTGCACAATTGTGCAGGTCAGTTCTTAAAGAGATAAGATAAAAAAAAAGTATGTTTCTTACTGAAGTTTAATTTGTTATCATTATTGATAAGAAAGCTCATTGAATAAATGAATCGGTGATCGTTAAAGAAACAAAGTCAACATTTTCACATTTATCATTTCAAGGTTGTTTCAACGTTTTTCATGTTTTCTGACCGTTTCGTGAAGAAAAGAAATTACAAGGAAAGTGTCTCCATACGGGCATACTCCGAAAAATTTGAAAAAAGTTATAGAATGTTCTACTCATGAAGATAGATATGTTTATAAAAAAAAAATTCGGCAGAAACTCGAAAAAAATAATGAAAATTTCGATATTTGGCGATTTATCACCGGTTGGCGATGGATAAAATTTCAAAAAATACTTTTTTATGTCAAATACTCTTGGCGTAAAAATGAGATAAAAATGTTTCATATTGAACTTGTTTAAATAAATTTAACGTAAATAACTTTAGTTTTGTCAGTTTTAGTTTGATTTAACTATAGTTTTGTCATATATATATATATGTATAATGAAAGTTAACTATCAAATTTTACAAATTAAATTAAAATTTTAATTAATTAAAATTGTTTCAATCTCAAAATTAAGTCCAATTGAGCACTGTCGATTAAATTTTGTTGCTATGAAAACTACTTCTTTGATATTGAAATGAATAACTGCAGCATATGCAATATTTAATTGGAATACGCTTAAATATATGAAAATATTTTTTGTATACGAAATTGTTTTTAAAGTAATAAAATTAAATAACAAGCAGCATAAATATGTAATACAAAAAATGTATTTATTAAACTCTCTTATTGTTTAAGTTTTAATTCATTAAATACTATTTACACACATTCTAAAAATCAATTAACAAGCTATTTTCAGGAGCATTAAAATCGTCTGCTTTTGGCGAGGAAAAGTACTGATCGCCAAATCGCGTGACGCTTTCGTCTTTTCGCGCCAAATATTCGAAAGTATTTTATTTTTTTACAGTCTTTCTACTGTAATTCGCCTCTAAATTTGACCGATTCTTTATTACATTCAGAATACTTGAATTAGTATTTTTTTCCCAAATATTCTGAGTATGCCCGGTAAGGGGACCTTCCTTGTTAGTCCGGGTACTATCTATCTATGTTTGGGAGGGAAGAATTTACAAGATGAGTGTTGAAAAGTACATGACTTGGAAAATTTAAAAACTAGGACTTAGTTCTTTTAAAAAATCCCCAGAATTCAAATAGAAATTCGTCGTTTAATACTTGTAGAACAATATATTTTCTGAATACTTAAAAAAAAAAAAAACGTTCCGTCATGGGGGAAATAAAATACCTTCCTATTTTGAGCATTAATTATTAGTCCAGGCAATAGGGAATTTTATCTAGAAAAATTAATTGTAGTTCTGGAACTAGTATTAATTTTTCCAGGTAAAATCCCCTATTGCCTGGACTTCATAACTTAGTGCACGTAGCGCCGCAGTGCATGTTCAGAGGCAGCCCTCCCCTTCCCCGTTCATCCTACGTCATAATGTCATATATCCTATTTGTTGCAAATTTTGTCTAGTTTCTGAATTTTGTAATGCTTTCCCCCTAAAACAATAAGAAATTTAAGTTAAAAACAACTATTTGGGGGGGGGGGGGGGTTCGGGGAGTAAAATTTTGGGGGAAGTTATAAATTCGGATTCAGCGACCCAAAAAACTTAAAGTAAACTTTATAGAGAAAGTTCGGAGGGGAGATGGGAGGGCGAATGTAAACGTGTGAGTGGTTAAGTGGAATTGCGCAACTTAGTTCATGCAGCACCGCGCGTATGTTCCGAGGCAGATCCCCCCTTCCCCTTCATTCTAAGTCATAATGTCATATATCTAATTTGTTGCAAATTTTGTCTACTTTCTGAATTTCCATATGCTTTTTCCCTAAAAGAATAAAAAAATTGATTTTTTTTTTAATAAAAACCTTTTTTGGGGGGCATTTTACCAAAATTTGGGGGGTGGGGTTGCCGGGGGAAGTTTTGGTGGGAAGTTAAAAATTCGGATTCAGCGACCCAAAAAACATATAGTAAGCCTTTTTGCAGAACTACCATGAATTTTGCTAGGTAGAGCCCCTATACAGTCTCTATTGCCTGGACTATATGGCAGAGGAAAAAGAAAGGCACCGCTCCACAGGAAATAATGTCTTTAAGTGATATGTATTATTTGAGTATTGAGGGTCGTCTACGTGTGAAATTTGAATTAACTTTTAAATTTTCAACTGAAAGACTCACTTTTCAAAATATATTTTTAATATTCGATGGAATGTATTTCCAAATAACAAACTTTAATCCATTTGCACCAAACGTTTTGGAATTAACATTAATCAAATATTTAATTTCATAGTGCCAAATTAGAATAACTTCATTAACATTTCTTGAAATTATAATTTCATAATTCAGATTTTTTATAAACAAAATACAGTAAAACCTGTGTAAGTTGACCACTTGCGGTGCCGCACTTCAGTGGTTAACTTAGACAAGTGGTCAACTTATAAAGGGTGATGATAAATTTACTTTTTACGTAATATTCATGCCATATCATTTTTCCCACAAAAATTTTATTTATTGACAGGGCATTAAAATAATATTGTATTACTATGCATATTTCTAACACATTATAAAAGAAAAGATTAATTACAAGAATGAATTAATAGTTTTATATCAATTTTTAAATCAATTAGTATTAACTACTATTTATTTAAAAAACAGTCAATCAATATACAGCCAATCAGTGATTCTTCAAACTATACTAGTTATTACACATAATTTATAAAAATCGTAAAAAACACTTGTTTTTCACATGTTAAGACACGTACACATTCTAAAATTAAGTTTGTCATTTACATTACCTATTTGTCCAAGAAGAAATTTAAAAGTTCAACTAATTTTCTTTTTAGAGCCATTTTAGGTTAACAAAATCTTCCTTGTTTAAAAGCAATTACAAAATACAAATGTCTTGAATACTACCTCTACACCAACTTTACTGTATGAAAATAATAATCCTTCTGTATTACAACACAGTTCTAGTGTAACTCATCACTTGTTGTTACAATTGCCACAAACCATTGCAACTGGTGGAAATATTTCTGCTTACCAACTAGCACCTGGGGTTATTAAAAGAAGGGAAGGAATGATAAGAGAATGGAGAATAGAAGAAAGAAATCTAGAATCAAAGAATGGAGGGGGAGGGTTGAAAAGCCAAATCCACAAGACCAACAGTGTAAGAATAGATAAGCCTTGAATAATTTATCTACCCCTATCACTACTAAAAGCATTCCCTAGGATAATAACTATTTCACCCTTTTAGAAATTCTAGTTAAAAAGAAAAAAACTCGTAGAGAGTTTTTTTTTTTTAATTTATGATTCGTTAGCCTTTTGGGTGGTCAAGTTATTAAGGGTTTTGAAGGGCATTTTATAATAGTTCTAGTCAAATTTCAATCATTTCAGTGGTCAAGATACAAGGTAGACAGGTGGTCAAGTTACAAAGGGTTTGTCTTATAGTTTTGTATAGGATAAATTTGGTTCCTGACAACAGAGGTCAACATAGACAGGTGGTCAACTTACAAGGGTGGTCAACTTTACAGGTTTTACTGTATTATTTCTTAATAGCCCAGTTGTAATTCCCAATCAGTTTGTGATACAAAAAACGAACCACTAAATTAATATTTGAAAAAAATATATATCGATTATAACCTATAAAAATATTTGTTGCAATCGATTGATAAATGCTTCCTCATATGCGTACACAAAAATGTAGCTTTCACCTTCAAATGAATTTTTAGTTCGTTTCAGAAAACCATCATAATACGGACTTAAAAAATGAGATATACTAGGTGTTTGTATACTCGATATAAGTACAAACTAATAGGTTTTAAATTGGAGCAAAACACCTCGGCTATTTATAAAATAATTAATAATTTTGAAACTATTCGTAGAAACGCGATGTTTTTGTATGCAAGCTATAATTGACGAAAATTGTTTCCTCTCTGATTGTAAAATTTATTCATACCCGCTATACATAAGATAGACATGTGAAACTGGTGCCAAAATGTTGGGAAGTTATCCGTTTTATTCTTGAAGGCTTTCGTAACGTGGATTTAGTGTAGCAGTGTCAGTGTCCAGGAAACCGAAAATGTTCACAAATCAGGAAAATGCTCAATGTGCCCTCTGTTATGGAAGAAGTGAGACAGTCTTTTGTGCGAAGTTCCAAGAAACAAGTGCGAACGGTTTCACGTGAAAAAAAGGTGCCAAAAAGGTCTCGTAATACTGGAGGATACACTGACGTTTTTCTTGATTTTAATACTACAGTCGAACCTCTATTTAACGAAGTCGCTAAATTCCGAAAAAAAGTTCGTTATATGGAAAATTCGTTAAACAGAGATTCACCTTTTAAAATACTTTAAACTACATAAAACAGATTTTAAATCCATAAATACTAAATATTTTTACTAAAAGTAATAAATCACATTTTTTTTTTATAAATTATTTCGATTTGTTTTATTTATTTTACCCTCCAATATCCATCATCAATTAATTTTTTCTATGTATTTAAATCTTTGAAATCTGCAAGGAAAACAAAACATTGTCTGGGAATACACTGTATTTTCTGTTTAAAGTGAATAGTTTTACATTAAAATTAACTAATTTTAATGACATTATCGTATTTATTCTTATTGTAACAAATAATTTTAACCATACATTAACATATGCGTCCTTAAATTTAATTTCTGATAAACTCTGTTAATTTTGCATGAGTTTTTTATTTAAAAAAAGTGATTTCTCTCATAATACGTCTCGCATCTTTGCAATGCACCAAAAACACCTTCATGCGTATTTTCTTCTAACTATAATCCGCGTCCGATTGTTTCAAATGATTTTAGCATTTCATCATACGAAGTTTTGTTAATTCCTGCATAATGATAATTTCCATCATCATCATATTCGTCTTCATCGCAATTCATTGCTGTATTGCTTTTATTTTTCACACTGTCGAAAGTATCCAATTCGGATAGTGTTTCCGAGGTCTAAATTTCAGAATTAAGTGAAATACAATCATCAATCAGCACATCATGGTTAATTTCTTCTTTTTTTCTCACTATATCCATATTTTTTAAGTCACTCTAATTAGGGATTATCGTCTTCGTCCTCCGTACTTAACGAATTCTCACTGCTGACAAAGAAGGCGCCTGGTAAAACCAGTTCAAGGCCATTGAACATCGTAAAATGTGTTTAAGAAAGAATAAGTTTGAAATGTCCAGAAATATTTTGAGAAATATGGAGAAAAAAAAATGATCACAAGAAAAAGTTCGTGAAATAGAGAATGCACTTCGCTATTTGGAGGTTATTTTACGAAGAAATTTTCAAAATGTTCTTGGTTCCAAGGAAAAGTTCGTAAAATAGAGAAATTCGCAAAATAGAGGTTTGTTAAATAGAGGTCCGACTGTATCTACATTACAGTCACGTTACGGAAACCTGAAGAAAAAAAAAAATCTTGGTTAATTTTCAAAAATTTTGGCAGCTGCTTCACATGTCTATCGGATGTCATGTATAGCGGATATGAATAAATTTTGTAATCAGGGAAAGACTATTCGGGCACTTTGTCTCTCTATATATATGTATAAATATATATATAATATATGAATAAATCTATATCTATCTAAATCTATAATCTATTATATATACATATGAATCTATATATAATATATGAATAAATTCAATTGAATAAATTCGTCTTAAAACCTTTAAATTAAATAAGTCAAGTGTTCATTAAATAAAATTTCTGGTTTTAAAGTGGTTAACGGCCTACTGGCTGGGCCGTGTCTTTATTGTTCTTAGGACGTGCTGAACAGGAAATATGTTTTGTAAAAATAGTAATAGCAATAATGAAACTCCTGTTAACGGAATCATTGGAAATATATTTTAATAAATTACACAGAAATATTTTCAAAACTCTACTTTTTGTTATACAGCTTCAAAAGTTATGATGTTTTTAAACCTATTTTTCATTTATTCCAAAACGGCATTGTTTTTAAAAAATAAATCTGTATTCAATATAAATAATCATTAACGTTGCTATTGCGTATTTTTTTAACAGATGTCAAGTTTCCACTAATCTTCCGTTATCAGAGTGTTCATTTGACCCAGGTTTAATACGTTCGAACCAGAAATTCTTTCAAGAAATTCAGTTGAATAAATTCGACTTAAAACCTTTAAATTAAATAAGTTAAGTATTCATTAAATAAAATTTCTGGTTTTAAAGTGGTTAACTGGTTCAAATTAATCTACATACTACGCAGCTATGTTTTTGTCATGCGAATACATAGTATTTTAATATATACTGTAAATTGTTTTAATGAATATGTATGTAGTATTCTTTAAAATAATCTTAATTGCATGTTATGAAAAATGGGAATTTTTTGTACAAATTTCGGCCTGCGCAGAAATCTAAAATATGTACAGTATGGTGGAACTTAAGTATAGGGTGAAAAAAAGAAAAAACTTTTTTCTTTTAATGTGTAATAGAGAAAACTTTTCTCCTTTTTGGATGTCTAAACTATTGGCTGAAAAGGTTTTCTTAAATTAATTTTTTTTTCGGTTCCTCAAAGACGTCAAAGTTTAAAGATTTCAGCATAAAGTAACTTAAAATAAACAACGTAGCTGTTAGTTCATATCTGCTTATATTAAGCAAATACTACTCAGAAGTCACCACGAGGAGGTGGCTAAATATCGATTTCCACCCACCTTACCTCCCTTTGTTATGGATTAATTCAATCGGATATTCAACCTACAGGCTTCTTAGGCAAACTTTGCCATTATATTGCGGGAATTCAACTTTGCTAAGATAAAGCCATCTCTTGCTTAATATCTGAAGACGGTTGATGCAGCTCACGGGACAATTTTGACAAACTTTTCCACTGTTTGAGTATAACAAGGAAAATCTAAAATTCACGTATTTCCCCTGTTTGTGGTTTTTTTAAGTTCTTTATCCGATCAGTGCATCAAGACATTATCCATTTTTTTATAGACCATAATTTCAATATGTTCCCGTTTTTTCAAGTTTCTTTGCTATTGGTCCAGAAAATCCTTTAGTATCCGTAGTTTTTCCAGAAAGATGTTGAAATAAGTATCTAAAAAAAGTTAATTTGTATATAATAAGCAAATTATTCATTGTAAAGTTTTTAGAGTCTTGCTTCCAATGCTTTGACAACTCCAGATTTGCATCCTGCATTGACAACGTTTCTGTTTCACCCAATAAATTTCAAACTTGAAACGTCTGTATTATTATTTTGAAAATACACCAAAATTGCAGTGACTATATTAATGTAAGAAGATGTCTATGAAATATGACCAATATATTTTGATCCTGGTTTTTGAACTAAGACCATGTGTTCTACTTTAATGATTTTTCATTATACTTTTTTCCCTTTGTTTCAGTTATCATATTCAGTTATTATACATCATATACTTTCTGCCATCAAAATACAAACCTTCTAAAATTAACTCATTTCGTTTTTCTTGTTCTTTCAAATGCTTCATTTTCTTTTCTCTTTGTCGTCTTCAAGTCCTTCTTTAAGTTACCTTTTCTTTATTATCATCATCAGAAATATCCATATGTTTTAGAGTACCATTTACAATAATATTTGCAGTTCTGTCTAATACTCCCGTTCTTTCACCTTGTTGATTATCAAATTCAGGTTTAGAAGAACAAATGATTGAACAATTTCCTTCCGAACTGCTTTCTTTACTTGACGAGTCATTCAATCAAACCGTCACTTTTTTGTTTTAAAGTAACTTTTTCTTTCCTTGATATTTCCTTTTCCAGTCTTCCTACACATTTTTTGTAGTTTTTATATGTATTGATCCTATTGCCATCGTCCCATCTCTCTTTGGTCTTTGAGAAAGTGACGTTCTTGTTCTGATACACGATAATATTTAATGCATTTTCAGAAATAAAAGTTTCTTTACACGATTACCTAACATTTTGTAATTTTATATTCGATGTGAGATTATTCTTTCAAATTTTAATATTTTTCTTCAAATTTTGACATTTCTCATGATTGTCTAACCATTTTTTATGATTTGTGTATCAGAAACCGTTGGAATTGAAGGTCTCAGCAATACACTTTGATTTGTATCAGCAACAGCTTTAGATATTTCAGAAACAGTGTGTTCCAGATTCCAGATGGCAGATTTTAAGTTAAATTGAACTCACAAATAACGCTTCATAATAGTGTCTTCATATGTTCGCTACAGATGACAATCTAATGTTAATTGTTTTGGCACGCAAAATATAAGACACTTTAACAATTTTCTAGATTTAGGTACATTAGCAGACATTGTCACATTTGACACCGACTGTCTATTCAAAAATAATCGAAGAAACTGTTAACACACGCTAAATCGGACTAATGTGTTATAGGGGAAATCTATATTTTACCTTGCAAAAGGTCGGGTAGAAGATTTTATTTTTTTAATTTGTTTATACTGAGGCAAGCATAGAAAGACCAAGTTTTCTAACAAAATTTCTTAAGGCTAAATTTTTTGTGGCCAAAGAACAACAAAATTTTGGGCCGTTTTCTGATTTTTTTAAAAAATCTCGAGACCCGTTGCCGTAGCATATTATTTGTCAATACAATATTCAAGAAGATAAAATTCTCTACAACTTTCATATTTACAACTTTTTTATAAACTCAATAGCAAGCGCAGTACGCCATTTCAAAAATAAGACAATATTTTCAATTTTCTTAAAAACCGTGAAAAACGTAGTTCTGAAATATTATATTAATAGTTATTCAAACGGATTTAATCGCACACGGATTTAATCGTATATGTCAACTTCTAAAAATTGGTAGCAGTAAATTATATATTTGCACACCCACGTCTTTATTTTCATCTCAACAGCCATTTTATATTCAATAAATTTGTATAATTTTAAAAGTAGGGCAGAATGTAGATGAATAAGACAATTTTCATGTTTAGTCAGTAACTTTAAGTGTATACAGTGTTAATTTCAAAGCATTGTTTAAAAGAATACTTCAATATTTAGTATCTTATTGGCACGATAGTTTCAATTAAGAAAGAATTTTTATTTAATTTTAATAATTTTAATAATTTAATAATTTTTATAATGCATACATATTCTTCCAGGGATGAATGGGATAGGTATGAAAATTTGCGAAAAAACATATTTTATTCCACATTTCAATGGTATATTTTATTACCAATTATTGATAATATATGTTTTAATGTTTTAGTATTTTAAAGATAGCAAACATTGGATTGCAGTTCCATATAAAAGAGGAAGGGGGCCTTAAAAAAATAAATATCTTTTATGTAAGAAATACTTTTACCTTATTAAATAGCTACAATAAAAATGACAAAAGAATATTTCACTAATTAATGTTATGTATTTATCTCTTGTGAAATTTAAAAATTCTGCCAATAAAATATTTGAGATCACTAGTTTCATAAAATATTTAAAAGATTAGTTTTAATAAATATTGTCAAAAAAATTCCCACTTATATCAATCAATATAACAAGGAATTATATCATTTTAGCATGCAAAAATATGTAAAATTTTAGGATTATCTATTAATTGCTTTAAAGCTCAATCAGAAAAACTTACTTTGGTTGTTGAAAAATATACTTTATGAAATGTTCTAAAATCTGTAATATGTACTGTTTTGAAACTATATCTGCTTAATGATCTCAGTAATACCATTTATCAAATAAAATACCAATTTATTTATGATTGTAGATCATATAAACATTTTTATTTTCGCATTGATCCCCTGTCTCATTCAACTCCACCTTCCCTACACAATAAAAAAGGATACGCGATATGACAGCATAAGCTAAATGAAAAAATGAATTTTCATAATAATAAATTCTACAGGGCTTTTTAGCAATATTTTTTTCTCTTTGATTGCACTGTTGTAGGATTATTAGCATCCCGTTTCAAAAGAATATCCTTACCCTGAATAAAAGAGATATCGGGATTATGTTCACCTAGAGCTATAAAGCCTAAAAAGTACAAAAGTACAACATTAGATAATGATCTCGGGTATCCCATGAAAATAATTTATTTAAAAGTAATAAAATGCAAGCGGTATATTTGTCAAGAACGCTCCCATAGGTTTAATATTACCTTGCGAATGTCTTCGTGTGTCTAATTTAGTCCCATATTTCATATAGCTGTGATTTTAAACGCCTCAATGCTACAACTACCGTAAAAACATTGAAAATGAAATCTGTATATACGGAATCCGGTCTTTAAAGAAAAAATTATATATTTTCAAGAGAAAGAATATGAACACTTGTACCTGCTAAGATGGAAACTTTTTTAAAGCGGGATATATATTGGTTCGGTTTTCAACGTTTTAATGAATCAATATTTGAGAAAGCTGATTGCATATTTAATGATTACAGATTTAAAATTTTCAAAATCCGGCAACTGGAGATTTATTTAAATTCTCGTGGTAAATTTTTTATTTAAGTGTGTGTGTGTGTGTGTGGGGGGGGGGGGGGGGGTGACCAAAATCCATGTTTACCACGGGTGCAAAAAAGGCTAGTTTTGGCCCTGAAACATATAATTTACTGCTACCCCTATATAGAAGTTGACATACACGATTAAATCCGTGGGAAACATTTGAATAATCCGGGTAGAAGTACGTTTTTCACGGTTTTTAAGAAAATTGAAAAATTGTTCTATTTTTGAAATGGTGTACTGCGCTTGCTATTGAGTATATAAAAAAGTTGTGTATATAAAAGTTGTAGAAAATTTTATCTTCTTTAATATTATAATTGCAAAATAATATGTTACAGCAACAAGTCCCGAGATATTTAAAAAAAAATCTAAAAAAGGTCCAAAATTTTGTTGTTTTTTGACCACAGAAAATTTAGCCTTAAGAAATTTTGAGAATTAAGAAAAACTTGGTTTTTCCATGCTAGCTTCAGTATAAACAAATTAAAAAAAATAAAATCTTCTACCCGACCTTTTGCAAGGTAAACTCCTTTTTTTGGTACATTTTCTCTGGACTATTATGAGTCGCAGCCAAATAAATCAGGGATAACGAAAGTCGACGCCCACTACACTGGCTACTACGAAACTCAAATAAAGTGGGGCTATCTTTTTCATGGCACTCAAACTAAATTATTCTCTTTATTACAGGACATTAACACTTCATTAATTTAATTTTGCAAAATATAAATTTAACAATAAGCTTAAATACTTTTCAGGCAATTTTTGGCTTTTATTCATTTTTTTATGGGAAATCAGATGCTTTGAGGAACCGGAAAATATCATTTTAGAATTAAAAGAAAAATATTTTCTTGATACAGCCCTTAAATTACGCTCATTTATCTAAGTAATCGTACGTATTTCATTTGTATTTAGGCAAATTGAAGGGCGTAAAATTTATAAAAAAGAATAAGGGCGTAAAAATCAAACTTAGGTATTGTTATTGAAAAAAAAAAAAACAAAGTTTGGGTTCGTTTTCATATGTAGATGACCCCCTAAGTAAATTTTACATACATTATTTAAAAGTATATTTTATTTCCAATCGTTTGTTACCATCGTTATAACTTACTTATATGATAATAGTTGTTGCAGAATTAGTAGGGAGTGTTTGCTTTTTTTCCCCAGGACTGTACAAATCTAATTACACCATATACTTTGCTGCACAAAGGAATTCAGATATACTATTTTCAACCACAGAAGGAGATTGCTGAAATTATGCTTTCAGTTTTCTAAACTGCTTGCTTAGACCTTTCACTTTTAAACTAAGAAGTTTTGTTCAGTATTCTGAATATGTAGGAAAATATTTCATAATATAGGAGGTAGTATTATGAATTAATATTTCATAGTAATGTAGAATTTTTCTCGCTTGTTTTTTTTTTTCAATCAAAATTGTAATTATCTATGTAATTGTAACTTTTTTTGTATCTTTTTCAACCCGTTCGAGAGCGGTGGCCTTAAAAAAGGACACCTAATTTTAATTCCAAAACTAACAAACGCACCAAGAATATTTAATTAAAATTTTTCTTTTATAATGTACGTGAAAATAAGCACGTTCGTATTTCCTAATAAATTCGTTCATAAATTCTGGCGTCAGTCCATTATTTCATCAGTTTATAAACAGAATTACTCCGCGCCGGAAAGGGTTAAATAAGAATTTTTTTCAGGCATTATATCCCCAATAATATTACCTATTCATAAACTGTCTATCCATAGATCCATCATCCTAGCTATACTACTGATCTTTGATTAATCAACATGGCTATTAAATATTTATTGCTTAATCAGTGTAGCCTTTGGGAGTTTTAATAAATATGTCACTAATATTCTTCTAATTTTTCGATTCTGCACACAAATTGTCTTTCCTCTTCCTGAGTAGTGGGTTTCCTCGACCAGAAAAAATTAAAACGCACATAAATAATCACAATATTTAGAAAATTATCCCCAATCGTATAATAATTTATTCATATTGTATTTTCGCAGCTTTTTAATTATTAGTATTTCATTCTTAATGGTTTTAATTTTTGCTAGATAGCGTAACTACACCACTGACCCCCGGAAATTGACTTTTTAATGACCGAATCAAAATGCAAATAATGCTTTCATAAAGTGCTAATTGGAAAAATGATTATACGTCTACATGTATTAAAGAGCTGTAATTTAAGAAATTTCGTTTTAAAAGGTAAATAGCCTCTGTGTGATTTAACAATCAGTTTCACGAAAAAATATGTCAGCAAGAAATCTTGTTTTTCATGAAGTGACCTCTGAAAACGTTGTTTAATTGAAACTTGCACGAATATTGTCAATCATTTAAATTGTCTTCGGTCTAATAATTCATTTTTCTTCTAATATATGGTTGTTATTTAGTTCTTTTATATGTCTAAATTGACATTTAAGCGAAATTATATTTATTTTCCTTTGAAAAGCTCCGTTAGGGATGGAAATTTTTATTGCTTTGAAATGCATGAAATTACAAATAGATGAAATTAATAAGAAATAGAATTTGAAGATATTTTCTTATTTCATTGTGCTGTCAAATATTTTAAATATAATCTAAATGAATGTTGTTTTTGAAATGAGCATTTCCTTATAAGAAAAAATAAATAAAACAGAGTAAGCTTAATGAATAAAAAGCAAAATTCTTAAAGGAACAGTATACATCTTGAACGCGTCGAAAAAATGAATATTCAATTTCTATATTAAATGAAATCTATTTTAGTTTTGAACATTTAGATACAAAATTTACGTTTCTAAAAAAATATCAGTCAATGAAAAATCGCATTTTTATACGTTTTACTTTAACAGTTGTAACCCTTTTAAGGGCAATTAATTGCATCTCTGTAATGTTGAATTCACACCGGAATATTCGAAAAATTTTGTTTCAAAATAAGGAAAAGCAATTTTGTAACTTTTTTTCCATTAAAGTTAGAAAGGTAAATTTTAATTAAAAGTTCCTGGTGCAAATCTTGATTAAAATTAGGTGGGATATAATGTATCCCAAAAACCCTTCAAGGACTTAAATGCTTTTATTTCGAGAAAGAAATTACGGGAAAGTGTGGCCATGATAGTTTCACGACTACAGAATGAAATGATATAAAAATTTCGTAACTCATAAACGTAGCCATAACGTAAATATGGTATGAAAATATTTAGAACTAATATGTCTTTAAGTTAATACAAAAAATGAAAATTCTACTTTTGACATGTTAAAAGTTTACTGTCCTCTTAAAGTACATTAATATCTCTGTCAATAGAATATTCTCTATTACATTTAGAATATAGATCAATGAACCTTAAATACAATTTTAATTAAAGTTGTTATTGCATGTTCAAACAACATTTATCCTGAGTTTTGAGGACGTCTTGCCTGTTTTATAGTGAATTTTAAAGTAATCTTTCTAAACCGTTTCCTTAAAACGCGCTTTCCTTTTTAAAATTTCTACCTTATACTTAAATAGGAGCGTGCGCAAGCTTGGACAAAGGTCTCTATTTATACCGGGCCCTAAGATCTAAGGGGCCTCGTAAGAGACCGATTTTGTGTTAAATATATGCATATAATAAGCTTGCAGGAAGGACCTATAGGTAGCTCATCTCTTATCGCTACCGGATTTAATAATTTCTAAAGCGGTGTCCCTATACACATAATATTCGATTTGGAAACCCTATCTGAAAATAGAGTACAATCTTCCCGTACACTTGATTAACAAAAACAAGGAAAAAAAAAACACCGTGGTTTTAACATGTATTTTTCTATTCATTATATCAGGTTCATTGGCGAATATTTTCTATTTTGATTTACCCATTTTCTCTCAAAATGCAGAAAATTCACCAATCTAGCCTAAAAATTACCTGAAATTCTCCAATATAAAAAAGTGTCTTTTCGTCAATTCACAAGAGTGTGTGCGGCAATTGTGCTGAGATTCATACGTTTTAGAAACTGGATTTTTACGCAATCATTTTTTCCCCCCGCAAATTGCAGGACTTCGTGAATCTAAGCTCAAGTTTTTCTGAAATCTCATAGACCAAGCACTAAAATTTCCTCAAATATAAGAATTTTTTTCTTTAAGTCACGGGCGGATGACAGGCAACTGCGCTGCCATTAATTTTTGCGAGGTTTTTTTTTTTTACGATTTTTTTTTTTTTTTTTTTTTTTTTTTTTTTTTTGTGAGGGAGCAAGGCTTGATTAATGCAGTGGCATGTGGGGCAGCTATCCCTCCCTTCTTTTTAGAGGGTTCCATGGGAATAATAAGGATTTTCATTAAAAGCTACCAAATGCAAATATAAATAAGCCAAATGTGAATAAACTACAAATCATTTGCTAAAATGGTGTATAAACATTTAATACAGATTAAAACATTAAAAACATTAAAATAGCTATTCTACGGTTTCGGCACACCTCCGTAGCCTTCCTCAGGAATCTAAATGAACCAAGTTGGTCAGGCATGTTAAAACTCCGCCCGACAGAAAATCGTACACATGAGGCAAAAAATCAATAGAATTTTTATTAAGAAAAGATGAAGTATGTAATGGCAATATATCATATAATATTCCAAAACTTTGGTTAAATATCCTTAGAAACGTTTAATTTCGAGTTATGCAGTTTATCAACTTTTTCACACATAGATGGCGACAGAGTATTTATATTATCATTATATCTCAACAGATGGCGCCAGTAAATTCGGACTTCCTTGTCATTGGTTGTTTTCCCCCCCATGTATACGATTTTCTGTCGGGCGGAGTTTTGACATGGCTGACCCGCTTGGTTCATTTAGATTCCTGGGGAAGGCTACGGAGGTGTACTGAAACCGTAGAATAGATATTTTAATGTTTTAATCTGTATTAAACGTTTACCCATCATTTTAGCAAATGATTTGTAGTTTATTCACATTTCACTTATTTATATTTTAATTATCTACGGTGCAATACTCCAAAATTGTTTATAGCTACCAAGTGGTTAAAATTAGCCAAAAGTGATCAAAATTCATGTATTTTCAAACATTCAGGAAAGAAGTGCGACTTCCCCTTCCCCTCTCTGCTTCCCCTTCCCCCTCCACCTCCACCCATGCAAAAAATGAAATATATCATTAGAAAACTAATGATTAAAATTTTATTATAACAACTTAGTATTCAATTGTTTTCTAAAGAAATTCTCTTTTGACGTTTTCCTGGTTACAAAGCTAGTTAAAACCATTAATTATGACCGATTGAGGGCATTTTCGATTAGACATCTTATAACATTCGTAGATAAGCAAAGTAAAATTTGCAAACAAATATTCCTGACAATCAATCCATCATTTTTCCTACTACTATCCTACTAGTATTTTTTCTTAAAGTTGTGACCATCTTTTTGTGATACCCTGTATGCAGATGTGAATAGTACCTGGTACGAAAGTTATGCCTGCATACAACATGTATGAAGTTTAGTACTAAGCACCTCCAGATTGTTCGCGAACAATTTCTATGGATAGATAGAAGGGGGCCCCAGAATGATGCTTGCCTCTGGGCATAAATAGCCAAAGTCGGACCCTGGAGGGAGAATTCAACAATTAAGTATAATCGAAATTTTTGCATATGTAACAAGCTAAACAGAATTCTATATTAAAAATAACAAGTTAGAAATTGCACGTCAAACGTGGCAAATGTGGTGCGTTCGTACTATAACTGGTTTTATAGATATTTTTTGCACTGCGTATTGTACTGAATGTATATTTCAGTGTGCACTTCATAAGTGCATATAAATTTCATTTTGATCGAAAGTCTGTAACATCATTAAAATGCACTTGAAATAATTTTTCCCATTGGCCCTAATGTAACGGAAACCTTTGACTGTCCCTGTAATTAAACTATACATCTGATTTTCATAAAATTTGAATGACTCGACAAAATTTTGCATCAATTATATATTTAAAATTTCAGACCCTTCACTTGGGTAGTTTTTGCTCTGTTATATGCGGACGGATGGACCGACGGACAGGCAGACGGCCGAATGACGGCTATAGGCGCTACGTATTTATACAATTACGAACGCACCTAAAAAGCGACAAACTTTGCCTTGCACACTATTTTAAATTGAATTAGTTTCATTTGACGAAATCCATTAGTTACTGTCAAAGTAATACAAAATGAATAAAGAATAAAATGAAATATTTGCTTTGGACAAATCCAATTTGGATGGATAAAAGCCCACTCCTTCCGATCTAGGTTACAGACAGAAGTGATATTAGAATCAAAATCAAAAGTTCGGTATGAATAAAGAACGTTAGATTTTCGAAATCATTGATCGAGTATCTAATGATGCAAAACCACCTGATATCCTGCAGGCGATCGAAACACTCTTTTGAAATCAAAAATCTAATAAAACCTGCATTAGACCATTTTGGATAGAGCCTAAATGACATTCTGAATTACGCTTTACAAATTATAAAATCTTACATAAGAGATTATGATTAATGGTTCATTCCGCGAAAGAACTCTGCTTGTATCACTGGATGCATAAATAACTCCTTGATGATTCAAAATATAGAAAGAAGTTTAGCATCTTTTTAGAGATGTTTTAGGGTAAATTATGTAGCCAACAATTCTTTTGTATGAGATGATATTTAAACTCAATATAAAAGATTGTTTATTTTTATTTGTTTCGTAGTTTTTTTCGTAATATTGTAATTAAATTTTGTTAATTTAAATACGTAACCTCATTTTACGCTGCAAGATTTTATGCGAATTAATTCTAATTAATCAACTTAAATCTTTTGAAATGTGATTTTTTTTATCTTAAAAAAATTGAAAAGTTCTTTAGCAAACTCAGCAATTGTCCAACATTCAGTATAAAAAAAAGAAAAAGAAAGCGAAGAAAAAAGCCTTTCTCAACAAATCTCGTTTTTATTGAAACGCCAAAACTTTCATTCTTCACAACGAAAACATCGGTTGTTTTTCAGTTAAACAATTTTATTGAGTTGTGAATTTACACGGTTAATTTTTTTAATGAATTAATAGAGATTCTTATAATAAAACACTCATAATACATATTAAAACACACAAATAACGCCTGCATTCAACAGTTCAAGGTATATATAAATATTATACAGACATACATACAATAAACCCATCTGGAGTGAAAGATTAGCCAGAGCCAGGAATCGAACCCGGGACCACAGTATACAAGACTGCTGCTCTAACCACTGAGCTAGTCCGGCCGGTACCAGAGTCTGCAATTTCTCACTAATAAACCATGTTGGGGAAGTCACCAGTTATCTATACGACAGCCTTGGATTACAGGACAACGATGAATAGATTTTACTATTACATCGATCTACGATAATTATAATAAAACACTCATACTACAATATATATTAAAACACACATACACACACAAATAACGCCTGCATTCAACAGTTAAAGGTATATATAAATATTATACAGACATATATTGTGCAATTTCCCTTTTAAATTTGTCCGGTTTCAATTTTCAATTTTTTTTTCAATCTGGCTTTTGCTAGAGTGTCTTTTACTCGGGACGTGGACTCGGGACCTACGAATCTTGCTTCCGCAAAAGAGTCGGAATAAGTGGAAGAATAAAGGGCTGCGGACGAATAGGGGCCGCTCGCCGCGGCGGTTGCCGCCGGCATTGCGGTTGTCCACGTCCGGACACCGCCGCGGCAAGCGGCCTCTCTTCTTCCGCAGCCCTTTATTCTTTCACTTATTCCGACTCTTTTGCGGAAGCAAGATTCGTAGATCCCCAGCCACGTCCCGAGTATAAGACATTCTAGCGGAAGCCAGAATGAAAAAAAAATTGAAATCGGACAAATTTAAAAGGGAAATTACACAAATTAAAGACACCGAAAAGCGGGAAGGGAGGGCTCGGGGCGATGAGGCTACCGAACGACTCCTAGCTACTTCGAGCTCATTATTAGTATGTCTGTTTAATATTTATATACACCTTTAACTGTTGAATGCAGGCGTTATTTGTGTGTGTATGTGTGTTTTAATATATATTGTAGTATGAGTGTTTTATTATAATTATCGTACATCGATGTAATAGTAAAATCTATTCATCATTGTCCTGTCATCCAAGGCTGTAGTATAGATGGCTGGTGACTTCCCCAACATGGTTTATTACAGAGAAATTGCAGGATCAGGTATCGGCCGGAGTAGCCCAGTGGTTAGAGCAGCAGTCTTGTATACTGTGGTCCCGGGTTCGATTCCTGGCTCTGGCTAATTTTTCACTCCAGTTGGGTTTATTGTTTTTATTGTATGTATGTCTGTATAATATTTATATATACCTTTAATAGAGATTCTACTTGTACAGTGAAACCTCGGATAACGAAGACTTCCTTCCGGAATTCCGTTCGCTACACTCTCAGAAAGAACTGTAAATTTATGAGCGTTTGCCCTTCAATTTTCACGGGCAACAGCCTTATTCGGGGAAAAACGATCTGATCCATTAAATAAGCGGCCTTATCCCTTAGATACTTAGAAAATTAAGGGAAATCCACATATTCTTACAGTTCTAGCTCATCTGTTAGCAAAAATACGGTACGACACCCATACATTTTCCTCCGCTGGGGTGTAACAATTCATTTTAGTGGTGTTTCGAAAAAGAATGTCACTTAACCGCGACCGTAATATATTTTTTAATCCGCCAAAAAAGCGTTTCTGTGATGATTATATAACGCGTTATGGAACATTAAGTAAAGTGTTATTGTGTTTTAAAGTGCATTATATCTTTGCTCCACAAAATTACGGGCAGCACAAAATGATGGGCATGGATTTTTTTTTACGGGGTATGACTGGAATCTCTGCTGCCGGCCTCTGCCCGTAATTTTACAGGGTATTTTTAACAGTGTAGCAGAAATATTCGTTAACCGAAATAGGAGTTCGCATTCCAATTAAAATGCATTCATTATATTAGTGCAACTATCCAGCAAAACAATCATAAGCCGATTTCAGTTTCGTTAGCTGAGTCAGAAAATCAGGTAAAGCAAAGGTTGTTAGCCGAAACATTCGTTAACGCGGTAGTTGTAACCGAGGCATCACTATAATAATTTATTTTAAGTTTTATCTAAATTTACAGTGAACTGAAATCCGAGAGCCTATTAAAAACAAGAGTGAAAAATCATGCGTCACGGCTCTTCCTTCCAATTAAAATGCATTCATTATATTAGTGCAACTATCCAACAAAAACAATCATAAGCCGATTTCAGTTTATGATTTATTTCTCTAATTTTAATGAGAAAATGACGTCGTAAAAAATATAATAATACCCATCTAAAGCATCTGTAATCCGGGCTGACTCACGCCGCCATTTAACTGCCGGTAGGAGAAGAATGATTGGCCATGCCGCGTGGGCAACGAGTGCTGATTGGTCTAAGCGGGAAACAAAATGCTTGACTCAGCCTGTATTATAGTATACCTATCGTTTCCAATTTTCTCTTTTTTTATCCATAAAATGGAGTCATTAGTTGTTACCATCTCTGAAATGTCATTAAAACTACTAATAATGATATCTCCGAAACTAATTCAATTTCGAAAAGTCTGAGACCTTATATGACCTCCTCGGAACCATGCGCGGATAACTGCTGTTAATTTCATCACTGAAAGTTCGATATTCTAGAAGGAGTAATTGGGAAATATAAACAGGCAGACAGATTTTAATGTAATAGACAATAAATTGAAACTAAAGCAATTCACAATAGCTCTTTTATTTTATTTAATCCGGTAGTACTATTGAAGTATTCTAAAATATACTTATAATACTATTATTTTTGTAGGTTTAATAAATAGTGGCTCAAAATTTTCACCCATGTTTAATTTTAATACCATTATTTTTTTCGCACTCATATATTATTCGTTACATAATATATTTCATCAATTTTTCGAAACAGATGTTTATAACAGAATGATGATTACCGTTATGACATATGCAATGGATATTAATAAAAAATTTAATAGAAACTTTGAAAATAAATACATACAATAAAACTTTTATCTTGTTTCAGGATGAAGATTTAATTTGGAGCTTGGTGTTCAAGTAATTTGTCAAAATATTTAATTTTTCCTTATTGGCTTATTCATAACTAATAAAAATTTGAAAGTGTATTTAAAACTTTCGTATTCACTTTTAAAAGTAAAGATCGTGGTACTCCTCTGTCCGACTCTAGTGATTACATTTAAGTAACTATCAAATTAATTTATTTAAGTAATGGTTTCTCTTGGTTTGAAGTAATGGTTTCTCTTTTCTTTCTCCTTTTTTTTTGTTACCTTTTGTTCGCATAATTTTTTAACACATAAAACGTTTAAATTGGTGTCCGGTCTTCAAATTATATTTGATAAAAATGCGCATTTAATTGATATTACCAATAAAAAGTTAAAAATTTCAGTGCAAAATTCACCTTGATTAATAATTAAAATTTATAGAAAAATACAAATAAATGCATATACATTGCTTAAAGGTGCGTAAAACATAATATAAAAGCATTTAAAAATACATTAAAGTCTTTTAAATCAAAACGTTTTCAACCGAAACTTACTCGGTCTTCATCAGTGACAACTAATGATTGTTTCTTCGTTGCGTCTTCTAGCTTCGCCCGGCACAGATCATTCTACTTCAAGGGTGGCATGGAATATAAAATGGAATGGAAATATTAAAAAAAAAAAAGCACAGGCTTTATTTATTATGTATGAATTCTTTCCAGATTATGTGAATATCATATGATAATATATCATTAGAGACTATTTCTTTATTAGATATTATTTCTAGACATTCTCTTATGATAGCTTCTTGGTAATTATTTGTACGGACGATAATTTTGGACCTACTGAACCCTACTTTTACAGGTTGAGCTTGTGCTAATCTTGCCAACGCAGTGTGGGGGTCTATTTAATCTGAGGTCTGCTTCATGTTCTTTAATTCTGTCTCTAAATTTTCTCATTGACATATCTATGTACATAATTTTTTTATTATCTTTCTTGATGCTCCTGATCTATTGATGAGTTGGATTGGGTCAATTTCCGTATTTAAAAAAAAATTTTAATTTTTGGGAAGGAACTGCAATTAATGTAATGCCAAACTTGGAGAGGATATGTCTCATACTCTCAAAAAGCCTTTAGATGTAGTTAACTTTAAAATGTAGTTAAAAGTTTTAAATTTGTAAAGTTAACTACATCCCAAAGTTAAAAGTTTTGTTAAGTACGAAAATTGAACCAATCCAAGCCATCAAAAGATCAGGGGTATACATTATACCGTTCAAGAAAGATAAAGAAAAATGTTTATGTGCATAGGTATGACAATGGGAAAATTTCGAGACAGAATTAAAGAATATGACGCAGATCTCAGATTAAATAGATTGCACACTGCGTTGGCAAGATTAGCACAAACTCAACCTATAAAAATAGATTTCAATAGATCCAAAATTATCTTCCGTACAAATAATTACCAGAAGCTATAATAAGAGAATCTCTAGAAATAATATCTAATAAAGAAATAGTCTGTAATGATATATTATCATATGATAGCCACGAAGTCTAGAAATAATTAATACATAATAGTTAAAGCTTGTGCTTATTTTTGAAAGTTTGAATAATCTTTTAAAGTCCACCTTATATTCCATACCACCCTTGAAGCAGAATGGTCTGTTCTGGAAGAAGGTGGAAGACGCAAAGAAACAACAATCTCTAGTTCTCACTGATGAAGACCGAATAAGTTTTGGTTGAAAGCGATTTGATTTTAAAGGACTTCAATGCATTTTTAAATGATTTTATATTATATTTTACGCACCTTTTAAGCAATGCATATACATTTATTTGTATTTTTATATAAATTTTAATTGATATTAGCATATGAAAATTTAAAAATATCAAACCTAATATTGGCCATTATTGTAAGGCATTTTCTTGTTTCTGAAAAAATTGCAGAAAACTGATGTGTAATATCTAAATTTGTCCGCACAGCTTTCTGTAATATATTTTAATAAATATATGTGCAAAATTTGAATAAAAATATCGATACTAAACAGTTAAAAACTGAACTAATCTAAAGGTTAAACTTTAAGAAACTGTTATTAACTCAAAGTTACTAATAGTTTTTAAAGTTTAAATTTTTCAAACAAAATATGAAAGTTTCATGAAGAATCAAATTTTTATGAATTTACATTTTAATGATATTGTTATCTTAAATATCGTTTATCTTATCATCATCATCATATCATTTATTTGTAATTACATATTATAGTAGGGGAGACCGGGGCTAGTTCGCTGCAGGGGTAAATAGGCGCAGTCCTCATAAATCGCTTGTTTGTGGATAGATTGCGCAACCAGTCACAGAGTACCTTTCTTATTGCTTTTTACAATCCTCGTTGTAGTTTTGCAGCGTTACCTACGTGCAGTGGAAATTTATTACGATTTTTCTGTTTTTTGCACTCATAAGTAATTTTGTGTTGCTTCATTCTTTTTCTAATTTCTAATACTTATCTTAATAATTGCGATTTAACTTGTGCAAATTTTCTTAGTGCATGATTAACTGTTCCTACCCCATATGCGATTTACTTGGATTATTTATACTTAGAGGATTACGTGTCCCTTTGAGAAGAAATTTGTTATCGGGCTAGTAGGCGCATTGAACACGGGGCAAGTTGGCTCGGTGTTTGGTGTGTGCTGGTAGCTTGAAAAGCAGCAAACAACGAGAAAAGTGGTTGCAATGCAAGATTCTGGGCACACGAGGCTTGCCCAAATGGAGACATTCGATTTTTTATTTGTGACAACTGTAACTCTGATGATGATATCGAGTAGGATAGAAGTTACCCAATGTTAATGTTTTATTCATTATTTTTCTGTCTGTATAATTTAGAATTTACATTGTACGGCTATAGCGCCTTTGTTTAAACTTACTGGTAATAATGAAATTGATTTCGCTTAACTGCGTGCCTTATTTGAGCTTCATTTAAATTTTTATAAAGCGTGTGCCAACTTACCCCATAGGTATAGGCAGCTTGCCCGCGACGGGGTAGGTTAGCACACAATTTCCCTTTTACTTTAAGCTAAATATAAACTACAAAAGCTACAAATTCAAAACTCCGGGTATTTATAGCCCAATGCCTGTTATTTAAAAGTACAGTTAAAGTTTAATAAAAAACTTAAACAAAAAATTAATAAAAATCAATAACTAAAAACTGCGCCTATTAGCCCCGGTCTCCCCTACTTCGCACCGAAAAAATATTGTTATAATGTTTAAATGCTTTAAAACTTAATCATTTTCTAAACCCATGCCATCACATATTAACAACAAATGTTATTACATTACACTTTAGCAATGTAAGATTATAAAAAAAAAAAAAAAACTATAAAAACATTGAAAGAAATAGACGCATACAAAATATCTCCATATGATTCATCTTCATCAATTAATGTTGCTATTGCTGAAATATATATATATATATATATATATATATATATATATGTATATATATATATAATAATCTAAAGAATTAAAAAATCTTCTAAAAATTAATCTGTAAAAAATTACATGTAACGAACGCTTCATTCGCATATATATTTCAGATAAAATACTCCTTTGAGAAGATAAAATGCTCCTTTTAATGAACGTTTTATGTTATTCACGTACTTTAATTCGCACGAGAATCTGTTGATTAATTTGAAAAGGATTAATCAAAGTACGAAAAAGAATTTTCTTATCCATGTTCAAAAGAAATTAGTTTCAGATATCTGAATTGTCGATTTAAGACATCATAAACATTTATTATAGATTTTTAAGTATCTGTACTTGTATATAAAATAAAGTTACATAATATCTGAAGTACCACTATTTTACTCTTCCAAGAAAGGGCTTAGGTCGATAAAAGTATAAAAATGGGACCTCTGCGAAATTCATGATAATTTTAAAGTCTATCATAAATTTTTTTTTAAATAATAATATGCAATTAAAATTACTTAAACACTCTAAATATCTAGTATATAATATGTATTAAAAGTGGCTTAATGTAAATTGGTACTACATTAAAGCAATTTATTTATTAATACTGTATAGCTATGATTTTATATAAGTTTCTAAAAATCTAATAATTAAATTATATAAAAATATTATATAATAAACTTTTTTTTATTTGTAAACGGAATTTTTTTTTCGTGTATGAGCGAACTGAGATACCAATTTTATTTTAATGTTTTATAATTCCTGTAAAATTTTAAAGAACATTTTTCTGACATTGCAGAGAGATTTATGATAATTCATTGTGACCTCGTTATTACTCACGGTTCTAAAAATCTTGCTTTTATTTTTTTAAAACATTTATAAAATGACCAATGAGAAACCTAAAAAAACCCAGTAAATTTCCCAGAACTTTTCTAAAATAAAAGGACTCTTTTTGCTGACCATGAATTCCGAAAGAGAAGTTTCGGTAATTCCTGGCACTTATTCGTTTATGAGGTTTCTAATTGGTTCTTATGCCAAAATTTTCTGAAATAGGGGAAAATTTTTCTGAATCGAGGGTAATTGCGAGGTTAAGTACAATTTAAAAAAAAAGTTTTTGCATTTTTTTTTTTTTTTTTTTTTTTTTACGGTGTATAAATGTTATTTATGAACGTCGCTGGTTCTTTCCGCAGGCCGAAAAACCATCATTCGCAGATTGAGGATTTCAAAATTTAATGTTCCCCGATGTCACTTGAATCCTGCATTGCAAAAAATCAGATCACAAAAGTTACATGAGATATCAGCAATAATACCCTGCTAACGCCCAGGGGCGTAAATAGCTTACGCGTTAACACCACGATTGCGGTACACTGTCAGAAAACATGTTTATATACACTAAATTATTCCTTATTTTTTAACAAATATTTTCCGCACTCCTAGAAAACGCATTTTATCCGTGAATTCTTCCCGAAAGTCTGAATAAGAGGGAGAAATTTCGTTCATTCCTACCCCGCATGCGTATTGGCTCGATTAACACTAAAATCCGAATTCATTTTGAAAACGAAAAACGAAAAATTCTATAAATTAAGATTTCCATTTTAATAATAATAATAATAAAAACAAACTAAACCAACAACAAAGAAAAGAAACGTTTCCGAATTTAAAAATAAATGATAATTAATTTTCTCATTCATTTAAAAGTATTCACAATTTATTTTTTAAAGGTATAATAAAAATGTTCGCCTTTAAAATATATTTTAAAAGAACACATTTAAAATAGGTATTTTAATTAAAATATTAAATGGGCAAAAATCGATTTTACTCAAAAAAAAAAAAAATATTCTCGCATAAAAATATAATATTCATATTTTACATCTAGCAATCTACATAAAAATATTTATAATTTATGATTTTATCCTATTTTAATACTAAAGTATTAAAACCCCAGTCACAATCTCATTAAAGACGAAATATTCCCGAAATTAACATCAAAATTCAAAGTTTTTTAAAGAAATTAATCAAGTCATAACCATCTGAGGCGAACATACTTACTTTAAACTGTTTCACTTCTGTACAACTGTAGCCAAGTGCTTAGAGTATTGGTATCATAACACTAAAGTAGCTGGGTCGATCCCAAGCTCAGCAACTTTTATTTTACCTCCATTTTTTTCAATTGACGTATATTTTACCTCCTGTAAAAAGAAAAAAAAATGAAGCGGATATTTGTCTATTAGCGGAAAAATCCTGGTAGCATAAATTTCCGTGAATTGAAGAAAATATTTCTAGGGCGCAAGGAATTAAGAGGTGTGGTGTGATAAAATTTGAAAATGTTCTAAATGCAGCAAAATATACGAATGTCATACTTTATTTATTTTTCTTATAAAAAGTACTTTGTGGCTGAAACGTTTTATGTTAATAATTTCTAAGTGTATAATAAAAGTATGCGCCTTAGACGTATAAGATTACTTAATTTTTAATTGTACTATGTGCGTGTGTGATTTATGTGTATGGATATGTTGTTATGTCCCCTGGGTCTGCTGACTATTTTTTTTTTCCTGATACATTTTTATTTACATTTGGGAAGAAATGAGTACACTGTAAAAAAAAACTCTGTAGATTTGCCAGAACAATCTCGATCACAGTGAATGTGCTGTATCTTTCTTTGGTTTCGTGACTGTATTAACATGGGAAATACAGTAGTTGCGTAAAATTAACAGCACAATGTGCTGGAAATTTGGACGCATTTTTTACAGCACAAACTGCTGGCGTCCAAATTGCCAGCACATTGTGCTGTTAATTTTACGCAACTACTATATTTTCCATGTTAATATAGTCAGGAAACCAAAGAAAGATACAGCACATTCACTGTGATCGAGTTTGTGCGCGAGATGAACAGTACTTTGTACTGTAAAAATGTCGTTTTTTTTTCACAGTGTAGAAATATTTGTAACTTGTAGCCACAGAGAATTAAATTAATCTTTTTAAAGTAGAAAAATATTTTAAAATATATAGAAATATAACAACGTACTAAGGAACAGTTCATTATAATAAGATGCCAAACTTTAGAACATCGGCTATAATGGTATAAGATTAAGTTTTTGGTAAGCTGAAAGGATACCAAATATGAGAATGAACCGAAAGGTCCGTCTTATCTGGGATTTAGTATAAATCAGATATGTTATGTAGGTATGGCAAAATTTTTCAAAAGGTGTAAAAAACCACGAAAAAAATGTTAAAAACCGTCTTGGCAAATATAGGTTTTTGCCAAAGTGGTAAAATTAGGTATATCTTTTATTTACGGGAATTAAGTAATTTTAATTTTTACTAATTTCAAGTATAACATTATGTAATTTATAATTTTTTAACTTAGAATATTGAATTCGTCATTTAAATAGTAATTTAAATGCTAATAAGTTTGCATTGTTTTTGGTAAAGTAATTTTTTTTAGTTCGTGCAAGTTTAGTTCATGCAATAGGTGGGAAAATGTGAGAGCAAAGAGCAATAAAATAATTCGCTTATTTTGGTAACAGTCATAATTATTGAATAACTAATTTTTTATACTAAATTCTTATGCTTAACTCAGTTAATCTTTAACAAAGTCAAGGAATATTATCAACTTTGCCGTGCTGAAATTTGAAGATACAAAGTATAATTAGTATAATTCCTCTTATTTCTCATGTATATTGACAAATTTTGTCTGGTTCATGTGTTTTGGTGTAATTTTTTAATTCGATTTTTAAGATTACATTATTAAAATTTAATTGTAAAACTTTTAGGGGCTCAGATAAAAAGAAAATGAAGGTTTATTCGGTTTTTGCAAAGCTGTTATATATGTGTATATATGTTATATATGTGTCCCAAAAATGACTGATGGATTTTAATATTCAATAACTTGAAAACGGTGACAGATATTAAAAAAATTCTTGCAGGAGGGTTATGTATGACGTCAAGAGTTTTTTTACTGCGATTCTTGATTCTAGTTCGAATTTCAAACAATAGATGGCGCTGAGAGCAATAGGTGCTCAGTCTAGATCCAATATTTGGTACTTCGGAATCCATTCAATACATTTTAATCTCCTTTTTTTCGCATGGAAGAAGAGAGAGGCCGAAAAATTGAGCATGGATTTAGCGGTTATTGCTTGCAGTGCCATCTATCGATGCTATTTGTAACTAAAATTGAGAATCGCAGCATAAAAATTCTTGACATCTTACATAACACTCCTGTAAGAACTTTTTTAATATCTGTCACTGTTTGCAAGTTACTGAATTTTAAAATCCATCAATCATTTTTGGGACACCCGGTATAAGTGTGTTGTAAGGTAACTTTTAATGCAGTAATGTTGTCTTTAATAATTATAGGTTTCTTGAATATATAAATTGCTGGCTCAAAGATTTTAACATATATATATTACTATTAGTATTAAAGATGACATTACTATGTTAAAAGTAAGGAATGAAGAAAAACATAATTTTTATTTAAATCAAACTTATAAATTTAAAGTAGATGTTTTAATTTGTACTTCAAATGTTATTACCAGTTAAAATAATTTTAATTAAGATTATGGAGAATTGCTTCTCGATCAATGATTTGATCGGTAGCGCTGAGAAACAAAACCCTCTACTTTAGAAAATAAATCAAAAGTTTTATTTGACATCTTGACTATGTAGTATACAACAAAAAATAATAAATTAATAACGTGGGTCGTTGACTTATATGAATCGCAGAAACCCAGAGTCCTTGTAGATTCAAATATGTGATATAGTTCAGTGTAGAAAGTCACATACATCAGAGTGTTCTTTGGTCGGGTGGCTATTACGGGGAAGTTTCTCGCCGTCTCACGCAAGTTCCGAGCGCCTGGCTCAACTATCGCAGCACCTCTCGTGCCTTCCGCTCGGGAAAAATCTCTTTTCCACTCGCCCGTGCGAGCAAACACACACTCCAATTCCCGACTCCAAACTGATCCCCTAATTTTTTTTCCTCCGAAAAATGTTCATTCTTTTGGACCCCGTGAGAAAACTTTAAACATCCATCTCTGTCACCTTAAAGGCATTAGCGAATTCCTTTGCGAGACCTAACAAGGTGGTCTGTAGCTCAGACCACTTAGCGAGGTCTCACATCCTCTATCAGGGCGTGCTACGTTCTAAGTGCATAATCCATCATCACTTACAATGTCCTAAAGCGTGAGAAAAATGCCCACTAGTCTTTCTATGCACCTGGGTGATAAGCATTCAGTTTTTCTTTAGGAAGACTTCTTCCTACATACTCTGAAAACAGCGAAGTTCACTTCTTTACAATATGAAGAAAATAAGGATACCTTGTCCTACAATATCCCCAAAATCTGGATCAATTTAACCTCTTCAGGGACGATTTTTCATGGCGAGAAAAAGGGATTCCTTTTTTTACGATTTATTCGTATTATATTAATAGTAATTCAAAAGGCAAGAAAAAGGGGAAAAACAAACGCTAATAGAAGTCCACATTTGTTGCCGCTAAGCGTTATGGTAATTTATGAGTGAAATGATTTCTTATAAAATAAAAAAAACTAACAGTAAATTTCTTTTCTACATTTATACAAATTATTAAAATTTAATATATTTATTAAATCTGGTATTATTTTTTATCAAATATTAACGATTTGTTCAAATAATTCAACAACACTGACTGCCGAAAAATTACTTTATGCTTTTTTTTATATCTCTAACTGCACATCGATGCAGTCAAACCATAAAATGTCTAACTTGTCTTGTTGAGGTATTCTGTAGTGAATAAGTTATTATCAAATTTTTGTTCTTTTTATTATTGACAGTAATTATAATTATAAAAAGCAAAATGTCCACATACGTGGACAACGGCATGAGGTTAATATGTAAGAATAACAGATTTCACCCACCAGCCAATATACCCCGTGCTTCATTTTGGTACATTCCACCGTGATTTTTAACTTGAAAGGAGTCAGTTTTCCACTGGTCCAAAAGATTAGGGGAGCAAGCAAAAAAGTGAAGAAAAACAGTGCGAGACAGCCATGCATGGGCATAAAATGGAGAGTACAATGGACTGTGTATCTATGCGCAATACAGAAAATAAGACGCAAACAAATTTGAAAGAGAGCTTTAATTCTTTGAAACGATGGATAGAACATGAAAAGGTGGTTTAGGGCAACAATTTGATTACATGTAAATGTAAAAAAAAAAAAAAAAAAAAAAAAAAAAAAACTACTGTTTACGAATGATGCAAGGTATTTAATATGGCGTGTGGTTCCCTCGAATAGATAAAACTGTCGCACACCTGCTTTCCATGGATTTGATGACATTATCGATAAGAGTTTGGGGAGTACTGTTCCACTCCTCAACAATTGCAATCTCGAAGTCGCGGCGTCGTCCGAGTGTGTTCAAAACATGCTCGATCGGATTCAGGTCAGGAGAGCATGTTGGCTTTTCCATATGCTGTATTGTTTCAGTTTTAAGCATGTTCTTCACAAGACTACCTGTATGCGGTTTGGAATTATCATGCATGAAAAAAAAAAAGAATCACCAATTGCTGCAGCGTAAAATACGACATGAGGTCTCAATATCACGTCTGTATAATTTTGGGCCGTCAAAGTGCCATCCCGAATGATAAGCCGGTCCGTGAGTCCACCTATGCTGATTCCAGCCATACTATCAACCCACATCGCCTGTAATGTGATCTTTCACGAACGAATGCGGGATTATTCCGAGTTCCCCTTTCCCTCCATACCAAAACACATCGGATGTCACATCCAGACTGAATCGGGACTCCTCTGTAAACAGAATTTGACTCCAACCACGTTGCTTCCAATCTCGATGTTCAGTTGTCCATCTTCTTTGGCCCGCACAGTTGCTTGAGGACAACGGAATACGGACCATTGGCTTGCGTGCATAGAGACCACACTGATGAAACATATTTCGGACTATTTGGCTGGACAACCTTCGTCCTGTGGCCAAGAACAATTGTGTTTGAAGCTGAGTAGAATTGCCTGTTTCGTCTCGACGAGCTGCTAAGAGGATATATCGGTCATCAGTTTCTGTGGTAGCACATGGTCGACCTTGCCCTGGTCGACGTCTAACATTCCGTATGCCTTGGAGTCGATTCCACAGCCTTGCATTGACACTTCTTGCGACTCCAACAGCGTCCGCTACACTTCGTTGTTTTTGCCGGATTCCAAATAATGCCAAGCCATGGATTCCGGTAAATCACATTGTTGTGACATTTTCAAGTCATCTTTTCTCAAAACACAAGCTGAGCAATTGCATTTTACAGCTGAGGCAGTTAAATAGACGTTTCTGAAAAACTTCGATTTCTGCACTTACCTCCTTTTTTCTAGTTTTTGACGTCATAAACTTTGATTTGCATGTGAAGTTTTCTTCATCTGTTTTTTACTTCGCTTTAAATTATGGATGTTTCATTTTATGTTACTTATCAGTGTAAATATTTGCGTAATTTTGTTAAAACCATGTGCTCCTCTAATTGTTTTGAACAGTGTATTTTTATTTCGAACCTTGATGACGAATACGAGGGGACTTCAAATTAAGTAAAGTACCGATTATACGTCTTTCAGAGGGCAGTTCTAAAACGACGTACAATAGAAATTGTAGTTGCCTAAGGTGTAAAACCTTTGACTGTAGAAATATAATGATGCAATCATACAAATTTAAGTTTGCTGCGACTTTCGGTTATTTAAGGCGCACTATATATTGAAAAACAGTTAAAACTGTTAAAATTCATCTTTCCTACTATCATTTTTGTGTGAGAATCTATAATAAATATTTTTTCCACTCGCGAAAATAATGTTTGTGAATTATATTGCAACGTACAACGTTTTGTGACACATGCTACAATGTGTGTTTGTGAATGTAAAATATGCTACAGTATATACGTTGTGCAATTATGTTAAAATACACCTGTTTGTGAACATATACCAGACAATATACAGCGTACCTTAACAAAACTCTTTTTCAATCAATAACAATCAGCGTTTCATAAAAACTTCTTCTTTGCTGCACTAGGTGGAGACACCAAAAACTGTTCCATTTCTCAATCCTTCAAGACTGGTTCAGATAACTGTTCGTAGGTGACAGCACCCGACGGCTCTGAAATTAGACATTTAATTAAACTTTATTTCATGCAATGGAGAACCGCTGATCTCATCGAAAAAGGCTTTGTCTTACGGAACAAAGTATCCTGATTTCAGTTTGGGCAGCCCCAAGAACGTTCACTTTCTACAAAATCTCCATGCCTGTCGGACATGCGTCCAATTTATTCTCGGAATTTTTTGTGTTCTGAAAGAAGCTCTTCAGAACCATGATTCACTCTATTCAAGAACTTAAATACAGTTTAAAATGATGTTATAAATCTTACCATGTATACAATTTAAATATTTAACCTGATCTATTTTATTTTTCCAGCAATCAAGAAAATAAAAGTTTATTCACAAGTTGAATCTCAGTGAAAAATCACTTATGGCATTGAAGTTACTTCACAACTCATCCCTATTGATACCAATAAAAATATTTTTCAGGTGTAAAGAAAATCCCAGCTGCTCCTAGAGAAATCACAGGTAGGACCTTTATTATTTCATCTCAATTGATACGTATTTTCTAAATCTGGGTCCTTTTTTTGCCAACGGTAATTAAGTCTCACGTTTTCCCCTCAAAATTTTCTATAAAAACATTGAAAAAGAAATTAAATAATCATTTCTAAAATTCTAGTATTGTGAGAAACAAAAAATGTTCTAAGTATGTCAATGTCAATGCAGTCCACCACTTTCCATTCTTTTCGTCCCACCCCATCTACGGGTTCCACGAATTTGAAAAAACCCTTGTAACAGTCACACATGCTCTTTCTATTTTATCTCTTTCCAAATATTACTATCAGAAAAGAAGAAAAGAATAACCCTGGGAGAGAAAACTCTGAAAAAAAAAATTGGTTACGGCATGAAAGAAACGACGTATTACAGACGTTATGCGTCGTATAAACGAAACATTACAACATTAAAATACACAAGGATGAATCGGGACCGCACTGAAATGGAGTATAAAGATAAAAGACGTATAAAGAGACGTGCTTTACTCTATTAGGTTTTAGATGTACAATTTTTTGTATTTTATATAGGGGAGATTAGGGAGGGTTGACCATACGGGAGGCTTGACCCACCCGTCAGTTTTCATATTTAAAAGAATTTCAGAGTTTTATCAATAGGTGTCAAGCAAAGCTACGAGAATGCTCAAACAACAATCTTTGTTTCATACAGATAATCGAAATGGGTGTGGAAAAAATCGATTGTGAGCGGTTTTTACCCTCAAAGTTGAGTTTTTTAGAAATATTTTGTGAGCATTTTTTAGATAAAATATATCATAGAAATTTAAGTAAGTAGGTTTTAAGTAATGCAGAAATATCGAGCTTGCATTCCAGGGATAAAGATTGTACAGCAAGTTAGGCTTAACATAACAATGTACTATACATTAGAAAAGGTATGTGTGGGGAGGCTTGACCCAGTCAATGTGAGGGAGGGTTGACCAGATGCTAAAGTCTCCCTTAATTAAGTGGGTTTGGAAATCTTTTTATTATAAACTGTGCAAAATGAAAGGTTAATGGTTATATAAAAAAATGTACATTTATTGTGTAACGCTATAGTAGAATGGGGTTATGGAAAAGAAAATGTTTAAAACTGATTAAAGAAAGATGTGAAAAATTGCTACAGTATCCACTGCAAGAAAAATTTTAATGAAATATAAATGAGAAAGTTGATAGGAACTTTTTTCCATTTAAATATTACTTACAATAGGTAAACATGAACAGTGGAAATTAGAAAGTATGAAAGCAGCAGTTTTAACCCTTTCAATGGCAGTGGTGTGTTTATGAAACCACTTAATTTTAATTCCAAAGCGCCACAATGGCACCAGAATTTCCAAATCAATTTGTTCGTAAATTCCGGGGCCAGTCATTTATTTCAACATTTTAGTACTGAAAGTACTTTGCCACTGAAAGCGTTAAAAGATGTTAATGATAAGTTAAGTGCTCATGCGACTGCAAAAGAACATGGCATCGATCGAAAAACTTTAGGAAAATCTATAGACAAATCTCACCAGGATGATTATAGTGAGATGAAGCCAAACTATGTGAAAACTAGAGTTGTCAGATCGAGTGTCACAAAAAGTAGGACAAGGAGACAAAAACAGAGGGTCAGAGGTTCCTAAATCCGGTCATAATAATACATGAAACCCTATGAAAACGGAACCAGTCTCTAACGGAATACTGTTTGAAATGTCAAAATATCATTTTCCCTGCTGCACAATTATATCTGCTCAGACAAAATCATGTTTGAAACAAAATTTCTCTCCTCTGACTTGCAATTGCGTCTAAACAGGTTTATTTAAGCATCATATTTTCAAAAATGTATTTTTTTATAATAATTAAAGCATGTAGCATAAAGTTATTTTGCTTTTTTTAAACTGATTTTATACCTCTTCACAAATATTTCAATATAAAACAAAGTGGGTCAAACCTCCCATACAGTGGGTCAACTCTCCCATAGGTGGGGAGCCTTGACCCATTATTTTCTCGTGATTAAAATCAATGATTTTTCAAATTACTTATATGTTACACTTATGTAGCAATTTTGTTTCGATAACTCATTGTATAACGAATAAAATGATATATGAAACTTTATTCTTGGTTCAATATTTAAAAAATAAAAAATCATTTTGTAAAAAATGGGTCAACCCTCCCTAGTCTCCCCTATTTTATATTTAACAACGTATTGAACAACTGTTAGTAAATTTTGACTGAATTATTTTTTACTTTAATTCATGTAACATAATATATCAATGAAATGTCAAATTAATGTTCTGATTTAGGTCCCAATTATATAACGTAAAAAATTACATTCTTTGTTGTATATTTTTTTATTTAGCTATTTTTTTTTTACCATTGCTATTTTTTTATCAATTTTTTTTCCGGTTTTGCCATTGTTCTGACAAAAGTATCATTTTGTCGGCCCAACCACCATTTGGTCGGTTTGTAGGCCAACCTACGTCTTTGGCTTGTCTTAGCACGATATAAAAACAGACAAACAAATTCCTGTGGCTAAGCTTAGCTAACTTTTCGAAAATAAATTTATTAAGTCAAATTATAAATCTCATTACAAGTTCTTTTAGATATCTAAGTGAAGTCTGAAGCATCTTCTTTTATATATAATTAAAGTGCGAATGAATACTACAAAGTCATCCTCCTCGGTTCCTCTCTTTTATCTTCTACTGTATGATTTTTTTAATCACAATATCGCCCACATATTTTAAATGAATTAAGTCCGTGGATATTGAAGGACTTTCTGTGAAAAGAAAACGAAAACGGTTTTATTAAATCGTCTGGAATAAACATTTCTTGATGTCATACATTAGGCCAACCTACGTCTTTGGCTTGTCTTCGCACGATATAAAAACAGGTAAGAAAACTCCCGTGGCATCCCAACAATAAGCCTCGCTAACTTTTCTAAAATAAATTTATTAAATCTAATTATAAATCTCATTACATGTTTTTTAGATACCTAAGTGAAGTTTGAAGTATCTTTTTCTATGTATAATTAAAGTGCGAATGAACACTGGGAAGTCATCTTCCTGCGTTCTCATTTTTTATCTTCCGCTGCGTGAAATAATTGTTTTTGAATTACAATATCGCCTACGTCTTTTTAATCCATCTAAGACTGTGGATATGGAAGGACTTGCTCTGCAGAAGACAAAAGCAAACAAAAATGATTCTATTAAGTCGTTCAGAAAGCAACTTTTCTTGATATGGAATTGGATTTAACTATTCAAGAAGCATGGGCTTGGTTACTGTCATTACATTAGACCAACTTACGTCTTACTTTGACTTGCAAATTTGAAATTTATTTTTTCTCTTGATCCATTTATATACATCTTGGTCGTAGAAAAACATTAAGTGTCAAAGGATTTGTGAAGGATGGGTTCTCCGCACCCAGCGGCTCGAATAAATCATTCTCAATTCGGTACCTCCAGGGGATGTGTTAATCCTTTGTTAAGGTCACAGATGTTAGCATAAATGAAAATAAGAAAAGAAAAGTTATAGGTATTGTTTGATCTAATTGCCAACACCTGTTTTGCTTTTAAAAGAAAAAGTGTATGCTTTCTTTAGTTTATTTATTCAAGTGATGCATCATAACTGTAACAGATTTGTTTCTCTTGTTGTGTATATAAAAGATTAAATAAACTATTAGAAAAAGAAAGTTTACAAGCAGACTTATTCTTTCAAACAATAGAAATTTTTATGTCATCATAATTTAAAACGTCACATGATATATTTCAAGTAGTAGACGCAGTTTTAGCATTTAAATGTGACAATCTAAATTAGCAAAATTTCACAACTCTGATATTTTTACTTGAATTCAATAAAGATTTCTTTAAATATACTAAACGTTTTCTAGTTGAACACATTCATTTTGAAAAATTACTGCAATGCTTACGAAAATTTGCTTTCATCCCGGAACATCTTCAGAATGATATTATAATAAGTAGATCTGTATCAACATTCTGATTCATGCACAACTTTTTTTTCAAAATTATTAACATACTTTTTGAGAGGCCTAAAAGTTCAGCGTTTAATTTAAATATCTGATATAGTTTCATTATATTAGTTACTGATGCTTTGGCTGTCTTTTTTAACCTCTTGAAGAGCAATTGAATGCATTTTATCTCACTCAATTTTAATCAAGATTTGTACTCCAGTATTTTTATAAAGAAAAAAAATTCTTTCATAACTTTGGTAAAAAAAAAGGGGGGGGGGGCGTTGTAAAATAGCATTTCCTTATCGATAAATAATATTTCTGAAAATTTCTGGTGTGGTTTCAACATTACAGAAACACAATTACTTTCCTTTGAAAGGATCAAGGAGGGTAATTGTGATTATTTCATATCTGAAATTCCCCTATCAAATGTTAATCCTATATATGTTTAGAATGCAGGAGTATTTTTCAAACTTCTCAACAGAAAATTGAAATTTGTAACTTCTTTCTTCAAGGTATTCATCTTAAAGGAATTTAATTTGCTTTTCGCTTGTCATAATATTGTCTAAAATATTTACTTATTTTTTCTAATATTATTATTTCAAACGTTGCAATCTTAGTGGAGCTGTCGAGTTGTGAATAATATTTTAATATTAGGTTGAGCAAAAAGTTCTGGGAAATTTTTAATCTAATAGCTACCAGAATATGTATCGAATATAGGAGTACTAGCGGTATATCTGGATATCTGGTATAGCGAAGTTTAAGAATTTCGACTACAAAATGCCTATTAAACAGTATGATTTGCGTTAATTGGCATTATTGGAGAAAAGTTCTAACGATTCTGAAAGCCGTCGATGGGATTAATGAGGGTGAAGGTGCTAGTATGGCGACAAATTTTGCACTTGCAGCAAATCCGGAATCTGGCAGAACGATGGCAGAAAGTTGTAGACTATGATAATCTCTACTTTGAAGAATAGTCCTTGTTGATTTTGTTGTTAATTTGCACATAACAACGCAACTTTCACAAATTTCCCAGAACTTTTTGCTCAACTTAGTATTTAAAATTAAATTAACTATACATATTATAAGTATTTTTCAAACGAAATAAAAAACAAAAACACTTCCTATAAAAAGAGTATACAGAAAACAAAAGGGTTGTTTTTAGCTCACAGACTATCAAAGCCTGAGAGCTAATGTGCCCGCAGGTTCTGTATGTACGTACGTATATATGTACGTATGTATGTACGTAACGTGATAACTTTTTTTAGAAATATCCAATTTGCTTCAAATTTTGTAAATAGGTTCATTGTGATAAGGCGCTTCCCTGGTTAGTTTTGTCGCTTCATTGGTTAAGTATAAAGGGGGGAATGGGGACTAATCCTTTCTTAATTTATATAAATGAGTTTTTCATGCAGAATTATCCGATTTGCTTCAAATTTGGAGTACTGATTTATTCTGAGATAAGGCGCTTCCCTGATTAGGTTTGGAGGTTCATTGGTTAAGTATAAAGGGAGGAAGGGGAGAGATAATCTCCCCCCCCCCTTAATTTAGCTAAATGGGTTTTCTGTCGATTTTTTTTTTTTTCGAGGAGCATTATTCTTTTAAATAAGAGTATAATATGCAATTAGTGTGAATAGCCTGTGAGCTCAACGCCATCAGTTTAATTGGATACTTTTCTTTTTCTTTTAATTTTCTGCAGAGAAATATGAATGTACTTCAAACTTACAGGATTATAATTATGAAGAGGAATTTCAGAACTAGATTATAACGTGGCTTAGGAAGAATTAATACCTCAAAATTTCAAAGCTGATAAAAAGGCCGATTTTTTCCCTTTTACGATTTATTACATCAATCTGTGTACCCTAAAGTACCCCAGATTGTGTTTATTTACATTTTTGTGATTATTAGAACTTTGTGAATTGCATGAAATCTTTTGAAAAATTTGTTTCTTGAATGTTATGCCAATATTTTTAATATCATGTACATTTTATGAATCGATTTAGTAATAATATTATTAAATAAAATTCGAATTTGTGATTGTCAGAAATTATTTTGAATTTGCGCTCTTATTATTGAAGTTTAAAGTGTGTTTATTACTGTTAAATAAACTCTGATCTTAAAAATGTTTTTGGCTATATTAAGGGATTATATGGTGACTGTATTTGTAAATAGAATATGAGAATTTTTTTTTAAATCAAAAAACCTCAATAATGAGAGTAGTTTTTTAAAGTTTGTCCCAAAAATCTGAGTTATTACAATTTTCCCCCCGAAAAGTCTTAAAAAATTACAGTGTTTTTTCTTACGTTTTATTAAATTGTAGCATTTATTTCATCACAATTAAAATTAATATTTAAAACTATTGTAATTTTTTTTTCATATTTAGTTATCTTAAAGAACATCATGAAATTTACAAAATGAAATGCATTCTCAGAAAAAAGGAAAAAAAAAAAGAAAAGAAACAAAAAACAACACAAAATTTGTACAAAAAAACATTTGTCAAAAATGAAAATGTACAGGTACAAGTTACTGGAACATTGGTTGAAGAGATTTTTCTGTTATTCGAATAATTTTCAGTTTTTTGACTTGGAAATTTCAGTAAATTTGAGTTTATATTTGCGAAATATTTATGTTTTGGAAGGAAAAGGGCATACGTAACATTTCCGTAAGAAAATGTGCTTGCCATAGTTGCCAAACACCCAGCAAAAATGCAGCTTAGATCGGAGTATTTTTACGTTAACACGTATTACGAAGTAATTTTTACGTTAGATGTGTAAAACGTCTGTATTTTCAACGAAATTGAGAAAATCAGAGCGGAAGTTTTTGTGCTTTAACAGAATATAATCAACGGGAAAATAGATGTCAATTCATGGATTTCTTAAAGTATTTCCTTTTAGGAATCATTTCTTTTTTGTTTCAGTATAGCATACTTTATAATATATCTTTCAAATCTCCTGGATTTTTCTCATTCATATACATGTTAGTAAGTTATGAAAAGGACCTGGTTAAATACAATAAATATTATCATAATGAGAATGACTGAATCATCATGTCAGATTACATGAATGAATAACATAAATAATACAAACATTTTGTTGTACACAGAAGTACAAATTGCATGCCGTGTTTCAACATAATTGCTATACCAGTTTGAAACATTCAACATCACGAGATATCAGAGTTTGCATCTCCATATCGAAAACTGATACAGACTTTCATAATGTCTAAGTGATAACAATGGACGACAAGTATTTCTGACGTCATACTACGTCACTATGGATTATAGCTAATTAGCTTCTCGATTTCCCCCCCCCCCCCCCACAAGCGTTAACCAAAAGCCAATCAAATGCTGCAATGCTTGTGGGAAGAATTGCGAGCTCTGCCCAGTGCGTGTGGTCAATGGACAATATCCGCCTGACGTCACAATTTCCCATCACGTTACTTACAGGAGATATTAGCAGATGTAACTGTAAAAATAACTGTACTTATTATACATGTTACTTGTTTATTTGCGCTTTCGATTCAACTGTTGTCGCCAAATAATGTGATTTAACTCCAAAATGTATAATCGTGCGATGTTCTCAATAACGTTGTTTCAAGTGAATGACAGCAGTTATGGATGAAATTTTTATATTCAAGTGTAAATTTTGCAAACACGGTTTATACATTTAACTTTAAAAATAGCGGCTATATTAAAATGGAGTAAAAATTTTGAATTCCAATGGAAATGTTTCCTGCACACAAGAAACCCTGGTTACGAAAGTTAAATTTGCGCCAACCGATGCTGAAAAAAATATGCCAATTGACTGCAAAACCGGATTACGGAACTTTTGCCTTTGGTATTCGCATAAACTTATGAAAAGAAATACTTCCTTGTCTATAAAGGAATTAATTGAATTATTGTAACAGCTATAGCAGCACAGTATTTTGGCTTATGGTGAAAAAATTTACTTTCAGACAGTTAAAAAAAATTTCACCATACTTTACTACGGAAACATGCCGGTTTGTTTTCCCCAATCATGTGACTTTTACAGCCTAGAGCTCAGATCAGTGGATAATGTCGATTGTCTGACTGAAATCTCTGACCGGTAAGAAAAACTTTCATGTTAGTTCTCCTCTTCTATAGCACGAATCGATTGCCACCAAAGATGGAGAGATTGTCGCCCACTTCGTTCCTCATCAAGTATTTTCAGCCTTCGATAAGCAATCACATCCATCCTTGTACCATTCAGTCAGCCATGTTTTATTCACTATACATTTCATAAATTTGACGTAAAATTTCAGCTGCTGGTACATTTTGTATATTCAAAATGCACCCGATTCGACGAAACGCTGCGGGTCTTTCGATTTTCACTAGCATTACCACAATCTACCGGGTGCGCCATAAATTCGTTAAAACTTTAAAAATTCACTAAAAATGAAAAAATGATGCTAAAAAATTGCGGTCTGCACGAATGGGATTAGAGGGGGATCGGAATTTTTTTTTTTATAACAAAGAAGTTGTGATTCAAAAAGATGCAGGTAGATGGCGGTGGCATGCATAACATGAAGCAGAGGTATGCAAATTAGGCTAACGGTAAAAGATTCGTTTCTTATAAGCGTCTGTCAAGCTCCCTTATCCCAGCCAGCACATGAAACGGTCCCTTTTCTGGTCTTGAGCTCCTTTGCCATGCAAAATTTTCGTAATCCGCCGCGCGGGTTGTTTATTCCCTGTTCTTTGATCCCGTAACGATAGCATACTGATGGCATCTAAACAAAAATCCATGTGAGTCGAGGTGTTTTCTTGACACTCTGATTTGTATAAACTTGTTTGATATTGTGCATGCCAGCGCCATCTATCAGTAATTTTTTTTTGATATTAAATAAAATCCAATATACCTCTAATCCCATTTGAGCAAACCGCAATTTTTCAGCATCATTTGTTTCTTTTTAATGAATTTTTAAAGTTTTAACGCGGACCCGATACTACTAGTTGCACTGTACCATTTGTAACTTGCTCCGTAACACTTGCGTTTAAAATTTTTAGATGCAATGTAAAAAAAAAAAAAAAAAAAAAATCTGTAAATTTTAGAGGAAAAAAATTTATTTTTTTACAGATGAAAAATGTTTTAAAGAAAAACAGCTTTTTTCTGTGAAAAAAAGTGAATTTTATAATTTTTTCAGAAAAAATTTGCATTTTGTTTTAGAGAAAAACTGTTTAAATGACAAATTACAGATATTTTCTGTAAATTAAACAGTTTTCCACTGGCGACAAGTTTGCGACAAAAAGACAGTTTTTTCTGTCAATTTAAAGGTTATTTTTAATACAGTGGATTCAAATATTCGACGCGCTTGAGATTATAGAACTGCAAGATCAATCGTGAACGGAATTTGCTTTTTGGATACTCTGAGAGGAATTTTTGTCTTTATCTTTAAAACATAGATTTTTAAGAACTGAAATATACTTTTAAAATATGCTAATACTCAGTTTCCGCTCCGTATAAATGTATCGCTAGTAGCTTTCACGATTAGGTCCGATGTAGAGCCCCCGCATAAAAAGCACTTGAAAAAAAAAATAAGAAGAAGAAATAGAAAACACACACACACACACACAAATGGAGGAAAGGGATTACTATGAAAATGACCTAGTTTGATGCAATAAATATTATCATAATGAGAATGACTTAATCATCATGTCACATTATAGAAACGAATAACATATATAAAAGGCGAAGTTTCATAAAATATGCAACGTATTTTCCGGCTATTAGCTACATATTCCGTTTGAATTTTAAAATAAAGTTCTCATTAAGAAAAAAAAAAGTCTTAATAAATAAATCAAATGCAAAAAGCATGTCTTTTACAACTGAGCGTTTTGTTAAAAGTTCAAGAAACTTTAGCAGGATAGTAACCTCAGTGAAAGCCTCTTTTACATTTCTTATCGTGCTCACAAAAAGTGATAACAATATAGGTTCATGTCTTCATGCGGTTTGAATATTAATTTTTTAAAAAAAGTTATGAAATTCTGAGCATTCTTTTTCTTTTCTAAGTAGGTCATGCAACATAAAGGGAAGTTTATCACGTAAAATCACTCATTTAAATGTTTAGGCAAATGCTTGTGCAGTAAAAAAGATGAGTCTTGTATGAATACAAACTACAGAAAATAGTTCAGAAATTGAAGAATTTTATGAGTGTTTTTGTACAGCAATTTCGAAAAACGTTCACTGAAGTAATAAGGACTAAAATCTAAGATGGTGTATTTTGAAACTTGTTGTGGCGATCTAGGCTCCTATAGCGGTACTACTTAACTACCACAAACATATAGTGTTTAATTGTGTGCAATTGGGGGATGGGGGAGGGGAATCATAATGTGCAATATAAAGATACAGATAATAAACTTGTACAGGGAAGTCATAAGAGAGTGGGGAAACTCTATCACCCATTAACCAAAACCCCAGAGTAAATTAGGTCAACCACTCCTAATTACTCAACCTAAATGCTCATAGTGTTAATAGCTAATTAATAATAAAAATGAATTGTGATCGTTTGGTCCTGGCTAGCTTCTGAAATAATTATCTCCAAGGGGGCGGAAGACATTTGTCTCAACACGGCCCCGAATTGCGTTGTGAATATTTTTCGCCGAAGAAGTAGCGTTTAGACCATTTAAAAATTAAGTAAATAATACCAAAATTAAACATTAATAAATTTCATGAAATTAGAACTTGACCTGAAATAAAACTTAATATTAAAGTAACTTACATGACTCATGGTGAAACATGACAGATCAAATTTTAACAATTAATAAAAGGTTTATTTGCAAAATATATACAATTTTGGAATAATTAAAGCGAGACACTCTTGCTCTACGTAATACATCAAAATCATCATTTTTGACTACAATTAATTTTAAATTACTTATCATACAATTACTTAATTTACTGGATACCAATTGTGAAATAAAAATCCCTAAACAATAAAAATGCATGCACTTACAAAGGGAACAAAAGATAATAAAATTACAGTACCTTACGTAAGCATGTAACTCAATCGTGGACCACACACCTCTCGGATTCCGGCTTGGCACAATAAATCCTTAAATGAAACTTTGGCACACACACTTCTCTTCACTCCCAGATCGGAGCCTGACATTATAATTTTATATAGCTCTTAATCGATCATACTGCAACAATCCCGCTATTTATCTAGCGAACCGTTCGAACTTAGGACATAACGGATTGTGCAAAATCCGTGTCAAGTATACTGGAATTAATACGGGTTCAGGGAGCAACATAGGGAAAACTACATCTCTGTAATAACTTAAACTCGTTGCATCGCAACTTCTGAAGAATATTCTAGCATCGCTGCCTCTCAAGTCTCTAATATTTCTTACACTGAAGTATCTATATCGAGTCTCTTACTTAACCTCTTTTCGTAATAAAACTCCTGGACAATAGAGGCTCGGGCTTAACAACTCCTCCTTCAATCAATAAGCAGTATCATTATTCCGTTCCAAAGACTATCCCACAAAAGCATCTTATTCGATGCTATGAGGCTGATTGTGACTGCAAGGGCCCCACCCTCAAGGAGGCGCAAGGAAGAGAGCATACCGAATTACCCGTGTGTGTGGTCCCGTTCTATGAGTATCAATAAATTTCGTCATAAATATACTTTTGACTATAACGTCAATGTATTGTTCCATAGCCGACTCCTTGGCAGCAACTCATAGATCCCCTTTAGAGATAACTACCCACCTGTTTACTTCTCAATCGTAAACAGCTCAATATATATTGCATATATATACAATCATGTAATACCTTTTCATACATAGTTTAATAACATAAAAAAAATAATAATAATACTTCTGAAATAATAAATAATATACAGGTGCATTAAAATACAATAAGATGGCTTTAATCCTGTTGCAAACACTAGTGTTGCCAACAAAACTTGTGATTGATGATGTTTTCTAATGTGGGTTCAAAAATTCTCCAGATTGTGAAAACCCTTGTGAAATGTATTAAGCTTATACCGACCTAAAAAATTTACACTCTCATAAGAAAAAAAAATATACCAAGCAGTAAGAAGGAATTCTGCTTTTTCAAAATTTAGTGTCACCACCCCCCCCCCCCTCCCCGATGAAACACACACACACACACACACACACATATATATATATATATATACATACATAGTATAAAACACATTTCAGTTTTAAAACTTAAAATACACACATTTATTTTATATAAAATGGCGTCATTTTTATCCGCTGAAGAATTCCACATTTAAAATACAGTCATAAACAGCATCTATAGAACAGTATTCGTACAACGTTACTATCGCGGAACAATACACAAACCCAGAAAAAGCGTTGTCGTCATTCAAGAAACTAGAAAAAAATATGGGTATCTATTGATTCATATGACTTTTTTTGTAACATTAATATGGATACTGAAAATTAAATATAGTTTATAATAGCTCCATGTTTTATCAGAAATCATTCATTTATATTTTTTTCAAAATTCCGAAAATGTTATTACGCAAGGATTAATAAAAATGCATTTGTTCAGATTTTTTATAGGTAAGTAAATGCTTGGAAAATAAGTCCCACAAATATTCTTTAAAATACAGTTTTATAGTAGACGGAAGAATTTTTTTTTTTTATAGTTATTATGAGAAAATGCCAACAAAAATATGAAGTAATCCATTATTTTCTCTTTACCTTCAGCAGAAATGAAGTACTTCAGTCGCCACCATTACAGAAATGGCATTAAAAACTACAAAAAAATTAATACTACAAATATCTCCAAAAATAAATTGAGATGCAATTTTTAAATAAATTGCATTTAAAAGTGCTCCCCCTCCCTCTACAACGGGTCGGTGTAAAAATTGAAAATGTGCGATGTTTAGAAGTTTAAAAATTTGCAGTAGATGATCAGTATTTAACCGCACAATGATGCACCTGCTTTGTTTTACAGATGTATTATGGTAAGTTGTCACGTTATTTTTTAGTGACGGCACTTTAATGGTTGTCTGAAAGAAATAGCATATCGGGGGCCAAAAAAAAAAAAAAAAAAAAAAAAAAATACCGAAAAATGCAAAAAGTACAGGCAGCAAATTGCCGAAACAGACTTGTGATTGGAATAGATTTTTTTTGCTTTTTGAAGAAATTTCTGTCTTTTGAATGAGGAATTTCAGGAAATTCTAAGCTTAGATTTTCGAATTTTTTGTGCGTTGAGGAAAAAGGGGCAGGAGGATTTCATGTAATTTTTACGTTATAGATTAGGAATTTTTTTATATTTTGGGGAGAAGTGGGCAAAATAAACTGGATATTTTCATGTTTTAACGAAATATAAGTAAGAGAAAACTTCGTTCAATTCATGGATTTTTTGTGTGGGAACTTTAACATGTGTTTCTTGAGTATATACACTACGAATCCTACTTACTGCCTACTCCTGTTGATAGTGTACCTACTGCCCTTACTAACTCTTCAAAAAATTATCGTAGAATAAAGTTACTGGTACTACACGATTGTTAATAAAGTCTACTTTTTGGATATAAAATTTGATAAAGATGGATATAAAATTTGCTTAGGGGACCATCTACATACTAAAACGTACCATAACTTTTTTTTTTCAATAGCAGTACACAATTCTGACTACATAAATGAACTCTACACCCTTCAAATAGTCTAAAAACAATTTTTTATGTAATTCGTACGATAAGTTTTCGAGATATTAATTATTTTAAAACGAGCGTATTTTAGGGACTGTATCCAAATTAAAGTAAGGTACTGGATTATTGACCGAGAGAGCCCCCTTCTTGATCAAGGCATCTTAAGCGCCACTCAAGCAATATTTGAAGACTGCTAGTACAGACGAGCCGTTAATTCCCAAATTGGCTCAGCCGAACTCAGCAATCTGAATGTTCTTTAATATTAATATTTTGGATTACTTTACTGTGATTTTGATCAAATTTAACAAAATAAATCAATTTAAGTCATTATAATTGCATTCTATTTTACATTACACTACTTCATAAGAAATTAAATATAATTTTCTACTATATAAATATCAGTTTTAGCCAATCAGATTGCTGAGCTGGGCTGAGCCAATTTGGGAATTAACGGCTCGTCTAGTACAGCGCCTAGAAGATACAGTGTGGAAAACGGCTATTCCTATAATGCTTTAAAAAGTGCTAAAAACTTGTATCCCATAAATCTCCAACAATGCTCAGCGGCAATATGCTGATACGAGCGCCATCTTGTAACTCTTTTCAATATAAACCCTGTGTTTTCAAAAATTATAGAATGTTAAATATCGGAAACTATAAATATAAGATATTTTAGTCTGTTATAAGCTAATTTAGTTAAGGAATGACGTGAAATAGGTTAAAGAGTCTCTTTTAGAATGACTATCGTTTTTAAATCACTACGATGGCGCTACGATCGACATCTTGTTATTCAGCATCGTTGTACATTTATGGGATTCAATTTTTTAGCACTATTTTGTAGCCGTTTTCCACACTTATCTTCTAGGCGTTGTACTGCTAGATTACAGGATAGCATAAGAAATTTCAAAATATCTAGTCACTTCTATCATAGATGGTCCCTTAAACCATCATTTTGCCATTTTTAAAGCATAATTTGAAAACTACTTGGAAGAAAAATATGAAATTTTGGAAATTTGCTAATTTCGTTATGGAATATTAGCCGGAAGCAAAAGCTGTATTATTTATATTGTTTTATGAGCAAACGGATTAACCTTTTGTAATCAATTTGCAAGCAATAGAGAAAAATATGCTTGAAAAATATTTTTTAAGCTGTAAAAAATTAGTAAATCTACATACAGTTTACAAATAAATTTCATTTGAAAGAACTTTTCTTTTCCTGATCGACGATGTAAGAAATTAAATTGTGTTATGTTTTGACATAAAAAATGCAGTATAAACAAAATTTATTGGTCAGGTGTTGACATTGTCCATATGACGTCAATGTTGCTCACAGCCATTTTTAACCATTTGGAAAAATGGTTATTGTCCTCTGTCAGGGTAGGAAATCAAGAACATATCTGAAGCGTTTTATTGATTGAATCCGCATTTTATTCGTTTTCTGATTGGTCTATACAGTAATCTGTATTTTCCCTTTACTTTCAACAGAGATGGATACTTCTGTTGCCACTATGACAAAAAAGTAATAAAGACTACAAAAAAAATTAATAACTCAGAAACAAATTGAGATACAGCTTTCGAACAAATTGCATTTAAAAGTACATTTTTTTTTCTCTATACGACGGTGTAAAAAGTAATATTGTGGGATGTTTAGAAGTTTAAGAATGAAATTTCATTTAAAATTGGTCCAGGAATATTAATGTTTAATCCATGGCATACGTAATGAATGACCAGCTCCGTAGAAGTATAAAAATTTACAGTACCGAAAAATGTAATCCATGGCGTACGTAATGTATGATCAACTCCGTGCGATTTTTTATGTCTTAAATTTTAGTCTTTGAAAAAATCCTTTTCCAAATGGTCGTTGTAATTTGTTAAATTGCATTTTTTTAACCATTTGGAAAAATGGTTATTGTCCTCTGTCAGGGTAGGAAATAAAAAACATATCTGAAGCGTTTTATTGGTTGAATCCGCATTTTATTCGTTTTCTGATTGGTCTATACAGTAATCTGTATTTTCCCTTTACTTTCAACAGAGATGGATACTTCTGTTGCCACTATGACAAAAAAGTAATAAAAACTACAAAAAAAATTAATAACTCAGAAACAAATTGAGATACAGCTTTCAAATAAATTTCATTTAAAAGTATATTTTTTTCTCTATACGACGGTGTAAAAAGTAATATTGTGGGATGTTTAGAAGTTTAAGAATGAAATTTCATTTAAAATTGGTCCAGGAATATTAATGTTTAATCCATGGCATCCGTAATGAATGACCAGCTCCGCAGAAGTATAAAAATTTACAGTACCGAAAAATGTAATCCATGGCGTACGTAATGAATGACCAGATCCGTAGAAGTATAAAAATTTACAGTACCGAAAAATGTAATCCATGGCGTACGTAGTGAATGATCAACTCTGTGCGATTTTTTATGTCTTAAATTTTAGTCTTTGAAAAAATCCTTTTCCAAATGGTCGTTGTAATTTGTTAAATTGCATTTTTTTAATTATTATTTATTTTTTTTTCTTGCTTTCTAATATACGGGAGATTACAGAGAAAGCAACTTTAAAATTCTGCTTTTTAGGTGCGTTCGTAATTATATAAATAATTAGCACCTATATTCGTCATCTGATCCGTCCGTCTGACCGCATATAACAACGCAAAAACTACTTAACTGAATGGTTTGAAATTTAATATATATAAACGTTGTAGAACTTTGTCGAGTCATTTCAAATTTTATGAAAATCAAATCAAAACTTAAAAAGATATTAATAAAAGTTTTTTTTTTCATTCTATTAAGTCCCATCATACGTAATTAATTCAATGATATCCCATGATAGGTAATGGTTCTAGGTTGCCATGGTGATTACGTCCTATTTAAGATGGATGCATATTATTTCCGTATTACAGAATTTTTTAATATATATAATCGTAATAAATTTCGTATTCATACATTTTTGCATAAGAGTGCAACAGCTATTGCACTAAGATCTGAATATTTATAAAACTGGTTATCGTACGACCGCACCTCATTTGCCGCATTTGACGTGCAGTTTTCGACTTGTTTTCTTAAGAGTGATAGGGTTTTAAAGAATTAAAATAATGTGTGAGCATTTAAAGTGTGCTTGCAATAATAAATTCTTCAATAAATTGTGACTCATCTCGTATTCGTTATTTGCAAAATTTCAATGTGCTTTCATTCTAATTTGTGACTGTGATAAATATGACTTTTATTTGAGTAAGCCTTATTAAAATGTACAGTAAACTTTCACAAGAGGATTCTGTATCTTAAACTAGAAAGTTAATTAGGTTTAAGGATTATTAAAGTCACTTTTCTTTAAATAATACATTTTACGTGCTTAAAAGAATCCATTTGAAACTCATTTAAAAAAATTAAATGTTTAAGACAATGAGGACAGCCATAATTTAAAAGTTAGGTTCACGCGATATTTACGCCATAGAGATAAAAGTTGCGAATTCGAACAATAAAGGACTGCATAATGTTGTAAGCAGAAATTTGAATTCAGTTCAACTCATTGCCATTCTCGACATGAAAAAATTCAGCTTTTGCGATCGCTACAAAAAACTGAACGTATAAATAACCGTTTCTCTTCTGTAATTTTTACCTGGAGGAGAAAACATATTTCCGAAGTCATTCATGAACTAAACGTCCTTAACACATGACCTTGAGATAAACCAGAATAATGATCCTCTGATAAATCACTGAATGGAAGAAAAAATGCTTTTTACACATTTCAAACAAAAAGTAATACATATGTAACTGTAACTGTGACACTTTTTGTGATTTAAGATTTGTTATTTAAATGCTTTTTAACATTGTCACCTTAAAGATATAAACACCTTTTTAACATAAAAGACATGTTTTACTTAGCCCCATATTTCTTTTAAGCAAACAAGCATGACAGCAAAATTAACTAAGGGATTATCCTGCCCATAGTTTTTCGGATATATGCAAAATAAGAAACGAAAGGTTATTATTCTTCCAAATGAAAGTATTCTGTTCGGTATTAAAATCGTATTTACAAAATTCGAGGACGTGAGTTTCAAAACTCGCCTTATCCAAATTTTAAAAAATCGAGTTTTCTGTTCTATTGGTGAACCTGCAACGGAAAAAACACCACAGTCTGCTAAATAAAAAAAAAAAAAAAAAAAAAAAAAAAAAAAGACAGTTTTATCATATATTTCTGGCATTGTAAAATCTTGGTTTACAATGAAAACCAATGGATGCAGTCAGATGTTTTTTGTGATTTTCCAAAATTTGATCTTCTGGATAAGGCGAATTTTGAAACTCACGTCTTCATATAAAAAATTCGATTTTTTGTCCTGCCTTGAATCGTTGTCACATTTTAACTCTAACCTAAACTTTTGTGACCCAAATTTTGAAATGAAGTACAATTATATCTTAAATTGAGCAAAAGATGAGCGTAACGCCCGCTGCCAACCTTTCCACCACCCATCTCCATAATTTCCCTCATTTTTATATCTGCACATACAAATTACGCATCAATATAAATGATATCTAGGAAGGATGTTAGTTGCGGGAAAATACAACAGAATGTCGCTTTTACATCGCAATGGAAAATTCCGCATGCATCTATTAGATAATTATATTATTTTAGTAAAAAATATTTAAAGTTTATTAATGTAAAAAAAGTTTAAATGAGGCGAAAATTTCTAAAAGTTTCAACATTAAATAAAGGGAAGATATTTGTGGTAGCAAACATAAAAAAGTTGAAGACCACTATCTTACAGTTTAGGCAATTAATGGGTTAACATAAGTTTTTATTCATACTGGATAAAGATGGGACTTCATAGAGCGTTTAATCGGTTTAAGAATTTAAGAATGACCCTGGACGGTGAGATTTTGAATTTAAGATTTTTGAAAATTTTTAAAAAACTTACTGTCATTCCGAAATTTCTATCAAAAATAAAACAATCAAACAGATATTTGGTCAATTGGGACACGGATTTGAATTGAAGCGTTTAACTCTATGTATTAGAAAGAAGTTTTCTATTATCAATAACTTGAATTTAAAGACATAAGGGAGACCGGGGCTAATAGACGCAGTTTTTAGTTATTGATTTTTATTAATTTTTTCTTTAAGTCTTTTAACAAAATTTAAGTACACTTTTTAAAGAACAAGCATTTAGCTATAAATCCCCGGCGTTCTGAGTTTGTAGCTTTTGTAATGTATGCTTAGCGGAAGACTGAAGTAAAGGAAAAAATGTTTGCCAATCTACCCCGTCGCGGAGCAAGTTGCCTATACATATAGGGTAAATTAGCAAACGCTTTTTAAAGTTAAACGAAACTCAAATAAGACACGCAGTTAAGAGAAATCAATTTTATTATTACCAGCAAGTTTACACAAAAATATTATAACGTACAATATAAATTCTAAATTATACAGCCATAAAAATAATGAATAAAACATTAACACCGAGTAACTTTTATCCTACTCGATATCATCATCAGAGTTACAGTTATTACAAATATAAAATCGAGTGTTACCGTTAAGGCGTAGGCCTTATGTGCATAAATCTTGCTCTGCAGACATTTTTCTCTGCATTTGTTATTTTTCAAATTATCAGCACACACCAGACAATAACATTCCTCGTCATCTGAGCTATTGTTACCCGACTGCCAAGAAGGGTTATGTGTTCCACGCGTATCTGGGTATTTGGATTTCTTTATACCCTTGAAATACCCCCACGGCTAGATGGATTTTAATGAATAAGGTCTCTATCGGTTCGTCTTAACCGTCCGATGGTTATAGGCTGGATTTTGTTTTTATAAATTCAAAATAGAGGCCGTAAATTAAAAAAAATGGCGGTAGAGACGAAAACAATTTTACGCACCCTATTGAGTGGCATATCATTGGATAGGTCTTTCAAAATGAAGACGATATTTCATTGACTATTTTACAGTCAGAAGCTCCGTTTAAATATTACACAACCTGGAAGTTGTGTAGGTAGGATCTCTAGCTTTACTGCAACCCTAACCTTGATAGATATCGATAGGCCTCATCAAAACAGTGTTTATAGATAGGAACTAACAATTAAACACAACTTTAAAAGTCATCAATACAAGTAAATAAAAAAAATAGGTAAGTAATATAAAAAATAGTTTCACATTGATGAGAAATAATTAATTAGTTCTCTTTCTACGCAGTCGTTTTTTTTTTTTTTTTTTTGATTTTTTAAATTTAATTTTTACTTGTTAATATTCGTGCTTTTCTAAATTACAAGTTTTCTTTTTTTTATGCGTAGAAACAAAGTTTCCTTTTTTTTATCTCATTACCTATGGCAAACTTTTACTGTTGCCGTTCTTTTTTTCTTTTTAGGGTTTCGTTCATCTGACGAAACCCTATTCGTCTCAATCCTCTGTCTGTCCGTCCGTCCGCGACAGACGGACGGAAACTTCAGCTATGGTTTCTGAGCCCGTTCTCAGAAACTATATATGTTGGAGACTTGAAATTTTGCATACTTATAGCTGAACACCTCATATCAAACGACAAATCGTAAAATTTTGAAAAAGTCGTAATTAATGGACGCTATTAATTAAAAAGCCCCATTTACAAGATTGGAAAGGCATTCATAATTCAACAAAAGCATGGATTTTTTATCAAATTGAAAAAAAAAAGATCTATTCACGGATTAAATACAGGTGTAATTTTAACGGCAAATAAGGACTGGCGACTTCTTTAAGGCGCGATTACTTTTACTCTACGCATCCCAAAAATTCGAAATTAGTACCACAAGACGGGCAAAAAAAAATCCGGTTTCAGAAATTCTAAAAATTATCTTGATCGTACCATAAAAACTGGAAAATTCGTTAAAAATCGAGAAAAAAATCTTTTTTTTTCCTTCATTTGTGAAGGCGACAGATGTCTAATGGCATTGCATTTTCGGTGGTAAACAAAAGAATATAAAACAGGTGGGTCTTGCGGTCAAGAACAAACACAGAATTTTTATATAGGACAGAAATTTTTTTATCGATAATTTCTATATATAATGTATATAAATTTTTAAATATCGATTTTTGAGGTACGATTTTTACGCCATCCGACGTAAAATTTTATTCTCTTTCAGAATATGCCTTTATTTTTAAATTTTGACAAACGGAAGTGAAGATAATTAATTTTTAGGTAATTAATTCTAGAATTGCATTTTTTGTACAGCACGCCACGTGACAGGGAAAAAAAGAGAGATTTTTATATTAGGGTTTGATATATAGAAGTAAAAAATTTTTAACTATTGATTTTACAAATTTGGTTCTTTCGCATCCGTATGTTATTTCATACGCCGATTCATAAAATTTAAAAGTAAAGAAAATCGGACCACAACTTTCCGATTTATGAAGAAATCGATTTTTAATTTTATAAAAGAGATGCTTTTTCGCACAATTGACGGGAATTTGTTAAAATTAGGAAAACTAAAGAACCGATCGCTTTTAAAGCATTGTTCAGAACGGTGTCACATTTTTAAAAATACAGCATACATTTTACTTATTCAATATAAAAATTTCATAAGTTTTGATACCACTGTTTTCAGATAGTAATTTCAGAAAATATCTTAAATTTTTGCTTAAGACTATTTTTAAACTGTAGCTTTCTCTACCGTTTTGCGTGCGATTTTTAACAGAGTGATGAGATAAATTTTACTTATTCAATTTAAAAAATTTCATAATTTTTGATGCCCACTATTAAAGAATAGTAATTCACCAAATATCTTAAATTGGTGTTTAAGACCGCCACCCCCTCGACTAATGTATCTACGGATAAGTTGAAGAAAGGAGTTTCGTTCAGATACACTTTTGTTAAGAATAGAGAGCGCTCTCTGGTGGTGAAGTGTGAGAATAACAGACCGCAATTTTATTTAAATTATCAAATCTAACAACGCGATCTGTTTGAAACTTTAAGATAAATTATAACACATAATAAAAAATTTTAAAAATAATGGCACGAGAATTTTGAAAAGGGGGGGCGGGGGCGTTAAATTTTTTTTTAAACCTTAGCGTTTTTTACCGTTTTATGTGCGCTTTTTTGGCGGAGTCCTGAGATAAAAGCAACTTGTTCAATATAAAAAAAAGCATAAGTGTCGATACCATTATTTTAGAATAGTAATTTCAGGAAATATCTTAAATTGGTGTTTAAGGCCGCCCCCTCCCCCGACTAATGTATCTACGGATAAGTTGTAGAAATGAGTTTCGCTCAGATAGAGTTTTGTTAAGAATAGAGTGCACTCTCTGGTGGTGAAATGTGGAATTAACAGAACGCGATTTTATTTAAATTAGGAAATCTAACACGGCGATCTGTTTGAAACTTTAAGATAGTTTATAACACATAATAAAAGGTTTTCAAAAGAATGTCGCGAGAAATTTCGTGGGGGCGGAATTTTTTTTTTTTAACCTTAGCGTTTTTTACCTTTTTATGTGCAGTTTTTAAGGATTTAATAATTATAAATTATATCAATTTGGCTTTATTAATTAAAGAATAAAGTTTTTTGAAAGGAATATTAAACGAAACCCTCTGTGCGATCTGTAATCACACTTAGCCACTTGTTTGTACTTAAATCTTTTTCCCTCTCTAAAGTTTACTTTTCCGCTTTCTATGCCTTTAGATTTGGTGATTTGTCAATATTCCTGTGGTTCCCTTTTTCCTAGATCTATTTTTCCCTATTTTCTCTTTTGATTCTGTCTTCTTTAATCATCTAACATCCCCAGAATTTAATGGTCCAACATCCTAAGCCGAAATCATAGAAGTCCTGTGAGTGCTGGAGATAAAAGTGAAAAAACGGATCTTGAATCTTTTGAACATCTAGCTTATCGTCTGTTACAGGTGAGTTACGAACACTGTCACTCAGTTATACTGCATTCTGCATAATTTGGCAATATTGGATTAGGCTTCTCGAAGAAATATTAAAAGCTTTAGAAGTTTATCTAAAAGATCATCCGTTAATTAATACGGCATTCACAGCATTTTTAGTTGCGTTCGTAATTATATAAATACGGAGCACCTATAGTCGTTGCCAGTGTTGAATTCCGACACTTTTCTCCGGAGGGGGGATTTCTGTGGTTCCGGGGGGGGGGATTATAGATTTCCGAGGGGGGAATTGCACTTTTCGACCATTGAAAAGACAAAATCTCAAATCTTCTAGGTGGGGAGGCGTCCTTTTGCTCCGGGGGGAATGTCCCAATATGGAACACCTATAGTCGTCGTCAGTGTTGAATTCCGACACTTTTCTCCGGGAGGGATTTCTGTGGTTCCGGGGGGGGGCATTATAGATTTCCGAGGGGGGAATTGCACTTTTTGACCATTGAAAAGACAAAATCTCAAATCTTCTGGGGGGGGGGGGCTTATTGCTCCGAGGGGAATGTCCCCTCCCGGGCCACCCCCTGAATTCAACACTGGTCGTCGTCCGGTCAGCCTGTTTGTCCGTCCGCATTTAACAGAACAAAAACTACCCAGCCGAATAGTCTGAAATTTTAAATTTATAATTGTTGCAAGATTTTATCGAGTCATTTCAAATTTTATGAAAATTGGATGCATAGTTTAATTAAAGGGACAGTCAAAAGTTTTCCGTTACATTACGGCCAATGGGAAAAAAATTGTTTCAAGTGAATTTTAATGACGTTACAGTCTCCCGAACAGAATGAAATTGATATGCACTTATGAAGTGCACCAAAATATACATTCAGTACAATATGCAGTGAAAAAAATATTTATAAAACTAGTTATAGTACGGACGCACCTCATTTGCCCCTTTTGACGTACAATTTCCAACTTGTATAACATTCTTCGGTTTTTCAGCCAGTTTTGTTTTTATTAGGTAACTAGCCGCCTTCGCCCGCTACGCTGGTCGTTTTTTCTAAAGAAATCTTGATTGAAACAAAATATATCTATGTATTTGATCATGCGTTTTAAAGCAATATGGACATTTACTTGGTGTATCTAACCGAATTGCTGAAAGCAATATGAATGTCATTACGCTATTATATCTTTTATTGAGTCATACAAAATTTATACTGTTAAGGACCAATTTCTTTAGTTGATCTGTTAGTGTAGAATTCGGTAAAGAACAATAGAGCAATATGTAATATACTAAAAGCGTTCATGAAAAATTATCAATGCAAGTCTCATCAGAATCTGTTAATTGGACTTATTGAAAAGATAGTTCATAATAATTGGGTTCGCCTGATTTTAGAACTTTCATCTATAATTCTACAATCAAGCAACCTAACAATCAAGCAACAGCAAATGATATGTGCTTTATACTAAAACATTCACTGAAAAATTAACTAACCGATCAAATTGCATCGAAATCCACTTAGCAGAATCTTTTAAAGTGGAAAATATACCAAAACCTTCCCTAACTAGTTGGATGTGCCAATCCCAAAACTTTCTTCTATCTTATACATCTTAATATTTCAAAATATAGTTACACATGTTAATACTTCAATATTATTAGTTCAATACTATATCAACTTTGATTTTCATCTTAAATTTCTGCTCAAGTCAAGTAAACGGACTAAAAACGATTTAATCTATATCATGATATTTGTTAAAATTATTAATTTTTCCTTATTCTGTTGTTATCACCTGTTTGCGAATAGCCGACTTAGCAGGAAGCGAGTTCCCGCCGCTGCATGAGCCGCCGATGTACAATAGAACTACGAACAATCAAGAAAAATATACAAAAATCGCTAGCACGGAGCCCCTTTACCACGCAATATTTCCAAATTCAAGGAGGACCTGTTGGCCAAAGGCAAAAACAAGCACAAACATTTTGGTTCAATTGTATGCATAATTTTATACGCTGTTCGATGGTACAATAATGAAAATGGCACAGAGATCGGAATTATAGCGCCCCCTTCTTTCGGAATTTTTTCAAGTTCAGGGAGGACTTGTTTGCCATAGCCAGAAACATGCACAAAAAAATTGGTTCAATTATATGGATAACTTCATACACTTTTCGATGGTACAATAATGAAAATGGTACAGACATCGCAATTATAGTGCCCCCTACCGGCAGAATTTTTCCAAATTCAGGGAGGACCTTCGTGACATGACCAAAAATAAACACATAAAATTTGGTTCAATTCTATGCATAACTTCATACACTTTTCGACGGTACAATATTCAAAATGGCACAAAAATTGTACAAAAATCGCTATTACAGCGCCCTCTACGAGCGATTTTTTTACAAATTAAGGGAGGACCTCCTTGCCATAGCCATGAACTTAAAAATTTTTTTTGGTTCAATTCTATGCGTAACTTCATACACTTTTCGATGGTACAATATTCAAAATCGCACAAAAATCGCTATTACAGCGCCCCCTAACGGCGATTTTTTTGCAAATTCAGGGAGGACCTGCTTGCCATATCCAAAAACTTAAAATAAAAATTTGGTTTAATTCTATGCATAACTTCATACACTTTTGGACGGTAAAATATTCAAAATCGCACAAAAATCGCTATTACAGCGCCCCCTACCGGCGAATTCTTTCCAAATTCAGGGAGGACCTGCTTGCCATAGCCAAAAACTTAAAATAAAAATTTGGTTCAATTCTATGCATAACTTCATACACTTTTCGATTGTACAATATTCAAAATCGCACAAAAATCGCATTTACAGCGCCCCCTACCGGCGAATTTTCCCCAAATTCAGGGAGGACCTGCTTGTCATATCCAAAAACTTAAAATAAAAATTTGGTTCAATTCTATGCATAAGTCCATACACTTTTGGATGGTACAATATTCAAAATCGCACAAAAATTGTTATATCAGCGCCCCCTACCGGCGAATTTTTTCCAAATTCCGGGAGGACCTGCTTGCCATAGCCTAAAACTTCTAATAAAATTTTGGTTTAATTCTATACATAACTTCATACACTTTTTGATGGTACAATGGCGACAGACAGACGGACAGACGGACGGACGGACAGACGGACAGACGGACACACAGACAGACAGACAATTTCTATAAACATGTTTTTTGGAATCTCTGACCCCTAAAACATGCAAATCCGTCGAAAACCGGAAGTCGAAAAAAATTTCGATTACAATACTTTCTTCTATTGAAGATAGAAGAAAGTAAAAATGATCTAATTAACAGTTTAAATCCCATAAAAATTCATTCAGTGGAACCTTCAAAAAAAGCAAATCTTACAAAATTGGGTTCATCTGATTTAGAACTTTCCCCATAATTATTTAACTAAGCAACGTAGAACGTTATGTTTTATACTAACATCTTTTTTGAAAAATTATCTAACTAACAATGCAAGTCCCGTCAAAATCTATTCAGCAGAACTCAAGATATAAGCGGCCGGAATGAAATTTCTCCTTGCATTATATACACTGCTCAAAACAATTAAAGGATATTTGAAGTTTTATATAAAATAAAGATATAAACGAAATTTTTTTTGCCGAAAATAGAAGAAGAGAATCACAAATGCAAATTTTTCTGGTTTTCAAACTGTGGAGTATGCAAATTTTGAGTTCGACGTCAAAAACGTTGCTTCAGCGGCAGCGAATGAAATTTGACTTTCAACTGGATAAAAGAGAATGAAGACAAGGATGATCGGCATTCAGTGATTGCTTTGTTTCGATGAGTACGATGTCTCAGCGAAGTTATTTGACAGATTCAGAAGCTTTGAGAATTGTTGGTAAGTTAGAAGGGGGCCAAACTCAAGCCGAAATAGCGCAAGCCATTGGAGTGTCACAAAGTGTCATTTCCAGGATCTGGAACCGTTTTTTGGAGAGTGGATGTGCAGGCCAAAGACCAGGGCAAGGTCGTAGACGGGCAACAATGCCCAATGAAGATCGGTATTTAGCGTTAACAGCTCGGAGACACCGAACCATGAACGCTACTCTTCTCCAACAACACCTTCGCTCGGCTACAGGCACCACGATTTCAACTCAGACTGTCCGAAACCGGCTCCATGCTGTAGGTCTGTATGCTCGCCGACCGATGGTAGTGTTAGATTAACATCAAGGCATCGTCGCGACCGCAGGGAGTGGGCAACCGAGCATGTCAACTGGAGGAGAAATGAATGGAGCAATATTATGTTTTCTGACGAGTCCCGTTTTTCTGTGCATCCGGATAATAGGCGTATTTTCATCTGGAGGGACCGTGGCAGTAGGAATAATCCTGCGTTCGTGCACGAAAGTGTCAGATTTGGCGGTGGAGGAGTGTTGGTGTATGGTGGCATCTCCATTGACGGGCGCACTGACCTCTACATCATTCGAGATGGAGCTCTGAGTGGTCGCCGATATAGGGATGAGATCCTCCGACCTATTGTAGTCCCTTACGCTGCAGCAATCGGAGATAACTTCATTTTAATGGACGATAACTGCAGGCCACATCGTGCAAACTTGGTGGAGGATTTCCTTTTCGAGGAAGGAATCGTTCGAATGGAATGGCCAGCGTGTTCTCCAGACATGAATCCAATCGAGCACGTTTGGGACGCTCTAGGAAGACGAGTTTCTGGCCGCCAACAACCCCCACAAACTCTCCAAAAACTAGAAAGAGCTCTTCTGGAAGAGTGGGGCAGAATACCCCAACTCGTCATTAATAGCCTCATTGAGTCCATGCCTCAAAGGTGTTCAACGTTGCTGGCCGCCCGTGGAAACCCTACCCTCTACTGAAAATGATTTTCTTTGAAGAAAACACCTTTTCTTATTCTTTTTTCTCATATGCACAAATTGTGTTTTTTTCCTTTAGTACACAAATGCGCAATAAAATGCATTTTTTTCTGCCAAACATGTGTAATTTATTCTCATATAACCTACTATGTCTGTCGACCATGTATCAATCAGCTAAACAGTTTACCAGATACAAAATCCACCTAAAACTGCAATATCCTTTAATTGTTTTGAGCAGTGTATATATTGAGATAGTTAAATATAACTTTCATAATCGCGTTAACTTGATTATAGAACTCTCTGGGAGGTAGAGGTAGGTATATACTGCATCACTTCTGAATTTTTGAAGGAAATCAGCTCAATTTCCATAACTATAGCATATATACTCTCTAGTATACTCTATCTCTGTAGCGTATATCTACCAATTTTCTTTACTGTACAACTGAGAACTTTTTCCGCATAGCTCCGTAACTAAGCAACACAGAATGATATGATAAATATTGAAAAAATCTCTGAAATATTATCTAACTTACTGTGCATTTAATTGGTTGACTTGAAATCTTTCATAATCGAGTTCACCTAATTTTAGAACTCCCGTAGCAACTTAGAATGATGGTTTTTACATTAAACCATTTATAAACCAAATTTACTATTTAACATTGTAAGTTCTACAAAATTCTGTTCAGTAGAATCTGAGTTATAGTCATATTTACAATATTTATTGCTCATTAAACCTTTTTCCTTTACATTTGAAATAAAATCAGTAACTGTTTTGGTATTTCCCTGTTATGCCAACACCATTGTCACCAAGCGTAATAGTTGGCACAAAAATGAAATGATACATTTGAAAAAAAAAAATAATTTGGTTGGTAAAAAAAAATGAGCATTTAAAAAATATAACTTTTGAAAATTACACAGACTTTGAGATACCATTTTTAAATCAATAAAAATAATGGTACTACTTGGATATCCCATCGACCAAAAATCTATTGCCAAACTATAAGATTAAATCCCAATAATGGTTGATCGTAAATGTCACATTCACTTGACTTTAAGCAAGTTACACGTATTTACGTCATCAGGTGATTTTTATTTCGACGTTTTAAATGTATTTTTATTAATGTTATACTAATATACTTGTTCTTTCGTTATTTAAAATAAAAATTATCTCAATTTGTATAATTTGGCAAGTTGTTTGGCGATTTATATAATTTGGCAAAATTGGTCGACGGGTACCAAAATAAATACTTAAAATATAAGAATAAATAAATATTTTGCAAGTAATAAAATATAGTCAATTTAAACTGCAGTCTTGAAATTGTAAATGTCTTTTACTACTGAAGCATGGCGTACGTAATACGTATATCTCACATTTCAGTAAACATTGCATTCTTTCAATGAGGACATTCATGGTTTTCTGAACAAAACATTTTTATATGTATAATTCCTAACTTCTGAAATAATTTTATTGTAGCTTCCTCATCATCAGATAACTGCGAAATGGTAAAATCTATATCGGTATCAGTAATAAATATTTTCTATTCAAAATATAACAAATTAAAAAGTTTTGCGAGATTATGATGGAATAAAATAAATTCCATCATTAAAAATTTCTGCATAAAAATGTTCACGTTCAATAATTAGCAAATGTTAATGTGTGGCACGGTTTGCAATAAAAATCGTTTGCACGATTAGGTTTGAAATAAATGGCGCGATACCATACATTTTGGCATGGTATCACGACGAAAATTAGAACGGAAAAGTACCACGCTTTTTTTTTTTTTTTTTTTTTTTTTTTTTTTTTAACCATTTGGAAAAATGGTTATTGTTCTCGTCAGGGTAGGAAATCAAAAGCATATCTGAAGCTTTTTATTGGTTTAATCCGCATTTTATTCGTTTTCTGATTTGTCTATACAGTAATCTGTATTGCCAACAGAGATAGATACCTTCTGTTGCCACTGACAAAAAAGTAATAAAAACTACAAAAAAAATTAATAACTCAGAAACAAATTGAGATACAGCTTTCAAACAAATTGCATTTAAAAGTACATTTTTTTCTCTATACGACGGTGTAAAAAGTAATATTGTGGGTGTTGTATTTAGAAGTTTAAGAACGAAATTTCATTTAAAATGGGTCGTCAGATTTCTTGGAAATCTGACGATGGAAAAGCCTTTTCCCGAACAGCCAATGAAATGCTTGGATAATATGTAAGTTTCAGGTGGATAATACGTAAGTTTCAGGAAATCTTGCAATTTTTACATATAATAACACTATTAACATTTACTATTAATGTAACACTATTAATGTTAATCCATTCCGTACGTAATGTATGATCAACTCCGTGCGATTTTTTATGTCTTAAATTTTAGTATCTGAAAAAATCATTTTCCAAATGGTCGTTGTAATTTGTTAAATTGCTTTTTTTTTCTTTTTTTAAATTTATTTAGTTTTAGTTTTTGAGGCGTTTGAATTTTTTTTCTAATTGACGAAGTTGTTTTTATTTAACCAAAAGGATTGGTTAAAAAATTATTCAGTTTGAATTTTTTCCCTTGCTACAGTAACATAATGAAAAGAATGAGTTTTTAGAAATTATCACTTGCAAAATTCAGGTTTTGGCGTCAAAGATAGTGCCAAATTAGAAAAATATGAAATATCTCTCGAACTATTGGGCTTAAAAGAATTTAGTTAATACCATTCGATTCAGCATACAAAAATACACCAAAATATGTTATCAGTTGAAAAATAACTATAAAATCAGATTTTTAAGGAATTTTTTTAAAGTTCGTTCTCTTTTTTACCATCCTTAGGGGTGGAATTTTGGAAAATCCCTTCTTAGCGGCACTCTATATCATAAGAAGTATTTTTACCCCGATTTTCAAGATTTTAGGTTCAGTAATTTTGGCTGCGCGTTGATTAATACAAAATCCAGACTTTCTTTTATATATATAGATTACGCGTGCATTCTGTAGAAAAAAGTAATTAATTCATCTAACTATATAAAATAGCAGAAAATATTACAAAACAATATAACGGGGCTAGTTGGCGCACCGAGCCAACTTGCCTCGTGTTCAATGCGCCTACCAGTTCCATAAAATGTTTTGCACAAAATGGGGAACTTAACTTTCTAAGCATAAACAATCCAAATAAATCACATATGGAGTAGGTAGAGTTAATCATACACCATGAAAAACTAAAGTTAAATTGCAATTATTAAAATAAGTATATTAGAAAAGAATGAAGCAACCAAAAATCACTTATCAATGCAAAAAGAAGAAAAATCATAATAAATTTACATGTGGGTAACGCTGCAAAACTACAAAGGTGATTGTAGAAAGGAAGAAGAAAGGTACTCTGAGTCTGGTTACGCTATTTATCCAAAAACAGGCGAATTATGCGGACTGCGCCTACTTATCCCTATAGCCAACTAGCCCCGGTCTCCCTTAAAGCTTACATGGATATAGTTAAAAATTATAAACTTAAAGGTTTTGAAAAGGAGCGTTATGGATGTTTGACAAGTAAATTTGATATGTTGAATAGAAGGTTAGAGAGATGGAGGGAGACACACAATCAGAATAAGGTTAAAAAAACTTAAGAAAGTAAATAACTTATTAATGAAAGCAACACCTTCAGTATTGAGACTTTAATAGTAAAGGAATTACAAAATTTGAGATCGTTAACCTGTCAAGCAAACATTTTAGGGAGAGACTTGGAGGTTTTACATAAAGGTCCAAAGTTTATGTTTGAGCAAAGACATTATGTGAAAAACTTGGTTATGGAGGCGGAGTGTTTAATTGAGAAGGTTAATAGTGAAAATAGAGAAGAAACAAGAAATGTAGTTTTTACAGAAGTTGATAAATATATAAAAAAAGCCTTTAAACCTCAATAATAGTGATTTAAAAAAAAAAAAAAAGATATTCTGTTCATACAGACAGATAAATCAAACAGGATTACTGCTATGGACCGTGTTGATTATAGAAATATAATGCTTAACGCTATTGAAGATATAAACTGCTCTTTAATCGAGAAATGCCCATTGAATAAAATTAACAAAAACTGAAGGATATTATAGAAAAAGGAAATTGGCCAGAACATTTGAAAGTGAAGTTAAGCATTAATAAACAAGGTAGGGGAGACCGGGGCAATGGCGCCACTCATGGTTATGCCGCCATCCCGCCTAGTTTAAAAACTAACGGCAGTTTGAGATAGTCAATTCGTCTGCACTATACCGACCAACAATAGAAACAGTGCCTAGAGTAAAAGTGATTTTGTTGAACATCGTTCGTTTCTTTCAGTGAAAAAATTAGTTTTCGTCTAGTTGCTTCTTATTTTGCACATTTAAATGAGTAGAGATAAACACCTTTTATTGTATCATTAGGTACTTAAAATAATATTACACGTAATCTACATGCATTCGCCGACATTTTGATGCAATTTGTTGAACAAATTCAGGTCTTCTTTCGGCTTTGCTAGGGGATTTCCGCTATATTGTCCTCTCGGTGTAATGCCGCCAACATGGCAAAGGGGTGGCTTTTGCAATTTCAGTTAAATTTTAAACTTAACACATTAATAAATCTAGCTTAAGGAACGTTGTAATTATTCATTATCCTGCTAAATTATTGCTTTCTAAACATTTTCAGTAAGTTATGTGTTTCCTAGTATCCATTTTATGTATTTACTAGGCCATTAAAGAGTGGCGTCATTACCCCGATACAGTGGCGGAATTACACCAGTATCCTGGGTAACCCCGCCACTGTACGGAGGTTGAAAGAAATTTTTTTATATGTGCTTACTTTACAGTTATGAATGCGGTTAAATTTATACAGATACTAAAGATGATGATTCAGCTTTAGAATTTTTACCGTTAAAAAATAAACATTTTTTTGAGGTGAAAACATTTAAATTCCCTTAAGGTGTCGCCATTCCCCCGGTCTCCCCTATTATTCTATGTCTTGTTGGAAGGGTAAAGGATCATAAAGAAGGGTATCCATTGCGCCCCATAGTAATGAGGTGTCAAGCACCAACATATTTTTTGTAAAAGGCATTTGTCTTAATGTTAAAGGATTTATTACCACCTTCGGACTTTGTTGTTAATTCCACAACGGAATTTTTTGAAAATATCAAGACATTAAAATTCTCCATGATTGCATTTTGGGCAAGTATGGATGTTAAGTCACTATTTCCGTCAACTGACGTTACTGAAGTAAGTTCTAAAATTAATGATTTCATAGACATTTCTGAAAATTTTAATGACAATATGAAAATGACATTGAAATGTGGCTTGTAGTTGATCATAAATAGTAACTACTTTATGTTTGATGGGAAATTATATGATCAAAATATGGGGGCACCAATTGGTACTCCTATTTAGAGCTTTCTAGCGGAATTCAAGATAAGACCATATGAAAAAAGATTTTTTGAAAGTTTTGATAAATTACCTATTTTTTGGGAAAGGTATGTTGATGATGTTTTTTTGGTTTGGTTGTGTTGAATCTTTTGTTAATTTTGTTAGTGATTTTAATAAATTAGATAAAAACATTTAACTTACATATGAATTAGAGAAAAATTGTAGTCTGCCATTTTGGATACTTATTTAATTAGGGAGGGGGATTCGTTGAAAAAAACAATTTAAAGAAAGAAAATGAATAGTCAACATATCATTCGGAATTCTGCTTGTTCACCTTTTTGCTACAAATTCTCCACATTTCGTTTTATGGTGGACAGGGCTTTTAAGGTTTCTTCAGGGGTATTTTTAAATGAGGAGTTGGATAATATCCGTAATATTGCAGGTTCAAATGGTTATAAAATAATTAGCATTAATAAATTGATAAATTATTACAGGAAAGGGAAATCTAAAATGAAGGGTCAGGCATTAACTGAAGATTACAATAAAGGTAGGGTCAACTTATTAAAATTAAAAGAGTATATTTTCCCTATTTGAAAGGCGGTTTCGAGACGTTGAAATTTAAACTAAAAAGTTTAATATTGCATTAACTGCGAAACCCCCACCAAAATTAAAGAATTTACTTAATAAGCAATTTGATCCAATAAAGCAAGATGACCTTTCAGGGGTTTATGAAATGCGTTATATTAATGAAAAGGGGGCATTAAATATTACATAGGTATGACAGTGAGAAAATATGGAGCAGAAACATGGACGCTAACAAAACGGATGGTACAAAGATTACAAACAACACAGAGAATTATGGAACGATGTATGCTAGGCATAACTAGAAGAGACAGAAAGTGAATTACCTGGATAAGAAGCCAGACGAAAGTTTTTGACATCATTGAAAGAATTAAACGGTTAAAATGGAAATGAGCTGGGAACATTGCAAGAATACAAGATAATAGATGGAGCACAAATACCCTACAGCACTGGACAGGAAAGCACTAGACAGGAAACATTGGAAAAATCTCGGGGAGGCTTACATTTAGTAGTGGATTGAAAACGGTTGTTGTTGCTGATGATGATGATATACACACATGCATAAAGTGCACGTAAAATAATGTGTTTCTGCACCACCCTTATGAAAGAAAACGATACTTTGTTGTTTAAAAATAACTAAAATCTGAGAATTATTAATTAAAAATGTATAAAATTAACAAAATTACTTAACAAGACCTACTGAAACATAAGTTTGGGCTTTCGCCTATCATATGCGGTCAATATCTGCAAAAGAAGGCCACCGTCATAATATGCAGCAGGGGAAAAAAGTGAATTATCAAAATCTGAGCATCCGTTCAAAAGTTATGCGTAGATAGACATACAAAAAAATCATACAAATTAATTATATACATAATGAAGGGAACGAATATTTTTTCCAACTGGATTAAATCATATTCGAGGATGGAGTAGCACAGTTGACGTTTATTCCAACAGAGCGAAAAATGTGCAGACCAGGAATCGAACCTGGATACTTGGCGTGCCGTGCCAATGCCTTACCTATTAGGCTATCCGGACGATAACTGGCTGACATAATTCACTCTTATTTGTTGGACTTGGCTGCGAACTGCGGTGCTAGCTCGGATGAATGAAACTAGCGCCGCAGTTCGCACCCAAGTCCAACAAATAAGATTGAATTATGTCAGCCAGTTATCGTCAGGATAACCTAATAGGTAAGGCATTGGCACGGCACGCCAAGTATCCATGTTCGATTCCAGATCTGGACATTTTTCGCTCTGTTGGAATAAACGTCAACGTGCTACTCCATCCTCGAATATAATATAATTATATTATATAACCTCCTTTGTTAGAAGTCGGTTAAAAATGAACATCCTTTTATATTATATATAGTAATATTTGAAGTTTGTTTCTCAATAACTTTTGTTCTAATGCAACGTTTTAGAGGCAGTTTTGTTTAGAATGTTACAAAATAAATTTGTAGAAAATAATAATAATAATAATCATAATCATAATAATTTTGTGTGTCAATTTAATGGCATTTGACCTCTTAACAATTACTTTCAGAAAAAAAATGTATCCGAAAACTTATTATATATACCAGAAATCATAATTGTTTATTATAAATATAGACCACACGTATACACAAATAAGGTCTTTCTTAAAAGAAACCTCTGGGAAAAAAATACATTTTACATACATTATCTATAGCTTATGTGGTCACGATTAAGGATATTGAACTTTTGAAATGAAACCAAAAGATAATTAATTCCTATTGTCTAAGTCAAAAGATTATGCTCAAAATTAAAAGAAAAAAAAAATCTGATTTTTTTCCACCAGTGCAAAGTATATGCAAAGAAACTGTTGTAGCTACTAGTTTTAATTGTTCGTGTCTTAGTTCAAATTAATTCGCAGTTCTTAATTTTGAACCGATTTTCTAACAAAGCAAATTTTCAAAAATAATTATTATACCTTTATTCAGATATTTAAGGTCAAGAAACGTATGCAAGTTCCACTTCCTCTATTTTTGTGATCTAATTTTTTTAAATGATAAAAAATGCCCGATGGCTTATTTCCAACGATTGACTCTATATTTAGTATACGATCTAGTTATTCATGGTGCAAAAGTAAAATATGGTTGATACAAACACACAAATACTCATATATGTTTATTCTAATGAGGACACATATAATGTTCTTTGCAACCGGAAAAGAAATAAAACAGACCCCAATAAACATCCTAACGAATTATAGTAATTGTAATTATAATCTAATAACATGAATCAATTTTCAAAACGTCTGATTATATTCAGTTTCATAATCACTCATCCACTGGTTTGTATAGTGAGCATCATTTGTATTCGGCTATAAAAAAACATTCATAATTATCCATCTTGACTGCGTTCAAAGAGAAAGGTATACACATGTAAATAAATAATTTCAGCATACACAATCTCTTTGCTTACATAGTGGTTTTTCCTTCTTATTTACCAATTTTCTAATAATTTCATTAGTAAAAAAGTTACAAATTATCAGAAGGCAGGGAACGGAAATAATGCATGTATAATCCTTGTAAATATTATAAATGCGAAAGTGTGTGTGAATATTTGTATGAAGTCAACGTAAAAACGGATGCCTTTGTATCTTTGCATGTAGATGGATTATGATCCGACTCCGCTGAAATTTTGGAAGCAGAAAGCACGAGCTCACATTTTAACGTATTTATTGAATGACAACACAAGACAGACTACAGAAAACATAGAACGAAAAAGTAAGTAAAAAAAACATGCGTCTGGAAAACGCAGAATGGCGCCACCTGTCATTCAAACATACTGGGGCCCGATGGCTTTTAAGACATCAATTACATAACATCATTTTTTTTTTTTTTTTTTTTTCAGAATACAACACAGGTTATTTATACAGAATATCACTTAAACAGAACGTAATACATACCTTACAGTGATATAGAAGTTATTAAACATAATACTTACACATAAGAGGAAAACTTGATTAACTTTAACCTTTATACAATAACAGATAATAATGGAATAAACAAATTACTCATTTAAATTTTCACTCATTAATAGCACCAATTTATGAATAGGTCTGGTTATTTCACCATGAGCAGTTCTTAATTTTACAACACGAACTCTTTCACGACTGCCCTGGTAAACTTGCAAAACTCGACCCATTTTCCATTTTAATGGGGGTAAATTTTCCTCTTTTATAATAACCAGATCATTAATTTGCATATTTGGATAATTTTTTCTCCATTTGCTTCGTATTTGTAATTGAGTTAGATAGTCCTTTTGCCACCTTTTCCAAAAGGATTGTGATAATTGCGTAACCAGTTTGTAACGTTCTCTAAGGGTAATCCTTTCAGACCGTATGTCAGGCTCCGGTAATGCTTTTAGTTCAGTTCCTATTAGGAAATGTCCAGGGGTAAGGGCTGACAAATCTGTAGGATCGTCCGTGACTGGAATTAATGGACGAGAATTCATTACCGCCTCAATTTCCGTTAAATATGTATTGAATTCTTCATAACTCAGAATTTGCTGACCGATCACCCTTCTCATGTGATATTTCATAGTTTTTACGGCGGCCTCCCAAAGTCCACCGAAATGAGGTGCGGAAGGAGCGTTTGTTCTCCACTGGATACCTTCATCAGCAAGATATTGTCCAACATTTTGAGATACCCATGCTTTCAATATGTGTCGCGCTCCAATATAGTTTTTTCCACAATCGCTGAATAACTCTTCGGGTCTTCCTCTGCGTGCAACAAATCTTTTTAACGTAGAAATAAAAGAGTTCGCAGTTAAATCATATACGGATTCCAGGTGCACAGCTTTGGTGATAAAACAAACAAAGACGCACACATATATTTTTGCAGGACGCATACCTCTGCCACGTCTAGCACTAACATGAAAAGGACCGGCATAGTCAGTTCCGGTTTTCGAAAACGGTTTGCCTGGATTCACTCTTGAATAAGGTAAATCTGCCATCATTTGCTTTGAAAGTTCTGCGCGATGGCGTATGCAAATAACACAACTTCGGATTATTCGACGAATAGCGACACGGGCTTTAATAATCCAGTACTTTTGCCGCAAGAATGAATGGGTCAACTGCAGTCCACAATGTAGGTATTTCAAATGAAAGTAGGTGATTAAAAGCTTAGTAATAATGTGGTCTTTTGGTAGGAGAATCGGATGTTTTACATTATCGCTCAAATTCGAATGCTTTATTCGGCCACCTATTCTAATTAGTCCTTCACTGTCCAAAAATAAGCTCAACTGGCTTAACTTATTCGATGGTTGAAGACACTTCTGCCTTTTTAACTGTTCTATCTCATTATAGAACTCGCTACTTTGAACTGATCGCATAATTGCGTTATGAGCTTTATTTAATTCTTTCACTTCCAGATATGGTGTCAAAACCTTTGATTTTCTACAGTTGCCAACAAACCTTAAACACCAAGCAACCACTCTGAGCAATTTATTCCAACTAGAAAATCTACTCCAAAGTTCCTGAACTATATTCGATTTGACAACCATACTTGGGACCAAAACCACCTTCTCCTCATTTTTTATAGAATTCCTATCCACCTGTTTCACTTTTAATTGTTTAGGCCAATTTTCCTCACTTTCCCGTAACCAATGCGGCCCGTAAAACCACTTTTCGTTGCCAATTAAACTTACGACAGATATCCCTCTAGTTATTAAATCTGCTGGGTTATCCTCAGACCTGCAGTGAAACCAACATTTCGGATCCGTTTTCTCTTGTACTTCCATAACTCTATTGGATACAAACTGTTTCCAACGCTTCGCACATCCTTTGACCCAATACAAAGCTATCTCCGAATCTGTCCAATATACCGTTTTAGTTATCAGATCGTCAAAAATACTACAAATATATTTTCCAATTCGAGCACCAATCAATACCGCCATTAACTCCAATCGGGGCAACGTGAGTTTCTTTAGAGGAGCGACTCTATTTTTTGACAAGACAAATGATACTTTTACTCTACCAAATTCATCCCGATAACGAATATAAGCAACAACTCCATATGCAATCGGCGAGGCATCACAAAAAACATGCAATTCAATACCCGTAACTTTATCATTAATATGTCCTAACAAACAATTCCTACCGATTTTTATTTCCTCTAGCCCCTCAATTTCTGAACACCACGCTAACCACTTCTTCTTCAGATCATCAGGCAACTCTTGATCCCAATTAATACCTCTTTCCCAAATTTCTTGCAACAAGCGCTTTATTCTCACAATAAAGGGACCGGCAACACCAATTGGATCAAAAATCATTGCAGCCACTCTTAACACACCTCGTTTTGTATTTTTTATTGACCCCAAACTATCTGTCAACAATTTAACCTCTAACGATAAAACATCATCCTCAGGATTCCAGTTCAACCCTAATACCTTCAACTGACCCTTTTTACCAACGTTTAATCCATTTTGTTCCCATAATTTTTCCAAATCTGAAGAGTTTGACCTTAATTTTCGCAAGTTGAAACCACCTTCCCCCAAAATTGAAACAGCATCATGAGATAAATTATATGCCTCATCTATACTTTTAGCACCGGAAAATAAATCGTCGACATATAATGATGTATTTAACATATGCACCGATCTTGGTTTATCCATTTCATACTTTCGAATGTGATTCTTAATAGTTCCACTCAGAATAAAAGATGAAATTTTACACCCGAATGGCAATCTATTCATATGCATAATTTTATAATCTGTTTCATTATTGTCAGCAAACCAAAGAAATTTTAAGAATTTGCGATCTTCTTCCGCTATTTTTATCATTAAAAATGCCTTTTCAATATCACCGTTAAATGCGATCTTAAATTTTCTAAAATTCAATATAATATCTAGTACATTTGGATTTAAATTCGGGCAAGTTTCCAAACAGTCATTTAATGACAGATTTTCTTTCGATTTAGAGCTACAATTATACACAACGCGAACTTTAGTCGTCTCTTTATTTGTATTTACAACAGCTCGATGTGGCATAAAATACTCATTATCATCCCTGCCACATTCTTCAATTATTTCCTTACTCATCTGCTCATTTATTATTTGTTTATACTCATTCGCGATCCACTCACTCTTATCAAAACATTTCCTTAAATCATCAAATCTCTTTTTAGCTAACGTGAAATTACTCTGCAACGCAACGGGCGAGTCTTTCCATAATAATCGTGTCTCATAACGACCGTCATTAAACTTTAGATTATTTTCAAACTGTTCAATAAGACATTTCTCAGCAATAGATAATTCATCCTTATCTCTTATACCCAAATTCTCTAAATCCCATAACATCTGAACATCTGTTCCCAAACTTAAATTAACAGATACTATATTTACACAACTAGATTTATTATCCGTCTGCTGACAGCCTTGAAGAGTATATCCAAATATCGTCGGTACACAAGTAAGCGTTTTATTTACTTTCTGAAAGCCACAGTTCTTAATAATGTTCCAAAACATATCCCCTCCAATTAGAATGTTTATTGACTGATCAGAATTTTTACATTGATCAGCTAAAATTATCCCATTGCTTTTCAAAACATCCTGAATTTCTACATCTGGTACGCTGACTGGAGCCGCAGTTATTGTATCAGTAATTAATGTTTCTATCTCAATAAATTGCTGACTGTCAGTTCTGCTTGTTAATTTCAATTTAACAACGTCATAAATTTTTTCTTTCGCTTTTTCAGAACCAAAGCAATAAACTGATAATCTTTCTTTTCGAATTGGTTTTAACTTTAAAAAATTCGCTAGGGATCGCGTGCACCACGAGCGTTCCGAACCATTATCCATTAAAAGGCGGGCGATTTTAACATTTTCTGTTTCATTAATGGGACTAACAATCACTGAGCATGTTAATAACAAAATATTTGACTTTGAAACAGAAGAATTACATTGCATAGTAACAGAGCTATCCGATTCAGTATTACTAGTATCTACATTCGGCGGTTCCTTTTGAACATTATTCTTACTACACAAAATATAATTATGAAATTTGCTTTTACAGTATTTGCATTCAAATTTTAATCTACACGAGCGGCTATAATGAGCTTTAGAAAAGCATTTGAAGCATCTATTTTCTGATCTTAATTTGTTTTTCCTATCTTCTACTGTTTTATACTCACAAAATTCATGCTCCGTACTGTCACAAAACACACAGCTCTTTTTTACGTTGGACACGTAATTCCCGGTTGCGGTTGGTCGTATCTGATCGAATCTTCTATTATTAAACTTTCTAAAATTGCCTTTGTATTCATTATTACTACTCTCATATTTTATCTTGAAAGGATCAGATTTTGATGGAACTAAATACGTTTTTTCTCTCGATTGAATTTCGTTTTCTAGATAAGCATGTATATCCTCAAATGTATAGTTAATCGGATATTTTCTATTAAACTCTAGAACGAGGTCTTTTGGAATCCTATCTAAAATTATGGGTGCTAACAAACTGCTAAATGTTTCCTTTCTAACGCCCAAGGCTTCTAAATTTCTAATTTGATTCTCAATTCTATCAAATAATTTTCTTAAGCCAATCGTATCTTGCGAATTATGAACAGCAGGAATTCTCAATAAACCGTTCATGTGTGATTGTATTAATGTATTTGTATTACCAAACCTATTCTTAAGAATGTTGAGTGCCGCGTCATAATTTTGTTCTGTAATTGCTAGCCCAGCAATCGAACTCGCAGCCTGACCATTTAAATAAGATTTCAGATAATTCAGTTTATCTATTTTCGTAAGATTAGGATTTTTATCAATAGCAGATTCAAATTGACCATAAAATTCCAACCAATAAGCAGAATCACCATAAAATGGTTTAATATTTAATTTTGGCAATTTAACAGTTATTTCATTTATTGAGGGTTTCAGTTCAACTACTTCGGGACCTTTCAATTTTCCAATTTGAATTTTTATTCGCTGTTTCCATAAGCAAATATTCTCACAATACTCAATTGAGTTCGCTACCTCACTTTCGATATCTTTAACGGGAAGCAAAGCTTCAATTTCTTTATTTAATTCATTTAACGCATTTTCCTTATCTACAATTAACATTAATTTTTCATTTAAAATATCAACACTAACAGAATCTATTTCTTTAAACAATTCTTCGATGCTGTTTAACAATTTTGTGGTCGCGGTTCCAACTGCTTTCCGTTTACTCTTACTTTTTTCTAGATCAGACATTTCGCTAAATTCAACAATACTACTTAAACAACAACAATTACACAATAAACAAATTTTCTTTCAACATACAACATAAAATACAATAAACAAAAATAAAAAAAATAACAAATTCTCCATCTCTACTACACAGCTTTCAAACGACAATACCATTTCTCAAACTTAAATTACCCCAAAACCTAAACATCTCTATACGAAGTCAAATAAAAACTTTATTCTCCCTACTTATTTCTCACAAACATTACTACAATACCAAAATCGAAACGAAACTAACACTCACCTCTGTTATCCACAAAATGTTCCGACATGAATTACGTAATCCTAACGCCGAATACATCTCTTTTTTTAAAATCACTATACTTTCAACTTCCTTTTAAATACAGCAGGAAACCAACAAACACAACATCACCCCACTCCTGACACCATGATCCGACTCCGCTGAAATTTTGGAAGCAGAAAGCACGAGCTCACATTTTAACGTATTTATTGAATGACAACACAAGACAGACTACAGAAAACATAGAACGAAAAAGTAAGTAAAAAAAACATGCGTCTGGAAAACGCAGAATGGCGCCACCTGTCATTCAAACAGATTATAATCCAGAAATGAACATAGGCTGTGTTTTATTTATTTTATTCAAATATTTTTCTTAATAATTCAAAATTTAATTATTTTTTATACAGAATCAATTGACAATTTTACTATAAACTTTAACAATCTTTCTCTTTTCGTTGCCAAAAATTGAAAACATGGAATAATAATTTCTCATCAATAATTAATTTTCAATTGAAAGATTTTCACGTGAAAAAGAAAAATTAAATAAAAAAAAATTAAGAATAAAAAAAATATATTATGAATATGACGCCGTATTGGAAATAAAACGGAAAATTTCAAGCATTTCTAATAATACAAGGTGCATGAATTTTGAGTAAGTACGAAAAAGAGGAGAATATGACGTCATACATGGGAAATACAACGGTTATTCTTTGATGTTGAAATTAAATGGGATTGAGTTATGGTATCAATTCTTATTGTTTAAAGAAAATTATCATCAATACTTTACAGATTATCGTCTTCGCACGTTTTATATAAAGGTTTAAATTTTAATTGAAATAAGTTAAAACTAGTCGTTAGGGGCCACCGTAATACTTACCCATCATGGATATACATAATATAAAATATGAAAATAAAACATGTGATATATGCTAAACATTGTATCATATTACTTTATTCATAATTTAATTTACTTGGACTCCCTTAAATATAATTAATATAATCCCTTAAGCTAATATTACTTTTTGTTGCATTAAAATATCTCAATTTGTTGATTTACTGTAAGCAAGTAAACACTAGGTTTACAATGGAAGTCTATGTGAATTTGGCGAAATATTAGAGATACCGCCAATTTGGCTTCACTTTTGGCGACTAAATTTGGTCGCCAAATTTGGCGCTATATCGCCGAGTTGGTAACAAACGTGGCGGTATTTGGCGACAGAACAGGGTTCTCCCTTTGGTAACCCCCCTTATAGGTATGGTGATGCATTAAATGATTGGCATTTACGATAAGCCATTATTGGCATTTAATCTTATAGTTTGGCGATAGTTTATGGGTCGGCGGGATAATGGAGTAGTACCGAATTGCGTAAAAAAAAAAAATATCCTTATAACTCGAAAAATTATAATCATATTAACTAACAGTTTACTGCGTTGGATTAAGCGTCTCATTTCCAATTAAAATATATCTTTGAAAAAAAAAAAATGAATGAAATACAGGGTCATGAAAAATCGAAAAGGGTGAAAAATATGATTACAAATATCTCGGCAACTATTTATCCGATCGACTTCATTCTTGATGCAAAATTTATGTTCTTTTATTGTCTTTTATATTCACTCCTTCAAATAAACAATTTCGAAAATTTTTGTATACCTTTTATCAGAACAAATATTTCTAGAGTCCCCCCCCCCCCCCCCCCCAAAAAAAAAAAAAAAAATAGTTCCGGATAATCGATGTTACTGATATTCAATAGGCTTCTTATCATTGTTACTTCCTAAGTACACACCGAATTTCAAGTCTCTATCTCAGTTTGTTCGGGAGACACACACACAGCGTTTACAGACACACACACACAGAGAGAGAGAGACGGACGGCAAAATTTTTTTTCTAAAAATATGTTTTTTGTAATCTTCAGTATCTGAAACGTGTAAATTCGTCAATTTTTTTTTTCGATTTTTAAATCGATTAGAAGACTTTCCCTGTACTACGTATGATGGGTAAGTAAAAGAAAGCTTAAAAAGAAAATGGATAGTAAATATCAATAATATGCACAGCAAATTCATACATGTCGTAATGATGTCGTGAAAAACTTTTTTTTTTCATTCTTAAAAAGTTAAAAATTAACTCGACTGCCTGCAAAAAATTATTTTTGATGAGTGTTAATCCCTAAAGCCGTTCAGTTCAGGAAATATGAATAAAAAAAACTTTATTTTTTAAAAGAAAATTGCATTTTCGGACATGAAACCTAAAGATTTAATATGATTGCGTCAAAGTAACACATTTTTGCCTCTGCCAAAATCGAAATTAAGGATCCGGAGCTCGAAGTATATTGGAGGCATGTTTGTAAATTGTAGTTTGGCAACCGGATTTTAATTTCACATTTCTTTTAGCTTTAAAAGAGTAAAAATAGGTTGCCACTTTTAAAAATAGATTTTTAAAAAAATAATAGATATATGTAAAGGTTGTGTTTTTGTTGAGGACGTAGTGCATACATATACAAATTTCACAAATGATACCACAAAAAACACAGTTTTGTAATAGAATTGTTACAGCATTGTTTTTTCGTTTTACAAAGAAAGATTCGTCGATTTTCATTATTTTACTTGGCCCTTCTTTTTGTCATTGGTTGCATTTTCATTTTCGCGATTGTTTATATTATCGAGTACTAATTTTCTTTCTTTCTTTCTTTTTTTTTTTTTTTTTTTTTTTTTTGGACTGTGCTATGTCAAGGTATTGTCTCCTATAAAATGTGATAAAGTGTTGGTTAATTATACATGTTTTAAATTATCGTGAGTGAAATGATTTGCTTAATTAATGCATTTAACTTTTTTTTAATGCTACGAGAACGACGTCACCGTAACAGCTAGTGATCTATATTTTTAATAATTTTGCTCTACACTTTAACAAAAAGAAACAAATATTCCTTAATCTCGAAAAACATAATCTAACCATAAACGAAAATATACAGTAACCTCTTCCGATTTACCCACAATTCAGAAAAGTATTTTTATCTTTAGAAGCATCGGAAGCATATATATTTTCAAGATTAAAGAAGCATTTATTAAAAAAAATTCCTTTGCTGCCATTGATTTTCAGAAACATTTCCGAGTAGTTTTGGAGTGTGATTATTCAGTTTTCTTATGTCGGTATACAGGGGTTTCAGCACAGCGCTGGACTCTAAGTTTGAGGAGAGATGGAGTACACCAAGTCGATGGGAAATCACATAGCAATGCGTGGTCGTCGCGAAACGCATTCCTAGCGCAATAGTGATATGATGACACAAAACACAAGAAAGGAAGGACATGAATAGGGTAAGGAAACATGTTTATTAGTCTTAGTGCTGCAAAACTGCCGGGACAATGCTGGGAAGTGCTAAGGAACTTGTTGCATGCATCGTGGCAGCTGCTGGATACGCCCGGTATTTTCGAGAACATTGGATCTTCCATGCGCCGGAGATGCGAGATCTGCATCACGGTCCGTGGTCTTAATTTTGAACACCATCTTTGGTGACGGTCGTTGTCTCTCTTTTTGTTCTTATTTCTTAGTTTTTTGTGGTACCGCCAACCGGGACTACTTTGGGCCACTTTTTCCTGGTTCCACTCACATTTCTATTATTAAAAATTATTATATGTGAGTTTTCAACGTCGAAATGGAGTTGTAAACGATTAACATGAAACATCGAAGCAAACTGTATGGTTGTAAAGAGGAAATTTTTTAACTATTTTTAAAGTTTTGAAACAAAGTAGCCCCTGATTTCCTTCTTTGGTCCATTCATTTAGTTTCATATAAAATGAATACACTTTTATTGAAACCCCCTTGCAATATCACTTGCTAATAAATTAACACTGCAAACTTGATAAACAAATGTTTTTTTTTTTTTTTTTTAAATTTAAACACAGTAAACCAATTGTTAAAGTTAAAGAAACGAGGAAACAGTTTTCGTCATGTTATCTTCAGCAACTGAAAAAAAAAAAAAAAAAAAAACAACTAATGTAACTTTTTTTACAGTAACATTTAATTTTTTTTTTTACTTAAAATATTTTTTAAGAGATTTTGTTGTATAAAAGGCATTTCTAGGTAACTGAGGTTACTTTTGGACCAAAATAGGGCTGGAACAAAGTAGCCCCGAAATACTAGTTTTCATGTTAGCTTTATGAAAACGTAAACATTTTCTGTCAAAATAAAAAGTTAAAGGAAAAACTATGATCACACATGGGTTACAGGTTACTAAAGGTAATATTTTGGCGCTTATCTTATTTGTATCTGTTATCCAAATTGCATCACCATAGAAAATTTGGAGAGTTAAAATTTACACACGAAAACAGTTGTTTACAAACACATCCAGTGTTGCCACTAAAAATAATTAAATTACCCCCAAACTATTCATATACCCTATAGCAGGGTATAAAATATTTTTCAAGGGCAAAAACTCCAAATTATCTTGTATTGTTTGTTCAATACAAAGAATAAAACATTTTTTTCTCTGGGATGTACCAAAGGGACCAAAGTAGTACCCGATTGACGGTACTAAGAATAATAAACATGTTTTCTCACCCTGTTCGTGTCTTTCCTTTCATGTGCTTTGTGTAGTCACTACCGAAAACAAGAAAGCGTTTCCGACCATGCATTGCTATGTGAGTTTTTGGATGTTAAAAATTCTCAAGTAAGTATTTCAATCTTCAATAAGCATGTTTTACAGACAAACATAACATTAACACCCTGTATATGATACAAGATGAATCAGCCCTAGAAGTAGTTTACCCAAATACGATACATATGACTTGTTCGGCTTACTGTGATGACAGAATGGGGAAAAAGTTTTACAGTGTTTATTCATTTATTTCACTGTAAAGGAATCCCATTAAAGACTGACGTTGCGTTTTCATAACATTATGTTTGGGATTTTTTTAAATTTTATTGTGAATATTTTTTTAGACAAATTTATTATCACCTATTGTATATATTAGTGATGGGCGATTCTCGAGAATTCGACAATCGAGAAAAATCGTCATCGTAAAAAATCACAATCGATACAGCCATCGATTAATTCATAGAATCTACAATCGAGATGTTTTACAATCGATTATAACGAGAAAAGCTAAAAACAGTTATTGGAAAACTTAGCTATTATTCTGGCCGACAATTTCATAGTAGTGATAGGGCTTAGTGATGGGCGATTCTCGAAAATTTACCAATCGAAAAAAATCGTTATCGTAAAATACACAATCGATACAGTCATCGATTACTTTCGAGAATCTACAAAGGAGATGTTCTAGAATCGATTATTGAAATCATTGTTTTTACATATATATAAGGCAGATTTTATTAAATATAGGGTAACTGAAAACAGATGGAATAAAAAAACAACAAACCAAAGGGAGGGTATAAAGGAGCCATAAGACTGGAAAAGTCTTGTAAGGGTGCCCCCTGGTTGAAAAAAGCTGAAAAAACGCGAGTAGCTATGAAGCGGTAAGGGGAGTTTAAGTATCAAAAATTAGAATTTTTCGGCAATTAGTACCAAAATGGCCAAAGAAATAAGAATCAAAAGCACCCCCTAGTGGCAAAAATATGAACTAAAGGATGATAAAAGGGATCAAATTTTTTTATTGATTTTTCTACGTCATTTGAGATTGGATCTTTAATTTCCCCATTTTTATAAAGTCTTCGACTGGAATACATTAAACGAACTCCCGCGGGGAGCAAAGTAGGAGGGAGGGGCAAGGAAAGTGCATAATAGGAATAAGTGGTCACAGGACTTTCCAACGATATGGCACATGAGGGGTGTCGGCTAAATTTAGTAAAGTGCCCCCGCTCGGGGGCAAAGTAAGGGGAGGGGCGCGGGCGATATATAAAATGAAATAGTAGTCACTGAGCTTTCCAATGATATATCACATGAGGGGTGTCAGCAAAAGATAGAAAAGAGTCCCAACTCCCAGGATTCCAATTATCGTGCCCCCCCCCCCCCCCTGCGAAATATACCCTGCCCATCCTTCTCTTTGAAATTTTCATATATTAAAAATTATTTATCGGGGGGCTCCGTAAAAAAATCCGATCTAAAATGTTTAAAAACGCTACGATTTCAAAAAAGTTCGAAAAGTGCCTCTCTCGGGGCGCCAAACTAAGGAAGGAAGAAGAAAGGTTCATAATATGAAAGAGTAACTTTGCGATGATAACCGAAAACTTTCCGATGATAGATCAAATGACTCTGGTCCAAAAAAAGTTTGAAATCTACCCCTCCCACGTGGGTTCCCTCTTTTATCCTAGAATATACCCGGAAATCACGCAGCCCCAGTTTTAAAATTTTATATTTAATAAATAATATTTATCGGAGAGCTCCATTAAAAAACCTCATTTAATGATATTTATTGTAGAAATCTCTACAATTAAAAAAAAAGTCACCCCCGCACCGCTCCCCCCCCCATTCCCCCGAACCCCTTCCGGAATTCAAATCTGGGAGGAGAAAGGTTCATAATATGAAAGAGTGGTGAAAGGACTTTCCGATGATATGTCAAGGAGAGGTTTGGTAAAAGTTTGAAAATTACCCGCCCCCCCCCCCTCCCTTTGTGCACTCTCGCGCACCCCAGAATTCACTCACCTTCCTCTTTGAACTTTTTATATTTAATAAATAGTATTTATCTGAGTCTCCAGGTATGGGGCAGCCTGGCAGAGCTAAAATAAGAGAAACATTGAAAATTCGTGGCAAAATGACACTAAATTTAACAGTAAAGTTTGAAACTAGGACTATACAGAACTGAATACATAAACCACTATGCTTCATAACCCACATCGGTTAATAGCAATAAAATGATAAGTGCCAGTTAAACTGATGGCATTGAGCTCACAGGTTATTAACACTAACTGTATATTATACTCTTATTTCAAAGAATAATGTCCCTCAAAAAATAAATGAAGGGAAATATCCCCCGTTTGCCCCTTTTATACTTAACCAATGAACCTCCAAATCTAATCAGGGAAACTCCTTAACTATAATAAATCAGTATATCAAATTTGAAGCAAATCAGATAATTCTGCATGAAAAAAAGAAACATATCGCTAAATTAAGGGTGGTCTAACCCCTTTAACCCTTTTATACTTAACTAATGAACCTCCAAATCTAATCAGGAAAGCTCCTTATCAGAACAAACATAGAAAAAAAAATTAAAGTAAATTGAATAATTCTCCATCAAAATCCATTTATCTAAATTAAGGGGAGGGGGCTTGCCCCCTTTTCGCCCTTGTATACTTAACCAATGAACCTCCAAATCTAATGAAGGAAGCGCCATATCGGAATAAATCGGTATATTAAATTTGAAGCAAATCCAATAATTCTGCATGAAAAACCCTTTTATCTAAATTAAGGGGAGACTAGCCCCTCCCCTTTATACTTAACCCATAAACCTCCAAATCTAATCAAGGCAGCTTCTTAACATAATAAACCGGTATCCCAAATTTGGAGCAAATCGAATAATTCTGCATGAAAAACCCATTTATCTAAATTAAGGAGGGGGTCTACCCCCCTTTCCCCCCTTTATACTTAACTAATGAACCTCCAAGTTTAATCAGGGAAGCTCCTTAACATAATAAACCGGTATACCAAATTTGGAACAAATCGAGTAATTCTGCCTGAAAAACCCATTTATCTAAATTAAGTGGGGGACCAGCCCCCTTCTCCCCCTTTATCCTTAACCAATGAACTTCCAAGTTTAATCAGGGAAGCTCCTTAACATAATAAACCGGTATACCAAATTTGGAGCAAATCAAATAATTCTGCATGAAAAGCCCATTTATCTAAATTAAGGGGGGAGGGTCTAGCCCCCTTCTCCCCCTTTATACTTAACCCGTAAACCTCCAAATCTAATCAAGGCAACTTCTTAACATAATGAACCGGTATACCAAATTTGGAGCAAATCGAATAATTCTGCATGAAAAACCCATTTATCTAAATTAAGGAGGGGGTCTATCCCCCTTTCCCCCTTCATACTTAACTAATGAACCTCCAAGTTTAATCAGGGAAGCTCCTTAACATAATAAACCGGTATACGAAATTTGGAGCAAATCGAAGAATTCTGCATGAAAAACCTATTTATCTAAATTAAGGAGGGGGGGGCAGCCCCCCTTCTCTCCCTTTATCCTTAACCAATGAACCGTCAAAACTAAACAGCGGAACGCCTTATCAGAATGAACATAAAAAAAATTGAAGCAAATCGTACATTTTAATCAAGAGTTATCGCGTTACGTACATACATACCTACGTACGTACGTACAGTACATGCATACACACACACTGAACCAACGGGTACATTAGCTCTCAGGCTTAGATAGCCTGTGAGCTAAAAAGAGAGTGGATAAGCAGATGGACTCCTTTGAGAAATTATGACTTAAACCAGAAATGCGGTAAGTTTGACTCTGAAAGCTTCATTTCCATCTCGCATTTCGGCAAATCTCATCTCGATGATTTTTCCAGCATTTTGACACTTCCAGATGGCAAGCTGCTCGATGGTTGGTTCTCTCGCGGTTTTAAACCTTTCGGGATGGGAAGTCTCTCGAGAGTTTCCTCTCGCCCTTTTCAACCTTTCCCGATGGGAAGCCTCTCACTTGTTACTTTCGTCCTTTTCGAAATCTCCCAATGAAAAGCCTTTCGAGGATTTCTCTCGGGCTTTTCAACATTTCGCTATAAGCTTTTCGAGGATTTCTCTCGTCCTCGGCAGAGAAGAAAAGTAAAAAAAATTTATCGAGAGTACCAAGGGACGAGATAGAGAAAAAGGCAAGACAATGAGCTGTGAAATGAAGCTTTAATTTTCAAAGTTTCTCTTATTTTAGCCCTACCAAGATGTCACATACCTGGAACCCTCCGATAAAAATTATTTATTAAATATAAAATTTTCAAAGAGGAAGGTGGGTCGGGTGATTTCGAGGGAGGAGGACGTGAGAGTGGACTCATGGGGTGCAATTTTAAAAATTTTACCGAACCCTTCCTGTGGCATATAATCGAAAAGCCCTTTGACCACTCTTTCATACTATGAACCTTTCTTCGCTCAAAAGGGGGTGGGGAAGGGGCGAACAAATTTTTAAAACCGTAGCCGATTTCTATAATAAATTTAAATATCACTTTAAATATGGGTTTTTTATGCAGTCTTCCGGTAAATATTATTTATTGAACATAAAAATTTTAAAGTGGCGGCTGTGTGAATTCCGGGGTGGCCCACGGGGGGAGAGAGGGGGAGCAATTTTCAAACTTTTTTTGGACCAATCATGTGATATGTCATCGGTAAGCTCTCGGATGACTCTTTCATATTATGAGACTTTCTTCCTCCCCTCCCCAATTTGGCCCCCACTGCGAGGGTAGTTTTTTCCGCTTTTATCATTTTAGATCGGATTTTTTTTATGGAGCCCTCCGCTAAATATTATTTATAATATATGAAATTTCAGGACACTTTTCCAAATTTAGCCAAGACCCCTCATGTGACATATCGTTAGAAAGGTTTGTGACTACTTATTAGTGCTATGCACTTCCGGTGGCCGCCCCCTCCACTTTGCCCCCCCCCCGGAGGACACTTTTCCAAATTTAGTCAGTACCCCTCTTATGAGATATCGTTGAAAAGGTCTGTGACTACTTATTGATGTTATGCACTTCCGGTGACAGTCCCCCCCCCACTCTTTGCCCCCCCTGGGGGACACTTTTTCAAATTTAGTCAAGACCCCTCGTGTGAGATATCGTTGGAAAGGTCTGTGACTACTTATTGATGTTATGTACCTACGGTGTCCCCACCACCACTTTGCCCCCCCCCGGGGGCGCTTTTCCAAATTTAGCCAACACCCCTCATGTGAGATATCGTTGGAAAGGTCTGTGACTATTTATTGATGTTATGCACCTCCGGTGACAGTCTCCCCCAATTTGCCCCTCCCGGGGGACACTTTTTCAAATTTAGCCAAGACTCCTCATGTGAGATATCGTTGGAAAGGTCTGTGACTATTTATTGATGTTATGCACCTCCGGTGACAGTCTCCCCCAATTTGCCCCTCCCGGGGGACACTTTTTCAAATTTAGCCAAGACTCCTCATGTGAGATATCGTTGGAAAGGTCTGTGACTACTTATTGATGTTATGCTCCTCCGGTGTCCATACCCCCATTTTGAACCCCCCCCCCCCCCGGGGGACACTTTTCCAAATTTAGCCAAGACCTCACATTTGAGATATCGTTGGAAAGGTCTGTGACTACTTACTGTTGTAATGCACCTCCGGTGGCCGCCCCGCCCCCCTTTTCCCCCACGGGGGTGTTTTTCTAAATTTAGCCGAGACCCCTCATGTGACATATTGTTGGAAAGGCTTATGACCACTTACTCAAGTTATCCACCTCCCGCATCCCCCCCCCCCACGGGGAGGGCATTTTTATAAATTCAGATCCAGACTTCTCATGTGACATATGGTTGGAAAGTCCTACAGACCTGTGACGACTTAATCATATTATGCAGCTGATGTGCCCCTCCGCTCGCTTTGACCTCTCCCCCAAGAGATCTGGTTCGACGTTCATTCGTTTCGATATTATGTTTTTTACAAGATTTTGTAGTGCGTGCACACCACACCCGCCTGCTATCATATATCAGTGCCGTATATAGCGGGTAACCTGTTCGTGATTTCATATTACAAGATTACGTATAAATTAGGGGCCCCGATTAAAGGAGGGGCCCGCTAGCAGTCGAAGTCACCTAGTCTTTATTAACATCGACTCATTCCAGTTCACCCGCAGACGATTCTTGATAAATGTATGACGTATATAATACATAATATATGATTTATAAAAGAAATTTGCAAACTGTAGTCATCGAGAAAAAATTTATACAATCGAAAAATAGCGAGATGTCCATACAATCGAGAAAATCGAGAAAAACATCTCGTTATTGCCCATCACTAGTATATATGACTTTTATTTTTAAGAAAAAATTGCTAATTGATTCGATATTAGATGTATATCCCCAACTGGCGAAAAATGTCCGGACCAGGATTCGAACCAGGGATCTCCTGGCTGTAGCCGCCAGTGTTCTACCATCTGAGCTATCCCGGACGAATGTGGTGGAACTTTTTCACCCAGCTAACCTTAATGATTATAGCATCTGGCCTAAAACCTGGTTCAGCTCAACACAATAAATCGTGTAATAGATTTGAGTCGTAAAAAATTAGAAATATGAATGAAATAGTACTGAATGTTGTGAAAATTTGTATTGATAAAGTTTGGACTTTGTTCATAGATGCACAATAGAGGATGAAATAAAATTCAGCAATTCCAGATACAGACATTGTAGCAATCAAACTGTAACTATGTGCAGTAAATGTAATGTACCGCTCAATAGTAAATGCTTTAAAGATTTTCATATGGCAAAAATGTAGTTGATTTCTACTAACGTTTGAGTTTTCACAACATGTGTCATAGCACACATAAAAAATGTAATTCTCTGTTTTTTCTCTTAATTACTCATTTATATGTGTGAAATAAAATCTTATTCCATTTGTGTCAAGCATAAGAAGGTGCAGTCCTTAATGGTGTAACAGTCCTTTTGTTGATGTAAACATACAAAGAAGCGTATTCCAATCTTCCCCCTTTTCTATAGCAATTTTTAATAAGCAATTTTTATGTTGTTAAATGCATCAATATTTTATGCAGAAAATTTAATTCCATAAGAAATATTGTTACACGTTTGATAGCCTGGAGGCTATTTCTTCCACTAAAGAGATGAATGACAGATCTTTTCAGAAAAAAAATTTCTATCAGAGGAATTTATTTTAATTTTGTAAGTATCACAAAACTGAAATCTAATAATATTCTTTCAACAATATATATTCTAAAAACACACTCAAAATATATATTAAACATTTAATTGCTAAAAAGGACGTCAAACGTTAATAAAATACATTAAAAGATCTTAATAATTTGACATGTTTCGGTTAATTTACTCAATCATCATCAGAAAAACAAATAAACACAAAGATGGAAAATGACAATAAACTATTACAAATGAAATTTAAAAATAAATAAATAAAAATCACGCGCGTAATATTTTAACATGTTTCACGTTCCCCTATTTTATTTTCAAATTATCTAACAATTCAATCCAAATATTTGGGATTTGAAATGACAAGGAATCATTGCAGACCATTGAGTTTCTGACAATAATGAAATGATGATATGAATCGATGATATGATGATATGATGATAGCACGTCGAGATTTGAAAATAAAATAGGGGAACGTGAAACATGTTAAAATATTACGCGCGTGATTTTTATTTATTTATTTTTAAATTTCATTTGTAATAGTTTATTGTCATTTTCCATCTTTGTGTTTATTTGTTTTTCTGATGATGATTGAGTAAATTCAACCGAAACATGTCAAATTATTAAGATCTTTTAATGTATTTTATTAACGTTTGACGTCCTTTTTAGCAATTAAATGTTTAATATATATTCTGAGTGTGTTTTTAGAATATATATTGTTGAAATATTTTTAATGGACGTATAAGAGAACTTCTGCTTATAATTTAATAATATTCTGTCAAATGATCTGTTTGTGAAATAAATACAATTCAGGACTCAGGAGTATATCGCTCACCCGCAAGACAAGTGACACATCTCGACAAAAACAAATTTCACAGGAGAGGCAAAAGAAAATTTGAATGATTTTACTGTAACATGAAATTATAGCACTTAACTCTGCATGCAGGAACAAAAAGGTGCATGAAAGCATATAACCCTTAAAAGGGGTCTCAGGACTCTTAAAATTGGAAAAAATGAAAAAAAGAGACCATTTTCAACATTTAATATCTTAAAATGTATCAGATTTTAAGACACAATTTTAATTGGACTAATATATATAAGTATGTTCTTTCATTTCATGTATTTAAAAATTTATAAGATGCAGAATTAACATTTACAAGGGGCTCCAAACTGTTAGACATTTGACTAGCAAAAAATCGGCATAACAGCTTACGCGCACGATTACAAAATAAGTATTCCAACTTGAATGAAAATTTTGGTGTCTACTTATACTTCAGATTGTGATAATTACCCTGAACCTAAATAAATTTGTATTTAATACATTTTTATATTTTTAATATAAAGTTGTATTTAGCTAATGCAAAATTAAGAAAATTTCCACTGTATAATCACTAAAAAATATTATTGTTTTGAACAATAAAAAAGAAATTTTAGGTTCAGTTTATACAGACTAACATGAAACATATGTTTTGAAAATTTCATGAAAAAATATTTATAACTTTTTGAGATATCGTGCGCGTTATGCACAAAAACGTCATTTGGAGAAAAATGGCTTCAAAGTTTCCGAAACGACGCTTCAGCTATTGAACGTGTATAAATGTAAAAGCCATAACTTCAGTTCTAATAGGAATTTCAAAGAAACAATTGTATCAAAATGTGCAGAATAGATAAGAGTTTAACATCTAAAAAAAAAAAAATAAAATTTTTGAAAATTTTAAAGCTTTAAGAGTCCCGAGACCCCTTAAAAATGAAGACGTAGGATGAGGTTTGGAGAATTTTTCCTCCCCGCACAATCCATCTCTCTTCTGTGGTCACAAGTAGACATATAGCGCTATAAAGTGATTTTTTGTATAACTACAATCATGAAACTTTTGGTGTAACATGACACACCTATAATAGACCTATTTGTGGGATAAAACACAAAATAAAATTTTGCGAGCTGTGTCACTTTTCTTGCGGGTGAGCGATATATTTGTCGTTATTGAGTGTGCTAAAGGAGAATAAACCAGAGAGAAGTTAATCCTTCCGCTAACAGTGTTTTAGATCAAGGACATACTTTTTAAGAATTTTTAAGACGTTTAATTTAATTTAAAAGAATTTTGCAAATTTCGTGTGAATTTTTAATCCTTTTTCTACCAAAAGCATAAGTATTTAGAAATCAAACCAACAGATGAGGAAAATTTTTTGAAGCGAAATTTCACAGAGAAATTTTTGAATCAAGATGGATGATCACGTCGAGGCAAGCTTTTTTAAAATCCTCTAGTTTTGGTATAATTTAACCCATTTATGCCTAGCGTCCCATTTTTGGGACGTTTCAAATTTTAATGCATTTGTATAATTTTCTTCTTCTTTATACAATGAAAATTGCATGAAATCATTATTTATAAATGTCTTTATCTATAACCGAGAGATGACAGCACAAGGTGGATATTTATTTGCTTAAATTAAGGCTTTTTTCGGTGTTTATAGATTTTTAATTTTTCAAGAGGGCGAAATGTAAAAAGTAAGTTTATTTGTATTTTTTCTATCATGGACCCAGAATCGCAAGTTATAATCTTAGCTTGTGGACTTTTTTGAAATACGTATTTTTTAAATTGCGAAATTAAATGTTCAAGCCTATTTTTTATTCATTTTTGTAATGTACAAAATATAAGGTTCTAGGCACAAATGGGCACATATTTTTGTTAGAAATTTAGGAGACAGTTATTTATGCAATCTACTTTCGAAGATATTTATGAAATAAATTGTTATTAAGTCTGCAATACGATTATTCTTATTTTATTATTAATAATAGTTATAACATTATTAGTCTCTGCAAAGAAATAAATATATTTTTTTTTGTAGTTCATTAAAATACTAATTATAGTACATAATATACAATTAAAAAAAATTTTAAATATAAATATAGGCAAAAAATATAATTATGCATATTATTCTACTAGAAATACTCATACTTAGTTCTTTTACATTATATCAAATAAATACAAAAAAAATTAAGCTTAATTTTTTTTAGTATTTTTCCAGTTCATTTTGCAATATTTTAAAGTGATTTTACCAAAAAATTTGAGAAAACAAAAATTCAAAGACAAATGGGTTAATATCTGAAACAGGTAAATTATGTATTTCTCATTTTGTTAAATATACTAGAAACCCTGATTTAAACTTATTGTAATACCGTAATCCCTTAGCATTCGCGAGTTTTGATTATTCGCGAAATAAAAAATGAAGAGCATTTCAACTTTCGCGAATACTTAACTTGGTTATTGGGGAATTTTGTTTAATAATTCCGAGAAACCAAAAATATGACGATGCTAAAAATAAAAAAATCCTAAATTTTCTAAAATTCAAATTTTTTTTTTATTGCTAGTTAAAATTTTCCTGCAAACATTGCATGGGAAATTTTAAAGCTGCAACAACTTGTTTAGAACGCAATAGAATGCGATCCTTAATTGGTGAGGCGTCTTACTTAAAAGAAAAATGAAGACTGCAACTTTTCCTTATATAGAAATTCATAAACAAAAGATATGTTCATTCAAACAATCGTATATCAATAAATTTTTTTTCAGCGATCAACTAGCAACTAAACTTTATACAATATGTTTATAATTATTCAAATTTATTTATAGAATGTATTTTTTAATGCTTAATAAATATATTTTTACGTTTCAATTACTCTTTTCCATTTAAAAAATATATAAATCCTAACCCCCTTTTATGTACGGGAAGATAGTCTCAACATTCGCGATTTTGACATTCGCGGAGGTTTCCGAGAACCTAATCCTTGCGAATGTTAAGGAAAGTTCTGTAGTTATAAGTAATTATAATATTCTTAAAATGTGTATTCATGAAATCTGACCATTCTATAACAACAATAAGGAATTTTTTATTAGAAGGTTTTTAGCTTATTGGGAGCATTATTAAAAATGTAGTTTTATTTTAAATTACTAGAAGGGCTCCGCCCCCCTGCTCGCTACGCTCACCAAACCCCCGCGTAATCGCTTCGCGATTCTGTTCGGTATCGCAAAGCAAACCTTATTTTCTAGCCAACACCAGAGGAAACTGTTTCGCGTTTCCATTCTGGATCGTTTCGTGATTCCTCTTTTTCTATGCATTCAATTTTTAGATTCCACTTGGTATAAACGCACTCCTCCCCAGCTCCTAACGATTTTATTTCCTTATCTCAAAGCAGGTAATCATTAGAGGTTACAGAGTTAAATAATTAAAAGAATTATTAAATATAAAATCATTAAAAAAGGCAAAATTTATAATTTATTTCAATAATTACAAATTAAATAAAATATATATATAGTGTTACGAATATTGTAAATAGTTAGTGTTTGTGCTTAAAAATAATGTAAGTAGTTCATTTAAGCTCTATTCATAAGCTAATATTAGTTTTTGTTGCATTGAAATATCTCAATCTGATGATTTTCTGCAAGCAAGTAAACCCTATTGGAATTCAATGGGAGTCTACTGAAATTTGACGAAATACTGGAAATAGCGCCAAGCTGGCGTCACTTTTGGCGACTAATTTTGGTCACCAAATTTGGCGATATATCGCCAAGATGGCGGCAAACTTGGCGACGTTTGGCGACGGAGTCGGGACCCCCCCCCCCCTTGGTAACTCCCCTTATAGCGTCAGAAAGCTCTGACCAGTCAGATGCGTTTCACGGTATCTATACGCAGATTTTTATTGGTCCATTTGCAAAGCGTTACTTTTTTTTATATATAGAAGGAAAACTCTAATTTTAAGGATGTAAAAAAAATGTTTGTTTGAATGGTGATGGAGAGCAAACTATCAGCTAATGTGAAGACGATTGTAGCAAAATATTACATATACCGTCCAGTAACATCGGTTGATGCTAAAAGAACATTAATTGAATCTAAAAGAGCTTTAGGTGATAAGAGACAATATCTAACTGTTGAAAATTTAGAAAAATACGTTGCGTATTGGAACAAACTTTATTCGCAGTGAGATTAAAATTTATGATTGTTTACATATGTCCTTTAATAAAACCTTATAAATAATACATTTTTTTTTCAAGCAGTAAATATTTATTTCACTAGTAATTATGCTTAAATAAAATAAAATTTATAATAAATAGGAACTGCATTTAGAGGCAAGTTATTTTTCAAAAATGGAGGTTAATATTTTGGATTTTAAGAGCATATTTGGGGATTTTTTTAGTGCGTATTTGCCTGCATATTTTGGCAGCTTTAAAGTGCATATAATCTGTTGTCTGTTTATAACAATGGCTGTTAAGTAGAGGTTGACGGAATGCTACATAATATGTCCTAAACTTTATACCTTACTTAAACACGATTCTAATCAGGAAAGAGAAGCATATATCTGTTAGCACTGCAATCTCATCACACGAACCATGATATGGTCAGGATTAATTCTATAAATTGCATGGGGATTTTGTTTCAATTAATAGTTAATTATGAACAAGTCAATATATATATATATATATATATATAGAGTTGTTATAATTAAAGTTCGCCTATTCAGAAGGCTCTAGATCCGGTTCTATGGCTCCAAACGAAACAAAATTTCACTAGTACGTAGTTGAAGAGATGCGCTCAGCGAAAAAAAAATAGTTAACATTTTTGTCAATAGGTGGCGCTGCGCCAATATTTAAGCCGATATTTGCAGATTCCTTTATTTTGTAAAAAACAAAATACAGGAAATTTTATTTCACAGTTGGTAAAAGTAAACTTTTTCAGATTCGTTATATCAATTTCGGTCAATCCAGATGAAACACACAAAATCACAAAATTTCACCCAAAGCTTGAAAAATATCACATTTTATTCAAATTTTCGAGGAACGACGTAAAAGTAACGTCGCAACTTCGAAAACTTGAAATACCCTTCTAACCACCTGATGATTTAAAACTTGCTGATAAAGTGTGTCTGTGATTTCTTTGACACTGGAACAGTTGATTATTTCTGAAAAGCATTTGAATCTACGCTTTGTGGAGAATGGTAGCTTTGAAAGAAAATGCACTTCTTGTAAAGTTATTTTATCAAAATAACAGCAACGCAGCTGCAGCTCTTTGATAATTCCGGAAACTAAAATATCGTAGACGTGGTCCAATGTCGGATCGTGTAGTTCACAAAATGATTAAAAAGTTCGAGGAAACAGGAAAACTTGACATTCTTCCTGGCAGAGGACGAAAAAAGGTAGACATTTCTAGCATTGAAGATATTGCTACTGCTACCATGGATTTAGCAAGCCAGTCATCATTTGGTAATGCATGTGTGCCGGCTATTGTGAATGAAGTCGATATGCCGATTTCCACTGTGAGAAAAGTGACGCGTCAAATTTTGCGCTACTATCCATACAAGATTCAGAGGGTCCAACAACTAATACAGGGTGATACCGAAAGTCGGCTATCATTTTCTCTACAGTTTCTTGCACGAATGAATGTGGACAATTCTTGGCCCTGGAATATTCTATGGACTAATGAAGCGCATTTTTATTTAAACGGACAAGTGAACACACACACAACTTTCGAATTTGGTCGAAAGAGAATCCTAATGTTGTCCAAGAAGTTCCACTGCATGCAGCTAAAGTGACGGTGTGGTGCGATTTCACAGCTACGTTTATGATAGGCCATATTTGTTTGAGGAACTAACATCCACAGGCCCATTACATGTTCCGCAAATGGGAAAAGGTAACTCAATATGTTGTCAAATTTTCTGATTCCCGCGCTGCAACAGCAAGGCTGCCTTCAAAACATCGTGTTTATCCAAGACGGTGCACCACCGCACATTACTAGAGCAGTTCGGACTTTCTTAACAAGCCATTTTACAGAAGACCGCATCATAAATCGTTATTTTAAAACAGTCTGGCCACCACGATCGCCTGATCTAACACCATGCGATTTTTGGTTGTGGCGATTTTTGAAAGATTCTGTATCTAAAAACAGATGTCAGACAATCTCTGATCTGAGAAAGACAGTATTAGACTTCATATTCTCTCAATCTCACAGGACAGTTTACGCAATGCTGTAGAAAGCACAATTCTGAGATTGGAATGCGTTATTGAAAATGGTGGGGGATTCATTGAGCATGCGTAATGTTATTCTTCGTTATTTCCTCGTTGCCGAGAGACATGTTTTATTTTTGTTGATGCTTATTACATCACATGAAATTCTATTCATTTTTCAGTATTGTTTGGAGTCATAGGTCAGGCTCTAGAGCTGTCTGATTAGGTGAACTTTAATTATAACAATTCGCAGTTCCTCGAAGTTTGTTGAAACTTTTAAATTTGTGTGCTTCATCCGGATTGACTGAAATAGATATAATGAATCTGCAAACATCGCCTTAAATATTGGCGTAGCGCCACCTACTGACGAAAAATGTAACTTTTTATTTTTCGCAGAGCGCATCTCTTCAACTAAGTACTAGTGAAATTTTGTTTCGTTTGGAGCCATAGAACCGGCTCTAGAGCCTTCTTAATAGGCGAACTTTAATTATAACAACCCTGTATATCTGTCGTTTGTGCAGTTCAAGCATAAAAACTACACTATTTTTATAGTTAATTAATGTTTTACGAAAAACCAGATAACTTTTCCATAAAATATCGTTTCTGAATTCAATACCCCTATTAAAGTCAATTTACATTATGATGTTATCGTCCTAGGAGTTGGCGTTTCAGGCGTTAATACATTAGAACGTTTAAAAAAACAATGAAGCAAGCTGGTTGGTTGGAAAATCTACACCTCGCAGACATGGGGAGACGTTTATGCCACAATGTAAACGCAGGATTAGAGTTTCAAATTTTCATTAAATTCATTTCATCAGTTTTGGTTTTCACAAGTCACCAACCCTTTCCGACCTGATGGTCGGGTTGGGTTGATTATATATATATTTATTTTCTGTGCGCGTAGGAATCGGGTTGAGTTTTGATTTTTTCGGGTCAGGTTCGGGTTGACCCGACTTTTTAAAGAAAGTCCTGCATACTTTTTAATTAAAAAAAAGCAACTATATATTTGATTTTTTATGAGTGTACTAAAATAAACTCTAGGGCTATATCAACCCATTAAGGATCTGGGCCGACAATGCCCATCCCTGTTTTCTTGTCCTTGGACCCCGAGGTGCTATGAGGCATACACCCATGCCAGGTAGCCAGCCTAACGCGGGACCCTCGGTATTTAGTTCCCAAGCAATCTTGGTACTCATTTTTTTGACTCCGGAGGGATGAAAAGGTTTAGTGAACATTGCCCAGTCGGGAGTCGAACTCTCGACCTGCAGCGCGGCAGTCAGATGTTCTGACCACTACGCCACTGGACTTCTTATGAGCATATACATGTTCATTTTTATACAAAAAAGATAAAATCGATATTAGAGACATAATTGTAGGCTATTTTTCCATAATTGTATTGAAATATGGATTCATTTCTTCCATTTCGTGTTCGGATTTGAATATTTCAGGTTCGGGTCAATTTCGTGTTGAATTGTGTCGAGTTTCCGGTTATCTCTAAGGATATTTTTCGGAACCATACAGGATTCTAGTCCCTGTTCTATGCTTCGGTGAAAATTTCTATACTGTTTAATGATCTACCATATCTCTCTGTCATGCAAATAAATTACTGTAAAATACAAAAACGTGTCTTTTAAGTTCTACTTTTTGTTTCAGTTATGCTAATAGGAATTCATCCATTTCGTCGCAGCACGACGATTAGATTATGCCGGCGAAAGGTTATCGGAGGCAAATAGAAAATTCTGCTTTCTTACGATATATTATTTTATATGGAAATTCGACATAAAATTTGATATGTATAAAGATTAACTCCTACGCTTATCGAAAAAAGTCAGTAATTCAGAATACATTATTCCTTAATTTAATATTAAGGCAAATGAAAGAACGTTTATTCAAACATTTTCCTCTGTATGCTGTAATTTTCAGGAAGAGTCAATCACTGAATGCGATCGTGATTCTTTAATTATTACTGCGGATGAGATTGAGAAAAATTATTACATTATAACAATTTTTGAACAAATATCTGACACCACAGAACGATTAACAGCTACTTAGAATCTCGACAACCTTATTTGGGTTAAAAGTCCTTCCATGAAGTGATCTCTTGCCGTCACCTAGATTTCCCATTTATTCGGTCCGTCGTGACTCTACAATCACTTTTTCTCTGTCTGTAATTCGATTTTGAAAGTGGAACATTTGAATGATAGACTTTTAATCACGGGTACTATATAAGTAAAATATGTGATTATTGATGTTATGCATAAATAGGAGAAAAAGGAAGGATATGTTTTTGGAACTGCTAACGAACAAAATCGTTTGATAATTAACTAGCATGACTTAGTTCTACCACTCAAATAAGCCGCATTGGCTAGCGTGTAATTATAGTTTTTCCGTTTTGAGCTCATTCATTATTGTGATTACGTTCAAAAACTAAGCGTTAATTTGATTTTAATGAGAATGTTTTTTATCAGTTTTTGTCCAGTGTGTTGAAGACTCAATTCTGAACGTAGCTAAATAAGAAAAAAAAATCCCTCTGATGTTTCTTTTATAACCTTTATAACCTTTTATAACCTTTTATAAAAAAATTCAGTTAAGAGATTGACTCTACAGAAAAAAAATGTATAAGGAAATAATTTGTATAACAATATTTTTTTATTAAATTTATAAAGGGCAATGTCTTAAGAGCACACAATACAATCACATGCGAAACACATCAGAGAATCACCAATCATCAGATTATGTGCGCTCACATTGATGCATTAATAGGGTAAAAGATAGGAAGAAGGAATAGCGAACGGCAATTTTCGTTACTTTAATGTACAGTATACCAAAGCCAGGATTCTCCTATTTTCTTGTTGCACTACGCCTAATTTATCACAATTAAAATAACAGCTTATTGTTATACAGTGGTAATGCTACGAAAATTTGATTTTCCATTTTACAACGGAATCGAAAAAATATTATTACTTCTATTCATATATTTGCCTGATCAGGGAGGAATGCCGGTGTAAAACCTTCAAAAATTCAAAATTTCTTTTCTTAGCCTAAAACATTTTACGCTTCTTTCAGTTTTTAAACACACACAGTGGCGAAATTTCCCGACGATTAAAAACATTTAATTGGTTGAGAGGATTTTGAACGAAAAATTAGCAAGCATACCATTATTGCCAAACAAACGCCTATTTAGTTGTTTGACTTATGCAATAGAACATGTTCAGGTAACTATTGCCAAGTTCTGGAATGTGGATTGCTATAGTTTGGCCAAAAACTTCCAATAGTATGAGCATGTCCTCTGTGTCCATATCCCCCGTTCTTATTTATAAAGGTACTTTACTGGCAACAATGAAATTAAATTGAGGTTAACTAACAAAAAAAAATTCTATAAGAACAAAATATACTTCGATCTCCTAATCCACTCTCATTCAAACACGTCAACTCATACGCAATAAGTGAGTAGAAAAAATTGTCAAAGTTAAAAGTATGAGCGTTACGGCACATTTACTAGCAAGTCGTCTATAAAGAAACAGTCGTTTGAAGTTACTTTAGTTTCTCTCTATTTTAAAAAAAAGTAACTAACGCTGTCACCGCCGCTATTTTTGAATTTTTTGCGACCGAGGGGTCTTTCTTCGTTAATATTAAGAAAACTACAGCATACAAAAATATGAAAATGCGTGGTATTATAGAGAAATGTTTGATAAACATGCTGATGCTGACAGTTTTCAAATCGAATAATTATTTTAAGAGATATATAATGTTAAAGTTGGTCAAAATCCTTCCATTAATAAAGTTTTACATGAGCCAAAACTATGCATAGAAATTTAATCATTTTTAGATAAGTTTATACATCAGAAGTTCGCGGTGTGCAGACTACATTTATTTTTTTAATTTGATTCATTTTTTGAGGATTTATTTACATTTTATATTCAAAATTTTAGCATTCCGAGAAATATTTTACATTTTTTAGAAAAGGATATTATATTAAATTGTTGCCAATTTTTAAAACAGCGCAAATAATAATATTTCCTTCAAATTAAAAAAATATTTACACATGACTATTATAAACAGAAAAATAACTTTCAAATTAGAATTAAATGATTACGTTTTAAAAGCAGGAAAATATAGAAAATTAGGTTATAAAAATTATATTTAAACGTCAATTTTAAAAGAGAAAGAAATTGTAAAATAATAAATTCCTTAATAGGCGTTTAGAGTCGTAAATGGAGGAAATTACGTCCTATTTAAAATGGTCGAACAATAATATTTCCAAACAGTTTAAAAATATATTTGCGCAGGACATTTATTTCATATTTTGAGATAACCTTTTAAACTATTATTGTGAATTCTAAGACAGCGTAAATAATATTTTCTTTCTAACAGCAAAAGTATTTTCATGTGAATATTAAAAGGAAATGAAAATTTTGGCGAAAATTACGTCAGATTTAAAACGATTCATTTAAAATGTCTTATTTAAAAGAACTTTCTGATGGCGTCGTTAAAAAATACTTGGAGACAAAGACTCTGTTTACTTAATTAATTTTATACTTACATTCTCTGTTTACTTAATTAATTTTATATTAGTTTATTTTCAAAATTTTCACTGATCTGGTTTAATCAAAGACGAAAACAGCCCGTTAATAGGGAGATCGCCACTGTTTTTTTATTATTATTATTATTATATTACAGCCTTCCGAAAATTTTTTAAAGCCGATCAAATTAGCCTGCTTTTATAGTTTGCCGTGTTTGAACGGGGATTGGCGAGCGTAGCTCGTAGGGGGCAGAGCCCCCTAGTTTATTTTAAAATTACTTGTTCTTAGTTTGTTTCTTTCAGACAGTAAGGCTGCCACGTTCTGTTTTCTCACTAATCTTTTCGCTATCTACAACTCACCGCTTCTGTAACTCTAAATAAGATGTCATATTTTTTATTTGAATAAAAATGCATTTATAATGGTATATCTAAATTGTTGATCAGATCAGTGAGGGGTTATAATAAATGTCAAAACAAGCAATTTTTTAAAGGAAAACAGGTTCTCATTCTGCTTATTCTTTAGCAGAATATCGTTGCTTTCTGTGAAATGTCATTAACGAAGGAAGTGCATTGTAAACTAATTTATTAACTCCGTATGCACTTTTAGCCATATTCCGAATTTTGAAGATTCTTGATTACCGTTGTTTGAACTTGGATGATGACAATTTCTAGCAATATGGATTTCATTTTTCACAGAACGTAAAACAAATGTACTAGATTAGCCGCCCTTGGCGACCAGTTTGGTCTCCCTTAAAACTTATGTTTGGGAAAGCATGCTTAAGCATGGTATGATGTTACTTTTATTCATAATTTAATTTACCTTGACTCCCTTAAGTATAATTAATATAATCCCTTTAGCTAATATTAGTTTTTGTTGCATTAAAATATCTCAATTTGTTGATTATCTGTAAGCAAGTAAACCTTATTGGTTTACAATGGAAGTCTGTGGGAATTTGGCGAAATATTAGATATATCACCAAGTTCTACTTTTGGCGACTAATTTTGGTCATCAAATGTGGCGGCATTTGGCGACAAAACAGGGTCTCCCCTATGGTAACCCCCCTTATAGGTATGGTGATGCATTAAATGCTGTTCAATAACCACAATCAGATGCGTTTCATTCGAGTGTTGCCATTAAACAATTAACAAATAATCGCGAATTTTGTGCCATGTACGATAGAGTAATATATATATAGATTGATTTTAACACAATCTATATTATAAAGGACAAACATATCTGTGCGTAACGCATACGTAATTTTGCGAATGGCAACACTTTGAAATTTGAAATGAAATTTTGGTTTTGCAATTTTCTCATACTGCAAATTTTTAAATTTCTAAACATCGCACATTTTAAATTTTTACACCGTCCTATGAGGAAAAAAATGCTCTTTTAAATGCAATTTGTTTGATAGCTGTATCTCAATTAAGTTTTGGGATATTAATTTTTTTGCAGTTTTTAATACCATTTTTCTTATTGTGGCAACAAAAGTACCTCATTTCTATTGAAAGTCATTGAAAGTAAACGGAAAATAGTTGAAAATAGGAGATACTGTATCATGTTGTTGCCATTTTCTCATAAAACCTGAAAAAATAGTTGAAAATAAAATATGGGCTATGTCAAGAATATTGTCTGTTATTCCGGGATAATGACGTCATATGCACACTTTTCTATAGACGAAGTTTAAGACTGCGTTGTAAAAGTAGATTGCTTTAGCGGATGCAAATGACGTCATTTTATAAAAAATCGTGTATTTTAATTCTTAAACCTGAATTATGTTTTCTAGAAGTGCGTCATTTTCACAGCCCAGCTGCTTTGAAATTCTTCACAGGTGAAAATGCTTCACTTTTAAAAATAATGTAATCGAAAGCACACACTGATAAACGCAATGTTTTACAAAAATGTAGAGTGTCTTTATAAAAGAGAGGTGTAATAGCGATTTATATTACAGAAATTGATGATTCTCGCCTGGATGGATTTGCTTCGCCGAGTTAGACAAGCAAACAAATAATTCGTGGTTTAAAATAATATCGTGTTCCTGAAGTTTTTGTCGAAAATTCTCTCGAATAATAAAATTTTAATGCTATTCTTTAGGACATTCTACTATAATTTTATCAAAATAACATAATTTGCTTAATTTAATTTTTCCTAATTTTAAAGTGTGTTTTTTAGTCATCTGCCCTGATCTTTCTGCTGAACCAATTGTACTAATATATGTATTTTTAAAGCTCTTTCTTTATAGATGTGGTCGCACTTTTTTTTTTTTTAAATATCCCCACTTTTATATTTTAATTTTAAAAGCATTTTATGAAATTTCTTCAAAATGATGAAAATTAGATAGCTTTCATTGCTGCAGACAAGAGAGAAATAATGAGGTATGTTAACCTTTATTCATGCTATTTTCTGATAAAAATTCAAAATTGTTGATAAAAATTGTTGTATAGGGTTTAGTGGCGCAAAATTCCAATAAGAGCAGAATATTATATAGGGGCATAATAACGGAAAATGACATACTGCTTTTGAAAACACGCATTTTTCCTCATAAATTTTCTATAGTGATTTTCCTTCTGCATGTGTACTGATACTAAGTGTCAGACACTAGTCGAAATGCTTATTTAACTGAAAATGAAGTCATATTTAAAAGACAACGATCATTTTCTTAGATAAAACAAAGCCTTTTAACACAAATGCGTCTAAAAAACATAAATTACGGAAATTTTTACTCTCCAAAATTGAGATTAGAATCTAAATAAAGTTATGTCTGTTCACATAAAAGATGTTGCTGGCAATCTTGACTTCAAGTTTTGAGTTAAAATGATTTTTAAATGATCAAACAAAATACAGTTTTTTTTTTTTTTAAATGATGAATATTGATATGAGAAGTGCGTATGCAAATTTGAGAAGGTGAAAATTGCTGTTTTCATTCCGGAAATCCAAGCATAAGAGCCTCAATGGATAACCACATCCTAATAACTGATCTTTATTATTTTTTACTGATTATGTATCTATATTATAAAGAACAAACGTATCTGTGCGTAACACTGACGTCATTTTGCGAATGGCAATAGTTCACGCTGAAATTTCGGTCTTGAAATTTTCGCTACTCCATTTTTTCAATCTTCTGACCATCATACATTTTCCATTTTTGTCGCATAGGGAAATAAATGTACTTTCAAATGCAATTTGCTTAAAAACTGTATTCATTGACTGATGTATTATATTTTCTAAAATAATTTTTAAGCATGATTTTTTTTAAGTTTATCTTATCACGTGCCAGTTTCAATACATAAAATACTAAACATTTTGCACATAAAGCAACAAACATTTTTCAGCATTTGTTTCTAACTATTTTTGCATAATGAAATTAATACTTCATTTATAAGCAAATAAAAGAATAATATTTAAAAAAGAAAAACACCAAACTAACATATTTGTGAAAGACAAATTAACGAAATTAATACTTCTTTTATAAACAAATAAAAGAATAATATTGAAAAAACACAAATCTAACATATTTGTAATCGTAGAATTGAAATTTTTAGATCACCAAATGGGATTTTTTTTCAAATGGAATTTGTTTGCAAAGTTCATCTCAGTTTACTGATTGGCTATGGTTTTAAAAACACTTTTAAAGCACGATTTTTTTTTAAATTTATCTATATCGCGCGGAGCTCGATTACGAAAGATTAATCCGTTTGCCCTTAAAACAAAATAAAGAGTTCATCATTTTCTTACGGCTAATTTCCATTAAAAAAAATTTCCCTATGAATAAATAAATAAAATAACATAAATAAAACACAAATTTACGAGACGTGTATAAGCTCTGAAATTATCAGAATATAAAAGGATGCCATAAGTAGTAAAATCTTGGCAAATAACTCTTAGCATGCGGGTTATAAGAAAATATCGCTTTTGATAAATTTCAAAAATGTATTTGGTTGTGTAATTCGTATTTTTCATATGAAAAATGCTTTTTTAATGTAAGTGGTCAATCTAAAAAAATTTATTGCATATATAAAAAAAATTATTAGTTTTCAACAAAAAAAAAAAATATTTTTTCACTTATATTCTTTAACTAGAAGCCCGGGTACTATCCCCTAGTTATTCTAATAGGTAAATAAACACGACATACTGCACGATAATTGGTAATATGAGTTGTAATTTTCCAAATGGGCGAAAAATGTCCAGCATTTACTGGAGTTCCATTACCTGTGATTCATTATGTTGATTTGATTTACATATCAGATCAGATGCTATGGTTAGCTAGGTGAATTAGGTCTTCCAGATTCGTCAGAGATAGCTCTTTTGGCAGAGCATTGGCAGCTTCAGCTAAGAGATCGCTGTTTCGAATCGTGGCCCGGACATTTTTTGCTCAGTTGGAAAATTACGACTGAATTAAATTATTTGTTGAAGATATTTTACTAATTTATCTTCATTATTGTTATAGTTATAAATGGAAATCCTAGTTCGGCTTGGTGTGGAAGCTTCCCGAAACACATTTTTTTTTTTTTTGCCACGCTCATAGGTAAATTAAGTCCGCAGTATTTTTATCGCATGCCGTATTTTTATCCCCCCCCCCCCCTCAACCATTCTGTAAATTGCGTCTTTGGAATTTTGGCCGTAAAATTTCTTTTAATAGAATATTTTTTCACCAAATACAGTTTCTTATTTCGTTGTAAAAGTGGCATGCAATTTAATCGATACCACATTTAGAAAAAATATTTCGGAGGAGGAGGTGTCAAAATTATATTTTAATATAGTGAATATAGTGTTAATTACAATACATTACATTCAGTATGCTATAACAAATTTAGCCTAATGTATTTAATGTAGTGAAATTTTTTTGAAAATGTAGCAATTCAATTTTTTTTGTTAAATAAGTATAGGCATGTAAAATTCCGGGTGGAGGAGGGGTTGAATGCTGCAGCATATACCTTCCCTCTGGCTACGGCGCTGATTTTAATTTTATTACTGTTGCAAACAGAGTAATATTGCTGTTAGTGATAAACTTCTACCTCTTTATCTGAATTTATCGACGCCTTACTTAAATACTGAATTTCTGTTTTAAAAAATTCCAAAATTACTGTTCAGAGAAATTAATGGAAGTTTGTCACTGCGGTAATCAGACTCTCAGGACAAAGCTACATTTTAAAATATGTAACTATTTTTATAGGATAGGCTGTTATAAACGAAATTTTGTTTGAACGTTTATCAAATTGCCATCGTTCGACCAATTTAAAATTTTGCATACTTACACATCTCAAAAGCCAATATTATAATCAATCATTAAAAATCAGAATAAAAAATTAATAACATTTATATTTTTAATTTCTCAAAAGAAAAAAAAATATATTGATTGTTTGAATTTAACCCACTGTTGACAAATGTGAATAACAGAAACGAAAATAAAATAGGGGAGAGAGTGCACAGTGAGACATCGTACAGAGTGACACAGCAGCCACTTTGACATATAGTTGTAACTTTTTCTCCAAGCTGGAACACACTCATAACGACCTTATCTTACGCAACACGTGAATGTAATTTCAGCACTTCAGTTACTCGTCCGACAAAATAGTAAATAATTCTTTATTTTATAGTGGTTAAAGTTACATAAACGTCTATTTTAGAGTTTATTTCTTTCAATATGACATATATTTACTTAACCAAACCTAGTAACTCTAATAATAGACTATTTCGACAAAACGACATTAAATTTTTAAAGCGATGAAATTGATTAACAGGTATAGCATCCATTTTGTTACAACGTAACGAAAGTACACAGTGAGACACATAGTTGAGGTACACAGTGAGACGTGTCTCATTGTGTACCTATTATGTGGTTCTGATGTAAAAAAAAAGTTATTTATTAATAAAAGAAGGTTTCTCTCTCTCTCTCTCGCTCTCTCTTTCTGTGTGTGTGTGTGGACGTGCGATGGCTAGAGAAATCTACTAAACGTAAGAGGCTGAAAATTTGCATGAAGGTAACACAAGGTCTGCCATTGTCCACTCGAGTCTCATATTTTTAAAATTTTTAAAATCTATAAATATTAATTAGAAATAATAAAATGCAGAAAATCATTGATAGAGTGTAAAAATGTATGATTTATGAAAATATATATGTTACGGCCAAAACCCGAAATTGGTCAATTCCCGAATTGGCCGGCCAATTCGCGAACTGGCCAACAACGTTTTAAACTGACTGGCCAATTCAGGAATTGGCCGGCCAAAACCCGAACTGGCCAGATGCAATCGACCAATTCCGGAACTGGCCAGTTGCGATCGGCCAGTTCGCGATCTGGCCATACGTTATCGGCCATTTGACGAATTTGGTATATAGAAACCAATTTTTACTTTTTATCCCCTTCTAACATAGTTGAAAGTGTTTATGAATTCAATTTGTCTGGTCGACGATCAAGTCGGCCTGCTCGTGCTCTAACTCGAGTAAAGACTCGGATTGACTTGTAATTATTATATTATTTAGGTTTATAAATACATTTCGGTATTGCAAGTGAAGTGTGTACTATTTTTGGTTAATTTACAGCGACATACAAAAGTATTTCATTACAATATCATCAATGGGTAAAGTTTTTCCAGTGCATTTTAATGTTATTACATTATCTCATTATAATAAAATTGGCATAATAAGATGGAAGACAAACTGTTATCTAAAGTGTATGAAATAAGTAGTAATTATAGTTTGTTTACAGAGATACTCAAAAGTATTTCATTACATTGCAGTGAATGGTTAAAGATCATTTGTAGTGCACTTAAATCATGTTGCACCATAATAACATTCACATCCCTAACTCATGTGATGAGCAATATGTTTTTTTATAGAGTATTGATTAAGCAGCCATTATAGTTCGTTTATAGGGACGCCCAAAAGAATTCTGATAAATAATTATGATATGTGTGAAAAAATCGTTTATAATGTATTTGAATGATGTTACACTACTTCAAACATAATGAAATTGTTATAAATTACTAATATGCTCTACAACATTTTTTCTATAGTTTATTGGCTAGGTTGAATTTGTCGTTTATTTACAGAGTCACTCAGATAATTTGTTTATTGGATTGGACAATGAATCCGATGTATCGATATTAGTCACAGAGCACGGAAATCTAAAGCAGAGCAGAATATAATGATCACAATAAACCCAATTTATCGAAATATATCAAAAAGGCTGGAAATTATCCAGCATATCATAATATAATCGTCACAGCGTGGAACGTTACGTTCTTTCCTATCACGTGTGCACGTTAATGTCACCTACCAGGCAGCCCGGAATCCACATTTCGTATATTGGCCAAGGCATCCCGGCCAGTTCGCGAATTGGTCGGCCAAAACCCGAAATACGCTGTTCATTTCTTGTATTTCGGGTTTTGGTCAGCAATCTCGGCCAGTTCCCGAATTGGCCTGCCAATTCGCGAACTGGCCAAGCTCCGGGTTTTGGCCGTAACATATACATTGTCTCACTGTGTACCACATGCGGTATACAGTGAGACAATTTTCGATACTCCGTTATGCTGCTTCTGTGCTTTCATAAATAACTTTTTAAAAACAATTTGTACATTAATGTGTAGCGTATGTGTGTAGTTTAAAGATGTAGCAAAACTTTTTTCAAAAGAATAAAAATTTTCGCCATTCGTTAAGCAATAATAATTTTCGTCTCACTGTGTACTACCCACCCCTATAACAAAAATATAAAAATTTATAATGCATGCAACTTTTAATTTCTATACGACTTTATCTTCTTTAATGAAATATTAGTTCATTTAACGATTAAACCTTTCAAGACGCACGATGTTGTAAGCAGCACAAGATTAGCATATTTTTTGTTGTATAATTTCATATTATTTTTTTCGACGGAGTTAAAGAGTGTCCTCAAATCCAAACTGGTTACTTTCTGACATATTCAGAATAGTAATTTTCTTCGTAAATGCAGGAAATTAGCAACTATTCTTCTTCAGTTACTAAGAAATGCAATAACGTTTTCTATTTTCCGATAAAGGACCTTTCAGAAAATACTGTCAAATTTAGCATTATAAGCCCATTTTCGTGGTTTTGAAATCTGCCTGGCAAAGGTCATCGTGAGTCATTTAATCGATTATCACTGAAGATTTATTACATTTATCAGAGGATAAAAAAGCAATATTTGATTCCAACAGTTATGCCTTCAAATTTCATGAATATGCATACAAATGATTTCGTGAAGTCGTCAGAAATATTCGCGTTGTTTTAGCGAAGAAAAATATTTTTTTAAAAACAGACTTACGTACCTAAGAATCGACTATAGTTTGTGCCTTTCCTGGTAAGTAGGATACGCTTGTTACTTATTAATTAAAAAAATGTTGCTTATAACTAAATGTTTTCTCAAATGTTTCTAATTTAAAAGTAATTATTTAATTTAAGGGTTATATTCTTCAATTTATCATTAATGAGAGCTAGTAATCAATCAGTATATGTATTTCTGTACAAGGTGGCCATAATTAAACTGGCGGTACTCAGCGTGTTCTGTAGTGAGATCTGATTGCGAGAATGAAGACTTATTTTGTAGGATGATTAAACAAGACGAAGGACGAAGATTTCATGAAAAAAATATTTCCAAAATCACCGCTTGGAGATATGTGGCACTGTGTAATAGAAAAGAGAGTTTAAAAAATGTAGAATCAGTGCTGAAATAAAATTACCTTTTATTTAGCACATTTAATTCAACTTCAATGTGGGCCATTTCTTTTGGACTTCATATTACATTCTCTGCACAGTAATCACAACAGAAAAAAGTAACATATCTTCAGGAATGTCCCGTACAGCCCATGATACATTATCTTTCAACGTAACTAGGCCCCCGAGATAGAGTCGGGCTTTAGGTAATTCCATAGCCAAAAATTGCATGTGATAAGATCAGGAAACTGAGGTGGCCATGCAGTTGGAATACAGCGACTTATGACTCTTGCTGAGAACTTCTACCGTAGCAGCTGCGGTACTCACAAAGTAACGTCTGGAGGGGCTCCATATTGCATGAAAATGATTTCCCCCAGGCATTGTCTTTGCTGAAGTGACAAAATAACGGAATGAAAGCTGTTTAACATTTGGGGATATTTCTCTCTGGTAAATGAACAGGTTACAGGACCTTTCGGAGTAATGTTCTCATAGAAGGATGTTCCTATGACATTTCTGCTGTGAAACCACAGTAAGAAATTATTTTTGGTGAATGTAAGGGAAATTCTTTGAATGCATTAGGTGGATTGGAATGCCGGATTCGACAGTTCTGGTATTTACACATCAATTCAGGTAACAGTTGTCCCCATCTGCCCATAAATTTTTCCTTGGCCAAACATCACCCACCTCCATTCTGGCAAGAAAAGTGAGCGCAAAAATTAATAGCTTATCATGGTCGGTGTGACGTAACTCTTGTACGCGCCTGATAGTACGGATAGAAGTGGATAATCTTCGTAAGATTTTTCATGCCGTACAATAATGCACATGCAGATTTCGAGATAACCACGAGCGCTGGAAAACAGCTGGATTCTGGACACTGGATTCAATGTTAATAATCGCTGTTGCAACTTCTTCTATGCATCCTGTGGTATGGGCTTGCATCCTCTGGGTGATTGAACTTTCAGAGAACCTGTTATCTCAAACTTGTCAACCATAGCTTTTAAGCCATTAACTGACAAAAGACCGTTATCTTTACGTATTTTTTGTGCATTCTAAAACACGTAGAGCTGCTGACCCATTGCACTGATTGCGGTAAAAGAATTTGACAAGTAACGCGCGTTCGGCTAAAGAAGGAGACATATCGTACGTAACTTTCGCTCAAATTGTTTCTAATAGTAATACATTGCTTTTTAAATCCCAGCAAGCTGATACTGAGCCAAACAATGTTTCGTGACATTTAAATAAAAAGAGTTCGTGTTATTCTTTCTTTGGGATTCAATGAGTGAAATTGCAGATCACGAAACTTTATCGATGTTTATGTAATTTTTCAAATTTTAAAATCTGTTGCCATATTGAGTTTCAATTAAATCGTTAAATTGCTAAATAAAAGGTGATTTTATTAAAATTTTGATTCTGCATTTAAAACTCTCTTTTGTGCTACATAGCTCTACATAACGACCTAGCGTAGACTTTTGGAAATATATTATTTTCGCGAAATCTTTCGTCCCCCATCTTGTTTAATCATCCTACAAAATTTGTCTCCATTATCGAAATCAGACCTCGCTCCAGAACGCGTTGAGTGCTGCTTAATTTAATTATTAACCACCGCCACCCTGTATATTAGGCAAGGGAAAGATTATGTAATATAGCAACCAAGCCGCGGAATAAAATCAAGCCTTGGGACTCGCTTTGGACATGAAATCAAGCCTTGGGACACGCTTTGGCCTGATAGATTTCTAGAATTAAATGGATACAGTATAAAGGTCTGCTGTAGAAACACCGAAATTATGTAAATGTTAGATATAATAGACGTTCAAGATATTTTGAACTGCCATAATGTATCCTAAAACCTTTAATGCAACCTCTTAAAATTTTACAAATTAATTAAAAATATATTAAGCTTGGGACAATCAAATTTGCTGTAAATTATATAATAAAAATACTAGGAGCATATGCTTTTGCATTATCTATAATGATATTCAAAATTAGGAAATTTTGTTTAAAATATTCCTAAAATATTTTGTAAGAAATTAAGTAAAATGGACCTACACAGATTTAAATTACCTGTTTGGTAATTAGGGACGTAATTTACATAGCTGGGTAAAAGGTTTGGGTGCAACTTACGTAGGTAGGGAAGGAAGATTGGACGCAATTTGTAGCTCTGGAAGCAACTTACGCACACCTTTGAGATATCTTATATTTTTGATAGAATAAATGAATTACAAGCATGATTTTCAATACAAACGTTGTTTGCCTTGACATGTATTATTATTCCTTGGAGTTCAGTTCATCAGTACAGATGCCATTGTACAGTCGTGGAAAAAAAAAAAAGTAAACACCCCTACTAACTCCTCAACAAATTATCGTAGAAAAAAGTTACTGGTACCGAATGATTGGAAATAAAGTCTACTTTTAAATGATATAGATAAAATTTTCTTAGGGGGCATCTACATATTAAAACGAACCATAACTTTATTTTTTTCAATAGCAGTACACAATTCTGACAGCATAAAGGAACTCTACACCCTTCAATTAGCCTAAAAACAAATTTTTATGCAATTCCTACCATATGTTTCTGAGAAATTAATTATTTTAAAATGAGCGTATTTTAAGGGCTGTATCCAAATTGAAGTTCGGAACTCGTTTGTTAACCGAGAGAGCCTCTGCTAGATTACCGGACAGCAGAAGAAATTTCAAAATATCTAGTCACTTCTATTATAGACGGCCCCTTAAATCATCATTTTGCCGTTTTTTAAGCATAATTTGAAAACTACTTAGATGAAAAATGTTAAATTTTGGATTTCCAAAAAGCAGGACTTAATAAATCTAAATCCACCAAAAAAATTATAGGTTGCAATTCATAATTTTTTCGAATATTAATTTCATAATTCATAATTCATATCATAAAATTATAAAAATTTCAAATTCAGCGTATTTATGTTTGGGTACATTAGTATTATTGCTACACAAAAAATTAGCACATTAGGAGCATAATTTCTGGAGATATAAATAAAAATATGAAAATGTAATTTAACATTAGACGCACTAAATTTTGAATGTTTATAATTCAAAAACTTATCAGTGAAATGACTTGAAATTTGGTGTCTAGGCATAGTTTGAACCGAAGATTTGAAATATCTCGTTAAAACTGGATATTGTCATTGAAAAAAAAATGAAGTTTGGATTATTTTTAAAATGTAGATGGCCCCCTAAGCAAATTTTATATACATCATTTAAAAGTAGACTTTATTTCCAATCGTTCGGTACCATTAACTTCCTTCTACGATAATTTGTTGAGGAGTTAGTAGGGGTGTTTACGTTTTTTTTTTTTTTTTTTTTTCCACGACTGTACGTGTATTAAATTTTTTCATTCTATCTTTATTGGATTTTTTAAACTACTTCATTTTTTAAGTCAACAAAATAGAACTTATTATTTATAGTGATATATAATGCTATTTGAATATATCTTAAGATCTTCTATTATTCATTTACCGCATGAAATTAAAAAATTACTGTATACCTCATACAAACTCTAATACGAAAGCGATTGAGCAATGTACAACGCAAATTCTCATTCTTAAATTGAATAATACAAGTTATTGTTACATTTATTTCAACAGTTCTGCTTTCTTATGATTGATGTTAGAGTATTGCCATCTTAGGATTTAAAGTACGTAATGTAGAATAAAAAATTTCTAAGTTGTTGTAAATCTTTTAGCAGCTTGTTCTGGAACAATCGATTCCTAGTAACATTCTCTTTTTCAGGAGAACCTGATTAGTCTTTTGCTAACCTCATTCTAATCTAACCTCATAATACGTATGTTGCCAAATCATTCGAAGCAAAACTGTTTTAGCTGATGATAATAACGCTGCATGTCAACTTTACTTTTATGTAATAAATGTCCCAAGGCTCAAATCATAGACCTCACAAAAAATGTTATTTATTTAAATGCTATTTAATTATTCCAACACTAAATAAATGAAAGCAATAAAGAATGTTTAAGATCTTGAAAGATAACTGGCGAACTGGAGACTATTTCCAATCAAACTTTCGGTTTAATTATTAGATTTTTTATTTTCCAGTTAGTTTAACTTTTAATTTAGTTTGCTGTATGAAATTGCTTTTCATATTAAAAACTACATCAGTTAATAAGAGTATATATATATATATATTAATAATGAAAAGAGTAATGTTTTCAATTCAAATATACTGGTACATCCATATAAAGACAAAAATGTTAATACATGCAGCATATTGCGAAAAACCACTTAAAACTTTCTATGTTTCGTTTAAAATAAAACAAGATTAAATAAATAAAAAATTAATAAATAGATAAATCTTTGCCATATTGAAACCTATCGGTCTATAATGGTTATATCTATAATGACGGCATCTATGGCAGTATCTTCCGATACAGCTTAACTTTTAGGGTATTTTCGGTATTTTGTTTACACAATATACAGTTAATACAGTTTAGAATGAGTTATAGATACTTTACTTTCTTTATCTTGCTCCAAAAGCATTATTGGTTGCACAAAACAAAAATATTTTTAAAAGAATGATTTCTTTAGCCTTTGCATCTTTTCAGCTTTCTTGACGTTGAAATATTGGGGGGGGGGGGGGTCAGTTCTGAAATATTTCTATATTTTATTGTAGCAGCATTATATTTGTACATTTTCTAATTCTACTAAATACTTAAAAAATATTTTAAATAAAGATTTGAGTGGAGTTATAAATATTACACAAAATCCCTATAAAATCAAATTTAATAGTTAATTTTAATTGGTAGAATACTTCTTAAATTTATTAAATGATTGTGTAAATTTTCTAATGTAGTTTCTAAAATTCACAAAAACGCTTTAGAAGGTGAAATTTTCAAGAATTCATATTTTTTCACATAAAGGGTTAAGGGCTTATACGTTCGTGGCGGCGAAAATTGGCATATTTTGGAATTTTTCTTTTAGGAAGGGGGTAAAATTAATTGAAAAACTAATAATTCCGTAATTAATTAAAATACATATGAATATGCACGAATATATGTATAAAAATTACTTTCAAGTGCATACATATAATGTAAAATTATTTAAAATGCATTAAAAATATCTAAGAAAAAACATTAGAAGAACCCAGAACGTATTCAGCATTACATGGCCGTCGTCAGTGGGATTTATTTAAAATACATTAAAAATATCTTAATACATTAGAAAATTCCAGAACGTTTTCAGCCATTACAAGGCGGTCATCAGTGGGATAGAAATAGTTTATATGTATTTTAATTATTTAACTCAAAGGGAATTTTGCATTAGAATTTTAACTTTCATTTAATAATTTTATGTTGTCTTTATTGCTTCAAGTATTTAAAAATATTTTTTGTTGTTTAATTTGGTTACATATTACGTCGAAACCTGCAGCCGCGTTGACCTGCTCCAAAATATCCGGCCTTGAAGGGCAGCATCCTAACTTCCTGTATGAAAAGAAAATATTAAAATCTTAGCTTCTTCTTGTAAAATAAGGTTGTAGCTAAGGGCAATCTGTTCAAATCTTTGAAGTTTTGAAAAATAAGAAAATTACGCTATTTTGAAAAAAAAAAAATCTTTTTTCGTTTAAAGTTTTGACCTTTTAAACTTGTCAGAAAAATATAAAAAATTAAATTTTTCAAAAAATGGCTCAATGGCCATTAGATAATTTAATTATGCATAGATCAGTGTAAATTTTATCCAAAAATTTTAAAAATTGTTCAAGTTATGACGTTGTCCATGTTGAAGAATCTAGCTTCCAGAAAATTGCGTTTAAAGTTGTAGGATTCAATAGATTTGGATGGTGTGCGCGCTCAAATTTTTGCTCATATTTATATATTGCTTAATAATTGAGATATATTGCTTAATAATTGAGATATTACTTTAAATATTTTTGCCCGGAATTATACTCACTATAAGGAATTGATTTCTGCCAAAAACAAAAAATCGATTTTTTTAAAAGTTGAGAATGTATGTAACTCTTTAAATAGCGTACATAAAAAATAGTTTTAGGCATTGAATTTATTGTACTTTAATCCAACTGTGTGAATATTTTTATATAAAATAGTGATATTTTAATCGATCTAAACTTCTCCACAGTTCACTGTGCATGGAGAGCACAGTGGTTGGTGTGGGTGATTGCACTCTCAACAATAATCTCCAACAAAAAATCAACGCGGATTCTTAAAATATAATAAATTAATTGGACGCCAACCCTAAAATTTATCAAAATTTTACAAATTGATGGATGTTTGATGTTTGAAATCAGTTTTTGGCACGAATGTTTCATTTTCAAAACTATTTAATAATCTTAATTATAACAAAAAGTATTTTTTTAAAGGTTTCTCCTTTAATAGTAAAGTATTTTTTTTAATGTCGATAATTTGAATGAGTTAAACATGAGAGACGATATCGATTTGAAGGGAAAAAAATGTTTCAAGAAAAACGCGTTTAAAGTTTTTGATCGACTTTTTTGTCAGTCGTGACACCGTCTATTAAATGCACTGTCAAGACTTAAATATTGTTTATTAGAACTAGTTTTGAAGAGTTATTCTACACACTTTAAGGGATCAAAAAATAAAATAATAAATATTTTGAATGTTTTATGAGAGAACTTGCTCTTAATATAAAATAATAATAACGCTTTGAGCTTATTCCTCCATATTTTAAAATTAAGTTTTGGATCTGGTGGATGATCTTATGTTTCTGGGGGGATTATCTAAATACTTCATTACATGTCAGTCTCACCAGTATATTACCAGTTATCTATTTGTCACATCATTTAAAAGGACTTTCTAACGAAGTATTTTACTCAATGCAATCTAACTAATATTGCCAGAAATTAAATTACCATCTATAAAACAAATGAGTTTCTTAATTAATCTACAAATAAAATTGAGATTTTTGAAATTAAAAAAACCCCTACTATTTAAAACTATATTCAGTTGGGCTTTGCAAAGTTCTTTAAAAGCTCGCTTTCACTAGGCTTTTATTAACAGAAATATTTCATAATGCGCGAGATTTAATAATGAGATTTTTTATGGAATTTTCCTTAGAAATAAAGGCAAATATTCTTAGTTGGGTTGGATAAAATCTGAAGCATAAGAAGACGCTTTAGCAACAAAAATCATATAACTTAACATTTGCTAGGAGTCACCAACCACGTGTCCGCGAGCGCTCCCACCTCCACAAGCTCCTTTTCATACGACCCTGAAGATTTTATAAATTTATAATTATGTATACATATCGATAATACTCATGCATTGTAAATAATGCTTTTGATCGAAATAAATAGATGGTTCTCAAAAAATGTATTTTCTCTTAAAATAAAATCTAAAGTGAAGAAAATATTGAAAGCCTAGCTTAACCGGAAAAAAACCCCATCATCTTTGCGCATTATTTTCATTGTTTGTATGTTTGATAGTTTTGAAGATGCTTTGTTATCCTTTGCAGTTTTTTTATAATAGATATCTGTATCTATTCAGCATGTACACTATATTGCCATTAATGACCGGCAACTTTCAATTTTAGACATTTTGTCGAATATTTAAAAATATACTTGGTAGATTCTTCTGGGATTTCAGGATTAAAAAGAACAGGTATGACGTCATATTTCACAATGTCTGTTTATTTATATTCAGTAGCGATAGATCATTTCATGCATTTTATTTTACAGGGTGATCCCAAGTATTGTTTTTTTCTTTGATTTTTTGCTGGCCCCCTAATTGCCCCCCTAATCAAATCGACATTGCTAAATAAGAGGTCATACCTGTTCTTTTCATTCCTGAAATTCCAGAAGAATCTGTCAAGTATATTTCAAAATATTCGGCAAAATGTCTAAAATTGAAAGTTGCCGGTCATTAATGGCAATATAGTGTATATACGAGAGATTCTGTATTATTATACAATGCACACATGCATAAATCACAGCGTGTGTAGATGTGTGTCAGTTGAGGAAGGCGTGCGCCCAAGAATATGGTCATAAAATTCACATGCAACATTGAGAGAAAAAAAGGTGCATGTCTCCTAACGTACACCAAGGAAAAAAAGTCCGAAATATAATTTAAGTTATAGTTAAATATTTGAATTATGTTATAACTTACTGAAGTTTACATTTAAAATTATTTTTCAGAGCGCTTACGTGAGTCATTTCATTTCATTTATTTTAATCTGAATTAAACACTTCTTGTTCTATGTCTTACTTAGAGTATTGTTATGTATATTCTTATGATCAGTGTCGAATACCGTGCAACAGGTGGCTAAGTTTCACTCACGAATTCTACTCGCTTTTTGCGCCATCTACCCGTTTTGTATTATGTGCAAAATTGTTTACATTTCTGTAAATTTATAATAAATGATTTTCCATCATTTGACGGCCAGGTTTTCCATCTAGAAGCCTAATCTTTTCAATTCTATCTGTTTTTTAATTTAATTCTTTCTTTTACGTCAGTCAAAATTTGGATTAATTTGCGTTGTTCTGGATAAAAACTGGATTTAAAATGCAAGAGCTTTAAAAACATAGAATATTTTGCGGATATAATACAATAGTTTATACCTTATGTTTCAATGATTACATAATGTTTATAAAGGTAGAAATAAAAATATTTTTTAGTTAAATCTTTTCTAAATCGTTTTAAAGCAAAATACTAATTTCTAACACGTGCTGTTTGAATATTTAAACTCAAGATTGAATATATATTAATTTTCAACAATAAAAAATGCTCATTATTTCGATCGGCTACTCTAAATAATCTTGCAGTGAAAGAGTTATGTAATCTACATTAATATTATAAAGAAGTAACATCTGTTTGTTTGTGTGTTTGTAGGGGTAATCTCTGAAACTATAGAATCGATTTCAAAAGTATTGGTTGCAAATTGAAGGTGACAGTCTCTGTTCCAATATAGGCTATATTTTATACCGGTACCAATCCCCGCAGTGGGGTGCAGAAGTAAAAAATGTTTTAAAAATCCGAGTTTTATGATTTTAAAGGACCTAAAAACTTGGAATTTGGCACGTTAGTTACTTATAAGATAAAAATGCTCTCCAAGTACAGTTTCTAAAAAAATCGAAATTTAAAGGGTGTGAAAATGCGCGAAAAGTGTTCTAAAAACGTTCTAAATTACGATTTCTACGAAATTGGTAAAGATAGAATCTTGAAATTTGACATTGTAGATAAATATAAGTTGTAAATGCTCTCTATGAAAAGTTTCTATAAGATTCAAAAATATTAAAATGATCAAAAAGCATCCTAAAATCATTCTAAATTACGATTTCTGTGGAACCTCAAGAAATATCAAACCGATTTCAAAAGTAATATTGGCAAATTGACAATGACAATCCCTGCTCCAACATAGAGTATATTTTATGCTGTTGCTACTACCACCAGTGGGTTGGTAGACCTTTAGATTAGAAGCATGGAATATGACTTAATGGTTACTTTTAAGATGTGGATGCTTGCTACAAATGGTTTCTAAAAAATTCAAAGCTTAAAATAAAAACTAAAATGTTCGTAAAAGTTTCATACATTCTAAATTATCATTTATTTAGAATAAGTTTTAGTTTTTCTCAATAATTTGAGTCTCATTTTCGCCCAATGCAGTGTTATAGTAAAGTTTAGTCAAACTGTAGATTATTTAGTAATTTTTTAACTATACGTAGCTGTATAATTTCTTCTAATAAAAATAGGCGCACAAAAACCACTTGGCATATTTCAACTATTACGCGAACAAAGTTAGTATACAATAAAAGCAATGAAAACTATTGGAGCTGAATTCAATTTATGCTTAAGCTATTCAAGTAAATTCTGTTATATACAACACAAGATTTATACAGGGTGTCCCAAAAAGGAGTACTTATTTTTAAAAATGAATAATTAACAAACGAATAGAGTTATTAAAAAAATTCTTGCAGGAAACGAATGTGTGAAGTCTGGAATTTTGTTTAGAACACTTTATTATTATAGTTCAAAATCTGACCGAAAGATGGCGCTACAGCACATTTGGGTGGCTATATGGCCAATGAATACATTATTTCGAAGAATTTACGCAACTACGGTTTCCCCTGAAGGACAACTACTGTTTCCCTTGAAATGGTTACTACTGAACTTTCACTGATCACGTCTATTTCTGTCTGGTGTTCATGCATGCTCTGTTAGTTCATATAACCACCAAAATGTGCTGCAGCGCCATCTGTCGGTAAGATTTTGAACTATTATAATAAAGCGTTCTAAACAAAATTCCAGAGTTCACACATCCGCTTCCTGCAAGAATTTTTTTAATAACTCTATTCGTTTGTTAATTATTCATTTTTAAAAATAGGTACTCCTTTTTTGGGACACTCTGTATATATATATTTAATCTGTTATCACCTGAAATATTCACAGAAGAGTGATACAGAACTCAATTTCTATTCTTTATTTGATAAAGAAAAGAACTGTAAGTATAATAATTTTTATAGGTTGGTAAATTCGTGAGCTCATTCAGATAAAATTATCATGCCCTTGTACACATTTCAGTTGTAAGCAAAATGATAAAGATACGATTTTTTTAAAAACAAATTCTACAAATCTAACTACTCACAACTTTATAAATGTCAGTATTTTAAATGGAATTTCATTTTTAAACCGTCATTTATTTAATATTTTCAAGCTTATGCTATGATCGCGACATCAGCTTTAAATAATGAATAGTTTAAAATAATTTCTCAGATTCCAATAAAACACTTAAAATGCTGTTTCATATTTGCGTGTACTTATTTTCCAGCTTTTCAGAAAAAAGTTAATAAGGGATTTTTTAAGTTCTTCGGTCACAGTATGTCTTGAAGGAAAATTAATCTTGTGCAACAGAAGATCAGATTAGATTTCACGTTTGTAATTAAAGAACTTAATATCACTGAACCTTGAGCACGAAATGTCAGTATGATTATAACTATTCCAATATGGTTATAACTATTCATGATGCTTATAGCACGGCCATGATGCTAATAGCTGGAGTTTTATTTCATACTCATAATTTATCTCTTCATATATAAAATGATATTTTCTGTTCTTTACTAATAATATATGAAATGTTACCATGGGAACCGACAATGACATGGTCTAAAACCCGTTTTTTTGCCAACCCTGCTTACAAATAAAAATGTAAATGGTATTTCATAATACTCGAACTTCCTCTATATATCCAAATGAAATTTTGGACACACATGCTCTCATCGAGAATTTTTCTATATACTAAATTCGACTCATGAACAGGGTTGTCAAGAAAACGAGTTTTTTTTTTTTTGTAAAAAACCAAAAAAATCGATTCATTTGGTTTAAACCGGGTTTTTTTAAATATCATTTCCTATTGCATACAGATGCATATCAGTTGATAAGAAAACCATTGTTGGATATTATATAAGTAATATAACTTCATTTGAAAATATAAAAAAAATAATAGCTACACTCAATTATGTAGAAAATTGAAATAATTTCTAATTTAAACATTATTAGTAACAGCCATGCCTTATGTTCAAAGCAAACTGCTCTGCACAGTGAAACATTGATACCTTGAAAATCGTATGAAGAATCTTTTGATTAATAATATAATAATCAATAAGTATTTGATGCAGTTTCATGAATATAATATATTATTCTGTGGTTGTATTTTTTTTTTTTTTTTAATATCCAAATACTTCTGGTTATTTTGTTTTCTGAGTGATAAATCCAAATGTCCAAGTCAGCCTTTTTGGTCATTAGATTCAGCAAATAACAGAAAAGATTAATTGGTATTATTGAAATGTTATATCTAGCAATTAATTTTTGCAAACTGTGTTATTCAACTTCATGTCTTAAGTTAGTCTATTAAATTCTTTAAGGATAATCTTCCCCAATCCAAAAAAATTTATTTTACAATTTGAACAAAATCTTAAATACCATTGTATTTTGTTGTTAACTGATGTAAACAATCTGCATTTTTTAAATGAAAATATTTTATGCTAAATATTGCATACTATTTATCTATTTTATCTTTTCTAATTTTACATGTTTTAAGATAAACCTTTAGGGTGCCACACATGTTCATCACTACATGCGAATTTTCATTCTACATGCATAGAAACATGACGTAGTGTTCATTATGTCTCATGTTGACTGCTAAGATGAAGTGTTAAAAGTAGAAATTACTTCTACCAATAATTTAAAACATTTAAATTACGAAAAAGCGAAAATATTATATTAGATTTTTTCTAAAAATACCAAATGGTTTTTTTGACAAAAAAAATAACAAAAAAACAATTGGTTTAAACCGTGGTTTAAACTATGGTTAAAACCACTTTGTTTAAACAGTGCCAACCCTGCTCATCAATGAAAAAGATGTTGCCCAAATTCAGTTGCTCCCAAGAATGTTGTCCTTAGTATCTCAAAAGGTTTTTCTCTACTAAACGACTACATCAGAGATGAAATGGACTCAGCCCGAGAAATGGCCCAAAACTCGGGCTCAATTTTTATACCAATGTTCGGGCTTGGTCTCAAAGTAAAAAATTCATTTATGAACAAATTGAAAAAATGTGAAACTTTTCAGATAGTATTAGGAAACAATAATGCAGTCTAAAAGTTTCTTAAAGTTTTTTACAATCAAGCTTAAATAAAATAAAAATCAGTTTGATAGGGGATTGAATTGTTATTTGTTAGATATAATGAGATATATTCCATTTGATTATGAAGCTTGGAACGGACATTATTAGTAACATAAAGAAGCCGTGGGTTATCCCTTGTCCATCCTCTCTTTCTGCCAAAACCCCTTTTCAGGATTACTGGAAAACACATGCGTTTCTGATTTAGTTTTATAATGATAGTTTAAAAGAATAAGAGCTGTGACTTTTCTAAATTTCTGTCAGTATTTGGATATAAATAAAAAATTCACTATTTTAAGCAGATTTACAGAGAGATGTAAATCACGATACATTGTTGTAGGAGAGTATTTAGGATTAACAGCTATTTCTGTGTAAGACGATATTTTTAAATGAGAAAATTAATCTAAAAACAATTTTAAATGTTATTAATAATTTTACGCTATGTACTTTCTGTATTGGAATCGGTCTGCGATAAAAGAGCTCAAACTAATCTCTAGTTTCTACACAGTTTATTTCAAAATTATTGTTACACACTGTAACGGTTTGGTCTAGTGGTTGATATAGATAAGTCTAATATTGCCTTTAAATTAACAACATCATAGAACACATTTATAAATCCTCTTACGATGAAAAACACAATACAAATCTTATATTATAATACAAGCAAATCTTGAGTGCGTGTGTGTGTGTCTGTCTGTGTATTTAAATTTTATCTTAAAAACGGCTCAAACGTTTTTCCTAAATTGCGCACCATTCCATTTTCGGGCACAAGAAGACCATTGTGGAAGGTCATACGTTCGAGAAAATTCTATGAGTCATTTTGGATCACTATGGATAAGGGTCTAATTTTATCTAAAAAATGGCGGTAACGATTTCGGCTAAATTTCATATTCTTCCGTTTTCGCAAACAAGAAGCCATTGCGCTATGTCACATGTTCGAGAAAAATAGATTAGTGTGTCATTTTGGGTCACTACGGGCCAACGTCAAGCTAAATTTATCTAAAAAATGGCTCTAACTACTATATTTTGTATTTTACCGTATTCGGGCACGAGAAAACCATTGGACTAGGCTACATATCCGAGAAAACTCGAATAGTGGGTCATTTTGGGGTCACTACGACTCAGGGTAATTTTATCTAAAAGCGGCTCTAACGATTTTGACTAAATTTTATATCCCACCGTTTTGGGATGGGTGAAGACCATTGGGCTAAGTCCATGCCGGAGAAATTCGTTTAATGGGTCATTTTGGGGTCCCTATGGGTCCATGCATTTCAATGGGAATGAATGTTGAAACAGTTATTAAGTTGTTGAACATCTGGCAGTAAATGAAGACGAAAGTTAAGGAACATTTCTTGAAATTTGGTGATAAGTGGCAAAATATTGATGACATTTGGCCGGAAAATCGACTTTTAAGTTTACCAATGCCAAAACAGGTACTTGGTACCAAATGAAAAAATGTCGCGAAATTTGGCGAAAAAAATACGATTTCAGAATGCGAAGGAATTGTCTAGAAATTCTCAATAGGAGCTAAGATACACGATTCAACCAATCAGAGTACAACTAAAAATGTAGTTTGGAATGATATCCTTTCGTTGTAAGTAAGTAAGTAATGTAAAATTTAGAAATATGTACATAGTTTTCATATTGATTGTTTCTGTGAATAATACTGTTATAAAATAAAAGGCTTTATAGCAACAATACAGCGAGAATAATATATTGAGTTGAACACAAAGGTAATTTTAACTGAACATAGTTCGGTTATCCCGGCTGGTATTAATTAATCAACAAAACTTTATTAAGGAATTAAACTGCCAAATAGCCATATTCATTTTTTTACATCATTTAAATCTTCGATCGCCGTTCACCTCTCTCCACATCCACACCGAGTGTTCCGATTACTTCCCGAGTCTCTTTTTTCCATATGACTTATAGAGTTCTGACAGCTGACTTTGAGACATTCCATGTCAATTCAACCAGACCTTGTAAACCGACCGACAGGGATTTGGATGAAACTTGGTGTATATACTAATTCTATCATGATATGAATACATGAGAAATTTTTCCTTCCTAGACCTCATAGTTTGTGAGATATGGGGGTCCAATATTTGGATTTTTCTCAAATCGAACATTTCTGAGTCTGTATTTTTAGACTGCTGTTCCATTTTCAAAAAATTGTTTCTCTGGATCTAAAATGCGAATCATTCTAAAAATATCACCGTAAGTACATAAAAAGATGCAGATTTTAATAAAAAAAGTATTTAAAAAATTAATTTTAAATATTTCGGGCCAAAAAATTAAACCAAAGTTGAAAGCTATGGTTATTTTTCCAAATTTTTGTGACTTAACGAAAAAGGCTCTACACAAAAAGGCAAATGAAATTTCCAGTTTCTTTTTGTTTTAAATAAAAGTTTACACTTTGGGCTTTCTATTTATGAAATAAAAATGATGTCTTTCTCATGGCTTATGGAAAAATTTTGACCTATTTTGGGATGCTGTACCTATCAAGAGATAAAAATCTTTAACTTTGCTTATGGTACCTAAATAATTGCTGCACATTTTAAATTTAAATTTATTAATCATTTTGATTTATTTTCTAAAATGAACCCTTAAAATTAGACTGATTTATTTATTTTTATAACAGTAGAAAATTTGTATAGTATTGGTACATATAACACATTATCTGAAATTGTGTTGTTCTCAATCTTATCGCATATGTTTGTCACATAAATGTACATCTATCATTGATTCAGTGGTATAGTATTTCTATAAGCACTTTCACAATGGTAGTATGTAAAGAATATGTACAATATTTAATGGAGGGGGTGTGGATATTGAAATCATAGATTTGTTTCTCATTTTACTCAGAAAAAAACAAAGGAAAAACTTTACTTTGTAAATTAAAAAAAAGAAGCACTTATATTAAATAAATTCAACAAGTCATAGGAACCACAGTAATTATTTAGGTACCACAGTTTAAATTAGACATATTATAGTTTTTTTTTCCTTGAATGGTGCAATTTCTCAAAACAGGGCAAAATTTTTACATAAGCTAGGAGAAAGACTTCATTTTTATTAAAATTGAAATAATCATTAATTAAATCTAATACATTAAATAAAATTGCCTATAAATATTTTAAAAATTTAGATTGTTGTAATATTTTATGCAACAAATAAAGAATTTGTTAAATTATATGCAAATTCTTAAAGGTAAAAAATCAGAATAAACATTATATTTAAAAGAGTGAAATTCAAAACTATAATTGAGCTAAATATAAATATAGAAATAAATGATGTACTTTGCAGTATCACTTAGACTTATTTTCAACATTCTTTCTTTGTGCAATTTAAAATTTATATTTATTATGAATAAGCAACATTGAGAACCTTCTAATATATATTTCAATTTTCCTATCTTACTGCAACTCCAAACTTAATAACATAACAAAACATCGGTATATTAGGAAGATCTTCGTGATTTAGTATCTAAAATGTCTTTGGATTTCAAAATCGGTGGCTATCCCCCCTCCTCCCCCCCCAGATTTTTTTTAAATATATTAAGGGGAAATTCTCTTCATTTTGGCAAAGGTTTATGAAAATTTGCAATTTTTATATTGCCAGAGCACCCATCACTAAAGTCGAAGACTTTCTTTACATCAGGAAATATGCATTTTACAATTGATATCACTTCCTTCTGCGTTAAACATACAAGAAGGACATCATGTTGCATATCATAAGATAAAATGTGTATATTGCTTGCTGATAATCTAATACTGAGATATTGAGTGTACATAACAGTTGGATCAAGAGTGCAGCTTCTTTGTTCCAGTGGTAACTTTAAACCTCATCTTGAGTAGGAAAAGTAAAATTTTTGCTGAAATCCAACAAAACGATAGCTTTTTGGGGCCAAAGTTTGGTTTAGTTTCTTTTAAGAAATTAAATTTAGCTTTCGTTATAAAAGAGTGGAATAAAATTTTCCGAATATTTTACTTAGCTTGTCACAAATTCATTTAAAGGAACAGTGCTGCTAATACTGGATTGAATACCTAGAGTTATAATCCTCAAGTTTTTTGGAAATTCCTGTTCAAAAAGAGAAGATATGTAGTATATATACATATGTAGATATATGTATATCTACATGTATATAAGTACATGCAGATATACATAATATCAATCGCTTTTGTGCATAGTACATTCTTAGAAATGCTAACTACATTTTTTTCCAGCCATGGTTCTTCAATATTCATTACAATTATAAAACTTTTCAATTAGTTCAATTGTTTCTGGAGATGTGGCTGTGGCTTTACCTTTTCTTATTTCAAGCATAGACAAGATTCTTATTTCTCTCAGAAGTTGTCATGACAGTCATGCAGCATAATTAGTTACTTCAAATTCATCTATTATTTTCTTTTGCAGCACAAGGAAAATATATCACCCTTTTGTTATGAGAAACAGCAGACTAATAATAATTTGATTAAGAGATTCGAAAACACATGCCTTTACTAAAAAAATTTATCCTGTCTTTGTCAGAATTTGTTTATACAAGGCAGGTGTAGAAATATGTTTCATCCTGTAGAAATGAACTAGGCTTTGTTAAATATAAGGTATTTAAACTATAAAAAACATATTTAAAATGATTAAAATTATCGAAGATAATAAGATAGAAAGTTTAAAAAAAAATGTTAAATACAAATAAAGCATTTTCATTCAAACACACACACACACACAGAAAAAAAATATTGAAAATGTGATTGGTAAAAAGTCATTAATGCATTTTCCTATTCTATACCAATAAAAGATTTTTTGTTTACAGTTACATTGTAAAAACAAAATTAAGGGATTGTTTAAATTAAAAAAAAAATATTTATAATAAAAGAAAATATATGAATGAATAAATAAAGGAAAAATAAGTATTATGCACAAAATTTAATGGAGGGAGGATAAACTGCAGTCATAGACTTTTTCCCCCTTTTACTCAGAAGGAAAAAAAACAAAGCAAAGACTTTACTTTGCAAAATAAAGGAAGAAAGAAACATTGAATAATATATTCAGAAGTCATAGGAACCACAGTAGTTATTTAGGTACCACAGCTAAAATTAGGCATATTTTTTTTTTCTTGATTGGTGCAGTTTCCCAAAACAGGGTAAAATTTGCATAAATCATGAGAAAGATATAATTTTTATTTCATAATTAGAAAGCCCAAAGTGTAAACTGTTATTTAAAACAAAAAGAAATTGGAAATTTACAACAATCTAAATTTTAAAAATACTTATAAGCAATTTTATTTAATGTATTAGATTTTATTAATGATTATTTCAATTTTAATAAAAATTAAGTCTTTCTCCTAGCTTATGTAAAAATTTTGCCCTGTTTTAGGAAATTGTACCATTCAAGAAAAAGAAAATCTCTAATATGGCTAATTTAAACTGTGGTACCTAAATAATTACTGTGGTTCTTATGACTTGTTGAATTTATTTAATATAAGTGCTTCTTTTATTTTATTTATAAAGTAAAGTTTTTGCTTTGTTTTTTCTGCGTAAAATAAGAAAAAAATCTATGATTTCAATATCCACACCCCCCTCCATTAAATATTGCACATATTCTTTACATACTACCATTGTGAAAGTATTTATAGAAATATTATACCACTGAATCCAATGATAGATGTACATTTATGTGGCAAACATATGCGATAAGATTGAGAACAACAGAATTTCAGATAATGTGTTATATGCACCAATACTATACAAATTTTCTACTGTTATAAAAATAAATAAATTAGTCTGATTTTTAAGGTTTCATTTTAGAAAATAAATCAAATTGATTATTAAATTTAAATTTAAAATGTGTAGCAATTATTTAGGTACCGTAAGCAAAGGTAAAGATTTTTATCTCTTGATAGGTACAACATCCCAAAATAAGTCAAAATTTTTGCATAAGTCATGTGAAAGACATCATTTTTATTTCATAAATAGAAAGCCCAAAGTGTTTTAGCCCTCTTATTTAAAACAAAAAGAAACTGGAAATTTCATTTGCCTTTTTGTGTAGAGCCTTTTTCGTAAAGTCACAAAAATTTGGAAAAATAACCATAACTTTCAAATTTGGTTTAATTTTTTGACCCTAAATATTTAAAATTAATTTTTTAAATATTTTTTTATTAAAATCTGCATCTTTTTATGTACATACGGTGATATTTCTAAGATGATTCGCATTTTAGATCCAGAGAAACAATTTTTTGAAAATGGAACAGCAGTCTAAAAATACAGACTCAGAAATGTGCGATTTGAGAAAAATCCAAAAATTGGACCCCCCCATATCTCACAAACTATGAGGTCTAGGAAGGAAAAATTTCTGATGTATTCATATCATGATAGAATTAGTATATACACCAAGTTTCATCCAAATCCCTGTCGGTCGGGTTACAAACCATAAAAAAATTGGTTGAATTGACATGGTTTGACCCTTTGTCAGTTGACGCAATTTGTTGCAAGACATAGCAGCGAAGTCCTTTGAATGCTTTCTAAGGGGTGTTCAAATGAAAAGGTACAAAACGTCGCAACAACCAAACTGGTTGAAATTGGAATATGCCGCTTTGGCATAACGTAGTGAGACATCGAGGGACGCGATTGGAGTGCCCGAAGTGGTTGTGCGCATGCGCGGGCGTCTGCGCATAAAGAAGGAGAGCAGCAGACAGTTGTGCGTTCCGTCCAATTGACGCGGCAGCGCATGTGAGGACATCATGGCTTTCCCATTGCAAAATTCGACGATGGAGGAGCAGCGAGGTATCTGATCAAAATCTGGTATAGCGAAAATTCTGATAACACCTCGCTGCTCCTCAATCGTCGAATTTTGCAGTGGGAAAGCCATGATGTCCTCACATGCACTGCCGCGTCAATTTGACGGAACACACAACTGCCTGCCTCTCTCCTCTTTCATGCGCGGGCGCTCGCGCATGCGCACAACCCCGCCGGGCACTCCAATCGCATTCTTCGATGTCTCACTACGTTATCCCAAAGCGGCATATTCAAATTTCAACCGGTTTGGTTGTTACGACGTTTCGTACCTTTTCATTTGAACATCCCTAGTATATAGTTGTGCATGTTGTGATACATTTAGATACACCCACACCGAGTGCTCCGATTACTTCCCGAGTCTCTTTTTTCCGTACGACTTCTAGAGTTCTGACAGCTGACTTTGTCAGTTTGACGCAATTTGTTACAAGACATAGCAGCGAAGTCTTTTGAATGTTTTCTAAATAGTTGTGCATGTTGTGATACATTTAAATACTTTGCAAGTTTCATGAATCTTAAGACAACCTTAGCGGGGTTCCCGGTCATGGAACCTGCAGCATGGAATTGTTTCCATAATCTGTAAACCATCATTCAACCCAGTGCTGACCATCAAGTGGCGTTTACTTGAATTGGGCACCGTAAAATCTGCCGCTGGCTTATCATCTCAAAATCGTCATTTAAATGATTAGCGGTAATAATTTATTTTGAATGTAACCTGTCAGTTTCTCTTTTTTTTCGCATGACATACAATTCTATAAATGAAATTCATAGTTTTTGAAAATGGTTCAGCCTTTTTTTTAAACGTTCTTTTCTAACTGTTCAACAAGCGCAAGATGTTTTTATTAAATAAGTATTAAATTGATAACAGGTTATTGAGGTGTGTAACAACATTTCCCGTATAGAAGATAGATGATGGAAGATGTCGTTCCATGGAAAATAAATAATTTTCTTGGTTATCCTACCAAAATCGGGTCGCATTACAAGCATTGGTGATATGAGCAATGATGACTGAATTTGGTAACCCAATGAATGTAGTCAACTAAGCTACCATTAAAAATTGGGTACAAAAACAATGTTACTCCACACAACATTGGTTAAATTACGACTGTTAGTGTATAACCAGATTACAGAAGATTTGGCAAGGCTTGGATCCTTAATTGTATACCCTGCATATGTATCACTAAACTAAATATTTTTTTTCTTTAAATATAAAAGCAAGGAATCTTAATGTTCCTTTTTACATCTGGAGGTGAGCAAACTTGCCGCCACATAAGCTAGCATAAGAAACGTTATTTACATGACTACACCAAAGGATTTAGATGCATTGCCATTTGTGAATAACAATTGCCGGAAAATCGTTTTCATTTATGTTATACGTTTCCCAGCTGAATTAAATTTTAATTTACTGTGAGGTATCTATAAATACCTATGCATCATAATACAGAACTGCGAAAAATAATTCGAATGCATTATATTTTATAAGCGGTGATTGCCCAAAGTGAATTTCTTGACTGTATTATTTGTTTTCTGAGCTCTTTATTTAGATATCTCTTTTCATCGTACGATAAAATAAAGCTTCGTAACAAAATCCTTCAAGCGTTTGAAGACGCTTCGTGATATATACTTGACGCATGATTTTTCTTTGTTGTTTTCAGTTGCCTTTAACAAAGTTAAAAAGTTACTGTTTCTTGACAAAGTAAGATTTTTCTTTTGTTCATAGTGCATGTTTATAATAAAGATCTGGCAAGCGAATCTGATATCAGTATTTATAACAGAGGAAACATAGTGAATTCGAAGTAACAAATTACTGTATTGACTTTGGTATACAAAAATTGTAAAATACTGAAATTTTGTAAAAAAATATTATCAGAATACTTCCTGCTTTCTTGCGCTTATTAAAAATACATAACAAAAAGAGGATAACTTTTCCAAGAAAGAGAAAAAAATGAAATCCTTATCAATAATGGTAAAGAATTAAAAATATGTTCAAGAACATTTCCGGAATTTAGATATGTAATTATGTCAATGATTTTGCATCAATCTTCATATGATAGTCTGTTGGAAAATAATTACATAAATTTTTATAAAAAAAAATTGATTGAATTCTCAGAATTTTTCCAAATTATAATCAAAGAAGGCAAAAAATCCGACTAGTAATTAATGACGATAATGACTCTTCAAGAAACGTATAGTATTAATTATTTAACAATATATTTGTCTAGCGCTAGTTATTTAGCATTATTTTAGAATTTTAAATTGTTAAAGTAAGGATTTCATTATGATTGTTTAATCCTTCATGAGAAATTTCACAGTAGAAAGAACACAAACCTCTAATTTGCATTTTATTTGCATTTGCACCTAATTCTTAATGCGTTAGTGTTTTCCTAATGAAGTACAATTAGCGGAAGCTCATTAACTTATTTTCTATTAAAATAGATTTAATTATTTACGTTAAATAAATATTTTTATTATTTACATCCGGCTTTATATATTTCTTAATGATTTGATGAAATTACAACGATAGATCGTATTGACCTTACACATGCATAATTAATTTGTGACCGATCGCATTTTCAAACTGTATAATTTTTGATTGAATAAGTATTAAAGATATTTATTTACAATATCTGTTTATTCAACCAAGAGAATTTACATTTGCAATTATTTTAAAAATATCTTTAAGTTGACAAGGATATTCAAAACGATTAAAGTCAACACATTACGCAAACGAAGAAAATCTCATTAAAACCAGCATTTGATTTAAAAATTTTTATTTGATGAATCAATCGTATTCGTTTCAAACTTCAGATATGATTCATATCTGACGAAACTGTAAAGTAAACTATCTTTCCAAGGCTTCAAAATTTTGCCCGTGTTTTAATAAAACTGTATCTAAAATACACAATGCTAATGTTATTCGACTATTTTCATGTTTATTGAAAATGTAAATAGTTTTACTTGTAAGGGAAAAAAAAAAAAAAAAAAGATACTTATACATATTCCGGGTTTTTGTCAAGTCAAACAAAAATAATTTGAATCAGATAAAAATGTAAATAAAATGTCAACAAATAACTCAAAAGTAGAAAATATCACTAAAACTGCAGTACTGGATTTTAAATTTTCTTTTTAATCAATCGTATTCCTTTCAAACTTCAGATATGATTCATGTTTGACGAAACTGTAAAGTAAACTATATTTCCAAGGCTTCAAAATTTTGCCAGTCTTTTAATAAATGTGTACCTACAATACAGAATGCGAATTTTATTCGACCATTTTCATTTTTATTGAAAATTTGAATAGTTTACTTGTAAAAAAAATATATACACATATTCCGGGGTTTTGTAAAGTCAGATAAAAACAATTATAATCAGAAAAAAAACACTAATAAAATGTCAACAAATTACTTAAAAGTAGAAAATCTCATTAAAACTTGCATTGGATTTAAAATTTTCTCTTTGATGAAACAATTGTATTCGTTTCAAACTCCATATATGATTAATGACTGACGAAACTGTAAACATTATTTCCAAGGTTTTAAAATTTTGCCTGCGTTTTAATAAATCTGTACCTAAAATACAGAATACGAATTTTATTCGACCATTTTCATGTTTATTGAAAATGTGAATATGTTTCACTTGTAAAAAATATATGCACATACTCCGGATTTTTGTCAAGTCAAATAAAAATAATTTGAATCAGAAAAAAGTGTTAATAAAATGTCAATAAATTATTCAAAAGTAGAATATCTCATTAAAACCGTAGCATTGAATTTAAAATTTTCTTTTTGATGAATCAATCGTATTCGTTTCTCAAACTTCAGATATGATTCATGTCTGAGGAAACTGTAAACTGTATTTCCAAGGTTTTAAAAATTTGCCTGTGCTCTTATAAGTCTGTACCTAAAGTACAGAATGCGAATTTTATTCGACCATTTTCATGTTTACTGAAAATGTGAATAGTTTTACTTGTAAAAAATATATACACGTATTCCGGATTTTTGTAAAGTCGGTTAAAAAAAAAAAAAAAAAAAAAAAAAAAAAAAAAAAAATCGGAATTAAAAAAAAAAAAAAAAAAAAAATAATAGTCTGTCAACAAATTACTCAAAAGTAGAAAATCTCATGAAAACATTTGTTTGATTAAAAATTTTCTTTTCGATAAAACAATGGTATTCGTTTCAAACTTAATATATGATTAATGTCTGGCGAAATTGTAAACAATATTTCCAAGGCTTCAAAATTTTGCCTGTGTTTTAATAAATCTGTACCTAAAATACAGAATGCGAATTTCATTCGACCATTTTCAAGTTTATTGAAAATGTGAATAGTTTTACTTGTAAAAAAAAAAAGAAAAATATATATTTATATAAAAGTGGGGAAGGATTGTACTTTGTGCCAATATATTAAGAAAAAGAAACAACGTATAAGGGCACAAATAAAATGTGTTTAAAAGCATACAGCTGTTTCAAAACCTCTAAGGTTTCCTCATCAGTGCTTAGAATAACAGTTAAATTAAAACTAAAACATTGTGTAAAAAAGAGGGGGGGGGGGGGAGGTGGACAGAGAGTCAGAAAAGCGTACCTTTCAGCTCTACGGTCAACGGTGAAATGCGACATACGGCTGACAAACAGCTACGGAGTTGATCTCACGCGCATATTCAGGCAGACCAATCAAAAACACCCAATTGCTCTGGAAGGGTCCAAACTTAGAAGGAGAAAAGGGGGGGGGGGGGAGTAGAGAGAATTATAGAAAATTAAACCATATCTTTGAAAAATTGGGCGTACTGGATAAATCGTTAACCGTTTGAATTTTTCCATATGTGATAAGCTTCCCAGAAGTCCAGATCATAGATTAAAGTACATTTCTGTATTATGGAGGCTTCGGAAAATTTAAAATTATGGTTGTTGGACCAGCAGTGGTTGGCAATAGCGGAACGTTTAATATCACAATTTTTAACGCAAGTCTTATGCTCCCCCAAACGGATCTTAAAGGCACGCTTCGTTTGACCAATGTACATTTTGTTGCATTCGCAAGTAAATACCCCCATGTAAATACCCCAATTTGAAAAACTATCAATTGGATGTTTCAGATTTGTGTATTGAATTTTATTAAAAGGAGTATAAACTACTTTAAAGTCAAATTTTGACAAGATTTTAGAAATTTGATGGCTTATTTTCGGAAAATATGGGAGTATAATTAAATTTTCATTACCGACAGTATTAGCCCTGGGTTTTGTACGTTTACTTAGTTTATTATGAATGGAATCGACGATTTCAGCTGTAAAACCTCGATCAATGGCAATGGATTTAATGTAGTCTAATTCTGTTTTTAGTAAACTGTCGGAAGAACAAATATTTAAAGCCCTGTAAACATAACTGTTAAAGGCAGCCAACTTTTGATTAGGTGGATGGGATGAAAGGCGATGTGGGGGTAAGGATACTGCGAATGGTTTACGGTAAACAGTAGTGTGAAACAAATTAATTTCGCGGAAAACCATAACATCAAGAAAGGGCAAACGACTGTTATTTTCGAGTTCGAAAGTGAACTGAATATGTTCATCTATAGAATTCATAATATCGAGAATATTAGTAAGATTAAGATCATCAGAGTTCAATAATGCAAAGCAGTCATCGACATAGCGGATGTAAAATGGAAAGGATAGTATCTTGAAAAGGTTTGATTCGTAATAGTGCATGTAAATATCACTGAGGATGGGGCTGAGGGGGGAGCCCATGAACAGCTGTATGTTTTTAAACACATTTTATTTGTGCCCTTATACGTTGTTTCTTTTTCTTAAAATATATATACATATTCTGGGTTTTCGCCAAGTCGGATAAAAAAAAATATAATCGTTTTTTTTTTTTTTTTTTTTTTTTTTTTTTTTAAACAGAATGTGAACAAATTACTCAAAAGTAGAAAATCTCATTAAAATCAGTATTTGATTTAAAATCTTTCTTTTCGATGAAACAGTCGTATTCGTTTCAAACTCCATATATGACTAATGCCTGGCGAAATTATAAACAATATTTCCAAGGCTTCAAAATTTTGCCCGCATTTTAATAAATCTGTGCCTAAAATACAGAATGCTAATTTTATTCGATCATTTTCATGTTTATTGAAAATGTGAATAGTTTTACTTGTAAAAAATATATACACATATTCCGGGTTTTTGTCAAGTCAGATAAAAATAAATTGAATCAGAATTTTTTTAAAATGAAATGCCAGCAAATTACTCTAAAGTAGAAAATCTCATTGAAACCAGCATTTGATTAAAAATTTTCTTTTCGATGAATCAAACGTATTCGTTTTATACTTCAGATATGATTCACGTCTGACGAAACTGTAAAGTATATTTCTAAGAAAAAAAAACCTACCTTATATTCTGTTGAGCTGATTCAGATATCAGACCAGGTGCTGGGATCGTTAAAGGTTAGCTGGGTGAATTAGTCTTCCAGATTCGTCCGGGATGGCTCAGTTGGTACAGCATTGGAAGCTTCACCTGCAACGTCCCTGGTGACTGGAGTTTTTTCACACATTCAGAAATTTACAACTGATATATTTCCAAGGTTTTAAAATTTTGCCTGTGCTTTAGTAAATCTGTTTATTCAACCATTTTCATGTGTTTGAAAATGTGGAAAGTTTACTTATAAAAAATCATATACATATATTTCGGGTTTTTGTCAAGTCAGATAAAAATAATTTGAATCAGAAAAAAATGGCAACAAATTATTCACAAGTAGAAAACCTCATTAAAACTCACATCTGATTTAAAATATTCTTTTTGATGAATGAATCGTATTCGTTTCAAATTTCACATATGATTAATTTCTGATGAAACTGTAAACTATATTTCCAAGGATTTAAAATTTTGCCTGAGCTTTAATATGTCTGTACCTAAAATTCAGAATGCGAATTTTATTCGACCATTTTCATGTTTATTGAAAATGTGAATAGTTTTACTTGTAAAAAAATATATACAAATATTCCGAGTTTTTTTCAAGTCAAATTAAAATAATTTGAATCGGAAAAATTTTTTAATAAAATGTTACTTGTACTTAAAAGGTTATCAATTAACTTCTTTTATTAAATAAATTTTTTGGTTTTGTTTGATTTGAACAAATCCGGAAAGCTGGCAGCTGTGATATATACATATATATAGATAGATAGATATAGCAAATATTCAGTAATCAAATAATGAAATTATCAGCTTTTTTTTTTTCTTTTCAATTTATAAAGACAATCTGAATTAAATATATATATGTGTATAATATACTATATATATATATTATCTTCTATATTATATGCATATACAGTGAATTCTCGATAAGTCGAAGTCTGATAAGTCGAATATTCGTTTAAGGCGAAGTTTACATGAAGTCCCGACTCCTTTATTACAAATTAATGTTAAACATTCTCGTTTTGTCGAAGTCTACATCTTTTAAGTCGATTTTTTTTTCAGAAAGAGAAATAACAGTAATTGGACTAATTTCTTAATTTTTCAGCCACAGCTCAAGAATACTGACACTTTCTGCCAGATAAAACTTTCCTGCACTATTTCGCAGACTTTGAAGGACTCTATTTTTACTTCCCACCTTGGACAGTGAGAAGAGTCTGCGAGTTTGCAAATTCTAATTTGCCAAATTTCTCACGCTTTTATGGAATGATTTTTTTAAAACTTTCGATTCCATTATTGAGCTTTCATTCGGGTTCTTTGTTTTAATGTTGAGTCTTGTCATGTTAGTGTTTATTGCTTTCACATCGTGATACGTTTTTAGTTGGGTCTTTTAAAATGTCAAGCAGAAATTAGAAATTCTTACTTTAGGGCAAAAAGTAAATTTGATAAAAGATATTGAAATCAATCCTAATTAAATGAAAAAGATCTAGCCCTGAAATATGGTATCCCTTCCAACACACTGTCTACCATACTGAAAGATAAAGAATGCAATTTTCAAAAGACGTAAGTCAAGTGTCTACCCAAAGTGCAAAAGGATGAATACGTGTGCCTTCCCAGATAACGAAACAGACCTCGTAAAATAGTTTACATCTTACAGTACACAGAAGAGTGAAATTCCTTTAAGTGGTGAGATGTTACATGAGAATGCTTTGGATTTCACAAAATTATTGAATGTGGAAGGATTCCCTCCAAGCACGGGGTGACTAGAAAAATTTAAAGCTAGGCACAACGTTGTGTTTCGGACATTAGACACTAAAGTAAAAGATGTGTCTGATACGCTGTGTGATGAATGGAAGACAGTTTCATTACCCAAACTTCTTGCAGGCTATAGTGCGGACGACGTTTGCAATATGTGTGAAATGGGAGATTTTTACAAATGTTTTCCTAAAAAGTCAATGATGTTTAAGGGGTAATCATGTTCCGGTGGAAAGTTAAGTAAAGAACGTTTAAATGTGCTTGTCGGAGCAAATGCTTCTTGAACAGAAAAATTACCTTTACTGGTCACCGCTAAATAGAAAAATCATCGCTTTTCAAACATAAAATGTCACTTCTGGTAGAGTACAGATCCAATAACAAGGATTGGATGACACTGATATTGTTCGAGGAGTACTTCAGAAATTTGGATGTAGTGTTTCATGCAAAAAAGTGTTAAATGTTGTTTCTCCCTTCTAACACAACTTCTAAACTACAGCCAGCAGACCAGGGGATAATTAAATGTTTAAAACATTCCTACAGAAAAAGGTGGAAGGCAACCGAGGATGATGAAAATGGAATAAATCAAGAGTGTGATGTGTTAGAAGCAATTAGACAGATTTCAAGCCCCTGGAACAACGATGTGAAACAAATCACTATCAAAAATTGCTTCGGTATATGTGGCCACTCATGTGTTGTGAATGGAAATCTACAAATCATAAGAATCTACAAATCAAGTTATTTCTGAAGATGACGATAATGAGTTTTTGAATATTGACGAAAATGTCGCAGTTTGCGGAGTAATTAGTGTTTCAGATATAGTTGAAGCAATGAAAAAGATGGAAAACGATCCTGAGCCTGATGATGAGGAGGAAGTAAATTGCGTTTCACCTCCAAACAATCAAGAAGCACATGCGGCAATGACGACACTACAGTAATATTTCGAAAGTAGAGACGGGTGGACGATTCTCTTTTCCCTTTTTTACACACATTCTGACTCGTGAAAGACAAAAAAGTTTCTTCAAACAGTCATCATTAACAAGTTTTTTCAGAAAACTTGAGTTTGTAAGTACTTTATATGTAGCATTAAATTATATAGCTCTTTAGCTCTCATTTTGCCAGACTCCGTTATTACAGTATAATTGCAATTCCTATGTATATGATTGAATTGTTTTTCATATATTTTCTGTATGTATTTAAAGATTTTTGATAAGTCGAACTTACGATAACTCGAATATTTTTACCGGTCCCTTCGAATTCGACTTATCGAGAATTCGCTGTATATATACATGGAGCGCACTTTGATTGACTGTCCTTAGTAAGCGAACTGCCTGCGCTCTAATCAGATGTCACCGTAGCAAACGTAACGAAGTACGTCACAGAAAGTAGGAGAGCATTTCGCGCTAGAGTTGTGTGTGATGGTGACAGGGTCGGATGGATGTTGAGCTGAACGAAATTTTATATTCGACAAAACTGTATGTGGCGTACATATAAAATATTATGATCCTACTTTCAGACGACATTATTTCCCCGTACAGTCGTGGGAAAAAAAGTAAACAACCCCTACTAAATCCTCAACAAATTATCGTAGAAGAAAGTTACTGGTACCGAACGACTGGAAAACTTTTAAATGATCTATATAAAATTTGCTTAGGGGCCATCTACATATTAAAACGAACCATAACTTTGTTTTTTTCAATAGCAGTACAGAATTCTGAAAGCATAAATGAACTCTACACCCTTCAATTAGCCTAAAAACAAATTTTTATGCAATTCGTACGATAAGTTTCCGCGAAATTAATAATTTTAAAAGGAGCGTATTTTATGGAATGTATCCAAATTGAACTTCTGTACTCGATTGTTAACCGAGAGAGCTCCTTTCTTGATCAAGGCACCTTAAGCAGTCAATTCAGCGTGTTAGATTACAGGATAGCAGAGGAAATTTCAAAATATCTAGTCACTTCTACCATAGACAGCCCTTAAACCATCATTTTGCCGTTTTTTAAGCATAATTTGAAAACTACTTGGAAGAAAAATGTGAAACTTTGGATTTCCATAAAGCAGGACTTAATAAATCTAAATACATAAAAAAAAATTGTAGGTGGCAATTCATAATATTTTGGAATATTAATTTCATCATTCATATCATAAAATTATAAAACTGCAAATTCAACGTATTTATGTTTGGGTATTTTAGTATTATTGCTACACAAAAAATTAGCATATTAGGAGTATAATTTCAGGAGATATTAATAAAAAATTTTAAATGTAATTTAACATTAGAAGCACTAAATTTTGAATGTTTATAATTCAAAAACTTATCATTCAAATTACTTGAAATTTGGTGTCTAGGCATAGTTTGAACTGATGATTTGAAATATCTCGTTAAAATTGGGTATTGCTATTGAAAAAAAAGAAGTTTAGATTCGTTTTAATATGTAGATGGCCCCCTAAGCAAATTTTATATACATCATTAAAAGTGGACTTTATTTCCAATCGTTCGGTACCAGTAACTTTCGTCTACGATAATTTGTTGAGGAGTTCGTAGGGTTGTTTACTTTTTTTCCTCACGACTGTACATAGTTCTTACTGTAAATATTAAAATTTATATGAGGACATCAGAAGCCAAGGGGTATAAGTGACAAAATTTCGATTTGGAGAAAATTGAGTTCAAAGATAATTGACATTAAAGTTGAACATCAATAATAATTGACTTAATTGAAATAGGAAACTGCTGCTTGTTTCACAGTGGTCTTTGAACTCTTATTTCAATAAATGTGAAAAAAGTAGAGTTCAATTTTCTTTAAATTTATAATTAAACAATATTGATCATTATTCGTCAAAAGTGGTTGATCTCTAAAACACAACACATAATTAGAAAATCACTTATATTTCTTTACCTGAAAAGAAAAAGCTTATTTCCAGGTCGTCTGTGCACTTTGTTCAATTTTGTCTGTTATACCCCTTGGCTTCTGGGGTCCTCATATATCTTCATTTCAATACAACATTTTAATAAGTCAGAAGATGTCGGTCTTTTTATTTATTCTGAATCAAGTCTTTTTCTCTATATCTATGTGTGTGTGTGTTTGTGTAACAGAGAATAATAAAATTTTGAATCCTTTTTGGAATAATAAGAAAAAATTAACTAAGTTCAACAGTAACTATCAACATTTAAAATTTATTGAACTGTTCGGATTACGTCATGGAAGCTTGTCCAGTTTGTGAAAAACTCTATAATTTTTCACATAATTTTCCGCAGTGAAATTATACTTGAAATTATTGAATATTTAAAACGTGATTTATCACATTGCTAACTAAGCGTAGAACCAACAGAGTGAAAAATGTCGAAGCCGAGAATCGAACCCCGAACCCTTGGAATAGCGCTCCAAGTGCTCTACCATTTAAGCTAAGATGACGATACCCAGCTTAGCATCACTCATTCATATGTTGGTAAGGCTGCAACTGAAGCACAAGATGGTACAGTCTTCATGAGCACACAACATTTGTGTCTAATGTTTAGCCGCAGGGTTGTGTGCTTATGAAGACTGTGCCATCTTGTGCTGCAGTTGCAGTCTTACCAACGTATATAAGTGAGAGATGCTAAGCTGGGTATCGTCCTCGCAGCTTAAATGATATAGCACTTGGAGCGCTATTACAAATGTTCCGTGTTCGACTCCCGGCTTGGACATTTTTCACTCTGTTGGTTCTACGCTGAGTTAGCAATGTGATAAATCACGTTTTAAATATTTTGTGAAAAACTGTTTGATAATTTCGTATTATCGTATACAATGCATGCATGGATACAATTTTTCGCGTTAAAGCTATACACTTATAGCACTATAGATCAACGGTTCTTCTACTGAAATGAAATTAGTTGTTTCTTATTCGGTTTTTGGGCAGATTTCGAATCTCGTTTTAGATTTTTTCCAGCAGGTCTTGTTCTTGAAATATTTCCGTATTTCAATTTATGCAACTTTAAGCTTTTTTTTTATGTACAGTAAATATCATACTGGTTTTTAGGTGCGTTCGTAATATATAAATATGTAGCACCTATAGTCGTCGTTCAGTCCGTCTGTCTGTCCGTCCGCCCGCATATAACAGAGCAAAAACTACCCAACCGAATGGTCTGAAATTTTAAATATATAATTGTTGCAAAATTTTGTCGAGTCATTCCAAATTTTATGAAAATCGGATGTATAGTTTACAGGGACAGTCCAAAGTTTTCCGTTACATTACGGCCAATGGGAAAAAAATTGTTTCAAGTGCATTTTAATGATGTTACTACCTTCCGAACATAATGAAATGGATATGCACTTAGGAAGTGCACTAAAATATACATTCAGTATACTATGCAATGCAAAAAATATTTTTAAAACTATTTATAGTAAGAACGAACCTCATTTGCCATGTTTGACGTGCAATTTCCAACTTGTTTGCTTTATGTTATGACTACTGAACGATTTGCTTCAAATAAATGTCGTAATCTCCATATTCTTACGATTTATCTGCCAGTTATTAAGCCTAACTTACATATTAGGTAGCTTTCATTACAAAAAGCTACCTATTGCAGCCGTTCGGAGGAAAGCGATTTCAAAAAATTTTGGTATATTTTCATCGATCATGACCCCCAGACCCTGAAACCACCCTTCGTTCAAAATTGACATATATATATATATATATATATATATATATATATATATACCGGGTGTTCCAAAAAGGACTGACTGATTTTAAAATTCAATAACTTGCAAACGGTGACAGATATTTAAAAAATTCTTGCAGGAGGGTTATGCATAAGGCCAAAAGTTTTTTACAGTGATTTTCAATTTTAGTTCGAATTACAAACAATAGATGGCGCTGCGATCAATAGACGCTGAATTCAGGCTTGATTTTTGGTACTTCGTGGCCCGGATAATACATTTCCATCTCCTTTTTCAGCATGGAACAAGAGAAAGGACTAGAAATCGAGCCTGTATTTAGCGACTATTGCTTACAGCGCCATCTATTGTTTGTAATTCGAACTAAAATCGAAAATCACTGTAATAAAACTTTTGACCTTATGCATAACCCTCCTGCAAGAATTTTTTAAATATCTGTCACCGTTTGCAAGTTATTGAATTTTAAAATCAGTCAGTCTTTTTTGGGACACCCGGTATATATATATATATACTAGCAAACCCCGCGGCTTTGCTCGCGTAATATCTTAAATATGCCAAGTGATATTTATATGTCTTAATTTTTATTAAAAGGTACTAATTAAATTTTTATTTTATTAAAAGGTAATATTTTATTTTATTAAAAGGTTTTTTTTATTAAAAGGTACTTATTACTTTTAGGAATAATTCAAAAATTACTATTTAAAACACAGTTTGACTAAACATCATTGTTACACTGCATTAGACAGAAATGAGACTTAAATTAATAAAACGAAATAAAACTAAATAAATGATAATTTAGAAAATATTTTGAAACTTTTATTCTCAATTAATAAGCTCATTTCAGTATTCATTTGAAGTTTTGAATTTTTTAGAAACCATCTTCTTACATCTTGAAATAAACCATCATGTCAAATTCCAACTCCTACCACAGCTCTCAACATAAAGGGCTATGTTGAAACAGGAACTGTCACCATTAATCTGCCAACATTAATTTTGCAATCGGTTTGTTATTTCCTAATATTCCACAGAAACGTAATTTAAAAAGCTTTTAAAGCCCTTTTTAGAACGTTTGTTGTTCCTGTGAACCCCAGGTGGTAGAATCACCGGCATAAAATATAGCCTGTGTAGGATCAGAGACTGTTACCATTGATTCGCAACTGTTACATTTATAATCGGTTTATATTCCCTGAAATTGCATAGAATCGTAATTTAGAACTTTTTTAGAATGCTTTTCGCACCCCCCCTTCGCTTCACCCCTTTTTAATTCGAATTTATTTTCGACGTTCCTTCGAGGGCATTTATATTTTATAAGTAACTACCATGTCATATTTAAAGTTTCTAGCCTTTTCAGTATCACAGAAATCGCAATTTAGAAAGTTTTTAGCTCCTGCAACCCTCTGGTGGTAGTGGAACAGACATAAAATATAGCTTAAATGTTTGAGCAGGCTCTATCACCAAAATTTGTCATCATTATTTTTTTAATCGGTTTGGTAATTTATAAGTTTGTTTAAAAATTGTAATTTATAACGCTTTTCACTCACTTCATTTTCTTAAATTTGGAATTTTCTTTCGACTGTTCTTAGAAAGCAGTTGCATCTTGTAAGTAAATACCATGCCATACTTCAAAGTGTGTACCCCTCAGTTGTGCAAATTAGAACATGTTTTGTTTTTGCAACCCCCAGATGTTAGTGACAGCAACATAAAATATAACCTATGTTATAGCAGGGACTATCACCATTGATTTTCAACCATTACTTTTGAAATAGCTTTGGTATTTCCTTAGATTGAGTAGAAATCGCAATTTAGAACGTTTTTAGGACGCTTTTCGCGCATTTTCACCCCTTTTTAAAATTCCATTTTTTTCGAAACTGTTCTTAAAGATCATTTATATGTAATAAATATGTACCTTGCCTAATTTTAAGTTGCTAGCCCCTACCGATCACAAAAATCGAAATTTAGAACGCTTTTTTGCTCCTGCAACGTCTTGGTGATAGTGATACCGACATAAAATAGCGTCTCTGTTAGAGCAGTGGCTGTCAGCATCAATTTCCTACCTTTACGTTTGAAATCAGATTAATTCTTCCTGAGATATTGCCGACAAATCGGCATTTAGAACGTTTTTAGAACGCTTCTCACGCATTTTGCTCCTGCATCTCCTCTGGGGTAGTGCAAACAGATATAAAATATAGCCTATCTTGGAGCAAGATCTGTCACCATCATTTTAACACCATTATATTTGAAATCGTTCAGTACTTCCTGAGATTGCATAGAAATCGCAATTTAGAAAGTTTTTTACAACGCTTTTTGCGCATTTTGACCCCCTTTTAAATTTCGATTTTTTTAGGAAATGTCCTTAGATATCATTGATATCTTATAACTAACTACCATTCCATATTTCACGATTCTAGGCCCTTCCGTAACGCAAAAACCGCAATTTAGAACGTTTTTCTCCTGCACCCCCTTTGGGGCAGTCAGGGCCGTGCGAAGAGAAAACTGTGCCCGGGGCAGCGTGTCAATTTGGCGCCCCTCCCCTCCCCTCCTTCAAATTTGATAAAGAGCAGAAACAGAAATAAATTATATTGAAAAAATATTTTGTGTTTATTTTAGAACTTTAAAAGATTTAATTTTAATTCAGAAATTCCAAACAAACAAATAACAGAAAAGAAAATTGCACTTATTTGTAAATGAGATCATGATGCTTTGCGACAGATTTTTCTTAACCTTTCTCACATATTTTTCTTGCCATTTTTAGTTCTTGTTAGTCTTTAAGCTTCAGAAAATGGGTAAAAATAGCTAACAACCACATTGGAAACAAGCGGTCCCTTCAACCAATAAGTACTAAAAAAGCAAAACAAACAAAAAACCTGCAGAACATAATGTAAATGATAAAAATGAATTATAATTTAGTACATTAATTAAGAAAGATAACTGAAGCAATGTTTTAATTAATATAAAATATAATATCAGGCAAATACATTTACTTCCATTTTATTTTTCTTGCATTTAAGGTAACAAAATCGTTTATTATTTTATGTGTAAATATTGTGAGACACTGAATTTTATAGAAAGTAAATTCAGGTTGCTTAATCTCTCGACTCATAGTAGATCTTAAGTAGTTTTTTACTATTTTATTTTTACTGGAATACTTATAAATTATGTACGCTGTCTCCATGTTTTTGTAATTCCTTGTTTTCCCAAAGTTAAAATTATGGAGCAACTAAACGATTTCTAAATGATCAATTTTATAAAAGTTCTTATATAATGGTAGAAATAAGGTTTTCGCATTTAAAATCTCGCTTAACAATTCAAGTCCATTCAAGTCAGCAATAAAGGGCAAGGTCCAGGCAATATTAACAGATTTTCGATAACTGATTTTAGATTCGCACCAGCCAGAAACTCAAATTCTTGTTTTACATTTCTCAGTTTCTCAAACCTCCAGTTCAGTTGCACGATTATAGTGTCTCTACGTAACACGAAATCCTTCACATTCGTATAAATTTCCACTTTCATCAGAAGTTTCGTAGTCAAATTGTTCTGCGAATTTTACGTTTTCTGTTTTGCTAAAATAAGGACTCTACATTTACAGACATAACCAAATCTTCGCTTTCATGTTCAAAAACTATCTCTCTTATTGTCTGAAATGTGTTTTTTAGTGTTTCAATCAGTTTGCTGGCGATCAAAACATTGACAGTTTTTTTTTTCTTCTTTTTTTTCTCGAGAATAATATTAACTTTTTCTATTTCATTTAAAATGCTGTGTCAAACTAGTAGGCCGTAAATAAAGGGGAATTCTTTATTTGCTTTATTAAGCTTTTTGCTCCTGAGTAAGTTTACTCATTTTACTTCATTTCTATAAGGTCTTCCAGAGCTTTTAAAATCTGTGGCAATTGTTTGTAAACTGCAGATATAACTTTATTTTTTAATGACCATAGAGTATCGCAATGTTTCTTCAAATAAACTGATAAGTGGGACATAAGTATATCCCATCTTTCAGTAGAAGAGAAGAAAAAACAAACACATTTTATGCAGTTCCGGAAATTTTTTGGACATACACCAGCAGCACGAACTCAAAGTTTAGAGAATGTGCAGAACATGGTAAAAAATAGACGAATTTATTTACTTCGACGATTCGAGCTTACACAACATTATATTGGGAAGCCATATGTGCACCATATCACAACATTGAGCTCTGAAGGGTTGATATTGGTATTGCTTATGACAGCCGATTATCTACAAGTTGGATATAGTAGGCCGGAGTGGGATGAAAGTATCCTCTGTAAGGTCTTTCTAATGGAACCTAACCCGTATTTACGCAAGGTTCGAAGAAAACTACGGACAATTTCGAACGATTAGGCTGACGTGCGCGATTGGGTCGAATTCAGCACCTCCCGTCTACCGTCTTTGAGAACAGAACCTCTCGTGCAGCTGTGAATGTCGAGATTGTCGGACATTAGCTTATCTTAAATTTCTTATGCTATTTTTTTTTTTTTTTTTTTTTTGACTTGATGTAGCCAAGAAACCTTTCCACGAATGAAAATTTTCTATTTTCGGTATCGCATAATTTACATCATTTGTTCTTTGTGAGGTGTACTGGATTCCTAAACTGGACTGTGTTTAAAATTCAGTAACTTGCAAATGGTTATAATTATTAAAAGAAATTTTTGCAGGAGAGTTATGTAAGATATTAGAATTATTTTTACTGCGGTTCTCGGTTTTAGTTTCAAATAACAGAGATAGATGGCAAGCAATAAGCACTCAGTTGAGGTCTAAACTGAAATTCCTTAGCATCATACGAAGGAAGGAGGTTAAATATATAGAATAGGCCCCTAAAAATAAGATTGTATTGGAGAATGAGACCCACTCCATACATTTAGCCTCCTCTTTTCGCATCAGTGTTGGACGATTTCGGTTTTGGCCTTGATTGAGCACCTATGGCGCTAGATGTTTTCTTAATAGTGCTTGTGTGGTTATACATTGCTGGCATAATTATCGATTCAGTATAAACTTGATTGATTTACACGAATATGGTTTAATAAAGTATACTGCTGTAACTTGAATTGACTATAAACCTGCTTAATTCTTCAACAAATCATCGATATTTATGTTGTAATGTGAAACTGTAAAACTGCAGTATAAGAATTGAAAAAGTCATTTGTAACGCGAGCAGCTAGTGGATTTGGTCTGTCCCTCGGGATTGCACAATCGCTCTAAAGTGTAAGCTGAGTTCCTGAGGTGGTCATCCCTGCTTGTAGCGCCATCTATAGTTGCTATTTGGAACTAAAGTCGGGAATCGAGGTAAAAAAGAATACTGACATTTTACATTACCTTCCCGCAATTTTTTTTTTTTAATAGCTGTCACCATTTACAGGTTATTGAATTTTAAAAACAGTCAGTCCATTTTAGGACACTCGGTATAGGGAGTGCGATCGAACGAAATTGAAAAATACCTTGCTCTATTAATTTCTTCTACAATCGTTTTCTTACTTCATTGGCAAGATAATTCATAATTTCATCCTGAATATATTTTGTCATTTATCTTTTTCACTTTCAATAATTTTCACTTTAGCTCTTTTCAAATTTGCTGTCGATTATATGATTTAATTTTAAACGTCTCTCAAGTTTCTTTCAGCGAATGCATGCATTCCTGTGTTCTAGAGCATTTTTATGCTCAGGAATTTTAGGATTTAATTTCTTCCACATGAAAAACCCAAATTCTGGATTGGCTAACTTTGGAGGGCGATCATAATAATTGGTGAATAGTAAAAAGAGAAAACAAAATATAGTGATTCCCTTAATTAAGTTATCCAATAAGCCGCAATCACCATTAATAATTTCTCCACAAAGTATAATTTTCTTGAACGTTAGTTTGGAAAATTGTAGTCCTTATGCAATCGCAGATTTCATGTAATCAGCATTTTCACCCTGTGCTGGACCTTTTTTTAACAGCAAAGTAATGACCGAATGACTATAAGAATGATTCCATAGTGGAATCAGAATAGGTTAGCAATTCATATTCACTGAGTGTGGCAGGTGGCAGAAACTTTCGTATACGATGTAAAGGGCCCGTAGAGTGCAAAAGCTTAAGAAACACTGCAATAAAATATCACAAAAGCATATTATAAAATCATCAGATCTAAAGAGCTCAATGAAAAGTAAATGTGAACAACGCAATAATTTTGAAATGAAAAATGTACATACTTCCATTTGGAAAAATATTCCCGAAATGTAAATAGTATATACATTTAGTTTTACAAAAATATAGAATATCGAAGAGTGAAAAAAAAAATCCATTGAAAATGATCGACGACAATTAAAAAAAAACGGAAATTGGTAGTACAAATTTGGCGCCCCTAAATTTCCGCGCCCAGGGCGACCGCCCCCTTCGCCCCCCCCTTTCGCACGGTGCTGGGGGCAGTGGCACCGATATAAAACATCGCCTATGTTGGAGGGTTGTCTCCATCATTTTGACGCCATTATTTTTAGATCGGTTTGGTATTTCCTGAGATTGTGTAGAAACCACCTTTAGAACGTTTTTTAGAACGATTTTCGCGCATTTTCACCCCTTTCAAATTTCGAATTGTTTAAGAACTGTTCTTAGACATCATTTATAAGTAACTAAAATTCAAAATTTCATATTTCTAGGCCCTTCAGTAACGCTAAAATCGCATTTTTAGAACGTTTTTTGCTCCTGCACCCCCTTGGGGTAGTGACACTGACATAAAACATAGCCAATCTTGGAGCAAGCGTTGTCACCATCATTATGACACTAATATTTTTTAAATCGATCAATATTTTTTAGATCGGTTTGGTATTTCCTGAGATTGTGTAGAAACAACCTTTAGAACGTTTTTTAGAACGATTTTCGCGCATTTTCACCCCTTTCAAATTTCGAATTGTTTAAGAACTGTTCTTAGACATCATTTATAAGTAACTAAAATTCAAAATTTCATATTTCTAGGCCTTTCAGTAACGCTAAAATCGCATTTTTAGAACGTTTTTTGCTCCTGCACCCCCTTTGGGGGTAGTGACACCGACATAAAACATAGCCAATCTTGGAGCAAGCGTTGTCACCATCATTATGACACCAATATTTTTTAAATCGATTTGGTATTTCCTGAAATTGTGTAGAAACTGCCATTTAGAACGTTTTTTAGAAGGCTTTTTGTGCATTTTCACCCCTTTTAAATTTCTAATTGTTTAAGAACTGTTCTTAGACATCATTTATGTCTTATAAGTAACTAATATTCAAAATTTCATATTTCTAGGCCCTTCAGTAACGCTAAAATCGCATTTTTAGAACGTTTTTTGCTCCTGCACCCCCTTTGGGGTAGTGACACCGACATAAAACGTAGCCTATCTTGGAGCAAGCGTTGTCACCATCATTATGACACCAATATTTTTTAAATCGGTTTGGTATTTTCTGAGATTGTGTTGAAACTACCATTTAGAACGTTTTTTAGAAGGCTTTTTGTGCAGTTTCACCCCTTTTAAATTTCAAATTGTTTAAGAACTGTTCTTAGACATCATTTATGTCTTATAAGTAACTAATATTCAAAATTTCATATTTCTAGGCCCTTCAGTAACGCTAAAATCGCATTTTTAGAACGTTTTTTGCTCCTGCACCCCCTTTGGGGTAGTAACACCGACATAAAACATAGCCAATCTTGGAGCAAGCGTTGTCACAATCATTATGACACCAATATTTTTTAAATCGATTTGGTATTTCCTGAGATTGTGTAGAAACTACCATTTAGAACGTTTTTTAGAAGGCTTTTTGTGCATTTTCACCCCTTTTAAATTTCAAATTGTTTAAGAACTGTTCTTAGACATCATTTATGTCTTATAAGTAACTAATATTCAAAATTTCATATTTCTAGGCCCTTCAGTAACGCTAAAATCGCATTTTTAGAATGTTTTTTGCTCCTGCACCCCCTTGGGGTAGTGACACTGACATAAAACATAGCCAATCTTGGAGCAAGCGTTGTCACCATCATTATGACACTAATATTTTTTAAATCGATCAATATTTTTTAGATCGGTTTGGTATTTCCTGAGATTGTGTAGAAACAACCTTTAGAACGTTTTTTAGAACGATTTTCGCGCATTTTCACCCCTTTCAAATTTCGAATTGTTTAAGAACTGTTCTTAGACATCATTTATAAGTAACTAAAATTCAAAATTTCATATTTCTAGGCCTTTCAGTAACGCTAAAATCGCATTTTTAGAACGTTTTTTGCTCCTGCACCCCCTTTGGGGGTAGTGACACCGACATAAAACATAGCCAATCTTGGAGCAAGCGTTGTCACCATCATTATGACACCAATATTTTTTAAATCGATTTGGTATTTCCTGAAATTGTGTAGAAACTGCCATTTAGAACGTTTTTTAGAAGGCTTTTTGTGCATTTTCACCCCTTTTAAATTTCTAATTGTTTAAGAACTGTTCTTAGACATCATTTATGTCTTATAAGTAACTAATATTCAAAATTTCATATTTCTAGGCCCTTCAGTAACGCTAAAATCGCATTTTTAGAACGTTTTTTGCTCCTGCACCCCCTTTGGGGTAGTGACACCGACATAAAACGTAGCCTATCTTGGAGCAAGCGTTGTCACCATCATTATGACACCAATATTTTTTAAATCGGTTTGGTATTTTCTGAGATTGTGTTGAAACTACCATTTAGAACGTTTTTTAGAAGGCTTTTTGTGCAGTTTCACCCCTTTTAAATTTCAAATTGTTTAAGAACTGTTCTTAGACATCATTTATGTCTTATAAGTAACTAATATTCAAAATTTCATATTTCTAGGCCCTTCAGTAACGCTAAAATCGCATTTTTAGAACGTTTTTTGCTCCTGCACACCCTTTGGGGTAGTGACACCGACATAAAACATAGCCTATCTTGGAGCAAGCGTTGTCACCATCATTATGACACCAATATTTTTTAAATCGGTTTGGTATTTTCTGAGATTGTGTAGAAACTACCATTTAGAACGTTTTTTAGAAGGCTTTTTGTGCATTTTCACCCCTTTTAAATTTCAAATTGTTTAAGAACTGTTCTTAGACATCATTTATGTCTTATAAGTAACTAATATTCAAAATTTCATATTTCTAGGCCCTTCAGTAACGCTAAAATCGCATTTTTAGAACGTTTTTTGCTCCTGCACACCCTTTGGGGTAGTGACACCGACATAAAACATAGCCTATCTTGGAGCAAGCGTTGTCACCATCATTATGACACCAATATTTTTTAAATCGGTTTGGTATTTTCTGAGATTGTGTTGAAACTACCATTTAGAACGTTTTTTAGAACGCTTTTTGTGCATTTTCAACCCTTTTAAATTTCGAATTGTTTAAGAACTGTTCTTAGACACCATTTATATCTTTTAAGTAACTAATATTCAAAATTTCATATTTCTAGGCCCTTCAGTAACGCTAAAATCGCATTTTTAGAACGTTTTTTGCTCCTGCACCCCCTTTGGGGTAGTGACACCGACATAAAACATAGCCAATCTTGGAGCAAGCGTTGTCACCATCATTATGACACTAATATTTTTTAAATCGATCAATATTTTTTAGATCGGTTTGGTATTTCCTGAGATTGTGTAGAAACAACCTTTAAAACGTTTTTTAGAACGATTTTCGCGCATTTTCACCCCTTTCAAATTTCGAATTGTTTAAGAACTGTTCTTAGACATCATTTATAAGTAACTAATATTCAAAATTTCATATTTCTAGGCCCTTCAGTAACGCTAAAATCGCATTTTTAGAACGTTTTTTGCTCCTGCACCCCCTTTGGGGTAGTGACACCGACATAAAACATAGCCAATCTTGGAGCAAGCGTTGTCACCATCATAATGACACCAATATTTTTTAAATCGGTTTGGTATTTTCTGAGATTGTGTTGAAACTACCATTTAGAACGTTTTTTAGAACGCTTTTTGTGCATTTTCAACCCTTTTAAATTTCGAATTGTTTAAGAACTGTTCTTAGACACCATTTATATCTTGTAAGTAACTAATATTCAAAATTTCATATTTCTAGGCCCTTCAGTAACGCTAAAATCGCATTTTTAGAACTTTTTTGCTCCTGCACCCCCTTTGGGGTAGTGACACCGACATAAAACATAGCCTATCTTGGAGCAAGCGTTGTCACCATCATTATGACACCAATATTTTAAAATTGGTTTGGTATTTTCTGAGATTGTGTTGAAACTACCATTTAGAACGTTTTTTAGAACGCTTTTTGTGCATTTTCAACCCTTTTAAATTTCGAATTGTTTAACAACTGTTCTTAGACACCATTTATATCTTATAAGTAACTAATATTCAAAATTTCATATTTCTAGGCCCTTCAGTAACGCTAAAATCGCATTTTTAGAACGTTTTTTGCTCCTACACCCCCTTTGGGGTAGTGGCACCGACATAAGATATAGCCTATGTTCTAAGGTGGACTAACACCATCATTTTGATACCATTACTTTTGGAATCGGTTCGGTAGTTCGAGAGCTTACCTCCTACAAATAAACAATTTTTTCCTCTTTATAATAGGAGTATAGATATATCTGACCTTTGTCACACTGTAACTCTCGTATTTATGAACCGATTTGGATGTAATTCGGTGTGTATATATGTACATACCAATGTTTCGACCGAGTTCGTTGGCCAGCTTCATCCGCCATTTTGTTTCAAAATGCCGACCATTTAAAAATTTAAAAAAAATTTAAAATTTGAAATGTGGTACCAAAAAATTGAAAATGGAAAAATATTTTTTTTTCTTATGTATTTGACCTTTATACAAAGATTCCGGAGCAGTTTTTGTTTCGTCTATATCTTTAAAAATGGCCTAGTCATAGCGTTTTGAATTTCTAGCGTGGCTGACATTTTGAAACGTCCTGAATTTTGTCACGCGATAAAAGGCGTATTTATGAACCGATTTGGATGTAACTTCCTTTATACATAGTACATACCAATGTCTCGACCGAGTTTTTTGGACAGCTTCATCCGCCATCTTGTTTAAAAATGGCGGCCATTTAAATTTTTAAGAAAAATTTAAATTTGAAATGTGGTACCAAAAATTTGAAAATTGAAAAAATATTTTTTTCTTATGTATTTGACCTTGATAAAAAGATTCGGGGGCAGTTTTTGTTTCGTCTATATATCCAAAAATGGCTGAGTTATAGCATTTTGAATTTCTAGCATGGCTGACATTTTGAAAGGTCCTTATTTTTGTCACGTGATAACGGGCGTATTTATGAACCGATTTGGATGTACCTTGCTGTGTACATAGTACATACAAATATCTCGACCGAGTTCGTTGTCCAACTTCATCCGCCATCTTGTTTCAAATTGGCGGCCATTTAAAAAATTTTAAAAATATTTTAATTTAAAATGAGATACCAAAAAATTGGAAAATGAAAAAGATTTTTTTCGTATGTGTTTCACCTTAATACAAAGATTCCGGAACAGTTTTTGTGTCTATATCTAAAAAAAATTGCTGAGTTATAGCATTTTGTATTTCTATTGTGGCTGACATTTTAAAACGACCTGATTTTTGTCACGCGATATCAGGCGTATTTATGAACCGATTTGGTTGTAACTTGGTCTGTACATAGTACATACCAATGTCTCGACCGAGATCGTTGGCCAGCTTCATTCGCCATCTTGTTTCAAAAGGGTTGCCATTAAAAAAATTAAATTTAAAATTTAAAATGAGGTATTAAAAAATTGGAAAATGAAAAAGATTTTTTATGTGTTTGGCCTTGATACAAAGATTCCGGAGCAGTTTTTGTTTCTGAAAATTTGTTTTTTTTTATATCTTATCTCTATGCCATGAAAATGATACATGGCTTGTCCATTAAGAAATGAGACCGAATTTTAGGTAGCTTTCTTTACAAAAAAGCTACCTATTGCAGCCGTTCGGAGGAAAGCGATTTCAAAAAATTTTGGTATATTTTCATCGATCATGACCCCCAGACCCCGAAACCACCCTCCGTTCAAAATTGATATATATATATATATATATATATATATATATATATATATATATATATATATATCTGACCTATGTCACACTGTAACTCCCGTAATTATAAACCGATTTCGATGTAATTCGGTGTGTACATAGTACATACCAATGTCTCGACCGAGTTCTTTGGCCAGCTTCATCCGTCGTTTTGTTTCAAAATGGCGGCCATTTAAAATTTTTAAAAAAATTTAAAACTTGAAATGTGGTACCAAAAAATTAAAAATGGAAAAATATTTTTTTCTTATGTATTTGACCTGTATACAAAGATTCCGGAGCAGTTTTTGTTTTGTCTATATCTTAAAAAATGGCTGAGTTATAGCATTTTGAATTTCTAGCGTGGCTGACATTTTGAAATGTCCTGAATTTTGTCACGCGATAAAAGGCGTATTTATGAACCGATTTGGATGTAATTCGGTGTGTACATAGTACATACCAATCTCTCGACCGAGTTCGTTGGCCAGCTTCATCCGCCATTTTGTTTCAAAATGGCGGCTATTTAAATTTTGTTTAAAAATGTAAAATTTGAAATGTGGTACCACAAAATTGAAAATTGAAAAATATTTTTTTCTTATGTATTTGACCATTATACAAAGATTTCGGAGCAGTTTTTGTTTCGTCTATATCTTAAAAAATGGCTGAGTTATAGCATTTTGAATTTCTAGCGTGGCTGACATTTTGAAACGTCCTGAATTTTGTCACGCGATAAAAGACGTATTTATGAACCGATTTGGATGTAACTTCGTTTATACATAGAACATACCAATGTCTCGACCGGGTTCGTTGGCCAGCTTCACCCGCCATTTTGTTTAAAAATGGCGGCCCTTTAAATTTTTAAGAAAAATTTAAATGTGAAATGTGGTACCAAAAATTGAAAATTGAAAAAATATTTTCTTCTTATGTGTTTGACCTTGATAAAAAGATTCGGGAGCAGTTTTTGTTTCGTCTATATCTTAAGAAATGGCTGAGTTATAGCATTTTGAATTTCTAGCGTGGCTGACATTTTGAAACGTCCTGATTTTTCTCTCGTAATAACAGGCATATTTATGAACCGACTTGGATGTACCTTGGTGTGTACATAGTACATACAAATATCTCGACCGAGTTCGTTGGCCAGCTTCATCCGCCATCTTGTTTCAAAATGGCGGCCATTTAAAAAAATAAAAAAAATAAAAAAATTTAAATGAGGTACCAAAAAATTGGAAAATGAAAAAGATTTTTTTTTTTTTTTTTTTTTTTTGTATGTGTTTGACCTTAATACAAAGATTCCGGAACAGTTTTTCTTTCGTCTATATCTAAAAAAAATGGCTGAGTAATAGCATTTTGAATTTCTCTTGTGGCTGACATTTTAAAACGACCTGATTTTTGTCACGCGATAACAGGCGTATTTATGAACCTATTTGGATGTAACTTGGTCTGTACATAGTACATACCAATGTCTCGACCGAGTTCGTTGGCCAGCTTCATTCGCCATCTTGTTTCAAAAGGGTTGCCATTAAAAAAAATTAAATTTAAAATTCAAAATGAGGTATTAAAAAATTGGAAAATGAAAAATATTTTTTTTATGTGTTTGGCCTTCATACAAAGATTCCGGAGCAGTTTTTGTTTCTGAAAATTTGTTCTTTTGTTGATATCTTAAAAAATGGTTGATTTATAGCATTTTGAATTTCTAGCATGGCTAACATTGTGAAACGATCTTGTATTTGTCACGCGATAACACACGTATTCGCCTATTTCGATGTAAGAAGGCATGTGGATAGTATACATCAACACCTCGACCAAGTTCGCTGGCCGGATTCATCAGCCATCTTGTTTCAAAATGGCGGCCATTAAATTAAAATATATATATATTTAAAGTGAGGTGCAAAAAAATTAGAAATTGAAAAAGGTTTCTTTCTTAAGTATTTGATCTTGATATAAGGATTCAGGAGCATTTTTTGTTTGTCTTTACCTTAAAAAATGGCTCAGATATAGCAGTTTCAATTTCTATTGTGGGTGACATTTTGAAAAATCTGATTTTTTACATGCGACAGCACTCCTATATATAAACCGATTCCGATGTGAGTGAGCATGTGCACAGCAATTACTAAGGTCTCGACCAAGTTCACTGCTTAGCCTCATCCACCATGTTGTCTTAAAATGACAGGCACTTTAAGAAATTGCCGAATTTGGCAGCCAAATATAAGTTACTTTAAAGAAAAGCAGCTTGGATAAAGCTGACTAATTTCGCGAAATTCTCATTCATTATATTGATTAAAATTAGTATTGAATCTCCTATATTCGGTTTCCACTAAATTGAGCTTCGTGTGTTTGCATGATATAAGTTGGCTTTTTTTAAATAAGGATTATGAAAGCTACCTCTTCCTCCCGGCACTGGCCGGAAGGACTTTTTCTCGCCAAGCAGAAGGCCAAAAGCACGGAGTTTGCAAGCGATACGTACGTGGGACTGTCAGCTACATATTCTAACGGAAGTCAGTTGGCCTTGAGCCTTTGCAGCGCACAGATCGCTCGTGAAGCAGACGCGTGTTTGAATGATTCGTTATGTTTTCAGAGTAACGTGGGCTATCGAACAGAGCTACACCATAAAGTTTTGAGTAAAATTAAAGATATCAGAGGCTTTCCATGTTACAAGAAGCCTAGGGGAAGGATTTTTTGTACAAGGCTCAAGTGTTTAGGTGGCAGAAAGCCTTCAAAGACGGAAGAGAGCATATCGATAACGAACAACGCGTCCATCAAGTTCTCGAACTTCAGACTATGTGGCTAAAATGTAAGTGCTTTTAATCTCTGATAGTCAGATGAGTGTCGGAACGATTTCGGATACATTGGAACTTACGAAATCGATTATGTATCAAATTGTCACGAAAGAACTTCAAATGCGGAAAATTTGTGACGAGCTGGTTCCAGCACATCGTTCAAAGTGACCCAGTTTCTCTCAAAATACAGCGTTACAACGTTGCCCCAGCCACCGTACACCCACAATCTGTCACTGCTGGACTTTCTCCTATTCCCTCGGTTAAAATCCAGCTCAGTAGAACATCATTTTAACAATCTAGGAGAACTTCCAGAAAAACGCAACGCGCGTTCTGAACAGCATTCTAGTTGAAGACTTCCAGGCGGGTATAAATGGGTGGCAGAGTTGTAGGCAACAGTGTATTAATGCAGGAATAGGTTATTTTAAAAAATATTAAGTGCCTGTAAAATTAACTTCAAATAAACGAGTTTTATGGAATTAGTTTACTTACTTACTGGACAGACACTGTACATATATTATTGAGGTTTACTATAGAATATTTGGTATTGAAAATGAAGTGTGTAGCGTTTATAGTTCGTTTAGAGAGACACGCAAAAATATTCCGTTAAATTTCTGTCTATGGGGAAATATATTTTTCAGTATATTTTAATAATGTTACACTATTTCAAACATATTAAAAATTATATACATCACTGCGGTGCACTATAGAATATGTTGAGCACAACATTCATAGTTTATTTACAGGGACACACAAGAAATTCGGTTACAGTAGTGTACATGAACAATAATTGCTGGAAGTGCGTTTTCTGTTGTGGTACGCGTTTTTAAATTTAACAGATTTTTGCATATTGCTTGGTGTGCGTAAATTCTATAAATCATTGACAGGGTTGCACAAAATATCTCGAGTATATTTCCGTTTATTGGGGGAAACTGTTGAAAAGGAATTAACAACCGTGCTATACGTTTCCTAACTGAACTAAAGTTTAGAATACATACTACGCAGTAGATATATAAATCTATAGATCATATACAGCTCTGCACAAAAGAATTCTCATATTTTTCCAACTATAGGTGATAATTGGTGAAATTGGGTTTTGAAATGTGTTATGCCTTTTCCAAATTTTTTTACTTAGACATCACAGTTTACCTTATTAAATGGTGAAGTTTTGTTACAATATTCTGAATGTGTTGGAAAGTGTTTTATTATCTACTTTTGAAGCAAGGACTTTTTTTGGTTCCTGTTAAAAAATGTTTTCTCAATCTGCGTATATTATTATTCACATCCTTATAAATAATTTTAATATAATGAATAGTTTTAATTGTTTTTGGCTTTTCAAAATACAATAGAACCTCGATTATCCGAAGTAATTGGAACCGACCCTCTTTCGGAAAATCGAAATTTTTGGATAATCGAGAATGCTTCAATCTTAAGATTAAGGAGAAATATATGCGCTATTTCTTATTATGGTAACAAGTGTTTAATAAAAATAAAGCAATAGAGAAATAGAAAAAAGAATAAATTACCTGAATTTTAATTTTGAAATTAAATACCTTTCACAAGGTTTTGAAACAATGTTTTGTTTGTCGCAGTTTTGATTGCCTTTGCTTTGAAGCTCTATCACGCCCCTTCACGGTCGCTTAATATTTGGAAAAACCATAAAAAAAGTACCTATTTATTTTATTACAGAAATTGAATAATTATAAGGTTTCTAAATAAAATATGGAATTAGTTTTTTTAGGCGAAAAAAAGATGTTTTAGAACAAATTCATATCTGTAGAAAAGCCAGCATGCGAGAATTCTGTGTCTTAATGTTTGTTTTACACCGTACAAATTAATGCGAATAAAACCTTTATTTTTCACATCTTACATTTTTATTTATCATCATCACACACATTTTTACAAATAATATTTGAAACAATATATATACATTAAATTTTGATTATTAATAATTTTTTGAGTGTTACATATTTCGAAACATGCAATACAAAGCCCAACATTACAGTCAGCGCAAAAGCCAAATCCAAACGGCAATATTCAAAGACTTCACACCGAAATGCCAGTTAAATTTTTCTGGTTTCAGAAGTTTTTTCCAGCAATAAATCTCCAGCCCGGAAATATGACGGGAGCGAGAAATAACGAACGACATCTCAGCCCGCGATATTGACGGGAGCGAGAATTAAGGGGTTAATATTATTAGTTCACCAGATTCACCAGTATCACAGTTTTTCTGCTGCTCCAGCCATACCAAACCTTTTGCAAATCATTCAAAAGCTTCAGAATTGCTAATTTGTTTGTTTTGTTCGTTCCACTCCGCAGATTACGGGAGTTCAAGTTAAATTCAAAGGGATTCTAAGAAAAGGGATCGAAAACATTTATATGTACTCGTCGTTAAGAAAGAACCGCTTGCACACAAGGAATATGATAGATAAAACAAAAAAAAAAAAAAAAAAAAGCTTTCAAAAAGGATTTTGAGCACAAGGAATGTGATAGTAAAAAAAAAAGTTTTAAAGAGGGATTTCGGTTAACCAAAAGTTTCGGATAAAAGACGTTCTACTCTATTCATAATACGTCTAATCTCCTTTTTAGAGAGTATGATTTATAATAGGCGACTGTGCAACAATTTTTAACACTTTCCAAAATAGTTGAAAAGTGTTTATGAGTTCGGTTTGTTTGTCTGCACTCTGTCTGTCGCCTGTCCGGGCTTTAGCTCGCGTAAATATACTCGGATTGTTATATAATTGATATATGTTATTTAGGTTTGCCATGGCATGTTCTGTATTCTAAATGAAGGGTGTAGCATCATTGTTCATTTATAGGGGCACTCAAAAGTATTCCGTTATATTATGGTTTATGGGGGGAAATTATTTGCAGTTTATTTTAATAGTGTTACACAATTTTAAACATAAGGAAATTTGTACACATTATTGGAGTGCACTATAAGATAGTTATTATAGAATATGTTACCTTTAGCACATACAGTACGTTTACAGGAGAACTCAAAAGTATTCTGTTATATAATGGTCTATGAAGAAAAATCGCTTGTGGCCTATTTTAATGACTTTCTGTCTCAAACATAATGGAATTGATATGGATTTTTGAAGTGCACTGAAATATGCTTTCTGTCTGATATGGAGTGCAAAGTATTTATAATTCATTTACAGGGTCACACAAAAGTGTTTGTTGTTCGGGGAAATACTATTCGAATTTAATTATGTTGCACTATTTCAGACCTGATGAAATTGATATTAAACAAAAACATAATTTGAAGAACAAATTAAAAAAACAAAATTTATTTCCTACATTGTTTAAGCCCGAGAAGGGACAGGTATTAAGTTATTTCATTCAATTAGTTCTACATTTAATGTTAAATTTTTGTAACAAATTAGTTAAGCCAATTGAAGATTAAAAAAAAAAAAAAAAAATCATACAATATGATACTTAAAACACCCTAAAAAAATAGATTCCGTTCAAATGAAATCGAAATAAATCTTAGACATTTTTTTAAGTTTTGTATTTTGCGTGCATCTTATCATTTTATGCACAATTGTCATAAGCATAATACAAAATCTGCAATACAAATATTTTCAATTAAAAATGGAAGAAGTCTAAGATTTATTTCGATTTCATTTGAACGGAATCTGTTTTTTAGGGTGTTTTAAGTATCATATTGTATGAATTTTATTTTTATTTTTTAATCTTCAATTGGCCTAACTAAATTGTTACAAAAATTTAACATTAAATGTAGAACTAATTGAATGAAAAAACTTAATATCTGTCCCTTCTCGAGCTTAAACAATGTAGGAAATAAATTTTGTTTTTTTAATTTGTTCTTCAAATTATGTTTTTGTTTAATATGGTCAAGTTTTTCAATAACTACTGCACTCAGAGGAACGCATTTCAAAATTAATAGAGAGTATCATCATCAGGCTTTGATGTATGCGGTATTGCATCACAATATGGGATGCAGTTTACCAATGTGTAATTCAAAATGTTTCACCACTGTAGTAAAGCATGTTGCGGTAGTTTTGACAAAAACTTCCAAAAATCCCCACTAAGTTCGCTACCTGCATAAAAATAGCTATCCATTAGAAACTTTTTACTAAAATATAAACTTGACCAAAACAAAAACTTATTCTGAAAATATCCTTTTTATTTCCACTATGATGCCATATTCACCTTTTCAATTTTTGGAAAAAAAAAAAACTAGCTCAATTTAATATTTCACGTGAAAATCTTTCACCTAAAAAGAAATAAATTATTATTACGGCTTTTGAAATTTTTGCAACAATGAAATAAAAATGTTACATTTTCTTTGAAGAAATGTCCATTGATTTTCAATGAAAAAAGCGAAAATTGGAATTATTAAGAAAAATAATTGAATAATGTAAGCAAAAATTGGCCCATGTTTCTCTCTGGGTTATAATTCACCCATATACAAAGGCATTTTACCATTCATTTTGACCCTGACATCAGGCAAACGTTTTTACACTTTAAATTTATAATATCACTAGAATTAGTAAAGAATAAAAAATGAGTGGCATCAGGGACAAAAAGGTGGGAAGAAAAAATGAAAAAGTTATGATCTCCATAGGCTTTTCCACGTTAAATTAACATTGAGAAGTGACACTGGAAATAAATAAGTATTGCGCTGCCGCGCAATACTTAAATACATAACTGAGATTCACTACAAGCTGTTTGCTGTATAATATAATATTCATCATATTTATCGTTCATTTACAGGGATACATAAAAGATTTCGAATACAATACTGTAGCTGAAGTATTGTCTATTAGGGATGATTGCTGAAAGTGTGTTTTCTGTTATGGTATGCGTGCAAAATTTAACTAACCTTTTTCACACCACATGGTGTTTATAAATTCTATAGACCATATACAAGACCACACAAAAAAAATCGTAAGCATTACTGAGAATGAGAGCGAATTGTTTCAAAATGTTTTTTTTTTTTTAATTTGATTTATGCATTTTCAAGATTAACCACATTAAGTGTACTAAGAGATATTTGTAGCATATAAATAAAATCATATACAGGGCTATGCAAAAAAAAAAAAAAAAAAAAAAAAAAAAAAGATAAATGGCTGCCTATCGTTAGTAATCCCTGGAAGTGCGATTTCAATAGTTTTAAACGTGTTTTTGCCTTAGTTAAATTTCAGCTTAATATGTGGCGTATATGAAACTCTTTAGATAATATACAAGGCTCTACAAAAATATCAAAGTACGTTTCCGTCTACAGGTAGAAATTGCTAAAGGTGAATTTTAAACTGTGTTATGTGTTTTCTAACTAAACTAAATATTAGCGTACTGTGTAGAAAATATACAAATCTATAGATCATGTACAGAGCTGCACAAAAGAATTGGAGTACCTTTCCCACTATATGCAGTAATTGTTGAAATATGGTTTTCAAATGTGTTATGCGTTTTATAAAATGTTTTCTTAGGTATCTTCTTTACACTATTAAATGAAAAGTTTTGTTGAAGTATTCTGGGAGTGTTGGAAAGTGTTTCATTATCTATGCTTGACGCATGACTTTTTTTTTCTTGTTAGTCCCCGATATGCTATTTCTTTCTCCCATCAATTAAAGTGTCCTCTCCAATAAATAACGTTCCGTTGTATAAGCCAGCTATAAACAAAGCAGGTGTATCATTGTACGGTTAAATACTCTACTGCAATTTTTTAAACTTCTAAGAATCGCACATTTTCGATTTTTATACCATCGTGTTGGGAGAAAAAGTATTTTTTGATGCAATTTGTTTGAAAACTGCATCTCAATTTATTTTTCAGATATTAATTTTTTTGTAGTTTTTAGCGGCATTTGGTTAATTTTGGCAACTCAAGTATTCCATTTCTGCAGAAAGTAAAGAAAAAATTAGTTGGAAAATAGTAATTATATCTTTTTGTTGCCATTTTCCCATAACTACTGAAAAAAATGTAATTAATAGAAATATAAATGAGTGATTTTTGATAAAACATGGAGCTATTATAAACTATATTTAATTTAATTATCTATATTACAAACAAATGAAGGCATATGAATCATTAGATAGCAGATTTTTTTTTTCGAGTTTCTTGTGTGGCATCTGTTTTTTTTTTTTTTTTTTTTTGGATTTGTGTATTAATCAGGGATAGTGACGTCATATGAATACTTTACTGTAGATGTTGTTGGCTGAATCGTAAATGAGAAATTCTTCAGAGGATGCGAATGACGTCATTTTATATACAATAAAAGCGTGTGTTTTAAGTCTTAAAACTGAAATATGTTTTGTATTATCTATATTTATATACATATAGGGTTAAAGTGTCCATATTTCGTCCCCTTTCCTAATTTCGTTCCCCTTAACTTCTCCGGTACTGCGAAAGTGGCGCAACTTATGACGCAAGGCACAGGGTACGGAAGATAAAAGGGGTCAGTATTGAAAGTTTCGCTCGCCAAGACGCATACATAAATTAAAGACGCCGAATTTCCTATTTTTAGAAGACCTGAGTTCTTATTACGTCGTTTGTAAAATGTTATTTATTATACTGTAAGAGTTTATTTATTATTCATTGCATGTATTTTACGTAGGTAAGATGGTGACAGTTGCATACAGTGAGTTTTATGATGCTCAGTTCATCTTCGGGGAACTGAAGCTCTGCCACATTAGGAAGTAGTGTGGTCCCAATTTCGTCCCCCTTGCAGTTTTTATTTTCGCCCCGGGGACTAAATTAGGAATGCTTTTTCATGACAATTTTTTCAAATTGTTCCTCTTGTTTGGATGGCTAATGTTTCGGTATGTTATTCTTCCACTGATAATTAGTACATTTCTTTGTGCCTTGCTTTAATGTAAATTTAATTACTTACTCATTCAGAAATAAATTTTGATTTAGTTATAAGTTAAGCCTCGGCGTATTGGATTTTTTGGGGGGACGAAATTGGAGCCATTTTTTTTCTTTCGTATTTTTTAGATACTTTTGAAAAAACAATTTTTCGCATAGTTAACATTTTTTTGTACGATATTTGCCTATGTTTCTATGTGCGTGGGTAGTTAGACTATCTGAAATCCAAATTTGGTAGGTTTTTACTGAAAATTACAACATTTAGAGCCTAAAAGTGACTGGAGGGGGGGGGGGCAAAATATTGTCACTTTACCCTATAGGGTAATTCCGGGATTTATGCCGCACATTTTTTTTGAATTTGTGTAAAAAGTCCCATGGTGGACATCAAATAAAAAGAATCATGCTGTGCTATTTAATGTTAAATATACAACGCGTGTACTGCGAAAAAAAATTAAAAAAAAAAAATTAATATTTTGTAACAATTTTTTTCTAAAACATTACACTGCGGCGCGTCACCCGTACATTCAGGCTGAGACGCCGCACTTGTGCGGTAGTTATGCCGCGCTTGTAATAAGAAAAGAATGAAATTAAAAAAAATATATATATCTGGACTATAATTAACGATGTAATAGAAAAATGAAACTAAATGAGTACAATTAAACGTATTACTACCTTCTAATATGCCTAACATGGATAGTCTGTGCAAAAAGAAAAAGAAAAGTTAATAACACTAAATCATCCCGTACACAAGAAATTGCGGCATGTATACCGGAATTGCAGTGCGGCATGTATCCCATTTTGCATGGTGCAGCTGTCGGCCATTACTGTTACCTGCCATCGCTAAGGGGAACGACGTAACCATACACACAGTACTCTATACAAACCCTACACTTAGTTTTGACTTCGAAATCATGCATGCATTTAGTAATTAGTGTATGAAAATTATTTAAACATAACGTGTTTAAAAGTTTTGACAATGAAATCATGCAATTTTGTCAAAATAAGGATTGTACTTCGAAAAGTAAACATCGAAGCAGGATTCACGCTATACACTGGTTAAAATAATCTCATTGCGCACCCATACTGTACGTTAGACGACCATCTATTGATAATTACAAGAAATACAAGGGGTGCGGCATCTATCCCGGATGCGGCGACTCTCCCGGAGTTTCCCTATTTTTTTCATCGGGGGTGACCCTAAATTCTGAAAAAAGCAGAATTCTGTTTTCTAGTTTATTATTATTTTGTCTACCACTAGGGGCTCGGCCCCCTACGAGCTACGCTCGCCACCCCCCGTCCAGACACCGCAGACTCTAAATGCACGCTAATTTGATCGGCTTTAAAAAGATTTCCAAAGATTGAATTCTAATTTAAAAAACAGTGACAATCTCCCTATAAACGGATTTCTATTCATTTATCTTTGATTGGGGAATTTTAACGCCAAATCCGTTACGGTACTACTTGATTATCCAGTCGACCAATTTCGCCAAATTATATAAATCGCCAAACCACTCGCCAAATTATAGAAAATGACATAATTTTTATTTTAAATAACGAAAGAACAAATAAATTAGTACAACATTACTAAAAATAAAAATAAAACGTCGAAATAAAAATAACTTGATGACGTAGACACGTGTAACAACATTTCAAAATAAGCTAATATAAAAGGAATTAAGTAAACAGGGTCTTTGTCTCCTGGTATTTTTTAACAAAGCAAAAAGAAAGTTCTTTTAAATGAGACATTTTAAATTAATCGTTTTTAATCTGACGTAATTTTGACCAAGCTATTCTTTCTCTTTTAAATATTCACGTGAAAATACTTTTGTTAGAAATGAAATATTATTTGCGCTTTCCTAACAAAAATAGTTCAAAAGATCCTCTCAAAATATCAAATGTCTAGCGCTATTTCTAAATTTAAACTGTTTTCCAATATTATTTTGTGTTCATTTTATGTAATAACTATAATGTGACGTACATATGACGTAATTTTTCCTATTTAGGACTTCTAACGCATGTTAATGAATTTATTATTTTACAATATCCTTTCTCTTTTAAAATTCACGTGCATACTTTTTATGACGTAATTTTTAATAAGTTCTTGCTTTTTGTACATAATTATTTAATTCTAATTCCAAATGATTTTTTCTGTTTATAATAGTCACGTGTCAATAAATTTTTTATTTGAAGCAAACATCATTGTTTGCGCTGTTTATACATTTGGATACAGTATAAATTACTACCATCTCTCTATTCTAAAAAAAAGTAACTACCGCTGTCACCGCCGCCGCCGCCGCCGGTTTTGAATTTTTTGTGACCGGGGGTCTTTCTTCGTTAATATTAAGAAAAATAATGCATACAAAAATATGAAAATCGGTGATTTTATACAGAAATGTTTGATAAACATGCTGATGCAGACAGTTTTCAAATCGAAGAATTATTTTAAGAGATATTTAATGCTAAAGTTGGACAAAATCGTTCCACTAAAAAAGTTTTATAGCAGCAAAAACTACACATGGCAGTGTAATCCTTTTTAGATCATTTTATGCGTTAGAATTTGCCGGAGTGCAGATTGCATTAATTTTTTTATTTTGACTCATTTTTTCAGGTTTTATTTCTATTTTAAATTCAAATTTTCAGCATTTCTAGAGATATTTTTTACAGATTTCAGAAAATTGTACTAATTTAAACTGTTGCCAACTGTATAAAAAGCGCAAGCAATAACATTTGCTTCAAATTAAAAATTTATTTACACGTGACTATTATAAACAGGAAAAAAACTTTCAAATTAAAATTAAATAATTACGTATAAAAAGCAGGAATTTATTAAAAATTATGTCATAAAAAGTACACACGTGAATTTTAAAAGAGAAAGGATATTGTAAAATAATAAGTTCATTAACATGCGTTAGAATTCGTAGGAGAAATTACGTCATATTTACGTCACATTATAGTTATTACATAAAATGAACACAAAATAATATTGCAAAAAAGTTTAAATTTAGAAATTGCGCTAGACATTTATTTAATATTTTGAGAGGATCTTTTCAACTATTTTTGTTAGGAAAGCGAAAATAATATTTCATTTCTAACAAAAGTATCTTCACGTGAATATTTAAAAGAGAAAAAAATAGCTTGGTAAAAATTACGTTAGATTAAAAACGATTAATTTAAAATGTCTCATTTAAAAGAACTTTCTTTTCGCTTTGTTAAAAAATACCAGGAGACAAAGACTCTGTTTACTTAATTCCTTTCATATTAGCTTATTTTGAAATGTTGTTACACGTATCTACGTCATCAAGTTATTTTTATTCGACGTTTTATTTGTATTTTTATTAATGTTGTACGAATTTATTTGTTCTATTGTTATTTAAAATAAAAAATTATGTCAATTTGTATAATTTGGCGAGTGATTTGGCGATTTATATAATTTGGCGAAATGGGTCGACGAGATAATCAAGCAGTACAGCAGCGGATTTGGCGTTAAAATTCCCCAATCAAAGACAAATGAATAGAAATTCGTTTATAGGGAGATCGCCACTGCTTTTTACATTATAATTCAATCTTTCGAAAACTTTTTAAAGCCGATCAAATTAGCGTGCATTTAGAGTCTGCGGTGTCTGGGCGGGGGGTTGGCGAGCGTAGCTCGTAGGGGGCCGAGCCCCCTAGTTTTCTAAAATAATGTAAAAAATATCTCTAGAAATGCTGAAAATTTGAATTTAAAATAGAAATAAAACCTCCAAAAATGAGTCAAATTAAAAAAATTAATGCAATCTGCACACCAGCAAATTCTAACGCATAAAATGATCTAAAAATGATTACATTCCCATGTCTAGTTTTTGCTGCTATAAAACTTTTTTAATGGAACGATTTTGTCCAACTTTAGCATTAAATATATCTTAAAATAATTCTTCGATTTGAAAACTGTCTGCATCAGCGTGTTTATAAAACATTTCTCTATAATACCACCGATTTTCATATTTTTGTACGCAATATTTTTCTTAATATTAACGAAGAAAGACCTCCTGTCACAAAAAATTCAAAATCGGCGGCGGCGGCGACAGCGATAGTTACTTTTTTTTTAGAATAGAGAGACTATTAATTATTTTGTGTACCACCGCAAAAAACAACTTTATGGTAAATCTAATCTACTACGGAGATTATTTTTCTTATAAAGCGGTACAAAAAAGTCGGCTATGGTAATCCTCCAGCTGCGATTTTCACGGAACTCTTAGTAAAGGAGGAACTTGATAAACCGCAGAAATCGCGAAAGATGTACACGAAGAATTAAGCTGCGCTATATTCATGAAAAAACGCTAATTTTATACCCTGGCCTAGTTTGTAGAAATGAAAGATGAAAAATATAATTTTCTAATCTGTATGTCATTTGTCCCTTTAAGATCAAAAGAAAAGACAATCTGACTTCACTTGCATGTTTGATTCCATCTTCAAGTCTCGTTTATTTTTCATTGACACTTAATATGCTGGAAGACATTTAAAATCAAATACAAAAGATTTCATCTTAAAAACCTACACAAATGATGTCAAAGCAAATTAGCATCCGCAGTCAACAGCAAGAAACCATGTTTAGTACGCCAACCATTAATTCTTTTCTAGTGGCTTTGTTTTCTGTTATTATTATTATTAATCTTACTTTTTTTTGTTGTTGTTTATTCTTCATCCAACATCAGTATTCAATATTTCATTGTAAAACTGCTCCGAAAATGTCAGAATTCGAATAGCAACTCATATATATTTGATGTAAATGACCGACTAAGAGAGGAAGATCGGTTCGTTCGCTATGAATCATACCTCATTCATTGCTTATCACAAAAATGACAGGTTTTAATATATGATCGGTAAAAATTTTCCCTAGATATAACGTGAGTGCGATGCACCTTTAGACCCGGTTTGCTAGTAATATGTAGTTTTCATGAATTGTTTTCAGACAAGTGATGATTGTTTCCTCGTACAATGATGTAATTTTTAAAAGGTAAGTCACGTTATGAGGTATCAGTAAAAAGAAACTGAGCAAGTTTAATAATTCATAGACCGGCAACGAAAGTTTTCGCTTTCCTTTTTCACAAACCTTTGCTAACAGCGCGCATTAATAAAGATAAGTGCAGAATCAAAGGTGTGGATGACTTAAATTTGTTTTTTATTTCTATATACTTATATACATTGTATAAAAAATAAAGAGATTAAGATTTGAATGTGGCTTTTGAACGGGTGTTAATTGCCGACCCCCTAAAAGAAGGATGATTATTAGATGCACTAACAGCACTAAAAAAATATTCTTGATTGGCTGTTATATCCTACTTTCTTATTGGCTATTTGCTGCCACTTGTCCTTTTCTACTTTATTTTGTTTCTGCCTTTCTCCTGCTTTTTAACTGTTAGCACGTATTGTTTGCGCCTGATGAAGAAAGACATCTCATTCCTAATGTGTTACAAATTTCCCATTTTATTATGTTTTCAAAAGTTTTTAATTTGTATTGTGTTTTACACAAGTTTTTACAGTATTTTATTGTAAAAAAGTTTGACTCGTTTATCTAAAAATCGTGTTTTTCGAAATATCAGACATATCAGACGATTGATCTCAGAAACTATTTAGTCGATTCACTTAAATTTTTGAAGCGGAAATATTTCTCCAGTTTTTTTTTTTTTTTTTTCCCTCATTGGATGATTAAGCTGTTTAAGCTGTTTCTGTTTCGTTTATGAGAGGAATGTAATTTCGAAAACTTGAACTTCTGTAGAGGAGCGAAATTTGTTACGAAATTTAAGGGTAGGAAGTGATGTCCGCTTCACTTTTTCACACAACAGATGAGTTCGTTTTATCAGAGCCTGAGCTCCATACCGAAAGTATACAGTACAAAATTGTTAATAATATTTTAAAATTATTTCTAGATTAATTTTCTCATTTAAATTTTTTTCTTACACAGGAATAAATATTGATCCTAAATTAAGGATTTCATGTTTATTTTCTACTTTTTGCTGTCCAAAATATTTCAATGTTGCAGTTTCACAACCTGACTTATTTTGGAGATATTGGTTTGGGACACAATTAACTTTATTGTTTTTGTAACTTGAAAACATTTGTAACTGTAAAGACTATTTGGCGATGTATCACCTGCGGCCGGCTTACAGAAAATACCCTTAATTTACATACTCCCTCATGCCAATGTTTCGTAATTGTCATGTCCCTGAAAATTTTCTTTAAATAGTAAATTATTCGTATTTATACCGTGCCAGTGGTAGAAATCCGCAAAAGTCACTATTCTGATTCTTTTAAAATATCATTGCACAACTATGGCAGAAAACGAAGCAGAACGTTCCAGTCCCAATGCTATTCCGGTTAGTTATTAATTCAATTTTCATTCTGATACAATACTGTTTGTTTTACTGTGATTGGTTATAAGCAAGTTTTCTAGCTCTCTTCCACGTCCGCTACTTGTCTATCATGGACCTTTCAAAATCTTTAAATACATGCTGTTTCACTGTTTTATTTCAGTTGTTGTAATTCTTGTAAATGTGTAACTCAATATATTGAATTCGACACAGCCTCTCCTTTTGTCTTTTACTGTGATTGGTTATAAGCAAGTTTTCTAGTTCTCTTCCACGTCCGCTACTTGTCTATCATGGGCCTTTCAAAATCTTTAAATACATGCTGTTTCTCTGTTTTATTTCAGTTGTTGTAATTCTTGTAAATGTGTAACTCAATATATTGAATGCGACCCAGCCTCTCCTTTTGTCTTTTTATTATCATTTATAAAAGCCGAATATAAGAGATCACAAATTTAAACTCTTATAACTCGTATTCTAATTGTCACAGCGGACACAAATTTTATGTGCGTGAACAACGCGGCATACTTTTACAGGGTACATTTTCGGATTTTCAACCGAAGCTCCCTAAATTTGAATATAGCGCGAATATAAGGGCCAGATAACCATAAACACTTATAACTACAATGCAAATTATTGTAATGCACACAAAATTTGTATGGTATCCTTAATCGTTTTAAGAGACGTTGGAGTCAGTCGATCTTTTATCGAAGCCGCTATATTTTAATGTATCATAAGTAAAAGGTGTATATATGTTTAAAAATAATCCTTGGCTACAAGATTAACCTTCCATTGCTCATGCATGGATAAAAAAAATAGTTCCATTTCATTCCTTTTAGCAATTATTTTCCACTGATTAATGCAAAAGCAAAAGTACCTTTTCAGAAAAAAAAAGCTGTAAATTTATGAGCGTTTGCCCTTAAATTTTCACGGGCAACAACCTTATTTGATGAAAAAAGATCTGATCCATTAAATAAGTGGACTTATCCCTTGGATACTTAGAATATTAAGGGCAATCCACATATTCTTACGGTTCTAACCCATGTGTTAGCAAAAATACTATACGACTCCATACATTTTCCTCCGCTAGGGTGTAACTCTTCATTTTAGTCGTGCTTCGAAAAGTAATGTCACTTAACCGTGACGATAACATATTTTTAACCCGCTAAAAAGGCGATTCTGTGATGATTATCCAACGTGCTACGTGCTACGAAACATTAAGTAAAATTGTGTTTTAAAGTGCATTATATACTCTTTTAAAGAATTGTATTACTTTGCCCCGTAAAACTACGGGCTGCACAAAATTATGGGCATGTATTTTTTTTACGGGGTATGACTGGAATCTCTGCTGTGGGCTTCTGCCCGTAATTTTACAGGGATATTTTCAACAGTCTAAGCATTTGGGGAAAAAAATAGTTTCTTATACTTAATAAATATTATTTTTTTTTAAATATATCAATCAGTTTAAGTTAACTTTGTGAGGTATTATTAGGGATACAAGATTCAGACAAGATTCAGAACAAATAGAATTGTTTTGAATACGTGGGTAGGAAAGACTCAAAATAAAATAAGCAATGATAAAAGTGACTAGCACACAATTTAGAATATCATCAATTAATGATATTTCCAACTTAATCATTTAAATCAGGGAAAAACTTGATTTTTTAATTATGTATCAGCAAATTAAGTTTGAAAAAATAATGCACTTTATTGTTAAAATTGTTGTTATAATTTATTGTTTAAGGAGTCTCAGGACTCTTAAAGCTTTAAAATTTTCGAAATTTCAATTTTTTTAGATGTTAAACTTCTATTTTTTTCTCAACATTTTGATATAATTTTTTCCTTGAAATTTCCACTACAACAGAAGTCAAGGCTTTTAGAATTATACGCACCCAATAGCTGAAGCGATGATTCTGTATCTTTGAAGCCATTTTTCTCCAAATGACGTTTTTGTGCATAAGGCGATATCTCAAAAAACTTCTGAACATTTTTTCATCAAATTTTCAAAACGTATGTTTTATGTTAGTATGCATAAAATGAACCTAAAATTTCCTTTTTATTGTTAAAAAATATTTTTTAAGTGATTATATTGTAGAAATTTTCAAAATTTTAGATTAGCTAAATACAACTTTGTATTAAAAATATAAAAATGCTTTAAATACAAATTTATTTAGGTTCAGGGTAATTACTATAATCTGAAGTATAAGTAGGCACCAAGAATTTCATTCTAGTTGCAAAATTTATTTTGTAATCCGGCGCGTAAGCCGTTATATGAATTTTCTGCTCGTCAAATGTCTGACAGTTTGGAGCCCCTTCTAAATGCTAATTCTGCATCTTGGAAATTTTAAATATTTGAAATTAAAGAACATGGTACTTATATCTTTCATTCCGAATTAAAATTGCGTCTTAAAATCAAATACATTTTAAGATATTAAATGTTGAAAATGGTTTTTCTTTTCATTTTTTTCCAATTTTAAGAGTCTTGAAACCCCTTTAAAATCTAATATATAAAAATGAATATTTGTCTGTCTGTCTGTCTGTAATGCTATACAAATCCACAGTTTGGAAGCCAAAATTGTGAAATGTTATGTACATGTGTATTAAAACACGGCCGAGGCAACTAAAGCAATCCGGAATCGAAATAATTTATAGTTAACTTTTAATTAATAAAGAACCACCCATTTAATAGCAATTTCCTGTCAAATTTAAACATTTTTCGTTATAGCAGCTGCCAACAATTAAAATTCACAATAAAATCTTTTTTTTTTTTTTTTTAATGTTCAACCCGTAATCGCGCGAGTTCTTTAACCAATGTGAGATATACATATTACGTACGCCAAGTTGCAATTCTAAAAAGCTGTAGCGAGTATTACGATAATTCTTTTACCTCACATGCAAATAATTAGAGATTATTTAATTGTGATTAATTATTACAATTAAAAAAAATAAAGGCAAACATTTTATCACAAATATCAACAAAACTTTTTATTCTATTTATTTCCTTATTCCAGAGCTATCGTTTTATCGTCTGCTTCCATAGTAACATGATAAATTAAATTTCATTAAAAAATGCGTAGTAGTAGAAAAATATTTTATTAAATCGAACAGTTATTTAAAATTTTGGTTTTAGAATTAAATTCATGAACTCCCGTGCATAGAACAGGTTAAACAGCTAATATAACATAATTTATTGTTTTGAATATTTGGGGAAAGGAGAGTCAAATTAAAATAAGCAATTACATCAGTGACTAGCATAGAATTTAGAATATCATCAGTCAATGATATTTAAAACTTAATAATTTAAATAGGGGGAAAACTGATTTTTAATATGTATCATCAAATTCAGCTTTAAAAATAGAATCTACGCAGTTAGTATATACCTTATATTCAAAGTAAATAAAAAAAAATAAGTTTTGCATAATCAATTATAAATTAATTTACGTTTTGTACAATTAAATATACAAATTAGCAAATGTATTAGCAAGAAATCGTTTATTTGTTGAACATTACGAAAAAAAAAAAAAAAGAAATATATTCAGTGTATTTAAATAAACAAATAAAACTTTACAATGCAAACAAATTAAAATTAGTTTAAATATGACTCAATTTGCCTTGGCATAAAAAATTTAATCTATTAAATACTTAATTTCATTCATGTAATGTACTTAGTTAGGGTTTAAAAAGATTACGTACAAGCTGTTCTCCGAAAATTGTACAACATATATACTTTATTGTTTAAAGAGAAATATGCAATAAAAACGCAAAACTTTATATTTTAAAATAAAGCTTTGTGTCGATGTGGGTTTGGATAAACTCTTTCGACACTTAAACAATCACATTTTTAATAAGGATAACACACAAACTATATACAGATTCGCGAAAAGCGCAAAATAACTTTGAAACATACATATTTCCATAAAAAAAACATCTCTAGATGAGACACATTTCGTACACTCGCCGAAACTCTACTTAAACCCGCGCAAATCATGATTACATACATTCACTTCACTTCATCACTTCATGTTTGGCAAAATATCTCAGGATATTTTGCCGACAGTGGCAACAGCGCCATCTATATGCTATAAAAATAAGGGAAGGCAGTCATTTTGTTACAACCTCCCCCTCTGGTTCCGCGGACGTCCCGGTGAGGAACCAGTAATTTTTTTAGGTGGTCTGCCACGTTTCCTAATAGGTGCAATAGGCACAATGTCAGAGTCATTACACAGTTTCAAAGCTGACGTATGACATGTAGCAAGCGGTTCATTTGGATTGTCCATGCTTGCTATAACAAATGTTGTGGGTGATTTTTGAGTTAAAATAATGTATGGTCCGTCACGTTTAGGCATGAACTTTGCAGTTTTATTGCTAGAGGCTTTACTTACTGGATGTAAGTCAACCCAAACCTTGTCTCCTGGAGCAAAACAATGTCCTGATTTTCTTTTACGGTCAGCGTATTTCTTTCTTTGATCTTACTTGGCTTCAACTTTGTCCTTAATGTCTTTCGTGAAGTTTGCAAATTTCTTGAGGTATGGTGTAATTTCAGGTACAAAGTTGTCATTGTGAATTACAGCACGAATGTCGTCTTGAACATCGTCTGTCGTTCTTAATTCTCTCCCAAATTGTAAAAATGCTGCTGTTTCTCCAGTGGTGTCACACTTAGCAGTATTCATTGCAAAACGTATTGTTGGAAGTTTCTCTTCCCATGAACAGTGGTCATTCTCTACTAATATAGCCAATCTCGGCTTGAGATCTCTATTTTTTCTCTCCACAGGGTTTGCCTGAGGATGATATATGGGAGTTGGGTTTTGTTTGATACCTAAAAGAAAACAAAGTTGTTGCATTACACTACTAACAAATTGTGGTCCGTTATCACATATTATACGTCTGGGTAGACCATATCTAAGGATAACTTCTTCGAGCAACGTAGTTGCACACTGTGCTGCAGTAGCTTCTGTAAGGGCAAATAGTTCAACCCATCTTGTTGCACAGTCTTCTACTATGAATATCCATCTTTTACCATTCTTACTTTTTGGTAAAGGGCCAAAAAGATCAATTGATAGAACTTCAAATCGTTGTGAATACACTGGTGTTTGTAACAAACCGGATGGTTTTTGATTAGAAGGTTTATACCTATTACATTCAGCACAATGTTTGACGTAATCTGCAATGTATGAACGCATTCCAGTCCAATAATATCTTTTGGATATTCTATTAAATGTACCTTCAGCACCGTAGTGACCAGCCGTAGGTGAGTCATGGTGTTCTTTTAAAATTTTCTCCCTTTCATGTGAGGGGACTACTAGTTGTGCTTCTTCAGATTCCGAAGTTGGGGAATACCTGTATAAAACTCCTTGGTTCATAACATAACCACGTTCAGTCCAGTTAGTGTAGTCTAGAGTTTTTTCTTCATCTTCGAAACTTTTAATAATTTTCTTTAATTCTTCATCTTTCATTTGTTCAGCACGTAGATCACTAGGCATTTTAGCAGGGATATCAATCATTATGGCGCAAATATCACAATCTTCTTTACTGATATGATCACACGCAGGACGAGAAAGCATGTCAGCTATGACGTTCGCTTTACCTGGAATGTATTCTATTTTCACATTAAACTCTTGCAACTGTAAAGCCCATCTGGCAAGTCTTCCAGAAGGGGACTTTAAGCTCATGAGCCATCGGAGAGGCTGGTGGTCGGATGCCACAGTAACTTCTGTTCCGTCAATGTATCCTCTGAATTTATTAAGAGCCCAGACAACAGCAAGAGCTTCCCGTTCCGTGGTGTGATAGTTGCGTTCTGCAGGAGTCAGTAATCTACTGGCGTACTCAATCGGATGCTCTTCCGCACCTTTACCCTGGAGAAGTACTGCTCCAAGAGCATAATTGCTTGCATCGGTTCGAATGATGAAGGGTTTTGTTTCATCAGCCTGTTTTAATATTGGTGATGAAACCAGGCATTGCTTCAAGGCTTGAAATGCATTTTCTTCATCGGCACCCCAATGCCATTGCACGTTCTTCTTAGTGAGGTTACTAAGCGGTCTGGATATTTCTGCAAAATCTTGTATAAAACGGCGATACCATGAACATGTCTGCAGAAACGATTGCAGTTGTTTTATATTCTTGGGAGGCGGGATCCTCACAATAGCATCAATTTTCCTAGGATCAACTTCTAGGCCATTTGGAGTTATCCAGTGTCCTAAGTACTTTACTCTGGAACATGCAAAGTTGCATTTTTCTCGATTTGCAGAAAGTTTCCATTTGTCTAATCTTTGAAAAACAGCTTCAAGATCAGATAGATGTTGTTCAAAACTTGATGATAAAATAATGAGGTCATCAAGGTAAGAGAGAATATTTACATCTGGGAGTCCGTTGCGAAAGTTATCCATCGTCCTCTGAAACGTTGCAGGAGCGTCACGGAGTCCAAAAGGCATTCTTCGAAAGCGGTATGTTCCGAGAGGACATACAAAAGCAGTTTTATCACGATCAGGCCCATAGACACTCACCTGATGGTAGCCAGCATTCAGATCCAGAGTGGTCATGAACTGTGCAGTCTTTGCCTGATGTAGAAGATCGTACATACGAGGGAGTGGATAGGTATCCGGTATAGTCACCTCATTGAGCTTCCTGTAGTCTACACATAGACGTACACTACCATTTGGCTTAGGAATGAGCACGATTGGTGCAGAATATGGAGATTCGCATTGCTCAATAATTCCTTTGGCAAGAAGATCATCAATTTCTGTTTTCAACAACTCTTTCTTTGCCGGTGATAATCTGTAAGGTGGTAATGATATAGGACGATGTTCTCTAGTGTTTATGTGATGTTCGACGACGGGTGTTGCTTCTCCCCTTGGTTGAAAGGTATTGGAAAATTTTTCAAGCAAGTCATTAAGTCTCTTTCGTTGTATTGCAGATAGATTTTGACCTTCATTTTCTCTTAACATAACTGTATTAGCTTTGACATTTGGTGTTGAGATTTCAGGTGTCGTTTTGAAAGGATCATCAACAAAAGGAAATTTATATCTTGGATTGTTCTGGAAATACCAACTTTGGCTTCGCATATCCAACACAATCCCCATTTTATTCAAAAAATCTATGCCTAACAATGTTCTATTTCCGGTGGCTCCGGGTAACGCAAAAAACGTTGTCTTAGTTCTACGACCTTCTATTTCAACAGTGATTGTTGCTTGAAGAACGTTAGTTTCTTTTCGTATGCCATCAGCGAGCGTTATGTTTACACTGGTCTCTTCGAACGAAGTTCCTTGGTCACGGAGAAGCTTGAACAACATTTCCCCAGCAATGGAATGTGCAGCTCCGGTATCTGCGCAAGCTACCCCTGTAATACCATTTACCTTTATATACAACATAGGTGTTGCCTGTGTATTAATATAACAAGATTGGAGATGTAGGGAACTAAAATTTGCTGATTTTACTTGCGTGGATGGGGAACAATTAGGACATTTTGCTTTGACAAAACCTTGTTTCCCACAGCCATAGCAGCTTATAACTGGACGCTTATCATCGTTTACAAAGCGTGAATTCGTATATTTTGAGGTAGAAGTATTTTTGAAGTTTCCAAAATGTTCGCTAGCTTCATTTTTGGTTACCTGATTTTTCCAGAATTCCTGACCATTTGAATTTTTTGACAAAACATGTTTGTGTGTTTCACGCGATTTTGAATTACTAGCTGATTTTTGAAAAGGGGGTCTAATATTTTCATATATGTCAAGCTTTTCGGCCAACAAGACAGGGTCATTTAGTTTGTCCCAACCATCTAAATAATGATTTTTATATTCTGGTGGGCACTTTTTTAAAATCTGATCAGCGATTATTAGTTCTGAGAGCTTTTCAAATGAATTAACTTCTAATTCGGATAACCAACCTTCAAAATAATTTCTAATTTCAAAGTAAAAATCTTTCCAAGTAGAATTCTCTCTTTTTTGATGTCGGCTAAATAATACCCTAAACTTCTCCGCTGTTAATTTAAATCTTTTTAACAAAATGTCACGAATATGTGCATAGTTTTTGAACATTTCTTCAGGCTCTCTTACTATAAGTTTAGCAATGTCATTCGGAAGTACGGCGACTAATTGTGAGACCCAAAAATCTTTGGAGACATTTAACATTTTCATTTGACGTTCAAACATTGTCAAGAACAACGACATATTATCTTTTTCCGGATTAAATGGTGGTAGGATGTTTTTAATATCTATACGCATCTGGTCCATTTGATTTTGTGGGACAGTTGTCGCGGTATGGTTTTGAGCTTGCAGCTTAAGTTTTTCTAACTCATAAGCTCTTTCCTCTGCGATACGTTTGTCCTCAACCCTTTGTTCTTCTATGCTCTCTTGTTTTTTCCTATTTTGTTCTTCTATGCTCTCTTGTTTTTTTCTATCTTCCACGATAGCAATCAATGCCTCTTTTACAAATTGTTCATCGTCTTTAAAAAGGGCGCACTTCATAATTTTTTCACGCAAGACTACTATTTTATCATCTGCATCTACCTGAAGTTCTAATTCGGTAGCCAAATTATATAAATCGATTTTTTTCCCTTTAGAAAGAAACGCCATTTTTCCTAAAATCAGTTAAATTTATGCTTAAATTACAAAATTATATGCAATACTTGACCCATTAAATAATCAAATAACAAAATAACTACCTTCCCCTTACAGGTAAATATGCATAAACTTTCATAAACAATTGATGAAACATACAAAAATAATTTAATACCATACTAAAATCTATCTCTAATTAAACATGAGCTCATGTAAATATTAATGCAAAAATATTGTAATCAGTTAATATGCAACTTTTTTTTTTCTAATATAACTTACCGTATAAAACTGTCAGAAATATTTAAATCATAAAATTTTAAGTATATGAAATACCATCGATAATTTGATGTGAAAAAATTTTCATTCACAAATAAATATGAAAGCAACAAAAATATCAAAATAAAGTACTTACTTACTGCTTTAAAATAAACAACATTCTAAATAATTATTGACGATTACTGAAAACACTTTTCTTTTCTAATATACTACGCTGTGCACAGTTAGAACAAATAATCATAAAATTGACTTACTGAAATAATATTGCATTGAAAGAAAAAAATATTACCAAAAGAAATTATATAAATCTCTTTTTCAGAAAATTAATCTTTCATAATACTCAAAAGAACAAAAACAAAAAAAAACCACATACATAAAACAGCATTTAAAAATAAATAAACACCAGCTGGCCAGCAATAAACAGAAAAAAAAAATTCAACTTTTTACCGGTAACAAAACAAATAAAATAAGATTTATCTTTCTTTAGCTAATCACTTTTCGCTGATTCATATGGCGGTTTCAGATTTCTTTTAAACACACAGAATATCGGCGATAGTAGAACACTGAAAGTTATTTCGAAAACATTTTAGACTAAAGGCTTTTCGATGATCACAAACAACAATTATGAAATAAACTGAAAGATTTTTTTTTTTTTTTCACTTTTAACAGCACACTTTCGCCTTGAGAACTTTGAAGCTTGAAGCATACCCACAAATAATTATTCCATAAGGATGGCACTAATTACTTGATTTAATATCAAAAAGAGTGCACACATTAGAAACGAAGTGGTTCTTTTTTCCATATACCATATTCTTGAAATGATGATTTCACACAATTACGAATCTAGCTGATTCTTTTTACTCATTTGCCAGGGCGGCAATACACTATAGAAGGAAAACGCTTTTCTTGAAATTAGGGTTACACATTCACATAATTGAGAATGGTTTCTCAAACTTTAGAATTTGGAGATTCTTTTTAATCACTTACTTTGTCAGGATGACAAATACACAATTATCCACTGTCATTATTGTCCGGATGACAATATTTTGAACCTGGTATACCGGTTCCTTTTTATTTCGTTTTTGAAGAAGGAGATTTTTTCACGTTGGGCGTCATTTTGTGTCGATGTGGGTTTGGATAAACTCTTTCGACACTTAAACAATCACATTTTTAATAAGGATAACACACAAACTATATACAGATTCGCGAAAAGCGCAAAATAACTTTGAAACATACATATTTCCATAAAAAAAACATCTCTAGATGAGACACATTTCGTACACTCGCCGAAACTCTACTTAAACCCGCGCAAATCATGATTACATACATTCACTTCACTTCATCACTTCATGTTTGGCAAAATATCTCAGGATATTTTGCCGACAGTGGCAACAGCGCCATCTATATGCTATAAAAATAAGGGAAGGCAGTCATTTTGTTACAGCTTTATTTATTTTTTATTTTCCAATCTCGCTCTCTCTGCGGCTAATTTTTTTTTTTTTTTTTTTTTTTTTTTTTGAGCTTAACTTCTTAACTATTTCCTTTTTTTTGACACCATAAATTAAAACAAGTAATATAAAAATTTTGTTTTTAAAGTCAATTCCTACTTAGGTCATCAAAGAAAAATTTAATATAATCCCTTATGCTAATATTAGTTTTTGTTGCATTAAAATATCTCAATTTGTTTATTTTCTATAAGCAAGTAGGTTTACAATGGAAGTCTATGGGAATTTGGCGAAATATTAGAGATATCGCCAAGTTGGCGTCACTTTTGGCGATTCATTTTGGTCGCCAAATTTGGCGATATATCACCAAGTTCGCGACAAACTTGGTGGTATTTGGCGACAGAACAAGGTCCCTCCTATGGTAATCCCCCTTATAGATATGAAGATGCATTAAATGCTTCAATAACCAATGGCCGCCATTTTGTCTCCCATGTAAAACTAAAATTAATTTAATTAAAATTTAATTAATGAATTAATATTTGAAAAAACTGTATTAACATCAATTGTCATCCAGTACAAGTTTTTAAAAAATTATTTCTACTTGATAGGATGAATAAAAAGTATTTTATTAACGATTGAAAATTTGAACAAGATATATAAATAAATAAATAAATATAGGGAGAATGTGAACTAATAGTAGGAATTGCAATAGGGGCTAAAACAGCACTTTTTTCATACTAAAATATTTGTCTTATACAATTGAAAAATATCTGACAATTAATAAAGAGAAATTTATAGTTACAAATTAGTGGTATCAAAAAACTTTTAGTGACGAAGCAAGCAATGTCATCTTGCCCGAACCCAGTTCGGTCAAAACTGTTAAGTGGTTAAAACAATTCGTCCCCGAAGACACGAGTCTTAACAGCACCTATGCTATGAGAAAAAAATGGAAAATAAAATAGTTACAAAACATAATTTGTAAATATAAATAGAAGTTTTTTTGTGTGTTTAAAATAAATAAATAAATAAGACATTCGAAATTCTCCATAATGCTTCTCTAATTTGATTATATTTATCTTCCAAAATCCAACAGTTTCACAACATTAGGAACCAATTAAAAGTAATTTAATTTTAGTTTTATTTTTATTTAAAAATAGCCGTCTAGTGTTATTCCATAATATGATGGATTCATTTCTTTCAGATCTGTATAATATCAAAAAGGGCATACTTACTTATTAAAAAAATCCCTGCCGGCTCGGGCCTACAGGTGGAGGTAGATTTCGATGTTAAGTACTAAATTCTCCAACAAAACTTAAATCAATATTAGAGATAAAATTCAGTTTCTTCACAAAGAGTGAGCTGTAGGAAGCTAAACTTTTTGTGAAAATTATAATATACACGAATACACACACACATGTATATGGAATAGGCTTAAAAAATGGCTACAAAAAATTCAGAGAACCTTAAAGTGTTAAAATATGTTAATATTTCCATAGTCGGGTTTTTATCATGTTTTAATACGTTTCTTCAAACTCACATGGCGTTACATATTCACCTGCTGAGGTCCATTATATTTCTAATATGACGCAATATACATCTATATATTTAAATATTTTTTTTAATTCGTCAAACTATTTATTTTATTTTGAGTTTTCATGCTGAAATCTTGCTCTAGAAAACTTATGACGTAATATTCAATTTGTTTTCAATTTGTCAAACTATTTAATTTTACACACGAAAATTTTGCAATAGAAAAGTAATTGTTGTGGTGAGAATTTTATTGTTTTTTTTTAATTGTTGGCAACTGCTATAACGAAAAGCTTTTATTTTTTTCCTGCCATTGTTGTGTAAGAGCTGGTTTTATCAGAATAATGTTAAGACAGTATTCAAAATTTTGAACCCTCCCCATTTCCACACTCTTGGGACGATTTCGCCCATTTTCAATCCCCGCCGTGATATGAGCCATATCAAAGTTGTTGGCGAGTTTGAGGACAATCCGTGCATAATTGCGACTTTTATCGTGCGAACAAAATTTAGGAACAGATGTCATATTCGCTCCGTATTGACGCGAATTTTTTCTGTCGCCAATATCATATAGGCAACAGGTACGTAACTTGCGCCAAAGTGTCGTTATTTTGCTTGATGTGGTAACCCGGATCAAATTGTTTACGCTGATGATGTTTTCGCCAAATTGGCAACCGAAAAAAATCCCGCCAATATGGGGCGAATATGACATCTGTACCAAAATTTAGTACATACATACATACATACACACACACACATATATATATATATATATATAACCTTTTTAGGTGGGGTGGTTTTGGGTTCCTGGGGTCCTATAATGAAAAGTTTTGAAGGAATTTTTCAAAAGTCGCACCATGGTAACGACTGCAATAGGTAGTATTTCTTACGAAATCTACTTAAAAAATACTTGGCATTTAATTTATTTCTAAAATTTTCATCTTTCAAAATACATACAACTATTGATATAACGTTTAAAAACATATGAAAATTGGGAAACTATTTTTTAAAGGATTATTTCCTCAGAATTTTCAAACGTATAACTTATTTTTGAATATTAACAACCTAAATTTGTCAAAAGTAAGGATAAAAAGCATAAATAAAAATTAAGTAGACGAGATCTGTAATCCACAAAAATTAAAAATATGCGAAATGCTAGGAACCAGGATACGTGGATTTGTAATCTTCTGTTTTGTCAAAAAGAAAAAAAAAATAAACATAAATTCTATATATCTTAAAATAATACTAGAATAAAAATCAGTTAAATTTGTATATATGTACACAAAGCCTACTTCAAAGTTTTCTGAATTTTTTCCGATTAAGGGGACGGCTTAAATGCTTGCAATATCTATCATGGCGTCTGAAACAATACTTAGCGGTTTATCACCCACGTCCAGATAACAGAAAATTACTGAAATAATAATACTCATCAAAATTACGCAGTCTTTATGCAAGCAGAAAATTAATATATTGGAGAACTCGGTGCCTACACTCATACGAGATAACAATTTATCAAGCATCGTTTATGGATTTTAACTGAAAGTTTACCTTATTCAAAGTTAGATCCTGTTTGAAGAATTCGAGTTCATCAATTTCAATCCAGTCCAACGATTGGAGTCAATCCATCATATTCAATCAATGCGTCCGTTAAGTTGACTTTCTTGCAGAGGATCACAAATAGTAATCACTCATTCAGTAGCAAAACTATAAGACCCTTTGAGAGAAAGGGAAAAAACATCCATAAAGTATCTAACCTATTCTCCAAATACATGAAGCTTGTAATTTTTAGCTGAATCAAAAAAGAGAAAAGAAATTAAGAAAGAAAAATCAGTGGATCCAGCAACCTGTTTTAAAGCAATCTTAACCCTTTATCTACTGACGGTACTTATAAGTATCATTAAAATAACTTGTTATAAAATTCACTTAATACATCGATTAGTTGCAATACAGTTTAGAATGGGCTACGGATACATAACTTTATCTTGTTTCAAAAGCATTATTGGTTACACAAAACAAAAATATTTTTAAAAGGATGATTTCTTGTGCCTTTGCACCATTTCTTCTTTCTTGAAGTTGGGGATGGGGGGGGGGGGTTATTCAATTCGGAAGTATTTCTATATTGCTATTGTAAGAACATTATATGTGTACATTTCCTAATTCTACAAAATTCTAAAAAAAATTTTAAACAAAAGATTGGAGTGGGGATTTAAATATCGCACAAAATCCCTATAAAAATCCCTATAGCACAAAATCCCTTTGATTTTTCTTTTATTTACCTGTGATTTCTAAAATCGTTTAAAATATTATCCATTTAATTTAGAGACACAAAATTCCTTATGTATGCTTAAATCATGCTACTATGTATAAAACATAAATATGTAATAATAAGTAGCATTTTTATAAGAGTTTAGATTTGTTTTTAACCGATAATAATTTTTCTCGTTTAAAAACAGTGTGGAATTCCTTATATGTACTTAAATAATGCAAAACAAAAAAACAGACACGTAAACAAACAAAAGAAATCTGTAGTAGGTACATTAAATATAAATCTGTTGTAATAAGTAGCTTTTTAAAAAAAGAGAGTAGATTTATTTTTAACCTATAAAAATTATTTTCTCTGTTTTTGTGTTGTAAAAAGGTAAAAATTTTCTTTTGAATTGATTTAAGGTCTATAATGTTTTATAATATAATACTACTACTTGGTGAGCAAAATAACGGAAAATATATTAAAAATTTTTGTCATTGAAACGTAAACAGACAACTGTTTTTCTCTATTTAATTTCCTTTTCGATTTGGTTCACCAATAATTTATAAAATTTACGTAAATTCGTCTAAAATCATAAACTATTGTTACCTTTATAGTTTAAAAGAAATCAAATACACAAAGTAATGTAATAATTCATGTTGTTTGGTAGATTAATTCAGATTTCTTTTTAGCATTATTAGTATTAAGTATATAGGAAAATTCAGATATATAGCGTAATAACGAATAAATAAAATTTAAGTAAAATCTTTCATTAGAGTTAAACATATTAGAAATTTTCAAAATATAAAAGTTTCGTGGTCGAAATAAGAAATGATGTAAATAAATAAAAAAGCTCGTTATTAAATTTTAAGTTTTATAGAGAAACTGCGGTAACTTTAAAGAAATAAGCAGAATTTAATAATTTTCAAACAAAATAATTTTAATTTGCCCCAAATGCAACTCAGGATTAATTTAAACCGTATAAATGTTCCTATGCTTTCCATTAAGATACGTTATGATCGAGTAAAATGGTAAAAACATGCATATCTTATCTGCAGAATAAATTTTCCCCAAAAATTCAGTTCAGGATACTAGTAATGTCAAACAAGTACCAAAAAAAAAAAAAAAATGAGTCATTGAAGAAATGTTTTATGTAAAATATAAACACCATCACGATAAATAAAGAAATAAAAACATAAAATCTACGTACCTACTTATATTGCTTTCATGCTTCTATGATCAATATTAATCTTCCAAACTTTGATTGATTGATCGATTTTGAGCGAAACTTCGTATTTATATTGAGATTAAAAAACGAAGAAGGCTTTGCTACTAGTGTGAATTAAAATTTTATATATAGTTCATAATATAAACAACAAACTTCAACCAAAAAGCCCCTGTCTGTTAGGCATAGAAGAGTTGGAAACTAAGACAATACCATAATCACAGTCAACAAAATAATTATCCAATGGTTGTCGGCAATTACTCTCATCACCAAATATCTGTAAAATCCGATCTCTGAGTGTAAGTTCCTTATACAAATCCTCATTTTTTGACTGATTTGCATGAAACTTGCTGTACATGCGTTTTAGAACATGGAAACGGTCCCTGTCAACTGAAAAAAAATATCAGACTACTCTTTATCCCTTTTTTCTACCAAGTTCTATAATTTAACGTTATAGAAGTATCTCTCTTTTTAAATTTTCTAATTCAATCATTTCTTTCATCTTGCCACACCCAAGCAAATGAGTACGATAAATAAATAAAAAAAAATGATAATGCGTGTACTTTCTTTTCATAAGCCAATAAAAATACAGACTCAATCGCTAGATTTTATCATTTTAGAAATTAACGTCTTTCTAAGCAAAAAACGCACATTTGTCATATGTACAGTGGTTTCCGAAATTCTGGACATTTTTTTTTTTAATTTTCATATTTTATAACTTTGTGTGCTTGAAGAATATAATAAATTTCACTTAAATACAAATGTTCATATATCAAATTCAAGGAAATTTAATGTAGAATTTAATAAAAAAATAATTAAAATATCTGCATTACAAAAAAAGCTACGCTTACAAAAAATAAGATATATCTTAGATTTCATTGTTTTTTAAAATTACACTTACACATTCAATATTTAGTCGGATAACCTTTGTTTTTTATTACAGCTTCACAGTGTCTTTTCATTGAGAGAACTAGTGTTTGGAGTTCATCCTTTTTTAATCACATGATGCCAAGAATCATTATAGCTTCAATATGTTGCGTTTTATTAGATGGACACTTTTTTGTACAAGGATTTTCAAACGTCGTGTTGCCACAAATTTTCTATAGGATTCAGATCAGAGCTGTTTCCTGGCCAGGGTAATAACAGTATGCTTTTATTTTTAAAGCATTCTTTGCATATTTCTGTCGTATGGCATGGAGCTGAATCCTGCTGAAAGATAAATGGTGCTTTATTGGGGAAGAGATCCCTGATGGAAGGTATCAATTTTGGTTACAGGACAGTTTCGATGTATTTTTTTCCATTCAGAATGCTATCAATCACTTGAATGCGGCCCACTTCATCTGTAGACATACAGGCCCAAATCATACCATTTGTTGGGTACTTTTTAGTTGCTTCAATTCAATCAGGATGTAGCTCATCCCCTACTCACATATTTTCGCCCATAACTACCAAGGAGCGATATTTTACTCTCATCACTCCAGATTATTTGCTTCCACTGATTTGCCTGTAAGAGTTGGTCCTATCAAAAACTTGTCAATATAAAAGTTGTAGATAATATTAAGAAAATTTATAATCAATTTAAGCGAACTTGATATCTTGTGAATTGAAGAAGTTGTGAATTTTTTTCTTCTTAAAACTTTTTTTGCGCTCCTTGAGCCCATTTTTAATGATATAAAAAAATCTGTCATAAATACATTTTTGGCCCTTTTCGTAGAAGTAATAATAACTTTAAACTGATTTGATATGTATTATAATTAAGAAGTTATGGGGGGTTTTCTGTTTTCACAAAACCCCTCCCTATTTCCATTCCCTTGGTCTGATTTTGCTCATTAAGTGGGCTGGTCACTCAGCTTCGGATTTCTCCTCCGTATTGTCCTCCGTATTATCCCTTTTGATGCATTCGCATATTTAAAATATCTTCTCGGGAAATTCATATTTTTAACGTCTTTTTTCTGTGTACTCTTCTTAAAGGAAGTCTCTTTTTTTTCTTAGTTTTCAAAATATTTCTAAAATCTATACTGAATTTAACATTTTATGTGTTAAAAGCGGGCGAACTGTGAGCAAGATTTTAACACTTCATATAAAATTAAGTCTATACTTTAGAAATATTTTGAGAACTAAGAAAGGAAGAGACATCTTTTAGGAAGTGTACACAAAAAATGGAAGTTAAAAATATTAATTTACCGAGGAGATATTTTAAATATACGAATGCATCAAATGTCCTTAGACTTTATATTAGTGAGGGGATATCGGAAGCTGAGTGACCAGCCCCCTTAATGATCTTGACCGAGACTTTCTGCCCCTTTATTTTATGTATGAGTTTGTAAGAGATTTGTGTTGAATTGTGGAAATTAAAAAAGTGATATATATATAGATAGATAGATAGCCAGATAAATTTTTGAACTAGGGGTGGTTTTGGGTTCTAAGGCTCATGATCGGTATAGATATTCAAAAATATTTCAGAAATTCCAATATAGGGGAGGATGCAACAGGTAGTATTTCTTACGAAATCTACCTAGCAGGTGTCTAAGTTAACCGCTAGATGGCAATGCAGAATTTTGCAAGAAAATGCTTATTTGAGTTAGAGTTTTGCTGAAGTGTCAGTTGCTGGTTAGGTGTCAATGACTGTATCACTGACTTTCACCATATTTATAGTTAATCTGTATATACAGTAAACTCTGTCTAAGGCGGAATCGGTCGGGACTGAGAAAAATTTCCGTGGTAGACAATATTCCGGCTTATGCAAAAAAGCTCCCCCCCCCCTCCCCCCCCCAAAAAAAAAGAAAAAAAATCCCTGGAAGATGACGATCTTTTATTGATTCTCCTGACTAGAAAAGCGGTTGAAAACTGAAATTCTGAAAGATCGTTTGTCTTTTTAAAGATAAATGAGAAACTTTATTCAATTTCTTAGTACTGCTGTAATACATTCATATTGGAAGATTATACACACACACAAGAAAAAAAAAAAAAAAAAAAACTTCGAGAATGAGAAAGAACGCTATAATTTTGAATTTGAGTACAATCTTAAAGTATAATATATTGTACTTTCGAAAATACGTAATCATTTTCATAAATGTTCATTTTACTAGAAATATTAACTTTTAGATGCAATTTTGCATATGAAAACATGGCATAAGCATAAATTCCTTAAAATTTAAAGTTTCTGTTCTTTTGAATTAACTTTTTTAAAAGCTTACGGAATTTTAGCTAACATGCTCGACATTGAGTTATTTGACTTATCAGTTTTAAAGTTTAATAAACAAAACGCTTTTCATTTTTAAATTATCCTTTTTCCGCCTTATGCAAAATTTTGGTTTCGGTGGGACCTTAAAATCCTTTCCGTTTCCGCGGCAGACAGATTCCGCCTTATGCAGCATGAATTAATGTAATTTTCTATGGGTTCGCCGGGACTTGAAAAAATTTCCGCGGTAGACAGAGGTAGACATCTCCTTCTTATACAGAGTCCGCCTTAGACAGAATTTACTGTATATTAATAAATTCTATTTATGCAATCAAGTATTACAAAAATTACCTAAGTGACATAAAACTGCTACTGCTACGAGCTATTTTGCGTGATATGCTTAAAAAAAGATGTGTTTAAGAAGAGTAGAGTCAATAAAATGTATTTCTGATCATTTCCTCATCTTTATCTCATAATCGCAAAGAGGATAAAACTGGAATTCTCGCATGTTTAATTGCTTCAGAGAGATAGAGTAATCTTCTACAACGCAGTTATCTCTCAGAAAAATAAAGAGAAAGTCCCGTTAAATAAAAACTAAATAAAACCAGCAGCTAGTTCATCATTCAGAAAATAAGAAAAAAAAAAGTCCTAAGCAAGATCTCAGACCGACCTTGCCCTATTTAAAGGAAGACATCTTCTTGTTAGGAGGAAACGCCATCGATAATGGTATATTTGAATAAAACGCTTCTTTTGTAGTTAAACGGTCGCTAGACTTAAGGCTATTCGTCACTCAGTTTCCAAATTCTTCTCGGTAATGTTAAATCTATGGGCATTTGATGCATTCTTGTATTTAAAATATCTCCTCGTGAAAGTAACATTTTTAACTTCTTTTTTCTATGTACTCTTTTTAAAGGTTGTTTCTTTTTTCCTTAGTTCTCAAAATATTCCTAAAATATATACTTAATTTTATATGAAGTGTTGAAATCTTACTCGCAATTCGCCAGATTGTAACACATAAAATATTAAATTAAGCATAGATTTTATAAATTTGTTGAGAACTCTGGAAAAAAGAGGCATCTTTTAAGTAGAGTACAAGGAAAAAAGCAATTAAAAACATTAATTTTCTGAGATTTTAAATGTGCGATTGCATCCCATCCCCATAGGCTTAGCATTAGTGAGGGGAATTCGGAAGCTGGGTGACTAGTAACCTTAAGGGGACAGTTTACTTTTTCAACAATTTATTTTTAATTTTTAAATAAATGGTTTAATCGGTGAACTCATTGCATTTGAAAGTTAAACTAAGAGTACATTTTGTAAAAAAAAAAAAAAAAAAGAAAAAAAAAAAAAGAAAAAAAGAAAATTGCATATTTATTTAAAAATTAAAAAAATTTTAAGAAAATTTGAATTTTTAAAAATTTTTACAACTTTTTTAAATATTAATATTTTTGCTCAATTATTTTTTTTTTTTTAGATTTTCAAATGTGTATTACACAAGACTGCGCTTGGATTTTTAGATACATCTAATATTACATCTACCCTATATATATAAAATGCTAATGAAACAAATTTATGAAATGGTTTTATGAATCGACTGATTAAGTGACTGATTGTGTTTCATAGCTATTTTTCCTTAAATATGGAACATATGGCTTTGAAATTAATTAATTTAACACAAATTATCCGTATTGATCCGTAGATGTCAAAAATGTTATTAGAATTTTTAAATTCTAATTAGTTTTAGAAATCTAATTTTTTTTCTAATTTTAATTACATTTCTGTAGTGACAATCTGTGGCGACAAAAATGCACTCCTTTTTTTTTCTAAGGAGAAAACAGGGAAAAACTACAGGGATTGTTAGATTTCTTCTTTTTCGTCATTTTCAAATTGATAAATGAAATTATATCTTTTATTTCAATTGATAGGAAACAGTATTGTGATTAAATTATGTTTGTCAGAAAAATTAAAAAAAAATAAAACCATTTTTTCACATTTCGATCTCCCAGAATCAATTTGTTTTAAAAAAACAAAAATCGGCTGTCAATTTCAAATTCCATAGACAAAAAAAAAAGTTTTATTTTCAATTTTAAAGAGAAAATGACATGAATAATCTTAAAACAGAAAGAAAATTTTAAAATAAGAATTTCATCATCGCATGTTAAAAGCAAAAAATAAGGAAAGTTACGTCAATATCGTTGCACATTAATATTCAAAAAGTATGAAAACTTTAAAATAATATAATTATCACACGCGAAATGCATTAAGAGTTGTTAATTACATCATTTGTAAAAGGCCCAAACATTAAATATCGTATGATTAAAGTGCCTAATATAATTAAATTAATTACACGAGGAAAACTTTTAATGGTGAATATTAGGTCATATTTAAAAAGCTCAAATAATATTTCAAAATCCTTTTAAGTCAAATAATATATGTACCCGTGAATCTTAAAACAGAAAAAAATTTAAATAAATAAATGATTACATGAGGCATGAATTTAGCAGTGAAAATTACATCATATATTAAAACGATACATTTAAAACAATTTTTATTCCGGAGACTTTTAATCTGACGTCACATGGTATAAAAGTAGTGCGACAAGGAAATTTTTTTATATATAACATCTCTTGATGCAGCATAAATGGAGGTAAATGTACGGGCAAAATACTTTCGATTTATTTTGTACGAATTACTATTCAATAAATGCATATTTGAAAATTCGGATATTGTTATTAATTAATACGGTACTACTTGATTTATCCTGTGGACCAATATCGCCAAATTATTTAAATTGCCAAATTATTCAAACTTACATAATTTTATTTTAAATAACGAAAGAACAAATAAATTAGTAAAACATTAATAAATATAAAAATAAAAAGTCGAATTAAAAATCACTTGATGACGTAACAAACAAGTATATCGTATTTAATGTCAAGTGAATGTGACATTTACGATTGCCGATTATTGGCATTTATTCTTATAGTTTATCGATAGTTTTTTGGCCGACGGGATAATCAAATTGTACCATACTAACAATATACATTGTAAAATTAACTTGAAAATATTCATGATGGCGTATCAAAATAGAGAAAAAAATTCATGAATAAGCTATACCTGTTCTTGAAATATCTAAAACTCGATCAAGACATAAAATATAACTGTAAAATATCAAAACACAATTCTTTTCAATACGTGTATCTGAAAGCTATTCCCAAACAGACGGAGTTTTTTAACCTCAAACCTAAAGGAAGAATATTGTCCATAGCGTCGTTAAAAAACTCAGAAAGATAGCGTCATTTTTAACCTAATTATTTTATACAAGCAAATTTTCGAATGTGTAATTTTCTTATCAATCCCGATTATTGACGTCATTTTTTACAATAGCGATGAATGAGGCCATGGTAACCGAAAAATACCCATTCAAACCGAAAAGCATGGCAACGCGATTGGAGAAGATAGCCGCTGTTCTACTGATAATATCACTCAATCTTCAGTAACTTAGTAATATTTTTTTAAACAGGGCACATTCGTAATTTTCAGACATTAATTTTTAGAAGCTGCAAACCCTGAACGAGGGTTGGCGGGCGTAGCTCGCAGGGGCTGAGCCCCCTAGTTTAATTATTTGTGTGGTGTAAAACGATGACATCTAACACATCTTCATATACTTTTTTTTAAAAATAATAATAACCTGAAGGCTAATTCCATGAGCAGATTTATCTCATATACAATATCTCTATTTCAAATTCTTCTATATATAAAAAAAAGTTTTGATTTGGAAATGGACCAATGAACATCTGCGTAGATATTCCGGGTTGATCCGCATCCAATTTGAATGCTTAAACATGGCCTTTCATCGTTAATATTAAGAAAACTGTTGCATACAAAAATATGAAAATCGGTGGTATTATAGAAAAATGTTTGATAAACACGCTGATGCAGACAGTTTTCAAATCGAAGAATTATTTTAAGAGATATTTAATTCTAAAGTTGGACAAAGTCGTTCCATTAAAAAAGTTTTGTTTGAGCAAAAACTATGCATGAGAATTTAATCATTTTTAGATCATTTCATACGTTATAAGTTCCCAATGCGCAGATTGCATTTATTTTTCTTATTTCACGCATTTTTTGAGGTTTTATTTCTAATTTTAATTCAAATTTTCAGCATTTCGAGAGATGTTTTTTACAAATTTTAGAAAATGTCATTAATTTAAACTGTTGCCAATTGTATAAACAGCGAAACAAATTATCATATCAAATATTTTTTCAAATTAAAAATTTATTTACACGTGACTATTACAAACAGAAAAAAAACTTTAAAATTAGAATTAAATGATTACATGTTAAAAGCAGGAAAATTACGTCATATTTAAAATGCCCAAAAAATATGGTAAAACAATTTAAATTGAAAAATATATTTGCGCGAGATATTTTGAGATAATCTTTTCAACTATTATCGTGAATTCGAAGACAGCGCAAATAATATTTCCTTCTAACAACAAAAGTATTTTTACGTGAATATTAATTAAACAAAAACCTAATTTGCAGAACAAATTAAAAAAACAAAATTTATTTCCTAAATTGTTTAAGCCCGAGAAGAGGGAGATATTAAGATATTTCATTCAATTCGTTCTACATTTAATGTTAAATTTTTGTAACCAATAAGTTAAACCAATTGAACATTAAAAAATAAAAATGAAATTCATACAATATGATACTTAAAACACCTATATACTTATATTCCGTTCAAATGAAATCGAAATAAATCTTAGACTTTTTTTTAAGTTTTGTATTTTGCATGTATCTTATCATATTATGTACAATCGTCATAAACATAATGCAAAATCTGCAGTACAAATATTTACAACTTAAAAATGGAAAAAGTCTAAGATTTATTTCGATTTCATTTGAACGGAATCTAAGTATATAGGTGTTTTAAGTATTATGTTGTATGAATTTCATTTTTATTTTTTAATGTTCAATTGGTTTAACTTATTGGTTACAAAAATTTAACATTAAATGTAGAACGAATTGAATGAAATATCTTAATATCTCCCTCTTCTCGGGCTTAAACAGTTTAGGAAATAAATTTTGTTTTTTTAATTTGTTCGGCAAATTAGGTTTTTGTTTAATATGTCAAGTTTTTTAATAACTACTGCATTCAAACGAACACATTTCAAAATTAATGGAGGGTATCATCATCAGGCTTTGATTTGTGCGATATCGCATCACAATTTGTGATGTAATTTACCTGTGTATGATTCAAAAATTTTCACCAGTGCAGTAATGAATATTGCTGTAGTTTGCACGAAAAACTCCAATCTGAACATAAAAAATCTGCTTGAAAATGTCATTTTTATTTCCACTATGACGTCATATTCATCTTCTTTTTAATTCTTAAAAAAACTCCTTCAGTTACATGTTTCACGTGAAAATCATTCAACTAAAAATAGGCAAATTATTATTACGGCTTTTGAATTATTTACAACAATGAAAATTTTTTTTTAATTTTATTACAAAATGTCCGTTGAATCTCAATGAAAAAAGCGAAATTTGGAATTATTAAGAAAAATATTTGAATAATGCATATAAAAATTAGCCCATGTTACTCTCTAGATTATAATCCATCTATATGCAAAGGCATTTTATAATCCGTTTTGACCCTGACGTCTGGCAAATGTTTTTACACTTTGAATTTATAATATTACTAGCTGAGTACCCGCGCTTCGCTACGGTAAATTCTCCCTCTTTCATAACTTCCTATTTTGGTCGATTGCCTGTCTTTTTTACTATTTCTCCATCAGTAATTCTAATTTTGCACCTTTTTTTTATTTAAGTCAACGTACTTTTTATATGTAAAGATGGATTTTTGCAATCACTAATTGATTTTTAACTCACTTCTTGGTATGTTAGAATTATAAACATTATATTTGCAGGTGTGTTTATAGGTCAATAATGACAATGCAACTCTTTAATATTCGAAAAAATTAATTATAAATTAATACAATAATTTTAAGGCATTTTACGGTTAGCCTAACTCAGGTGATAACTCACCAAATATTTTCTGTACCTCGTACAATTTTATGCGAGTTGGAACAACAATAGATATAATTATGCGCCAATGAACACTCGCCAAAATATGCCAAATGATTAAAACTGCAACAATGAAACATTTTAAAATAAAAAATACTGAAAATAAATTAAAAATGAAGATTGTAAAATTTTTAAAAATGTATATTTTTATCAATTATTAATTAATTAATTTAGGATTATATGCGAAGTAATACATTTAGAAATCCTAAAAAAAATTACATAATGTTTCATTTTTTTTCTTTCCTGCTGTTTAAAAATTATATATCATTTAATAAATTCATTTGCTTGCGTTTTTTACCAAGCATAAGAAAAAGCAGTGAATTAGTCATAATCGTGTTCTAAGCCCACGCTAGATTAATGTACCGAAACGGAAATAAATAAATAAAAAAAACAACAACATGAATTTCGGTCAAAAAATTGTGTGTGATTTTTAATATAAACATTGAATAGTTATAAAACAGTTTTAAAACAACCATTGTTTTCTTATTATTTTGACTTCTATGTTTATCTCTTTTTGTATCTTAATTTTCTAGTCATTGAACAGCATTTAATGCATCTCCATACCTATAGGGGAAGGGGGGGGGTTACCATAAGGGGTCCCTGTTCTGTAGCCAAATGCCGCCAAGTTTGTTGCTACATTGGAGATATATCGACAAAAGTGACGCCAACTTATCGATATCTCTAATATTTTGTCAAATTCCCATAGATTTCCAATGTAAACCAATAGGGTTTACTTGTTTACAGAAAATCAACAAATTGAGATATTTTAATGCAACAAAAACTAATATTAGCTTAAATGATTATATTAATTATATTTAAGGAAGTTCAACGTTCAGGTAAATTAAATTATGAATAAAAGTAACACGATACAATGCTTAGCATGCTTTCTCAGACATAAATTTTAAGGGAGACCAAACTGGTCGCCAAGGGCGGCTAGTTTCCAAGATTACAATTGTTAATTTCTTAAAATATATACGTTACTATAGCAATGGATAGTCCGTGCGGAAAAAACTGCTTGCGGGTGTACATTTCGTCACACTATATTATAACCATGAAAAAAAAAAAAAAAAAAAAAAAAAAAACTCTTGTTTTATCGACATTATTAATTCATACATGCCTTTTGCTCATTTCATTTAAAATACACACATTTAAAATATATGTCTAACTAATTTCATTTAAAATGATGAAAAGAAAAGTAATAATAAGAAAAAGTACCTTAAACCAAAAAAATTTATTTCAACATCAAAGAGTATCTTGTACTTTACGCAGGCGAAATATAAATAATGTCATCTATACTCCTATTATAAAGAGGAAAAAATTGTTTATTTGTCGGAGGTAAGCTCTGGAACTAACGAACCGATTCCAAAAGTAATGGTATCAAAATGATGGTGTTAGTCCAACTTAGAACATAGGCTATATTTTATGTCGGTGCCACTACCCCGAAGGGGGTGTAGGAGCAAAAAACGTTCTAAAAATGCGATTTTAGCGTTACTGAAGGGCCTAGAAATATGAAATTTTGAATATTAGTTACTTATAAGATATAAATGATGCCTAAGAACAGTTCTTAACCAATTTGAAATTTAAAAGGTTTGAAAATGCACAAAAAGCGTTCTAAAAAACGTTCTAAATGGTAGTTTCTACACAATCTCAGGAAATACCAAACGGATTAAAAAAATATTGGTGTCAAAATGATGGTGACAACGCTTGATCCAAGATAGGCTATGTTTTATGTCGGTGTCACTACCCTAAAGGGGGTGCAGGAGCAAAAAACGTTCTAAAAATGCGATTTTAGCGTTACTGAAGGGCCTAGAAATATGAAATTTTGAATATTAGTTGCTTATAAGATATAAATGATGTCTAAAAACAGTTCTTAAACTATTCGAAATTAAAAAGGGGTGAAAATGCACAAAAAGCGTTCTAAAAACGTTCTAAATGGTAGTTTCTACACAATCTCAGGAAATACCAAACCGATCTAAAAAATATTGGTGTCAAAATGATGGTGACAACGCTTGATCAAAGATAGGCTATGTTTTATGTCGGTGTCACTACCCCAAAGGGGGTGCAGGAGCAAAAAACGTTCTAAAAATGCGATTTTAGCGTTACTAAAGGGCCTAGAAATATGAAATTCTGAATATTAGTTGCTTATAAGATATAAATGATGTCTAAAAACAGTTCTTAAACTATTCGAAATTTAAAAGGGGTGAAAATGCACAAAAAGCGTTCTAAAAACGTTCTAAATGGTAGTTTCTACACAATCTCAGGAAATACCAAACCGATCTAAAAAATATTGGTGTCAAAATGATGGTAACAACGCTTGCTCCAAGATAGGCTATGTTTTATGTCGGTGTCACTACCCCAAAGGGGGTGCAGGAGCAAAAAACGTTCTAAAAATGCGATTTACGTGTTACTGAAGGGCCTAGAAATATGAAATTTGAAATATTAGCTACTTATTAGATATAAAGGATTTCTAAGAACAGTCATTAAACAATTCGAAATTTTAAAGGGGTGAAAATGCGCGAAAATCGTTCTAAAAAACGTTCTAAATGGTGGTTTCTACACAATCTCAGGAAGTACCAAACCGATTTAAAAAATAATGGTGTCAAAATAAGGTTGTCAAAATGACGGTTGCAACGCTTGCTCCAAGATAGGCTATGTTCTATGCCGGTGCCACTACCCGAAAGGGGGTGCAGGAGAAAAAACTTTCTAAAAATGCGATTTTTGCGTTACCGAAGGGCCTAGAAATATGAAATTTGAAATATTAGCTACTTACTAGATATAAAGGATTCCTAAGAACAGTTCTTAAACAGTTCGAAATTTAAAAGGGGTGAAAATGCGCGAAAAGCGTTCTAAAAAACGTTCTAATGGTGGTTTCTACACAATCTCAGGAAATACCAAACCGATTTAAAAATAATGGTGTCAAAATGATTGTGACAACTCTTGCTCCAACATAGGCGATGTTTTATGTCGGTGCCACTACCCCAAAGGGGGTGCAGGAGAAAAACGTTCTAAATTGCGGCTTTTGCGTTACGGAAGGGCCTAGAATCGTGAAATTTGGAATGGTAGTTAGTTATAAGATATCAATGATCTCTAAGAACATTTCCTAAAAAAATCGAATTTTAACAGGGGGTCAGAATGCGCAAAAAGCGTTGTAAAAAACTTTCTAAATTGCGATTTCTATGCAATCTCAGGAAGTATTGAACCGATTTCAAATATAATGGTGTAAAAATGATGGTGACAGATCTTGCTCCAAGATAGGCTATATTTTATATCTGTTTCCACTACTCCAAAGGAGGTGCAGGAGCAAAATGCTCGAAAAGCGTTCTAAAAACGTTCTAGATACCGATTTGTCGGCAATATCTCAGGAAGAATGAATCTGATTTCAAACGTAATGGTAGGAAATTGATGCTGACAGCCTTTGCTCTAACATAGACGCTATTTTATGTCGGTATCACTATCACCAAGACGTTGCAGGAGCAAAAAAGAAATTTCGATTTTTGTGATCGGTAGGGGCTAGCAACTTAAAATTAGGCAAGGTACATATTTATTAGATATAAATGATCTTTAAGAACAGTTTCGAAAAAATTGGAAATTTAAAACGAGGTGAAAATGCGGGAAAAGCGTCCTAAAAACGTTCTAAATTGCGATTTCTACTCAGTCTAAGGAAATACCAAAGCTATTTCAAAAGTAATGGTTGCAAATCAATGGTGACAGTCCCTGCTATAACATAGGTTATATTTTATGTTGCTGTCACTACCATCTGAGGGTTGCAAAAGCAAAACATGTTCTAATTTGCGTTTTTTGCACAACTGAGGGGTCTAACACTATGAAGTATGCCATGGTATTTACTTACAAGATGCAACTGCTTTCTAAGAACAGTCGAAAGAAAATGTCAAATTAAAAAAATGAAGTGAGTGAAAAGCGTTATAAATTACAATTTTTAAGCAAACTTATAAATTACCAAACCGATTAAAAAAATAATGATGACAAATTTTGGTGATAGAACCTGCTCGAACATAAGCTATATTTTATGTCTGTTCCACTACCACCAGAGGGATGCAGGAGCTAAAATCTTTCTACATTGCGATTTCTGTGATACTGAAAAGCCTAGAAACTTTAAATATGAGATGGTAGTTACTTATAAAATATAAATGCCCTCGAAGGAACGTCGAAAATAAATTCGAATTAAAAAGGGGTGAAGTGAAGGGGAGGTGCGAAAAGCATTCTAAAAATGTTCTAAATTACGATTCTCTGCAATTTCAGGGAATATAAACCGGTTATAAAAGTAATCAATGCGAATCAGTGGTAACAGTCTCTGATCCTACACAGACTATATATTATGCCGGTAATTCTACCACCTGGGGCTCACAGGAACAACAAACGTTCTAAAAGAGGGCTTTAAAATCTTTTTAAATTACGTTTCTGTGAAATATTAGGAAATAACAAACCGATTTCAAAATTAATGTTGACAAATTAATGGTGACAGTTCCTGTTTCAACATAGCCCTTTATGTTAAGAGAGATGGTAGGACTTGGAATTTGACATGATGGTTAATTTTAAGATGTAAGAAGATGGTTTCTAAAAAAATCAAAACTTCAAATGAATACTGAAATCAGCGTATTAATTCAGCATAAAAGTTTCAAAATATTTTCTAAATTATCATGTATTTATTTTTATTTCATTTCATTAATTTAAGTCTCATTTCTGCCTAATGCAGTGTAATAAGGATGTTTAATCAAACTGTGTTTTAAAAAGTAATTTTTGAACTATTCCTAAAAGTAATAAGTACCTTTTAATAAAATAAAATATTACCTTTTAATAAAATAAAAATTTAGTTAGTACCTTTTAATAAAAATTAGACATATAAATATCACTTGGCATATTTCAAATATTACGCGAGCAAAGCCGCGGGGTTTGCTAGTTGTCTATAAAATGAAATGAAACATTTGCAAAAAAATAATTTTGTTGATAAAAAAATGAGCATTTAAAAAATATAACTTTTGAAAATTACATGCTTTAACCCACCAGGTTTTTAATCAATAAAAATAAGTACTTAAAATAAAAGCATAAATAAATATTTTGCAAGTAATAGAATATAGTCAATTTAAACTGCAGCCTTCAAATTGTAAATATTTTTACTACTGCAGCATGGCGTACGTAATACGTATTTTTTCACACTACAGTAAACATTCCATTCTTTGAATGAAGCCATTCATGGTTTTTTGAACAAACATTTTTATATGTATAATTCCTAACTTCTAAAATAATTTTATTGTAGCTTCCTCCTCATCAGATAACTGCCAAATAGTAAAATCTATGTCAGTAATCACTAATAAATAAGTTATAATTAATAATAAATGCTTTCTATTGAAAAAATAACAAATTAAAAAGTTTTACGGGATTACGATGGAATAATACTCATAAAAATTATTCACGTTCAATAAATAGCAAGTGTTAATATTTGGCACAGTTTGCACTAAAAATCGTTTGCACAGTTAGGGTTGAAATAAATGGAGCGATATCATACATCTTGGCATGTTGGTAGAACGAAAAAGTACAACAGTTTTTTTTTCTTTTTTTTAGTTTTAGTTTTTGAGGCGTTTGTATTTTTTTTCCTAACTGACATAGTTGTTTTAATTATTAAACCAAGAGAATTGATTAAGGAAATGTTCAATTTGAATTTATTCCCTTGCTATACACAAACAGAATAAAGAAAATGAGTTTTTAGAAATTATAACTTGAAAATTTGAGGTTTTGGCGCCAAAGATAGCGCCAAATTAGAAAAATATGAAATATCTCATGAACTATTAGACTTAAAAGAATTTGGTTAGTACCATTCGATTCAGCATACAAAAACACACCAAAATATGTTATCAGTTGAAAAATAACAATAAAATCAGATTTTTAAGGAATTTTTTTAAAGTTCGTTCTTTTTTTTACCCCCCTTAGGGGTGGAATTTTAGAAAATCCTTTCTTAGCGGCACTCTATGTCATAAGGAGTATTTTTACCCCAATTTTCAAAATTTTAGGTTCAGTAGTTTTGGCTGCGCGTTGATTAATACGAAATCCAGACTTTCTTTTATATATATAGATTAGAATTAGCAAAGAATTAAAAATGAGTGGCATCAGGGACAAAAAGGTGGGAAGAAAAAATGAAAAAGTTACCATCTCCATAGGCTTTTCCATGTTAAATTAACATTGAGAAGTGACACTGGAAACAAATAAGTATTGCGCTGCCGCGCAATACTTAAATAAGAGAAATAAAAGTTTGGTGTAAATTACGTCAGATTTGAAACGATACATTTAAAATGAATTATTTAAAAGAACTATCTTATAGGGCTGCTAAAAAATACCGGGAGACAATGACACTGTTTACTTAATTCATTTTAGATTAGCTTATTTTCAAATAACTAATGTGTTTAATTAAATACGAAAACAGCCATTGTATCTCTTAACAGCAACAGATTTGGTCTTAAAAATCCCCAATCCAAGAAAAACGAATGGAAACCCGTTTACAGAGAGATCGCTACTGTTTTTTTTTTTTTAAATTTTAATTCAATATTTTTAAAGCCGATCAAATGCGTGAAATTAGCGTGCTTTTTGGATTTTGGTGTACCTGAACGGGGGTTGGCGAGCGTAGCTCGTAGGGGGCAGAGCCCCCTAGTACAAGAAAAAAAAAAGCCTTAACATTTTTAAAACATGAAAGTGAATAAAATATGAACATGGAGAAAAGCCATTTAAAGTTTTCAATTGTGTAGGGAATTGCGCAGGGCATATTAACAAAATTTACAATATCTCGCGATATAATTGCCGTATGGGTAAAAATGAGGTGTCAAAGTATTCACAATTAAACAGGCTTTCATTTAACATTTAAAAACAACAATGGATTTTTTGATCAATTTGAGAAAAACTGTTCCCTTAACGCTCTAAGAATTAAAGGCAAAATCTACCCATCATGTGTAATGATCCATTATGTGTAAAGATCATTCCATACAAAATGAGCAAATCAGCTGACATGTCATGTGGCTGCTTTTGGCTGACATGTGGATATGCATGTGGCTGACTTGTCATAGATCTTAATAAAAATCCGTATATAAGTAGATCATATCTGTTTTTGAGTAAATGTAAAATAATAGATTTCAGGATTTCTTATAGAAATATTAAGATTTACAGTAAAAGTTGATGCAAAATCGAGGTACTTGTCTACATGCTTGAAATTTCAATTTCGATTGTAGTCTTAGGAATAAAAAGATTGCATTAAAAATTAATTATAATTAAGAATGAATAATAATTAACAGATTTGCGTAAGTCAGTAATTGTAATTTCATTCCGTAATGAGAAAAAAAAATATTTTTGAAAAATTTTGAGGGAAAAAATGCAATATTGCTATTGCTCGTTTGTACATGAAGGACAGCTCTGACAAGTTTAAAATTACTTGACGTTATAGCTAAAATTATATATTTTAAATATCGAAACTTTCATTCTTGCCTTTTTATTATTTAATGAGAAAAAAAATAATTAGTAAAAAATTTTGAGGGTAAAATGCAATATTTCTATCGCCTGTTTGTACGTAAAGGAAAACTCTTTTAAGATATTTAAATTATTTGATATTATAGATAAAAGTATATATTTTAAATATAGAAACTTTTATTCTTGCTTTCAGTTTATTTTTGGCTATTAATTTATTTATTTTAAACTACAGTAAAAAAATAATGATTCAGTTGAACAAAACATTATATATTAATCCTAAATCCATAGATGGCAGAACTAATTTTTTTTCTTGAAATCGTGCAATAATGTAAAAAAAGCGCGTGAATTCAATGAGGAAAGCCCATGGACCTTAGCAAATATTAATTTTTTAACCCAATTTTGTTACGTTAGGAATCAAAAGGCAATCTTGAATTTATTCGAGCACATCATAGACTTATTGATCTTTATGTCTGTGCAATAACTGTAACGTCTGATCTTTCCTTCGTTAATTTTTTTGCATATCAATAAGAGGAAAAATTATGATTTTCTAACTTTTTTTAAGTTTCTAAATTTTTTTAAAGATATAGGAAAGACATGGCAACTTAAAAATTTTAGCAGTTTGATCTTAATATGTAACACTACATCATGCATCAATTTCACAGATATTTTTTTAATTCCTTTGATTTTTATAACGTTTTTAATTTTCTCAAAGTTGACAATTTTTAAATTTTTACAACAAATTTAAGATTAATCATGGCGTTACCAAATTATTATTACTAAATAAATATGAAGATAATTTTCCAGAGATTACAATATTACAAAAATATTTAATTTATGTTAAATAGTTTTCAAGATACGGAACTTCAAACTTGCAACTTTGAACGATTGCACACATGTAATTCTATGTCACAAGTTTTTTAAATGTTCAGAGGTTCCATTTTTTTTTTTTTTTTTTGACCAAATACTTTGAAATGCTTTATTTGAATATGAATTGAATCTATGTATCAAATTTTATTAAAATCGGTTACTATGTAGCCACGACCTTTTTTAAATTTTTGCTCCTTTTGTGTGGAATGACCCGTATGCGTTTGTGATTTAGATGGCTTCTTCTGCAGTTTTTATTTCATATGCATTTGCCATAAATATTATTTAAAATTCTGATTATCTTTTATTTATTTATTATCTTATTTTATTTTTACTTTACTTAATAAAATAAATTATAAGTAAAAAAAGCGTTTTAAAGGCAATCGTTTGTTATAATTTACTAAAAAGGGGAAAATTTTTGAAGGACAATTAATTGAAATGAAACCATTTTTAAAAGAAATAAATTAAATTGCGAGTGATTTTTTATCAGTTTGTTTAAAAAAATAGATAAAAATATTAAAAATCGATCAACGTCTGCTTGAGGATCGAACCCACATCCATTCCCTCAAGTACGGTACTGAAAGATGGTGCATTTATCAACCATCTCAGGGATCGATTGAAGAACATGTGCTTATTTTTGAAGTAATTTTTACGTTTAGTTTGTCATTTACATGATCACATGCGTCATGACATTACGTAATCATATATGTCATGACATTTACGTACCGTCATTGGACAAGTGTTTTTGGCTCCTAAGGGCGATGGAGACAAATTTCAAATATTTGTTTTTTACAGAATATCGGATAGTCGCCGGAAATACGTCACATTACTGAAAATTAGGTCAATTGTAGCTCAAGAAGTATTGGAGACAAAGATTTGAGACTAATGGAGACACAAGACTAACAGGCAGACTCACGGACAATTTTTAAATTGTTTTGAACTCATCTAACATCGTGCTCGTATTTTCATAGATTATTAAAAATATTAAAATTGCATCACTTCATTTATTACCAAAAGACTTACGGACAATTTTTACATTGTTTTGAACTCATCTAACATCGTGCCCGTATTTTCGAAGATTATTAAAAATATTAAAATTGCATCTTTTCATTTATTACCAAGATACTCACGGATAATTCTTACATTGGTTTGAACTAATCTAACATCGTGCCCGTATTTTCCAAGAATATTAAAAATATTAAAATTGCATCACTTCATTTATTACCAAGAGACTCACGGACAATTTTTACATTGTTTTGAACTTATCTAACATCGTGCCCGTATTTTCCAAGATTATTAAAATATTAAAGTTGCATCATTTCATTTATTACCAAGATGCTATTTTCGTAAACCTGATGTCTAACAGACAACGTTTATTTCATAAATTGCTTGTAACAAACTAAATATTAAACTGAGTAGAATGATGCTATTAAGTTTTGTGCGATTAATATTACGTTCTGTTCTTTTTATCTTTACGTTCATGATTTTTTATCATGGTTTTCGGAAATAGTGACACTAAAAAATAAGCATTTCTGCGCATCCTAGTATAAAGTATTTCTACGTTTGAAATTACTAACAAACTTCAATTTCGCACTAATTTTTTTCTGTCATCTGTTGAAATATTCAGCAATTATCAACTTTGTGTCTACTGACATGATTCAATTTCTTTTATAAAATTAAGAAAACTAACAAGAATCGTCCTTTGAAATGTTATGTGATATTAGACTTACAAACCACCGAATTAAAAAAAAATAACCTTTCATGATAAAAGGAAAATAAAGGAACTTTAAAGAACCAATAAGAGATATAAACTAGGGATGTGACAGTTCACGTATCTGATTTGTCATACTCTATGGACACGTTATTTATATGGGAAATTGTTACTACTTAATTACTTACATTTGTTGTACACTGTAAAAAAAATACTGCCAGTCTTCCGGTAGGAATCGGAAAAATAGTTGCCCTTATGGTACCGGAATAATTTCCGACCCAGCTCGGAATAAAATCCGTAAAAATAAAGAAATAGTCAGTAAAACTGTATTTTACGGATTTTATTCCGATTTTACGGATCTTATTCCGAGTTGGATTGGAAATTATTCCGGTATGATAAGGGCAACTATTTTTCCGATTCCTACCGGAAAACTGGCATTATTTTTTCTACCGTGTACAGTTATACTACACCACATTTACATTGTAACATATTTTATACAATTGCTTTTATTAATGAATATTTTGTGACATCATTTTGCACGTTTCTAAGAGAAAGACTCGGTACTATTTGCACGAAAAGGGTCGGGCCGGGCCGAGCTCGAACCTTACTTTTTCTGAAAGATCGGGACGGATCGGGTCTAACTTTTTTTTTCCGTATCGACTACCGAGCCGGGACTGGCTTCATTCTTCCTAGATCTCCACGGGCCGAAAATTTTAGTCCTGGTTTCGACTCAGACCGAATGAAAATCATTGTCTCAGAGTGGCCTGGTTTGAACAAAAATCAGTAAAATTTGGCCCGGCCCAAAAATCTTTGCAAAAAAAGCACATATTTTTAAGTAGCCATTATTCTACAATTAAACTTTAAAATTTATTCTTTTTAAAGAATAGTAGATTTCTAGGCAATAAAATTAAAATACAGTAAAATCTGTGAAAAAGAATCTGCCTACGACGGAATCCTGTCTAACCGGAAAAATGGGTCGATAAATGCAGAATGAATATAATAATACGTGAGAAAAGAATATAATATATTTGCACCTGCAAAGAAGGGAGCTTGTTTATAACGCCATTTTTATCTTTCCCGTGCTATTCTATCTTGGAAGATTTTAATGTATAGCAGACTTTCAGATTTTTAAGTCTCAATACATGGAATATGAATTAATGGAATTGATAACTGAAACAATTACATACAAATAGAGATTCATTAATATATCTATATATCACAGCCTAGGGCGCTTTTTTGAAAATGAAGATTATAAACGTGAAAATAAAAAAGCTAAAATAAATATTTTTGATCAGAACTCCTCATACGAAACAATTTTTAACCATATCGACATAAAAATTTATGTTTTGTAGAAATTCAGACAGGCCGGGCCGGGCACGGGACGAGTTTTTTAACTTTTCTAAGAGCCGGCCCGGTCTTGCGCCGCGACTTTATCTTTATCGGTGCAGACCAATAATTCTTTTGTACGGGCCGGGTCGAACTTTTTCTATGGGTCAGGTCGGGCCGGTCCTGGACTTGGAAATTTCAGTCAGTGCAGACCTCTAGGACATTCATGTTTTTATCGGTGTGTTATTACATTTTTACCCGACTGAAAAGAAGGGTTATGTGTTTCACGCGTATCTGTGTATGTGGATTTCCTTATACCCTCGAAAAATCCCAACGGCTATGGATTTTGATGAATGAGGTCTCTATCAATTCGTCTTAACGGCTCGATGGTTATAGGCTAGGTTTTGTTTGTATAAATTCAAAATGGCGGCCGTAAAATACAAATGGCGGTAGGGACGAAAAAAAATTTACGCACCCTATTGAGTGGCATACCATTGGATAGGTCTTTCAAAATGAAAACGATGTTTCGTTGACTATTTTACAGTCAGAAGCTCCGTTAAAATATTATACAACCTGGAAGTTGTGTATGTGGGATCTCTAGCTTTACTGCAACTCGAACCATCATAGACATCTATAGACGTCATCAAAACAGTGTTTATAGATAGGAACTAATAATTAAACACAACTTAAAAGTCATCAATACAAGTAAATAAAAAAATAGGTAAGTAATATAAAAAAGTAATATAAAAAATATTTTAAGTCAATTCCTACTCGGGTCAATAAGAGAATTTTTTTTCTCCCATTCTTCTTTCCTCAAGAGTGGCGCTTAAAATGCCTTGATCAGGAAGAGGGCTCTCTCGATTATTGAAAATTAATTAATTAAATTTATATAATGAATTAATATGTGAAAAAAACTGGATTAACATCAAGTGTCATCCACTACAAGTTTAAAAAAAATTATTTGAGCTTGATTAGATGAATAATAAGTATTTTATTAACGATTGAAAATTTGAGCAAGATATATATAGCGAGAGTGTGAGCTAATAGTAGGAATTGGAAAAAAAATAGTTTCACATTGAAGAAAAATATTTAATTAGTTCGCTTTTTACGCAGTCGGGTTTTTTGATTTTTTAAATTTAATTGTTTATCGCATAACGCAAATTAAATTTCGTTAATATAGCTTTACAAAAATCTAGCAAAATTAGGAATATGAAGCAATATTACGGTTTTGGTTGGAGTGAACCATCTCGTATTTTACACTCTTTTATTTAAATTAACTTGTTTTTTGTATATAAAGATGGAACTTTGATATAGATCTTTTATTTATTTCTTTATATGCTAGAACTAGTAAATCTGCAGATCAGGAGCCTCAACGTCATCTTTGCAAGTCATTGTTTTTTAATACTCATTGCGTAATATTCATCTTCCTACAAATCGCATTTTAAAGTTTTCAAATTACATACCGGGTGTCCCAAAAAGGACTGACTGATTTTAAAATTCAATAACTTCCAAACGGTGACAGATATTAAAAAAATTCTTGCAGGAGGGTTATGCATTAAGTCAAAAGTTTTTTTACAGTGATTTTTGATTTTAGTTCGAATTACAAACAATAGATGGCGCTGCGATCAATAGAGGCTAAATTCAAGCTCGATTTTTGGTACTTCGTGGCCCGGATAATACATTTCCATCTCCTTTTTCTGCATGGAACAACAGAAAGGACCAAAAATCGAGCCTGTACTTAACGACTATTGCTTACAGCGCCATCTATTGTTTGTAATTCGAACTAAAATCGAAAATCACTGTAATAAAACTTTTGACTTTATGCATAACCCTCCTGCAAGAATTTTTTAAATATCTGCCACCGTTTGGAAGTTATTGAATTTTGAAATCAGTCAGTCCTTTTTGTAAATATTTATAAGAATACAAAATACTTCGTAAAGTTTCAGAAATTAAATGTGTAAACAAGTGGTTATACACTGATGTTCTGAAGTTCTGATGAGCTGCTAATTCTGGTAACTTTTTAAATCAAAAATTGCATTTTTTCAGGGGGGCTGTGCCCCCTGAACCCTCCGTAGTTTATTTAAGTTTACATTCGTAATTTTTTATTGATTATGCGGGTGGTTATAGTATATCATAGATTTTTTTTTACGCTGTGATTTATAAGGATAAGCATAAGTTTTTTTTTTTTTATAAATTAATAAATTTAAAATTTAAAGTAAAATCCTCATGTTAACCGTACGCAAACAATAAATCTTGAAGTGACGCCAAAAATGTAACCTTAAAATCCGCTACATTCGACCGAAACACAACGGTGTGCTTAAAAAAAGAAAAAAAGAAAAGAAAAATATTTTTAGTAATACAGTTTTTAATTCATAATACGATGAAATGCTACTTTAGAATGCTTAAATATAAGCAGATCTTTTTCATTTTACAGAAAAAATGCACGGATGAAGTCAAAGAATTCGGTCCCTGTTCCACGTGCTTGTTTTGTTTGGGCCAAATGATGGCATTTAAATCTGGGCGATAACGCACATCATATTGCAAACTGTTTTTACGGCATACTGCATCTCCATCTATCTCTTTCCTCCGTAAATAATAGTTCATTTTATTTTACCCAAGATCTTTTTATTAAGCATCTTTGCTTTCGATAAATGACGTCTAATTCACCTGCTATGCGTACTTACTCAAAACTTTTCATCTTGTTATATTAAGAAAAGAGTTTTCGAGAGTTTTCTTTTTATTTTTAATATGCCGCCATATTATCTTTTCTAAACTTAATTTTATTTTTCATTTTCCTGTTTCACGACAAAACATTTCAATTGAAAATTGTTTAAAAGAAAATATTATTCAGGGTTTTGATTTTCTTGGCAACAATTAAAGAAATATTGGTAAATGTTATGGGAAAATGTTACGTTATTCTCTATGAAAATAATGAACTTTTGTATTTTTAAGCAAAATATTTCAATAAAATAAATGAAATATTGCCTATTATTATTTCTGGACTAAAATCCTTCTATATGCAAAGATACAAATGCATTAATTCATCTGTTTTGACGTTGGCTTTACTCAAGCATTATACACGCAATTATACTAATATTATTAGGACCAAATTCGTTGCTAGGCAACAGAGAAAGAAAAGGAAAAAAATGAAATATGCATTATGTCAATTTGATAAAACAAAATCCTTTATATTATTCGAAAACATGCGTAAAATTCCCCCCAATATTATAAACCTAATTAAAAAAATCTCGCAAATATATTGACATAATTTATTGGAATAATTTAATGTTATTTAAAAATTTCAGCGTCAAAAATTTACATTATAAATCCATTTTTCATATGAGCCATTTCTTTCAACAAATGAAAATCTGAAAATCGTCTGACTTGCCATTGAAAAGCATTATAGAGCAAAATAAAATGTTCCATATTTCCCGAACGAATGAACCAAATTTAACCAAAAACTATACAGCTAAGTCCGGGTACCTCATCAACATTCCCAGTGAATTTCAAGCCGATCGGATGCTTTTTGCGGCAGTTATCGCGGAACAGACAGACAGACTAACAGACAGACAGACTAACAGAAACCAAAACTTTTCGTGTCTCCACAGTAAGCCTTCACTGACGTTTCGGCAATTAAAAAATTACGTACATTAGTGTGTTTTCAATGACAATACAACATTTTAATACAATATTATTTAATTAATTAATATTATTAATTAATATTATTTAATTATAAATTAATACATTATTTTTAATGCATTTTTCCGTTAGCCGGCCTCAAGTAAGATATTATCAAATCATCTTTACGGTTACAACTGTTTACTAGGTACAAAAACAATGGACTTAATTACGTGACAACTCTCGCCAAAATAGGCTAATGGGCAAAGTACAACAATAAATATTTTAAACACTACAAAAGTGAAAAATACAGATTGATTTAAAAAAAAAACAACCTAGAGTAATAATTTTTTTATAATACTTTTTTAGCATTTACTAGTTTAATATAAATTAAATTATATGATTATACATTGATAAAGTAATTTAGAAATCCTGAATAGATATTTTAAAAAAGGATTTTTTTTTCATTTCATTTTGCCATTCTCTGAAAAATGGAACACAGCAAAAATTATAAATATTTTAACAAATTCACTAGTTCGCTCTTTCTATCGAGCGTAAATCAAAGCAGTGTATTTTCCATAATCGGGGCCCAAATAATCTATTCTAACTAAAAGAGTGTTTTTTAACACATTCCAACAAAGTTGAAAAGTGTTTATACATTCGGTTTGTCTGACCGTCTGTCCACGCTCTAACTCCCGTAAATATACTCGGATTTTCATGCAATTGATAAAGGTTATTTAGGGTCACCAAAGCATGTTTGGTATTGTATATGAAGTATGTAGGATTAATAGTTCATTTACAGTTTACAGAGGCACTGAAAAGTATTACATTACATTACGGTATAAGGGGAAAAATCGTTTGCAGAGTATTTTAATGATATTATGCTATTTCAAATGTATTGAAACTGATATAAATCACTGAATTTCACAATGATCACGTTAGAACATGGCATTAATAGCATTTTTTATTCATTTACAGGGACACACAAAAGAAATCGGTTACAGTACAATCTTTGAGTAATAATTGCTGGAGTGTGCAGTTTAAAATTCGGTATGCGCTTTTAAATTTAATTAATTTTTTACATGTTACTTGTTATATATAAATCTCCTATACCTCATATACAGGGCTACACAAAAGTATTCACGTATCATTTTCCTTATTAGATGAAATTGCTGAAAGGGAATTTTCAACTGAAGTACATGTATTTCCTCAGTGAACTAAATTTTTGCATGCATATAGTTAATAGATACAAATCTATACATCATATACAGGGCTGCTGAAAAATACCGATAATTTTACGATTGTAGATGGGTACAGCTGAAAATGGGTTTTGAAAGTGTTATGCGTTTCCATATGGTTGAATTAGACCTAATATTTTAATTTTTTAAACGGTGCAGTTTTGTTACATAATTCTGAATGTGTTGGAAAGTGTTTCATAATCTAACCTCGACGCATGATTTTTTCTTTCTTGTTTTAAACTATTTTTACTTTTTTGACTAAATAAATAGATTATAATCCTAGGTTATATAGCAAATATTTTTATTATTGTTATCCGTGCTCGATATCATCACTTTCTTTTTTTTCTGTTGAAAGAGTTCGAAAACTAAAAAGCACACTAAAGCACATATAAAGTTCAAATTATTGAAATAATTATTATTATTATTTAAGTGTCAAATTAATTAACTATCATCAACTTTGTCATTAAAAATGTTGTGCGACAGTTTATAAAGAAAACAAAGTAATTAGAAATTTCAGCATATAATTGATAGGTAACATTGAATGGTTAAGGTAGACATTTACTCAATTATGATGGCAGAAAAAATATAAGACGAAAAAAACTGTAATTTTGTTTTATTATTAAACCGTGTACACTAAGTGTAATGGACTAGGCATAAAGTATTCAAGGAACCTTCAAAAGGATGCGCTGCTCAATGTCTCTTAGTAAATCAGCTTCCAATTATTAATTAACATTATTTTTTTAATATAATGTAATTAAATTTACGCATTTATATTTATACTGAAGAAATTTAAACTGATCTTCACAAAAACCAGTATAACAATCAGATTTGTGACCTAAGTACGATTCAAACCTCATGAGCATTAGATCAGGAAAGGCAAACGCCTTGATCTATCCTTCTGTAAAACCCTTCCCTTTCTTTTCTTTCGTTTTATTTAAGTTGTTAGATACTTTCAAAAAATAGATTTTGTGTTTTTGGCGGGAATTAAATCCTTATAGTGTGTATAATTATGGGCAAAAAGATTTAAAGTGAAATCACAATTATTAAGAAAGATATGAGGGAAAATGTGAGAGCGTGCACGATCAAAATATATTGAATCCTAAAATTTTAAACATGATTTTCTGTAAACTGCATTTTTCAACATGGACAGCATGATAGCTGGAACAATTTTTAACATTTTTGGATAAAATTTGCGCTCATCTACCCATAATTAAATTGTCTAAGGGCTATCGAACCATTTTTTAAAAAAAATAATTTTTTACATTTTTCAATAAGTAGTTAAAATTTTAAACGAAAAATGAAAATAAAATTGAAAATAGCGCACTTTTCTTATTTTTCAAAAGTTCAAAAATTTGAGCTGATGATCCTGATCTACAACCTTATTTTACAAGAAGAAACTGAGATTTTAATATTTTTTTGTTTCTACAGGAAGTTAGGATGCTGCCCATCAAGCCTGAAATGAAAATAAAATGAAAATAAAATTGAAAATAGCGCAATTTTTTTATTTTTCAAAAGTTCAAAAATTTGAGCTGATGATCCTTATCTACAACCTTATTTTACAAGAAGAAACTGAGATTTTAATTTTTTTTTGTTTCTACAGGAAGTTAGGATGCTGCCCATCAAGAAATGAAAATAAAATGAAAATAAAATTGAAAATAGCGCAATTTTCTTATTTTTCAAAAGTTCAAAAATTTGAGCTAATGATCCTTATCTACAACCTTATTTTACAAGAAGAAACTGAGATTTTAATATTTTTTTGTTTCTACAGGAAGTTAGGATGCTGGATGCTGCCCATCAAGCCTGAAATGAAAATAAAATGAAAATAAAATTGAAAATAGCGCAATTTTCTTATTTTTCAAAAGTTCAAAAATTTGAGCTGATGATCCTTATATACAACCTTATTTTACAAGAAGAAACTGAGATTTTAATATTTTTTTTGTTTCTACAGGAAGTTAGGATGCTGCCCATCAAGCCTGAAATGAAAATAAAATTAAAATAAAATTGAAAGTAGCGCAATTTTCTTATTTTTCAAAAGTTCAAAAATTTGAGCTGATGATCCTTATCTACAACCTTATTTTACAAGAAGAAACTGAGATTTTAATATTTTTTTGTTTCTACAGGAAGTTAGGACGCTGCCCATCAAGCCTGAAATGAAAATAAAATGAAAATAAAATTGAAAATAGCGCAATTTTTTTATTTTTCAAAAGTTCAAAAATTTGAGCTGATGATCCTTATCTACAACCTTATTTTACAAGAAGAAACTGAGATTTTAATTTTTTTTTGTTTCTACAGGAAGTTAGGATGCTGCCCATCAAGAAATGAAAATAAAATGAAAATAAAATTGAAAATAGCGCAATTTTCTTATTTTTCAAAAGTTCAAAAATTTGAGCTAATGATCCTTATCTACAACCTTATTTTACAAGAAGAAACTGAGATTTTAATATTTTTTTGTTTCTACAGGAAGTTAGGATGCTGGATGCTGCCCATCAAGCCTGAAATGAAAATAAAATGAAAATAAAATTGAAAATAGCGCAATTTTCTTATTTTTCAAAAGTTCAAAAATTTGAGCTGATGATCCTTATATACAACCTTATTTTACAAGAAGAAACTGAGATTTTAATATTTTTTTTGTTTCTACAGGAAGTTAGGATGCTGCCCATCAAGCCTGAAATGAAAATAAAATTAAAATAAAATTGAAAGTAGCGCAATTTTCTTATTTTTCAAAAGTTCAAAAATTTGAGCTGATGATCCTTATCTACAACCTTATTTTACAAGAAGAAACTGAGATTTTAATATTTTTTTGTTTCTACAGGAAGTTAGGATGCTGCCCATCAAGCCTGGATATTTTGGTACAGGTCAACGCGGCTGCAGGTTTCCGACGTAATATGTGATCAAATTCAAGAACAAAGAACATTTTTAAATACTTGAAGCTATAAAAAACAACGTGGAATTAATAGTCTTTCAATTTCTCTCCCTTCAAAAAAAAAAAAAAAAAATTCAATATATGTCAATTTTTTGCCGCCGAGAACCTATGTAACCCCTTGGTGTCAGCAGCTTTCGTACGCATAAGGAATTTTTTAAAAATTGACATTTTAGTACCAGAAATTTCGTAACGTACACTGTAAAAAAAATCTGTAAAGTTACAAAAGTTTTTCTAGGAAACTGAGATTCCTAGAACTTTTTATGTAACGGAAACAACAAAAATTCCTGTAACAGCGTCACTTACAGGAATTTTTGTTGTTGCCGTTACATAAAAAGTTCTAGGAATCCCAGTTTCCTAGAAAAGCTTTAGTAACGTTACAGTTTTTTTTTTTTTTTTTTTTTTTTTACAGTGTAGTGGTCGCTATATCTGAAGTTAGGAATGTTTCGGATTAAATGAGGCAAATAATACTTAAAAAAAAAAAAACTGGTACTAAATCGGCTAATTTTTTTATAAATTCCCTATGCGTACGAACCCCGGGTGTCAGAAAAATGAAATGCTTGGAAATACTAGAAACTTTAGTATTTTATATACTTATCACAGACTTTGGAGTTGTTAATAAAAACCTCGTATTGCATAAGAAATTAAAATGGCAGTATAAGTATAAAAAATTCTATATTTCGCCACTTAAGCATTTTATTAAAAATCCTCATTCAGATCGGTGATATTTTCAAATATTTCATTTACTTTCATTTGCATAGTGGTTTAATTCAGTTCACTGAATACCTCTACGATTTAAGAGAATTATTGTTTCAATAGTAGATAAGAATTCATTGCTTTTCCAAAATACTTCAGTCATTTCTCTATTGTTTATGTCAAAATTCTGTCAGACGAGATGCATTTTAGGACAATTAATATATCTTAATAAGTTATGAAAGGTTGGAATTTTCAGAACTTATTTAAATACCTGCTAACTTTCATTAAATATTTCTGTTTTCATCAATTATAGAAAATCACTTTTTATTTAATATATAACAAATTACTATTATAAATTACTGCTATTATTAATGACAAATTGCTATCATTTTATACCAGAACTTTTATATCAACTTAATAAACTATTTTAGTTTTTGATGCGTATGGTGTATGTTGTAAATATTAATGATGTACTTTTAAATAGAAGAAATAAAGGACGATGAAACACAGAAACCATAAACGGTTCAGGTTTTCAGCTCCGTTCGACCTGAGTTTGATTTACAATATAATATCAATGTTTTAACGAAACAGTTGAGTAAGAAAGTTTAAATACACATGCAAATTGAAAATAAGATTTGTTAATAGAATAAATGTAATCATTTCGAAATGTCTTTAAAGTTCTGCTTTGTTTGTTTCTAATTTAATCTCCTTTAAAGCTAACACACATTTATAATTGAACAAAGAAAAATCATAGAAAATTTTCCAGATCATCATAGTTCATTTCATTTTGCCGAAGTAGACATTAAGAAGGTGGTGATTGTAATGGGCTTGGTCTGTAACTCACTGCTCTGCCCTTGGCACCTGATTGTCCTTGATCAAATCTCGAAATCAGGACAGCCTTGGTTTGGACTTAGGCTTGCCTATGCCTTTTTTCTTAATTGATCAGTCTGCTTGTTGTGTCAACTACTTAAAGATCATCATTCTAATGGTATCCTCCGTGGATGTATGTGTCAGGTAAAATGAGAGGTATTCCCAACTAAAGCAAATAGGATGTTATTCCTCGTTAATTTATACACTATATTTGTGGGGGCTAACATTTTATGTTACGTACACATATATTGTTTCAAGGTGTGGGAGGGAGTTATTTTGGGTGTGGTGTAATTTTTGTTTTCTCTCCGTGCATGTTAACTTCCATGATAAAATGCTAAACAGGAAAACAATTATTGTTTCCATCAGTTATTGTAATTATAATTATACGAACAGGTATTATGTGCAATGATTAGTAGTAGCATTGCTATCGAAACGTATTTCTGCAAGAAGTTCAATGTCAGGTCATAAAGAGTAGGAAAAAATGAAAGAAAATGCTTAATAAAGAAATGTTTAATTGTCCTGAATTGACAAAAAACAGCCTTAATTTTTCATTTCTCTAAGGAAAGGAATAGACGAAGTTTGTAGTGTAGAATTAAGAATATTATAAAGGAGAAACGTACGTGTGTAACGCTCACGTCATTTTGCGAATGGCAACAGCAGACGATTAAATTGCGATTTTACTGCAATTTTTTTAATTTTTTTACTCTTCTAAACATCGCACATTTTAAATTTTTACATCATCGAATAGGGAAAAAAATGTACTTTCAAATGCAATTTGTTCGAAAACTACATCACAAGTAGTTCGAAAACTGTAATACAATTTACTCAATTTTCATTGATTTTAAAATAATTTTCAAGCATGATTTTTTTTTAAATCTATCTCTATCGCGTGCAGACGATTCTGAAAGATAAATCCGTTTTCTCATAAATTAATATAAATAGCTCATCATTTGTTTTCCAGTTTATATTGCATAACGGAATTAAAACATCCATTAATCAATAAGTAAAACAATAAACTATAAATAAAACACAAATTTAAGACATGTAACCTAATTTAGCACTTAAACCAATGAAATGAACAGAATCAAAAGTCTGACATTAAATATCGATCTTTGGCGATTTCTTCGGCTGTTTAATCCTGACGAGAGAGCAATATGAAAATATCGTTTGTAATACATTTCAAATCTTTATTTGAACACATTATTGCTGTTTTCATATAAATATGATTTTTAGTATTGTTAATCGGCTTTCTAAAAATATATATTAAATGTAAAATATCTATTAGAGTTATCAATTTAAAAAAAGAAAAAGAAAAAAAAAACAGTTCGAGACTTTCTCACAGCAGTCTTTGAGATTATTTGTTGTTACATTTTTTTATTAACTGTAACGTTTTTAATTAAACATCGTCTTTTAACACTATGCCTGTAGTCTGTGCAGAGGTAAAGTATGTTGACGTCAGAAATAATATGTATGATGGTTTTCATCTGTATTCTGCAACTCGGGAAACCAGGGTTGATCTCCTGGTATTTCATAATAAACTGTTTTCGATGTTTAATGAAAAGTATATAAAAATTTAAGCTGTAAAATAAATGTACAGTGAGCAAAAAAAGTATTTGCACACCAGGTAAATTTGTTGTAGCATATGTATAAATAAATAAAAAGCAACTAAGAATTAAAAGTACCAACACTTTTACAAAACAAATAAACATATTTAATATCTGACTTAATAATTATATTTAAAATAGGAAAACATAAAAAAGTAGCATTTATACTGCCAAAAAAATATTTGCACACTAGCAATAATAATAGAACTAGAGGAATTATTTATAAGTTAAAAACAGTGCTAATATTTAGTATGCATGCCCTTTGCTTCAGTTACAGCTTCTAATCGTCTGGGCATTGATTATAATAATTTGTGACATATTTCACTGCTGATTTGTAGCCATTCTTCCCTAAGAGTTTGCTTAAGTTCTGATTTGTTAGAAATTTTCTTTTTCCTTATTTTCACATCCAAAATATGCCATAAATTTTCAATCGGATTGAGGTCTGGCGTTTTCAATTGATTTTTTACATTATAAAGCAACCATAACCTCGTAATATATGCAGTGTGTTTCGGATCGTTATCCTGTTGGAAATAATATGAATTAGGAATTCCTAATTTCAGAGCACTAATACACGGAAAAAAATGTTTTGTTGAAATGACTAAATTTTGGTTCATATAGCTCCATCCAAATATTTTCGTTGGAATGATTAAATTTTAATTAGATTAACCAAATTATTTTGTTAATTCAACAAATCGTTTGGTTAGTCCGCCCAAAATTTGGTCATTCCAACCAAAATATTTGGATGGAGCTATATGAACCAAAATTTATTAATTTCAACAAAACAGTTTTTTCCGTGTAGATAAATGATCTCGCAATATATTAATATATTGTTTAGCATTCATATTACCTTCAATAAAGGTCATTTCGCCAAGTCCGTTAAAAGACATGTATCCCCAAATCATCACATGACCACAGCCATATTTTACAGTTGGTTTCAAGTTTTTAATTTGAAGAAAAGTATTTGGCTTTCGCCATACAGTTTTCTTACCATCTGAGCCAAAAATATTGAACTTGCTTTCATCGGAAAAAATAACAGTTTTCAAAAACTCCAGTGGTTTGCTGACATAAGCTTTTGCAAATTGAAGTCTTTTCACCCTATTTGTTTCACTAATAAATGGTTTTTTCGAGGGGCTCTTCCTCGAATATTTGCATCATGAAAAATATTTCTAATTGATTGTGGTGTAACTATTGTTCCCGACGTTGAAGCGACATCAACAGCCAATTCTCGAGCACTTAGAAAAGAGTTTTTTGAAGATTCTTTTATGATGGCTCTCATTTGCCTGCCCAGCAAAGAAAGAAACAGTGGGCCATCAGCTGGAAAAAAGATGGCAGCCAGCAGTGCCATCACGGTAAAGTGCAAGGGTGCCATTACTTAAACCTGTCGAAAAGTGTCCAAGCCGAATGCAGCTGACCCATCAGTGATGGCCAACAGCAGGTCAGCATTGCTATGCCATCACATTACTTCAATCCGGCACTTTTCCTGCAGTGCTAGCACCTATCCCACTGCTATTCCTTTGTTGGCCCAGCACTTTCCTTGACGAAATTTCTTATAGAATTCTATAAAAAAACAAAGTATTATATAATTATGGCTCTTTTTTCTATAAGCTAGTTTCACCAAGAGCTATAAAAATATGTGCAGAAGTGTCTATAGAAATATTTGAACTGCATGTGGTCACCCTCCCAAGTACTGACCGCGCTCGATGCTGCTTGGTTTTCGTGATCGGACATGAACAAGTGCTTTCAGCGTACGCTACGATTGCTCGTAGTTTTAAAGCTCTCATTACACTACTTCAAGCTTATTTCTTTTGTGATTTACGTTCCCAATCATTAAACTGGTATAGAAATTATTCTATTGTATAGAAATCCTACGTATTTTATACGCTTTTTTTTTTTTTATTATTGATTCTGAACTGCGTAAATTATGAAAACCGAAATCCTTTGTAACCTAGTAAAACCAGACTTAAGGAGAAAAAAAAAGTGCGTTGAAATAAAGAATTTATTTATTTATTCATTTACTTATTTATTTTGTTGGTGGCAGTGGTGCTATATTTTTTACAGTTTAAAAAAAAATTAGCTTCACAGCTTAAATTGTGTTAAAATATTCATTTCAGATTTGTGTTCAAATACTCAATGTCTTCGATATTCGCAGCGCCACCTAGCGTAAGGGTTCCCAGCAATAATACTGCAAAAGTTCGTGCACTTCCATGTAGTAGTGGGCCAGCGCATGAGATAAAATGGATGCCCGCCAGAATTTTATCTGATGATTTCCAACAGCAAAGTTGACTGAAGCTGTTCAGCAGTGGTCATGCAGTGGTAGACCATCAGCCAGCACTTCTCCATCATTACCAGCACCTATCTTGCTGCTGGCCAGCAATTTCCTCTTTGCTGGGTGGTATTTAGCTTTCTTGGAGGATTATTTATTGTCGAACCAGTTTCTTTTTTCTTCTTAATTACATAACGTACACTAGAAAAGTTTAGATTTAATTTTTTACCTATTCCTCGGTAACTTAATCCAGAATTGTGAAGAAATATAATCTTCTCACGGGTAGCAACAGTCAGTTCACACGTTTTCGGAGCCATTAGAACAAAACTCCCCAGAATCCCTGCTCCAGTTAATATATTACGTAACTTTAAAGCGCGGAGCTAATGTACTGCGGGACGGATATGCTAAACATTTGCATAATGTTCACATTTAATGCCTTTTTTATCAGTCAATGCTTCTTGTGCAAATACTTTTTAGGTATGAGAAAATATTAATTTATTTTTTAAAATGTGTAATATACAGTTTAAGGAAAATAGGTAGTTATTTTTATTTTCTCCTTATTTAAATAAATGAATAATTAAGAGAATAGTATCAAATTTGCTTTCTATGGTTACTTATGCAAAAAATCGTCTGCGTGCAAATACTTTTTATGCTCACTGTATATTACATCCGAAAGAGATATAGCTACAATAGTTTTTAAAATAAGATGATTGGCATTCAAAAACTATTATTTAACCCAAACTTGCTGTATGCGGTCTCACAGAATGCTGTTTTTTTTTAAATTTCATCAGTTTAACTTGCAATTTTCAGTTTAACTATAGATGGAGTATTTTTCTTTTCAAGCTTTGTTTAACAAGGAGCATACTCAGAAAAATCTGAAAAAAAAAATACAGAATGTTCTTCTCATATGGATGTATATGTTTATAAAAAAAAATTTTGGCGGAACTCCGATACAGCGTCCGTAAAACAATAACGAAATTTTTATTTATTTGGCGATTTATCACCGGTTGGCGATGAAAAAAAAAAATACGCTTCTATGTGGAATAATCTTTAAGGAAAAAACTTTTTTATGTTGAATTTGTTTTATAAAAGTTTAATTTAAATAACTTTAGTTTTGTCATTTTTAGTTTGTTTTAATTATAGTTTTGTCATTTTTTGTTTGTTTTAACCATAGTTTGTCATATATATTTATATGTATTTATAATAAAATTTAAATATCATATTTTACGATTTAAAACAAAATTTAAATTGTTTAAAGCTCAAAAATAAGGCAGATAGGAAAACTGTTGATTTGATTTTGTTGCTATGGAAACGACTTCTTCAATATGGAAATGTATTATGGCAATTAAATGTCAGCTGGCTATAACTTAAAATAGATATTTGCAACTTGCAAAGCATAGAAAATATTTTTACAGAGATAAAATTAAATAACTACAGCAACCAGCAGCATCTATATGTAATATAAAAAATATGTAATAACCTTTTTAATTGATTAAGTTTAAATTCATTAAATATCGTGCATTCTAAAAAACAATTAATAAACAACTTTCCGATATGTCGAAAGCAATTTTTTCCCATCTGTAATTTTATTATTATTTCTTATGTGTTAATATTATAAATATTATTGAATTGATTGTACGTTATTTACATTAAAAACAATATTTTTAATTTATCTGTAAGAAAGTCAAAATCCGTAAATTTTAAAAGATTATTGTAACGATTGTTTAAATACGTTAAACTTCATAAATTAATAAAACATCGGCTATAAAAATTTTCCTACCGAATAGGAATATTTCTGAAATTTTCTGGGATTTGTAGAGTGCAGTATTTCGTATATTTTTATATTACACCATTACTTTATGTAGTTTTAAATCCAGTTATATCATATTTACTTCATATATGGCATTCAAGAAGAAATTTTCACCCCGTTTTTCGTTGCACTTCATGCATCATTCACTCATCATGTAAAAAGAAAAAAAAAAAAGCATATATCCGTGCATGAACATAGAATAGATATTAGATATTTAAAATAGAATATCTATTCTATGTTCATGTATCGGTGTAAGATTCAATTGAAAACGTAAACATGAAACATGCAAAAAAGAAAGATTACAACAAGGTAGATGCTCAATGATAAAAATTTTACTAGGATGGGGTGTTTCTTCCATATTGTCACTAAAGGCGCTACGGTCGCAATCGCATTACCATTACGCTCTATGGAAATGTCCCATCTTGTATGTTAATCTATGATACATACATGAGTAGTTTCACTAGCATTTTTTTCAACATTTCTGAGTATGCCCTGTAAGGAGACCTTTCTTGTAAGAGAATCGCTAGAGAATTCTGAATAAGTTTATTTTAATCTTAAATAGTCCTGTACATAAAGTTTAATACAGAAACACCATTATATGAGTTAATCGTGTCTTTTATAGATCTTTCGTTCAAGCGGTTTCAAAGACCGCCCGCAATATCTGAGCGAGATTTTTGTCACAGAAGTTAAGAGTTAAATAAGTATCTTGAAAATTTCTCAAATAGTGTACTTTGTCATATTATCAATCAATTTGAATAATAATAATGTATACTACGATAGGCAAAGATAATTAAACTTTTAGTGAATTGTTACTGTGTCATTAATTTTTTGGGGATTGCAGTTTTATTTGAGTACCATTTGTTAAGTCAAAAGTATAAGTCAATTTTTATCGGCTATGTAACAAGAAGTCTGTGAAATTTTTTGATCTAATTAGATACCAACTAAAATCTATGAATGTTCCTTTTAAGTCACAATTAAACACTAATTATTTCGAAGGAGGCAGATTATTAAAGTTTATCGAAACTAAGCGTCACCAAAAAATCCTTAGTAGTTACCAATTGTTCGTCGCCAAAAGAAAACAAAAATTTTGCTCATCTTTACATAATAAACGCAGTCAATTGTCAGCCAATAATGATAAAAGCAGGTTTAGAATCTTGCATCAGAGAGAACGCTATATTATGGGAAAGAAATTCAATTCTAAAAAGTATTTACTGTACAAAATTCACGTTTTAGTTATTTCTGGGTTAAGACGCATGAATTATGGCATATTATTAAATAATTTGGATTTCTTGAAAATTATGCAACTAATTTCTTCTTCATCTTTAATTAAGTATAAATAGTTGTTTCTTATGATAAGTATAAAAAAATATAGTATATCACTGTAGCGGAATCGGCGAAAGCGAAAGGTTAATTCGCTTGTCTCTAATGTGATGACATCAGATAATAATAGTAATTTCAGTTAATTACTTGAAAGATGTTTTGCCATCACTATACTACTTTGAACTTTTAGAAATACTTCAGGGAAAAAAATATTAAAAGTTGTTTCAGACATGTGAGATAAGAGAAATCTTTTGTCATACCCTTAAATGCCTGAGTTTTCCAAAATAATTTTTAAAATGTTTTTCGGCTTTCTTTTTTTAAATAAATCATGGGAAAAACACTTAAAAAAATCATTTCTTCTTTTAAGTAGCGTTTACGGCTAAAAACTGCTTGTTACTAATCGGCAATACTGGTGTTTATTTGAAAAAATAATTTTCCTTGATAAAATTCTATAATATTAAACACACAAGAATTTTGAGAACTATGATAAGAAATAAAATTTACTTGCTCACTGCAGAACAAAATAGGGTATTTCGCAAGCTTCCAAACAAAACAAAAAGAACATGTATCAACAATTGAAAAAATAAATCTATCTTTATTCTTAAGCAGCACAAGGGTTGCCATCTAAATGTTGAAAATCGATTTAATAATATTTTTAGAATGCATTTTATTGGCAACATTAGGCATTATAGCTTGAAGAATTTCAAGTTATTCCACAATTAAATCACAGTTCACGAAATTGTTATAGGGAGAGCATTATTATAAGAAGTCAAGATTCCATTTAAATCATATTAAAGTCATCATATTTCACAAATAAAAGTTTTTACTTTTGTAGATTATTATTTACAGTTCGAATATATACATAATGTATATTATTTACCTATTTACAGATGAAACATATTTAGTTGCTTTGCTCCTTCTAGAAGTCATGATTCTAAATACAATTAAATTTCCAGCAACTATTTTCTTCTATTAAGAAGCCATAAAGAACAATAGCATGATTTTATGCTCGAGATAAATTTTCCTTTTAAAATTAAAACAACATTTCTTCTAATTTTAGAAGACCAAGAGAAAAAATGCAGTCTACTTACTGCGTTCATATTTTACATTCACAAAACCAACTAAAAAGGAACAAGAAAAAAAAATGTCTTTTAATATCAATTCTCTCAAACGTCACGTGATCCTTCGCGGCGCCCGCCTGGCTAAGAGAGGCCCGCGAGAGAAGGTTGCAAAATATTCCACAAACTCCCCCCCGATGAACAAGGGTTCATCAAAATGGGGATTCAAATAATTAAAGTAGAAATAAAAATTATTCTAAAAAATTATCAGTTACACTATACATAAATACAATACAAATCAAAATATATACTTACATACTGGACTTCAATAAATAATTAAACAATTTAAAAGATTTGAAAACAAGTTTCTGCTACTAAAAATAGAAAGAACAATTTAAATCTATACAAATTTTAGAATATTCATCACAAAAAAAATTAAACTAAAAATTAGACATATTATCAAACAAGAAACTTTCTTTTTTTTTTTTTTTTTTTTTTTTTTTTTTTTTTTTTTTAAGTGAAAAAAAAATAAAATGTTGTTTAAAGTCAATAACAGAAACAATTCAAGATTTTTTTCTAAAAGTCAAATGTCAATGAGAGTTTTTGAGTCTCTAATAATATCAAAGTTTTTTTTTTTTTTTCAGTTCTATTAATAAAAAAGTTCAGAGTTTTTTCACTTTTAAATTATACACAAGAATTAATAGGTCTTTTAATGATGGAATTATTTGCCTTCAGTTCATAAGACCTCTTTTTTTTTAAATCTCTGTCCACAAATACCTAACTTCCAGAAAGTTCTTGATACATGTTCATATGCATAAAAATCACATCATATATTTCAAAGTCAGAAGTTTTATTCTGGTCGGTGTAGTGAGCAGATTGTAAGTTGAGAAGATACTCATTTTTCAAGCGCTTCCAAAAATGATTCAGAAGAGTCTCGCGCAAACGGAAGCGTTTCACTAAGGATTCCTTGGTTGCAGGTAAACACAAATCGTTCACTTTTATGGTAGGTAAACACAAGATATGTTTTAGAGGTGCTCTAACTAGTTGACCAGGGCGAACACTAAAGTTCTTGGAGATTGCACATTTGTTTAGGACTGATTTTATGCATTGTATGGATCTTAAAATCCAAATTTTTTCACGAGTTGATACTAATGTACTGGGCACTTCTGAATGAAAAACTTTTTCATGTGCATCTTTCACGATTAATTCAGTCAATTTATGTTTTGCAGGAATCACATCAGGATGTTTTTCATAAAATGAGGAATCAGACTTTTGTAACAATCCTCGTACGAATAGCAAACCTTCATCTGATAACATAGGAATTAGCTGTAGAAGATTCGATTTACTAGGGATACTTTTGTTACATTTCAAGTATTTTGTAACTTCAGGGAAACTTTTTTCCTGCATCAGCTTTAACCAAAAATTTTCAGCATGTAACATTTCCTCAGCTGATAATTCTGAAAAATCTCTTTTCTCTATCATTAATTTTATATTAGAAATAAATCTAAATAGCCAAGCAGTTACTCGATACAATTTCTTTAGGGAGCTATATTTTTCAAGATTAAAAATAGGAATTTCATCAGCTTTATTTGTTTGAACAACACAAGAAATGGTTGCTGATTTTCGAGACTTCTCTTTAGAAACATCAGGTAATTGTGTAGTAACAATTTTAACGCTAGGGCACTGATCTTCGGGCAAGGAAAGAAATTCAGGAACATACACATTAGGGTTAGCATCAGGAAAAACATGCAATTGGAGATGCTCCTTTACCATGATCAGGTTGCTAAAATACTGCCAGGGAATTTTCAAAAGAGCGAGATCAGGGATTTCTGTAAGCCAATTTTGCCAATCATTTTCTAGTTCACCAGAAACAAAAGGGGCAATAAATCCGGCTGAATCAAGGAACATGGTTGCAATTTTCAAAACATTCCGTTTTGTGCAAGAATCATTATTTAATTTTTCTAACAAGGGTCGTAATTCTAGTCCAAATTTATCTTCTGTATTGTTACAGATCAATCTTAAAATTTTCAAGGAAGTATTTAGGGGTTCGAAACTCGATACAGGAATGTTTTCATCATTTAAAACATTAGAATTCAAGTTAGGGACATGATACAAACATTCGTTTAATGATAGAGAATCATCATATTTGGAAGAAGCATCATAGACTATGCGCATTTTTGTTGTAGTTTTGTCGTCACGGATAACAGGTCTGTGGGGCATGTAATAGGAATTATTAGAATGTTTCTCGGTGCACAATTCTATTACACCCTCATTAAACTGCTCTAGCAAAATGTAGTTATATTCTTTAAATAGAGAATCGTTTTTCAAGAATTTATTTTCTAAACTAGAAAACCGCTTCTTTGCTACTTCAAGATTATTTCTAAGTAATTCGCGAGAATCTTTCCACAATAATTTTGCTTCATAACGCCCATTTACGAATTTTAGATTTTCTTTAAATTCTTTTATTACCTCATAATCGGTAATGTTCTTTTCATTGCTTTCAGCAATGCCAATTGATTCAAGATCCCAAAATGCTTTCAGTTGGGTATTTATATTTTCAACTGAAACACGCAAACAAGCTACTTCTTTTTTATTAGACTCTATTTGCCCTTGCACCGTATGACCGAAAATAGTTTCTGCAACGTATAATTCTTTTGTCAATTTTCCCTCGATTCCCTTTAATATTTTCCACAAAAAGTCAGACCCTAGCAAAATATTTATTTCCTGTTCAAGACCTGTATCAGCAGGCTTAAAGCCTCTTGTTCTCATTATGTCTAGAAGTTCTGGTTCTAGTGTTTTCACAGAAGCCCCAGTTATATTATCAACCACAAGAGCTTCGATATTTATCGAGTTAATAGGTTGCACAACACTGGATAATTCTAGAGCAACTACTTCATAACAAGATTCATAAGGGCGTCTCCGCCCAAAAGGATAAACTAATAAATTTTCTCTTCGCAATGGCTTCAATTTTAATTTTTGTACTAGAGATCTCTTCACAAAACATTTTTCTGAACCACTATCACATAAAACGCGAGCCAACAAGCATTCCTTACCAGCAGACACAGAAACTGTACAAGTCTGCAATAATGTAGATTTATTTTGTTTATATTTTTGTTCTGACATCATAGATACAATTGCACCTTTCATTTCTTTTTCAGGATTTTCTTTTGCTGTTTCTTTAAAACAAAACAAAGTACTATGGTTAGTGTTACCACATTTGGAACAAGGGTTAATTTTTGTTCTACAATTAATTGATAAATGGGACTTGTAAAAGCATTTGTAACAGCGACCTTCTTTCTTTAATTTATATCGTTTCTGTTCATCAGTGAATTCTGAACAATTTAGTCCTACATGATCAGAAGACTTACAAAATATGCAAAACTGTTTTGTAGATGTATTTAAAGCAGCAGCTGAAGGTATATTTTTCTTTTGCGGAAAATTTTGATATTTACTTGAAGGATTTTCATATTTAGTTTTAGAATTTTCATAAGTCTTGGTTTGAGAATTGTTTACTAAATTAGTAGCTTCACGACATCTTAATTCCGTTTTAATAAAATTTATTAAATAGGTGACTTCACAGTCCTTATCGGGGTCACGTTTTCGATGAAAATCTAGTATCAAATTTTCGGGTAATAATCTTATTAGTATTGGTAGTAATAAATGGCCGTAAGAGCCTGATGTTACTCCTAACGCATCAAGATTTCTCATACTAGTTTCAATGTTATCGTACAGCTTCCTTAAAGAAGTAACATTGTTAGAGGATTTCACTGGTTCAAGATTTAGAATTTTATTCATGTAACAGTTTATGATATTTTCCCGCTTACCATACCTCTCTTCTAACAATTTTAAACAAGTAGAATAATTTTGATCTGTCAGTTCAAAACCAGATACAATATTATATGCAGGACCAGACAACAAGGATTTGAGATATTGGAATTTTTCAATTTTTGATAACGATTCGTTTGAATCTATCGCACTAGTAAATAAATTAAAAAATTCTAAGAACTGGCTTGCATCACCAGAAAATTTTTCTATGTTAAGTTTAGGAAGCTTCACTGCCGAAACTGGCTTACTACCGATTTTTGAACCGTTACTTGATTCTAGTACAACTTTTGGTTCAGTTTCGAATTTACATTTTTTCAGCCTCATCTTAATTTTAAATTTCAAACTGGATATTTTTTCAGAATATTCTTCTACCGATTTTAGTTCTTTTTCATATTCAGTTTTTTCCTGAATTAGCTCATCCATTTCGGAATCTAATTCCTTTAGTTGAGCTTCCTTTTCATTTACGAGCTCTAATGATTCCATTAATGAGTCGCAATCAGTTTTATCAATATCAACAGATAATAATGTATCACATTTTGTGATTAATTTCGTAATGGCTGCACGAACAGTAGCTCTTTTACTTTTTAACTTATCAGGCTTATCCATGTTTAAATTTAAATTCAATGTTCAAAATAAATGATCATGAAAAATGTATATTTTTAAAAAATCAACAGTCATGCAGAATAATAAAGGTATTTCTTACCTTTTTTCCCGGTTGTTGAGGCACCAAAAAAACTTGAAGAATTTCAAGTTATTCCACAATTAAATCACAGTTCACGAAATTGTTATAGGGAGAGCATTATTATAAGAAGTCAAGATTCCATTTAAATCATATTAAAGTCATCATATTTCACAAATAAAAGTTTTTACTTTTGTAGATTATTATTTACAGTTCGAATATATACATAATGTATATTATTTACCTATTTACAGATGAAACATATTTAGTTGCTTTGCTCCTTCTAGAAGTCATGATTCTAAATACAATTAAATTTCCAGCAACTATTTTCTTCTATTAAGAAGCCATAAAGAACAATAGCATGATTTTATGCTCGAGATAAATTTTCCTTTTAAAATTAAAACAACATTTCTTCTAATTTTAGAAGACCAAGAGAAAAAATGCAGTCTACTTACTGCGTTCATATTTTACATTCACAAAACCAACTAAAAAGGAACAAGAAAAAAAAATGTCTTTTAATATCAATTCTCTCAAACGTCACGTGATCCTTCGCGGCGCCCGCCTGGCTAAGAGAGGCCCGCGAGAGAAGGTTGCAAAATATTCCACATAGCTTCAATATTATTCTAATAATATATATAAGCCTAAATTGGGTATGTTGCCGAAAGGCAATACCCGGAATTTAAGAGTTAATGATAATCGTCATACCGTAACTATTTATTTCTGAAAAATATTTTAAATGTAAGTTCTAACTTTATCACCTCATATTCCAAAACTTCCATTCTTGACCTTTTTTGTTTTGCTGAGGTTAAAAAAATTCTGTAACTGAATGATTATTTGAAAACACTAAATAATAATTACCATTGGAGAAGTTTTCAAATTCACAAGCTAAAATCTCCACATATGTAGACCGGGAATGCATTCTCCGAAACAGTTGTGAATGAATACGCATTGGAAAATGCACATTGTAAATTTCAATGAATAAGTGTACTTCAATATTTTTACTTTTACTGCCCGAGAGTGACTGCTCAGACTAGGAATTGAGTCTGTAGAGCATAAATGTCCCTCCGGACCCCTTTATTGAGGTCTTAAAAAATACAAATTTCAGCCGAAGCTGAGCCCGCCAATACGCGCGACAGAGGGCGGAGTGATATATAGTGTTGCCACATTGGGGACTTTTTTGTCCCCAGAATGTTGATTGTCACCGTTTTTTAAAATAGAAATATTCGGCCTATTTAGAAATAGATTAAACATTCTGAAAAATAAAGCGAATTATACTATTTTTTAAAAGTGGTGTCAGTCAAATAATCCGAATTTAAAAAGTCGACATTCTGGCCACACTGGTGATACATACAAGATATAAATAAATGTTACAGTAGCAAAGTTTGTATATAGACGATGAAGATATTAGGTAATACAATATTATGCAAAGCTGCTGCGACCCGACATTGGGTACTGTATGAGGGGAATCCAAGCCCCTGTCTCGGTGATGGAGTAAAATTGAAAAGTCACATAGGAAGTTAAAAATATTTTTAAGCTTTGAGAGCAAGGTCGGTCACGATAAAATATTTGCTAGCCAATCATGTGGAAGAAAATAGGACGGCGGATATGCCAGCGAGTTGTTAAAGGACAATTATAGAAATAATGACAGGGTACAGCAACATCACCGAACTCCCATAGAGGAGAAAGGGCTCTTTTGAACTTGAAGAGGTATGCCCCAAAGGGATCTTGACCGGTAAGGAAAGCTGTAGTGCGTGGATTGAGCAGGAGAAGATCCAAAGATACTGCTGGGACTATATCATAGGTATATCTACCATTATTTGAGTAGTCCCAGTGATCCTGCCATTGTTTCATAAAATGAGCGTGAAGATGTCTTTTGATGTGTGAATGAGGTACTGGACGTGAAAAATCAACTGATGGTCTAGCAGTTGCCTCCTTCGCCAACATATCTGCCGTTTCATTTCCCAGGATACCCTTATGGGATGAAACGGGGCTTAAATAGGTTTTCCAGAGAATATTTTTGAGAAGTGATTTAATCTCAATAACCTAGGTATTTATTAAGCCAAAGTAACATATATTAGTTTGAGCAAAAAGTTCTGGGAAATTTTTTATCTAATAGTTACCAGAATTTGTATCGTATGTAGGAATACTAGTGGTATATCTATAGAAGTTCAGGAATTTCGGCTCCAAAATGCCTATTTAACAGTATGATTTGCGTGTGTTGAACCGGCATTATTGGAGAAAAAGGTCTAACGATTCCGAAAGCCGTTGATGAGATTAAAGAGGATGAAGGTGCTGGTACGGCGACAAACTTCGTACTTCCAGCAAATCCAGAATCTGGCAGAACGATGGCAGAAATTCGTGGACTATGATGGTCTCTATTTTGAAGAATAGTTCTTGTTGCTTTTGTTGTTAATTTGCGCATAACAACGCAACTTTCACAAATTTCCCAGAACTTTTTGCTCAACCTAATAGCTTTCAGGCTTGAAACAATATCGCTAAAAACTGGAATTAAAAAAATTTGGTTTTGTTGAAAAATCCTCTCTAAGGCTTTAAATATGGCAAAGAGTTCGGCTTGGGAAATGGAATTATTATTATCCAGCCTGCAGGACCACCGATGAGTCCCTTCATTTTCTTTCGTAGCGCAGAAAGCTGCACCCACTTCGGTAATAGTGCGTGAGCCATCGTTGAAGACCATAACATTTTGAGTGGGAGAGTAAGAATTTATAGTCGGATTTACTTGGAGGTGAGACGTCTCATCTGCCGGATGAAACTGCCAGCCAAGAGTCTTATGCTGAATTATAATTTGTGGAAGATATTGCTGTGAGATGGCTTCATTCTGCAAATGGAGGATGTTACTTTCAGTGAACTCATATTTAATGGTAATGGAAATGGGAGGAATACTTGTCAAGATATTGAGAGCATCGCAGGAAATGGATCTATATCCCCTAGAAATTTACAAAGAAACATCCTTTGCATAGAAAGAAATTTATTAAGCGCTGATTTTGTAAGATTCCCCCCCCCCCCCAAATAGATGCTCTAGGGTTGGTAATTTTTCTACAATAGTAGAGTACCAAATTTTTAGCATATGGCTTTTAATATCCCAAGATTTAGTGGTTAATTTTGTTGAGTTATGATAAAATGTTACTAGTTTGAGTTTAAGGTTATTAATGTGAGAGAACCAGTTGAAGTGCTCATCTATCAATTACCCTAATAATTTAAGATTAGAGACATGATGGACGTTAGTACCATTTATTCTGATGGTGGGTTTCCTTTTAACTTTATACGATTTTGCAAATGTTAGGATTTGGATTTATTAGTTGAAAGTTGCAGATGCAGTGATTCCAGCAGTTGACAGAAAACGGGAAGAGCAAATGCAGCCTCCAATTCCAAGTCCAGGCGCCAAAAACCAGAAAAAAAATAAAGCTGAAGTCATCCGCGAACGCAAAAAGAAAGTATTCAAGTTTTTCGAATTCAGAAATAATTATATATTTGCGATGAGGAGCCAAAGAATTGGCCCTAGGCAGGAACCTTGAGGACAACCCTTTTTCTGTGGGTGGATACAGATTCCCGCTCCCTAGTTAACAAGAATGCTTCTCTCAGAGAGATAAAAACGAATGATTCCAGCAATATTTCCTGGACAATTTAGAATGCTAAGTTGGAGGACAATGTCTCTCCACTCAACATTATCGAAAGCTCCTTGAATATCAAGAGAGACCAGGGAAGTGTATTTGCTTTCACTAATTTTAAAAGAAGAGGAAATCAATATTTCGGATAGAGCTTTCTTGAATGATCTGCCCTTTCTGAACCGAAATTGCCTATTACTTAATAACTTGTTTGAATCGACGAAAATAATAAGACGTTTAGCTATTAATTTTTCTAGTAATTTACCTAACACCGGAAGCAGGCAGATCGGGCGATAAGAACTGGGTTCAGAGTGAGTATTCCCTTGCATAAGGAAATATACTACTACCCCTTGTCTCAAAGTTAGAGGAAAATAATGGAAAGAAAGACAGAGATTGGTTCATTGGGTAAAAACCTCTGGAAATATGTTAAAGGAACGCTTGAGAATTCGGAAATCAATAGAGTCCGCACCAGGAGCTTTGTTATCCTTGATTTTGACAAGAGTGGCGCGGAGTTCTGTGTTAGAAAAAGGTTTATCACAGTAATTCAAAAAATTAATGTCCAGATTATTATGGTTTGGATATACTTTAAACAGGTGATGCATTGTCGAGCGTACGCTGGATGTTAGGTGTAGGCACCAGCTTTCCTGTAATCACCTCCATGTTTATTGACTATGAGTCTACAGTTAACACAGTTATCTTGGTTAATTTTACCTATCACAGATTAAACTAAATCAGTTAGCTGTAAAAAAATATATTTGAAGGTGCGCAATTTATAATTTTTACATGCAATAAATAGAGAATCGTCAATATATTCTGCATTACTCAGTGATTTGAATGACAAATAACTTCTAATTTTCAATGTTAATATATGTTACATTTTTTATTTAAAAACTATTAAAGCACCCAAAATCCAGTGAAACAGCAATTGAAAAATTATTGTAGATTCTGATATAGTCATTTTCAAACAAATCAAACAAATAGGGTTATTAATAATTAAGATTAACAATTAGAATAATTAATAATTGATTAATACGTATTTATGTGAATAATAAATCGTTCAAACTAATTACTAATATCATTATCATTTAATCTTTATTTTATGAGTTTAGATAGAAAATTTAAAATATTGATTTCAAGAGAATTAAAATAATCAATTAATCGGTTTTTCTATATATTCTTTAACTTTCGTTGAGTATACTATAACCTCTTCAGTTCCGAAGCTAAAATAATAATACTAATGCTTATTCATTGGTTTTTTCCAAACAAAATGACATCGTAAATGACAGAAAAAATATCTTTTCTGAAATTGATCCTTTAGGCGCTTAGTAATTTAGGTTGAAAAATATGGAACTAAAACTACAAATCCTCTTAAAACATTAATTTAATAACCATTACCCTAAATTTACGGAATCACAAATTTAAGAGCTTTACACAAGTAAATAATCTACAAATCCTCAAAAACTTTTATTGAAAAAGATTTAAGTTAAATACTTATGAAAATTTCTCACTTTCTTGGTCATACTGTCTTTTGGGCATTTTTAGGCATTTTGCAAACTCAGATGAAAATAACATTTATTTTACGTGGGAATCAGCTTAGATGCTGCCATTTATTCGTTTGCTTTGAACGCAAAAAACATTCAGCTATTAAGAAGTGATGTGAAAATGTAAAAAAAATCGGACATTTTAGTTTTTATAAGGAAAGGAACAGAGGTCCCCGTTTGGGGACCCAGGGACCGAAGAGGATATAGGGGATGAAGCATTTTAGAAGAAATCATGTAAATATTAAGTTAGTGTGGTCCACTATGGTATACAAGATGGTATACATACTAAAACCTGGATGCACTCAAATAACTTTTGAACAGATAAAACTAGAATTGGAGCGCAAGTATTTACCTATAAGTAAAACGGTTATGCGATATCATATGAGAATGATTACAACACCCCTATCATGAATTATTACACTCCCCTCTCGTATACCCCTTGGATCAATCTGGAAGTTTTTTCCTATTTTGTAAAATAAGAGAAAGAGTGAAGAAAAGTCAATTACAAAAGTATGGAGAGTTGTTGATTTAGTATGAAATGGTGTCTTACATGTAAAAATAACTTTATTAGGAGCACTGAAATGTAAATATTCCGGTATCCGATCACAGGCTGAAATATATTACAACAGCCTAAAATCTCAACGAAATGTTTCTTCAAATCAATCTGAACGGTGCTATTACATGATAGTTTGGACTATCATGTAACGCAGTGACGCAGGTGTGGCACAATAAGTAGGCACAGGGAAGGCCAACCACGCAAACCACAGTGCAATTGTGCCCACCGACCCCTGCTGTTGCGCTCAAGGAGTTGTTTTAAATTTAGAAATTTGTGTGCATAAATATTTTTTTCAATAATGGCTAATAAATATTGATTTTGTTATTATTTTTAGCTCCTACAAGCTATGCTCGTCATCCCCCCCTTCCACCCAGACCCTGCAGGCTCTAAAACCACGCTAAATTGTTATGTTTTAAATATATTATCCAATTACGGGAGATTGGATATTATACCTACCAGTGGCTTTCTCCATGTTATCATGTTGTCATTTATTTCACATAGACTGTAGGATTTTATCTAAGGTCGCAACCACCGCTGTAGCGACAGAGCGGACGACTGTTTTTGGGATTGATTAGATAAGATCAATTATATATTTGAAAATCAGCTCCTACAAAATGCTTAAGAAAAAAATGTTGCTGCTATTCAGAATATTATAACGCTCCAGAGTTTTATTTCAGAAGTTATAAAAAATCGTTTTAAATATATTGTAATTTTCCAAATTAAATGCATTTCTCATACTAGAATGTAATTATTTTAAATTTTTCTTACGTTTACAATATTCACGTGCAAATATATATTTCATGTTTCGACATAAATTACAGTGTTTGTAAAAATTACTTGGCCTTTTTAACACTTTCCAATAGACTTGAAAGGGTTTATGAATTCGGTTTGTCTGACTGTCTATCTGTACTCTAACTCACGTAAATATAGTCGGATTGCTAATTAATTGATTTATGTTATTGAAGGTTATCATGACAAGTTTGGTATTCAAAATTAAGTGTGTAGCAATTATAGATCGTTTACAGGGGCACTCAAAAAATGTTGTTACATTAAGATCTATTAGCAAAAATTGTTTGGTGTGTAATTTAATGATGTTATACTATTTCAAACATATTTAAATTGATATACATCTCTGAGTTGCGCTATCGAATATGATATTTATAGCATTTATCGTTCAGTTTCAGGGTCACACAAAAGAATTCGGTTATAGATATCTATATCGTCTATATCGTTAAAAGTGCGTTTTAAATTAGGGTATGCATTTTTAAATGTAACTAATTTTTCGCATCTTATTTGTGTGCATAAATTCGATAGATCATATACAGGGATGCACAATAGAATTCGAGTACAGACATTTGGTGATTGCAGTGAATATGGAGGATAAGTATAAATATTGGTAGAATGTCCACCAGGATCCCCTAACAGAACTCTGTTAGATCTTTTTTCTGCTTTGTTACGGGAAAAAAATAATTGCACAGCTTAATATATGAAAGAGCCGACACATTAGCAAAATCAACAACAACATCCACCACGTCACCAATCATCCGTTTAGTTTTTCCAGTCTCTGTGATAAAAAAAAGCTAATGTTGGACACATTGAACATACCCAAGATGCTTTTCTTATTACAATAAATTTGACATTTCTCACACTTGTTATTTTAATCAATAACTTTGCACCCGCCTGCATATAAAACTGTGACTGCATATAAAAAAATTATACTACGGCACTTATAAGCTATTTTTACATGTATGACATCATTTCATACTAAGTCTAAAATGCTCCACACTTTTATAGTTGACTTATTTTACTATGTCTCATAGTTTTTGGGATAGGTTTGATAACGTCCAAATTTCACCATAATGGTTGCTGCAAATGCATTCACCCTCATGTGTAGTAAAAAGTCATTTTACTATATGTAGACATTTCTTCTACAACTCTAATCTTATTTGTTTAAAAATAATTTGAATTTATCCTGACTTTAGTTTGTACCCTGTATACAGAAATTCTTGGATGCTTGAAGATGCCTTTAGTATGAATATACTATTCTAAAGGTTATGCAGATAAATAAGATTATAACTATTATGAGATCGAACTTACAGTATGCGGTGTAGATGAATTGATAAGTTTATTTAAAGATTTAAATTATTAGGATAGAAACTGATTGCGGTTTGAATAAAGGAAAATTTGAATTACGATAAGCCGACAATGTACATGTTGAATTGAACTGCTGTTTGCACACGTTTTTTCTTACAATAAACGGAGTTAAAATATATATGTAGGATTCGGTCTTATAATTACTTAAATATTGGCGTAACATATAGCGACAAGTGAATACATCTATCTCTTCACTTTTTAATTGTATAAAATATTTATTACTCACTCGAACAGATAATATGATGAATTGATCACGATAATTCATAGACATCAATTACATAACACATTCACATATGAATACGTAAATTCACCTAGAATCCTGGCACAAACCCTTTGTTTGCATACATCCGATTTCAAACCCTCTTGATAAGATAGAACTTTAGAACAGCCCAATCTCTCTCGTTTTTTTCTTCCAGCTTTTTAAAATCTTCTTTTCAAAAGAAAACGATCATAATCATTTTGTGATTTCTCTACGCTCCTCATGTTATGCTTTTTCTTTTTATATGATGCTCATATCTTTTTAAACATTCATGTAGAATTCTTTTATCCCATACACTTATTAAATAAGTACTTTTCAAAGCAGAACATATTTTAATATTTTAAACTGGCTCAAAGTAAAAAAAATAACAGTTGAATAATAATAATTTTACTTTCAAATTTATGTCATTATCCAAGATAGAATTATAAATTGTAATCATTTTAGATTAATAAAGAAATAAAGGATTGCTTCAAATTTTCAAATCTTCTGAGACGTACGTTGTGCGGGCAAACAACCCTCCGCCCCTTCCCCATATTTTTAAATAAAAGATTGCTCGAAATGTACTAACGGCAGTACATCACATCAATTTACAGAACCCATAGAGATGAGCTCTCATCCTGAACAAATTAACTGCAAATATTTTCGTGTTAAGATGTTTTTATTTTAACTTCATGAAAACAAACGGTCAAGTGCGAGTATTACTCGCGCTCAGAGGGTTCCGTACAATAAATATATGAATTATTAACTGTATTATTAAAAAAATGAAAGAAAAATAAGACTTTGTAAAAAACTGTACAACGTAGGGTTTGGTATAGTTGTATATATACTAGAAAAGTATGAATGGGTATACCATAAAAGTTCAAACAGATATGAAGCCTAAATAATGTCAAACATTGCTATTCTCTATAACTCTTATTTAAATCTTATTCTAATCTGTTTATGATGAACTTAATTCCGTACTGACAATAAAAGGAGTGCATATTTAAACTTCATTTGGTTAAATGAAGTAATGATTAAATGGTTTTTTGGTTAAACTAAATTGAGCGTCGTAAAAATCTTTTCTTTTTACAGTTTAGCTAAAACAAAACCCTTCTTCAAAGTTTAAACTTGGCATTTTGCTAAGTGCGCTTGGAAAGAAAGTTGCAAAGTAGCAACGCCACCTTGGTCAGTGCCGCGTTTTTCCAGATAGGTTTTAATTAACTTTTAAAGACACGGGAGGCGCATTGATCGATCTATCAATGCAAACTAGTTTCGAATCATAGTATTTATGTGATTAGTTCTAATTAAATAATTCTGTTTTTAACAATTTGAAGTTTATTGCTTTTAAATTTCTACTGGATACTGTAGTGTATAAATGTATCATTAAACGTTGTTATCTAAGCTTTAAAAGCCGATGGTACATAGAGTACGCCGCCGTTGCCATTAGGTATGTCCAAACCGTCCGTGACATTAAGGGTTAATATCTCGGCTAATTACCGACGATTTTTATACTTTTGCTACGATAGGTATCTTCAGCGCTTCTCAACATCTTTGCTGAATGCTCGCAAATCGAAATTTGTGTCTAACGGGAAAATGCGCTTTTCTCAAAAATTATGAGACCTAGGGTAATCGTAATAATTTTCCTGCAAGATTTAAATTAACGCCTACTACCTCTAATTTTTTCATAATTTTAGTTTCAGTAGATTCGGAAATAGATAGGGGGAACATATTTTTACACTAAAATTTCGACGATATTTCTGCAAATATTAAAAGAAATGTATTTTTGAGTTCAGCGTTACAAAAGCTTTCACGCGATACCCCACACGATATGCAAAGAAAATATTTTTTTCAAGTAACTTAATTAGCCCATCTACATTTTTCCTAAAAATACTTGTAAATGTTTTATAATCTGTAAATATGTGGGTAAATAGTCTTTATTACTTCCCCCAATTTGAACTTTTTACATTCTATAATTTATGAGTAAAACGCCTATGACAGACGGACAGACAGACACAGGAATGATATTATAATGGTTCCGATTTTACTTTTTAAGTAAGGAACCCTAAAAACAGATTTTTGATGGGGTGACAGCCATAGGTGTTTACCTCAGGGCAGTAGCGAGAAGAATGACCAACTTACAAAACATTCCACACCAACATCTTACGAAATCAAAGCCAATATGAGAATCAAACGAACGCCACAAAATTAACCGTTAATAGAAATGCTATGGGGGATTTAAATTATTGGCGATAAATACGATCAGGACTATATCGCCAACTTAATATCTAGTAAACTTATGATATGCAGCTGAGAATCTAACAAACTTGTTTACAATACACATGACATAAATACATTTGCGTTAAATTTATGGAATGAATAGAATGGTAAAGTAAGTATCATAAATCTTGCTATAAATTACGTCCGTTGAAGACATCTATTAAATAGAAACGAAAATGATTCAATCTATTTGATTTTTTATTATTTATTTCTGCGTTAAAGAAAAGGAGAATATGCGACCTTTGAATGAACATGAGAAAATGAGAAAATGAGAGGCCATGTGAAAGAAAGAAGTTACTTTTAAAGGATAAATCTGTTATGAAAATTTTGAATAAAAAGGGAACAAAGCGAAAACTTTAATCGAAATATTAGATGAAAAGAACAATATATGATGCTTGATCATATACTTGAAATATTAGTTTCTTCTAAATTTTGGCAAAGTTTTGTGTCAGTTTACTAGTAGCGAAACAACATTGAACCAATTTTGTTTGCATTGGCTATATCTTGTTCAATATTGACGATATTTTCATGGTATATTGCCTCGCAATTGGGTTGTTTACATTTTCTCAATATTGCATCAATATTGGAATAAAGATTTCTCCATTTCATTGTCAAAAAGACTGGAATATTTGCGTTTTATTAAAAATATTTTCTATGTAATGTGAATATTTCTGTAATAGTGTACTTAATTGAAAATATTTCCATTGTAAAACCAATATTACTGTTATAGCGAATTTAGTGCCTTTTATTGCAAATATTTCCAATGTAAGACCAATATTAAACCACTATTGTTATTTTAATAAAAACAAGTTTGAACCCGTCGAAATTCGACGAACTAAAATGTTTGGAAAGAAACGGTTAGATAAAATTTATGATAAACCTATAAAAATAATTACAATAAAAAATTCTTTTTACATTGGTTGTCTAACTCTTAAAATAAATAATATTTTTACCCTAAAATTAATAAAATGTTATTTCCACGAACTCCAACTGCTTAAAGTATTAAAAAGATAAACTGTTTTAGAATACGTTATCAAGATGAATAATTGTGATGAAGTTATCGATTGAGGTTCTTACTTTTATTTTTACGGGATGAAAAATCAGTAAAAAGGATTTTCCTTTGTCACATCATAAAATTTTCATCCATTAAATCTAAACTGTACGTTATTTTCACATTCTCAAAATTTACATACGCACCACTCATGTTCACAATTTAGAAGTATTTTAATGCGCAATAGATTATTAATGAATGTATTTCCAAACTTAAAGTCACGTTTGTCCAATACAACTTTCCATGCCAACATTCTCACAAACTTTAAGTTCTAATCTCAGTACCCGCGCATAAAACATTCAGAAATTTGCCTTTAGTTGTCATAGTAATATCCATTTAGTATTGGTCAAATATTTAGTACATTTATAAAAAAAAAATGATCGTTTTGTTTTAAATATGACATCATTTTTACTCACTGAATCATTTTGCCTAGCGTCTTAAACTCAGTATCAGCGTAATGTAAAAATATTGAAATGTAACTGATTTATGAAGAAGAATGCGGTTTTTTTTGTTTTTTTTTTAATGGCTGACGTCATTTTCTGTTCAAAAATTATAAAATAAAGTTACTTTTGTTTGTAATGTGAAAATGGCATCAATAAGGATATAATCAATAAACATAAATAAACCATGACTATTTTCCCTTTCCCTTTAATAGAAATGTTGTACTTCAGTTGCCACAATTACAAAATTGGTACTAAAAACTATAAAAAAATTAATATCTCAAAAACAAATTGAGATAGAGCTTTCAAACAAATTGCATTTAAAAGTACATTTTCCCCCTATATTACGGTGTAAAAATTTAAACTGTGCTATGTTTAGAAGTTTTAAAATTTGCAGTAGCAAAAATTGCAAAACCGAAATTTCATTTTAAATTTCAGACTGTTGCCATTCGCAGAATGACGTATGCGTTACGCACAGATATGTTTGTCCTTTATAATATAGATACTTCCTTTGAATGCAATATTAGCGCAATATTGGGCCTCAGCATAACTAATATAGCGTTTATTAGTGTGCTACTAGGTTTGTTTTCAATGAGCGTAGAAGGATGAGAAAAAAAAATATCTACCAAACATTAAATATCTATCTATATTATAAAGTGCAATGGTTTCCGTGCGAAACAATTTTCCTTTTGCCGGTGGCAACAGCAGACGATTAAATTTAACTTTTAATAACTTTTATAGCAATTATTTAAACTTATAAATACCACATATTTTCAAATTTTACGCCGTAGAATAGGGAAAAAAATATACTTTCCAATGCAGTTTGAAAATTGTATCACAATTTACTCAATTTTTACTGTTTTTTAAATAATTTCCGAGAATGAATTTTTTTTCAAATCTATCTCTATCGCGTGCAGACGATTAGAGAAGATAAATACGTTTGCATTTAAATTTATTTAAATAGTTCATTTGTTTCCAGCTTATATTAAAAAAAAAAATTAAAACACTTATCAATAAAAAAAATAAATAAAACACAAATATAAGACATGTACACTGTAAAAAAAAAAAAAAAAATAGGACCAGATTTCCTATAGGAATCGGAAAAATAGTTGCCCTTATCGTACCGGAAAAATTTCCGACAAAGCTCGGAATAAAATCAGTAAAATCGGAATAAAATCCGTAAAATTGGAATAAAATCCGTAAAGTACCGTTTTAATGAATGTTTCCTTTTTTTTACGGATTTTATTCCGAGCTGGGTCGGAAAATTTTCCGGTACGATAAGGGCCACTATTTTTCCGATTCCTACAGGAATACTGGTCGGATTTGTTTACAGTGTAGTCGAATCGTACGAATTCAAACCATTGACATGAACAGAATCAAAAAGGCTGAATGCAGTGCTATAGTTTGAAAAAAAATATTTGTGGGAACTCATATTTGTGACAACTCACCTTTTCTCTATGAAAATGTGAGTTCCCACAAATATTTTTTTAGATGCTGATGCTACCAGATTTTGCTGAGCCAAAAAAGCCAATTTAAATTATTTAGCTAAAAGCCGACTTTTTTTAATTAACAGTTATTATTATTATAATCTAGTTTTAATACTATTGTATTTGTAGAGCATTTATATAAAAGCAATATTTAATCAATCTCATAGTAATATTTTTCATTATGATCAAAATTTAATTGAAATAAAAGAAATAAAACCATACATTATTTACTGACACATCTATCTTAGAAGTTTCCATAAAGAACGATAATGAGATGATTTTACTGTGCTCTTTGATTTACGGCAAGCTGTCTCGTCTGCTAACCTTCCCGATAGCAACCAAGATTTCACATATGGTTCAGGAAAACATTTTTTCAAGGGAGGTCCTACACGGTTTATGAATATAAGTGAACTGGCTCTTTCTATAAGCAGAGAATTTCTCGCATCGGTCATGATGTTATTCATACAGCTGAATGCTCTTTCGCATTCAGACGTTGAAAATGAAATGGGTATAGTTTTCACAGTCTGTAATGAGGATTTAGCACTCTCTCTAGGCTTATTTCCAGCCTAGGTTCATTTCGCTTAAAAAAAGTGGTTTGTGTTCGTACGCAATATATACATATATTTTACTGTAAGAAATCAAATGTTTCTGGGAACGGCGCTCCCATGCGTTCCTACCCAACTACAGCACTATCTGAATGTAAATAGCGATATCTTTGCCTGTTAACTCCTGGCAAGAGGCCAATATTAATAAGTTTCAAAATTTTATTTGAACGCATTATTGCTATTTTACATACAAATATGATTTTTAGTATTGTTAATGAACATTCTAAATATATATATACATCATCTAAAAGATCTATTTTAGTTATTATTTAAAAAAAAAAAAAAAAAAATTATAAACCCGTGAGAGGCTTTCTCGCCGCAATCTTTGATATTTGACGATACATTTTTTCATTAATTTTTGATTAACTGCTTAAAAAAAAAAAATCAAACAACGTGTTTTGCTGTACAGAAGAACCTTTCTAAAAATACGTCATTAATCGCTCTGCCTTCAGTATGTGCAGAGAAAAAAGAATGTTAACAAAAGAAATATATATACATGATGGTTTTCACCTACTTTCTGTAACCCGTGAAACGTGAGCTTATCCCCTTGTTAACTACAATAAAGTAAGAAAAACAAACTGTTTACATTGTATCATTACATCATTTGTTTGAAAATTTGTGAATTAAAATATTACGTATCATAAGTGAGATTTAATAATTAATTATCGGCTTAAATTACCATTATAATTCAATTCCAGTAGGCGCTCTATAAACTGATTAGTTCCTAACGCCTGCTCTGGACATGAGTTTCTCAGGCAGAATGATACAAAGCTGCACGTGCGGAATACTAAATGTAAGATATTATCAACACCTCTTTCTCCCCTAGCAGCCCCGAAGGTGCTGCGATAGGAATCTTTTTATCATATTAACCTGATTAATAACTATCAGCATTGCGATCATTATTGGAGATCATGTAAATGTCCTTAACTATCAGACGCTTGCGATAACTTTCACTCTCAGCAAGTGACAGACAATGGTTGGAAATTACAAAACAAACAAATGTCTGCCTTGTATTAGATATGGCACTGATAGATGCTGAAGGTTACCTTCCTCTAAATGAAGTTTGTCACTTAGCGTGACTAATCACACCTAATATGGGGAAAGAATTGGCACCATATTTCAAGGGCCAAATTAAATAATAGCTAGTGTGTTAAATTGATTAAAATTTAATGCTGTATTAAATTGAATAAATCAAGCTGATTTATTGAGAGAGAAATGATAAATTTATTAATTTTGGAAGCAATGTTAATGCGTATTGTAGAATTTAGCAGGTAATTATTTAAATGTTATAATAGATATAAATATTTAGCAAATTTCAAGCATTTTTTCTATATTTTTTATTCTGTATCCAAGTTCTTCATGTCACCAACATAACAGTTGTGATCTTTTGTCATGTATTTTCGCAATCCGTAAGGGTTCTACATAAGCTTAGATTGTTGGTTCGTCAACAACGAATTCGAAGGTCCGGTCTTGATCTTCATGCATATTTATTGCAAATTCTGTCTTCACAGTGAATTGATGTCTTATCACCATGCGTGCAAGTGATTCCCGGCTGAATCGAACGTAAAATGTACTTCTCGACTTGCGTAGTCTCCTGCGATAATTTTTGCTTTGGAGATTTTATTGTAAGGTTCTTTCACAATTGTCCTATTACTAAGTCCTTCTGAAACAAATAAATCTTGCAAGAGGAATATAACTGTATTATATTTTAGATTCAACTCACGAAATGGCAAATCAGCAATGTCGATAAAGTTGAAAAATTCTGCTGTAAGTTGAAGCTCTTCTTCAATTTTTCGTATAGAATTTTAGCTCTTATAAACTCCATACTTTCCAGAAGGCTGTTTAATTTTTTGCATTGTTATTTCATTTGCTTAATATTAATTTGCTTACAGATTATGCAAACGTGTGAAAATAGTGAGACAGAGAAATATATGAGTGGAGAGGAGAGAGATACTTTGTTAAAATATTCTTAAGAAAAATAATTATTTTTATTTATCTAAATATTTATCTTTTGTTCTTTGTTATACATAAAAGACTCACTTGTGTCTTATCTTTAATTATCTACGATCTGATTATCTGATCCTAGTCTCTTAGATTTTGATTGTTGCAAAAGCACAAAAGGGAAATCGTTAACAGTCAAAATTTTAGCAGTCTACAGAGGCTTGACCATTTACACTTTGCAGGACACAGCCTTTCTTTAGTGTATGCCACCCTTTGTTAAATTAAAATAAAGAAAAAGGCTTGGTAAAATGTATCGCGCGAAAACAGGGCATCTGAAAAAGCTAGTGTAAGTTATGTCAGATAAACTGGGTTTGGTCTCTATCATTCTTACTTAATCATGCGAAATCTTTTCATCACGGTTCATTATACAAATAAGATATATTTATGTTATTTAAATATAATTCAAAATTTCAATTTTCTTGGCTTAAAAACACTGTTTCATAAACATTCTTAGAACAATTTTCCCCGTTTCGATTTAAAGAAAACAAGATTGTTTTAAAGATAAAGTCATGATATAATGTTATAGGAAACATTTTAATAACTATTTAAGGATTTATCTTTAGGTCATCGAAAAGTATTAATATGTTTAAAGCACAAAATACATTATTTTAATAAAAAATACATATTGCTTTTATGTTTAAAATTTATTTAAATAAAAACTAAATACGGTTTCTCCTACGACAATCTTAGAAAAATAAAATAAAACAAAAATTAATTTTTGCACAATTCGTGTTATTATTTTATTTATGTTTAACTCTTTTAAAACATTTCACTGATTTTCTTCTACATAAACTTTTGATTTATAAAATTTTTGTATGGGACAAGATTAATTTAACATGAAAAAAGTATATTAATGTAGAAAACTAAAAAAAAAAAAAAAAAAAAAAAAAAAAAAAAAAATTCTTCCGTTTCATTCGAAATTGACTTTTTTTTTTCTTTTGCAGTTTTATTTTAAAATCTTTGTGAGAATATTTTTTATAATTCTTCAAAAATTAATTTATAATTAAAGCAGGTTTTGGTGAACCAAAGGAAAAAAATATTCTTAAATCAATTCAAAAAGGATAAAAAACCTAATTTGTTTTCAAGTTTTCAGTGCAAAATATTTAAGAAAACATTCCTAAATATTTAATAGAATTAAAAATTAATGCAAGTACAAACAATAACATAGTCAACGCATGGCTGACATTATTATCAATAACAGCTTTGAAAGCATTTTTGCCTTCAGTTTGTGTTTTGGGACTTCAACAGCATCTTCTGAAATTTCTTGAGTGAATATCTACAGTAAACAATGTTATCAATTTTTCGATTAATTACACATTTCAAAGATTTGTGAGTGTAATACGTGAATGTTTTAATAATTTTGCTAATTACTATTTCCCTTTATATAACACGTAGATGTCAAATTCTTTTATTGGTGTCTTAATGTTTTAATTCAAACATACTTAACTCCTTTTTAATATAAGCTACAGACTGAAATTAAGTCTGCTAAAGAAATTTACTGAATATTTAAATAGTGAATTAAGTTATTTGAAAACTTTTGTTCCGATTTCTGTATTTTACAAAAGTTTAAGGATTTTCATGACAAAAAAAAAAAAAAAAAAAAAAAAAAAAAAAAAGAAAGTTAAAAATGTTAACTGAAAAAAGCGTTCTAAGAAGAAATACTTTTGTATTTTTTAATCGAGTTCGCTTAAGTTATGCCATATGTTTATATGTATAGACAGACATAGAGAGCAACGTCCATTGTTACTCTTGTAGCCATTAGAGCCAATTTTCACAAATGATTCCAATTATTTTATTACACAATATAATTAAGAACCAAAATTGATGTGACCAGTTAAATACCATTGTGTTTCTAAAACTAAACTAAACTCTGTGGCTATACAATCCAAGAAGGATCAGGGCTGACAGTGCCCATCTCTGTTTTCTTGACCCTGGGCCCCGAGGTGCTATACAGCATGTGTCCCGGCCAGGTGGTCAGTCTAACGCGAGACCCTCGGTGTTTAGTTCCCAAGCAAGCTTGGTACTCATTTTATCGACCCCGTAGGGATAAAGGGCTAAGTGAACCTTGCCCAGTCGGTAGTCGAACTCTCGACCTGCGGTGCAGCAGTCGGATGCCCTGACCACTACACCGCTGGGCCGCCCATTGTGTTTCACTCACATAAAATATATATAATTTGTAACGAAAAGCATTTTACTTGTCTATCTAATCAATCAAAATTTTGTTATTCTTTCGACGAGAGTGCCCTGTAAAAAAAAAAAAAAAAAAAAAAAAAAAAAAAAAAAAAAAAATAGGACCAGATTTCCTGTAGGAATCGGAAAAATAGTTGCCCTTATCGTACCGGAAAAATTTCCAACCCAGCTCGGAATAAAATCAGTAAAATCGGAATAAAATCCGTAAAATTGGAATAAAATCCGTAAAGTACCGTTTTAATGTATGTTTCCCTTTTTTTACGGATTTTATTCGGAGCTGGATCGGAAGATTTTCCGGTACGATAAGGGTAACTATTTTTCCGATTCCTACAGGAATACTGCTCGGATTTATTTACAATGTGTCACAAGAGTAACAAAATTTTGATTTAATATATAGACAAGTAAAATGCTTTTTTTTACCAGTTAGATATATGTTTCTGAGTGGAATACAATGGTATTTAGCTGCTTATATCAATTTTTGTCTTAATTATATTTTGTAATAAAATAATTGGAATTATTTATGAAAATTTTCTCTAATGGTCACAAGAGTAACGAATGGACGTTGCCAGAGGTGTGTGTATGTAACAATGTTAAAGGTAAAGAAACAGATATAAATTCGGCTATTCTAAAAGATACTTTTTGCGATGAAAAATGTTTGAGATCGAAATGTGAAACATCAATGAACGAAAAATAGGACACATTTTTGAATTTCATATATATATAAATCTGCAAATGCATAAGTATTCGAAAAATTGATAATACTGCTTGCGTGCTGCAGATATTTATTTAAGAATTTCATCAAAGACTAGCCACCTTGGCGACCAGTTTGGTCTCCCTTAAAATTTATGTTTGGGAATTTGTATAACGTAATATATATATATAGATACTGCTGAGAACCCAAAAACAGAGGTAAAAATGTTAATCAAGGGTGCTGTTGTTAATTACCAAGTGTTGACTATGCTGTTAGGGGGCCATTCAAGTATTACGTAAGCATATTTTTAGTCCTTTTGTACCCCTCCCTCCCCTTGTAAGGAAAAATAAGCAAATACTTGACCCCCCCCCCCCCCCCTTTGCTTACGTAAGATTTTATGGCATTCTAACATCAGCACTATTTGCCATAAAAAAATTATAGTTAGCGATAAATTGCATTATTAATCCAGCAAATTTACATAAACAGACACATAGGGGTTGTGGTATTGAAGGAAAAAAAACGGTTTAATATATTGTTACTTATGGCATTAAACAATTCATAGAATACAAAATAGTTTTTATATATTATTATTTATCGCATTGAACAACAACAACAACAACAAAAAACTTTAAGAAATACAACCGGCCCTAACTTATTTAGGCACATAACTAAAAATTTTAACAAGAATTGTAGGAATATTATGTGTTTGGCGTTCACATTTCTAGTCTGGTGTCCAAGATCTTTGAATCAATGTTTCTCAATTGTCAATTTTTAAGTTTTCAATGTAGTGGTGGGCTGGAATGATTCTCGTTTTCAGTCCTTGTCTACTCATATCTTTTTACTCAAGTCGTTCAACATCTGCAGAACGCTCTTCTAAATCATGCTCTTTTGCTTTTTGTTGTTAAACTATAGTTGTTTCGTTGTCTAATGCTTACGTAAGAATTGTCGTGACACACCCTCCCCCCTTGTCAGCAAAAATAAGCAGACATTGGACCCTCCTCCCCCCTTACTGCTTACGTAATACTTGAACGACCCCTAGGAATAAGGGCAGCTAATATTACGACATTATGTTTATTATTATTACTCTAAAGTGGAATTAATACAGTAAGATAATGGACAAGATTAGGCATAGTCTATGTAAAAAAATCCTTCTGGGCGTGTACCGGGAGGAGAGGTAGCTTCCTTATTCCATGCAACTAAGAATTCAGCTAATTGTACACGAGGCTAAAATTCGCGGAACCCGATTACATATCCCCAACTTTCGTCAATATTGAATTTGAATGCAAATTTCCAAAAATTAGTCAGCTATTTTCAAGTTGGCATCATCTATGGCGATCTTTGTTTATTACCAAATTTGGCGATATCTTGTCAAGTATCTAAGCCCCGATTAACCTCTGTATCTAGGGGAAGCATATTATCATTTCCGGATCACACCCCAGAAAAGTTTTCTAAATTCTACATTCATGGAAATGGAAACTTTTCAATGCAAAACAATATAACTTTTAGGAGAAGCTTAGCTGAGTTTAGATATTTCATCAAAAAATATTTCTAATGTTCTCTGTATATGATTAGTATATATTTGTTGTACACATATATAGTTTCTGTACGCAGATATTTCTAACCAGTACGTCAGGAGGCCATATGATTAGTTAAAAGCCTATTGATCACATTACCATTACCCAGTTAGATACGTTTCGTGAACTGGTATGGATTTTCATTGGTATTTGGCAAACTTTCTCGCCAAATGAATTGTAAAAGCAGTGCAAAAAATATAAAAAGGGAATTAGAGACCCATTTTGTAGTCATTTTGGGTGATCGACAAAAATCTAACAAAATTTTCCGGAATTGCTTTCCTTCCAGCGGCTACGACAGATAGCTTCTTACTTTTAGAAATGGAAACTACAAAAAAAAAAAAAAAAAAAATGTACCACTCCTACTAAAGGAAAATAAAATTCTGAAATTTTTTTCTAGTTTTATCTTAGAATTATATTATTTTCTTCTAGAAAACTCAAATAATAGAGAATTCTGTTATTTTGATTTTGCTTTCTCCAAAATAAATAACGACTTATTAGATCCTTAAAAACTCGTAAATGGTTAACCATGTCATCTGTCATAATTTCATGCAAGCAATACTATTTTTCACTTGATTCTTTTTACAAAATTCTACATTATTGTGGGTAATAGGCTATGAATACAAAACCTGTGGCACTTCTCTATAGGGTATTTGTATTTCTATGCAAATTTCTATCTTGTTCAAATACAGATATTTGCCAAATAGAACAATTTTCTGCTAGTTTAATTGCAAGCGGATATTCTAAAAGCCTGTTAAAACGGTGGCTAATATCTTGGAGCAAAAATTTTGAATGAATAATTCAGCAAAATGTCTGCAAGGTGTCATGTACGCGGTGGGGGAGGAGTTTTGTTTGGATTTCCAACCACCTGGAAGATTTTTCCCTCTAAAAAGCAATCCGCGCACTTGATAGTTCGGAGTATTAGTCTGATTATAAATCATCTTTTTACGGGTGACCATTTTATTTTTATTTCCATAATCTCGGCGGAAGGTGAGTTCATTATCGGCTCAAACTATATTGCACCTTCACTTGACTTGGATAACTCACTACAAGAGTGGCAGCACCTAATTACTCAAAGAAGACCTTTTTAGGTGCGTTCGTAATTATATAAATACGTAGCACCTATAGTCGTCGTTCAGTCCGTCTGTCTGTCCGTCCGTCTATCCGTCCGTCCGTCCGCATATAATAGAGCAAAAACTACCCAACCGAATGGTCTGAAATTTTAAATATATGATTGATGTAAAATTTTGTCGAGCCATTTCAAATTTTATGAAAATCGGATGTATAGTTAAATTACAGGGACAGTCAAAAAATTTTCTTTACATTACGGCCAATGGGAAAAATTATTGCACGTGCATTTTAATGATGTTAAAGCTTTCCGAATGGTCTCAAATTTTAAACATATAATTATTGCGACATTTTGTAGAGCCATTTCAAATCTTATGAAAATCGGATGTATAGTTTAATTACAGGGACAGTCAAAAGTTTTTCTTTACATTAAAGCCAATGGGAAAAATTATTGCAAGTGCATTTTAATGATGTTACAGCTTTCCGAATGGGCTGAAATTTTAAATATATAATTGCTGCAAAATTTTGTCGAGCCATTTCAAATTTCATGAAAATCGGATGTATAGCTTAATTACAGGGACAGTCAAAAGTTTTCCGTTACACTAAGGGGAATGGGAAAAAATTATTGCAAGTGCATTTTAATGATGTTACAGACTATGCACTTATGAATTGCAAATAAATACACATTCAGTACAATATGGGGTGCAAAAAATAATTATAAAACTAGTTATAGTACGAACGCACCTCATTTGCCACGTTTGACGAGCAATTTCCAACTTGTTTATGTGGTGGTGATTTTAATGCGAACTCTCCGCTCTCGGGAAGTCCCAGACAGGACGCTAGGGGGGAGAATTTCATTGAATTTCTCGTCACTAACAACCTCGCAATCTCTAAGACTGACAACCGTAAACATACATTCATTAAAAGAAATAAATCGGGCACAATCGTGGCAAAAGGATTCCCAGACCATACTCTTGTTAATCCTATCGCACTTACTTTTATTCGTAACTGGCAAGTTGTTGATATACACACATTTTCTGATCATAAGTTGATTGAATTTTCTCTTCAAACTACTCATCTTTTAGCCACACAACGCAGATACAATACAAAATTTGAAAATTATAAAAAATTTGATAAAATTCTAAAATCCAAACGAAACACACTTAATTTGACTTTGAATTCTATAACTAACACAGGAGAGCTTAATATATTTACAGAATTGCTAATAGACACAATAAAAACGGCGATGCGAGCAACCTTCCGCCTTAAAAATCTTCGCAAAGCACCTGTTTTTACATTTTGGTCTCCCGAATTGAAATCAAAACGTAATTTACTAACAGCTTTGCGTAAAAAACTTAAAAATTTGAAACAGCTAAATTCACCCACTGAAATTATCCAACAATTTAAATCCTCATACAACAAACAAGTTGCCCTTTACACACGGTCTATTCTTGATGCCAAAAGCGCAGCTTGGAGGTCCTTTTGTTCGCACCAGAAGAATCCCTTTGGTGTTGCACAAAAATTCTTTTCTGGGAAGTTCTTCACTCCGGATGAAATCCTCCTAGAGCGGCCTTCGGGCTCCTCGTCTAAACGTAATAATCTCGAATTCCTTACCAAACATCTTTTTGGTGAAACAGTCTAGCCTAACCATAATAATATTGACATTAAATTTTCGAAATACTCTGATAAACCTTTTTATAATGCAGAACTTCGCGCCACTCTTGGCAAATTCAAGGATAACAAAGCTCCTGGTGCTGACTCTATTGATTTCCGAATTCTCAAACGTTTCTTTAATATATTCCCAGAGATTTTTACCCAATGGGCCAATCTCTGTCTTTCTTTCCATTATTTCCCTCTAACTTTGAGACAAGGGGAAGTACTATATTTCCTTAAGCAAGGGAAGACTCCCTCTGAACCCAGCTCTTATCACCCGATCTGCCTGCTTCCGGTGTTAGGTAAATTACTAGAAAAATTAATAGCTAAACGTCTTATTATTTTCCTCGAATCAAACAAGTTATTAAGTAATAGGCAATTTGGGTTCAGAGAGGGCAGATCATGCGAAAAAGCTCTTTCCGAAATCTTGACTTCCTGTGCTTTTAAAATTAGTGAAGGCAAATACACTTCCCTGGTCTCTCTTGATATTCAAGGAGCTTTTGACAATGTTGAGTGGAGAGACATTCTCCTCCAACTTAGCATTCTAAATTGTCCGGGTAATATTGCTGGAGTCATTCGTACTTATCTTTCTGAGAGAAGCATTCCTGTTAACTGGAGAGCAGGAATCTCTATCCACCCACAGAAAAAGGGTTGTCCTCAAGGTTCCTGCCTAGGGCCAATTCTTTGGCTCCTCATAGCTAATATAATTCTGTCAGAATTCGAAAAACTTGGTTAATTGCTTTTTGCGTTCGCGGATAACTTCAGCTTTATTTTCTCTGGTTTTCGGCATCTGGACTTGGAGTTGGAGGCTGCTGCTCTCCCAATTTTCTGTCATCTGCTGGAATCACTGCATCTTCAATTTTCCACTAATAAATCCCAAGCCCTAACATTTGCAAAACCTTATAAACTTAACAGGAAACCCACCATCAGAGTAAATGGCACTAGCGTCCATCATTTCTCTAACCTTAAATTGTTAGGATTGTCAATAGATGAGCACTTGAACTGGTTCTCTCATATTAATTACCTTAAACTGAAACTAGTAAAATTTTATCATAACTCAAAAAGATTAACTACTAAATCTTGGGGTATTAAAAGCCATATGCTAAAAATTTGGTACTCTTCTATTGTTGAAAAAATTATCACCTATGGAGCATCTGTTTGGGGGGAGGAATCTTACAAAAGCAGCACTTAATAAATTAGTTTCTATACAAAGGATGTTTCTCTTGCAAATTTCTAGGGGCTATAGAACCATTTCCAGTGATGCTCTCAATATCTTGACAGGTATTCCTCCCATTTCCATTACCATTAAATATGAGTTCACTAAAAGTAACATCATCCATTTGGAGAATGAAGCTATCTCACAGCAATATTTTCCACAAATGATGATTCAGCGTAAGACTTTTGGCTGACAGTTTCATCCGGTAGATGAGACTTCCCACCTACAAGTAAATCCGACTATAAATTCTTACTCTCCCACTCAAAATGTTATGGTCTTCACCGATGGCTAACGCACTGTTACCGGAGTAGGTGCAGCTTTCTGTGCTACGAAAGAGAGTGAAGTGACTCATCGTTGGTCTTGCAGGCTAGATAACAATAATTCCATTTTCAAGCCGAACTCTTTGCCATTTTTAAAGCTTTAGAGTGGATTTCTCAACAAAACCAAAATTTTTTAATTCCAATTTTTAGCGATAGTCCTTCAAGCCTGCAGGCTATCTGTTCGTTTGGCTCAACAAATCCCCAGGTTATTGAGATTAAATCCCTTCTCAAAAATCTTCTCTGGAAAACCTATTTAAGCCACGTATCAGCCCATAAGGGTATCCCGGGAAATGAAACGGCAGATATGTTGGCAGAGGAGGCAACTGCTAGACCATCAGTTGATTTTTCACTTCCAGTATCGCACTCACACATCAAAAGACATCTTCGCGCTCATTTTATGAAACAATGGCCGGATTACTGGGACTACTCAGATAAGGGTAGATATACATATGATCTTGTCCCAGTGGTATCTTTGGATCTTCTGCTGCTCATTCCATCCACTACAGCTTTCCTTACCGGTCATGGTCCTTTTGGAGCATACCTCTTCAAGTTCAAAAGAGCCTTTTCTCCTCTATGTGAGTGCGGTGATGATGCTGTTGCCTCTCATTATTTCTATAATTGTCCTTTAACAGCTCGCTGGCATATCCGCCGTCCTCCTGTTCTTCCAGTTGGTTGGTTAGCAAATATTTTATCGCTCCCGATTTTGCTCTCAAAGCTTAAAAACATCTTCAACTTCTTATGTAACCTTTCAGTTTTACTCCATCACTGAGACAGAAACTTGGATTCTCCCTTATTCAGTACCCAATGTCGGGTCGCAGCAACTTGTATAATATTGTCTAACTTTGTATAACACTGCATTATTTAATGTCATGTTTGTTTCGCAAATTTTGCTAATGTAACATTTCTTTATATCTTATATATACCAATCCGCCCTCTGTCGCGCGTATTGGCGGGCTCAGCCTCGGCTGAAATTTGTAAACTTTTTTTTTTTTTTAGACCTCAATAAAGGGGACCGGGAGGGACAATCTATGCTCTACAGACTCACTTCCTAGTATGAGCAGTCTCTCTCGGGCAGTAAAAGTAAAAGTAAAATGTGTCATGTAGATAAAATATAGCATTGATTAAAATGCATATGCAAGACAATTTTTTTTATAATGAGTTAAATATGAGTAAAATTGAGCATTTAATAACAAGTCAGAAAACTTATACTTTATTGGATGATATAAATATAAAAACTGTTGAGGAATTCAAATATCTCAGATCTATCATTCATCAAGATGGATCATGCAAAAGAGATGTAAAAAAAGGAAATTAGAGAAGTCAGGAAAACAATTGCAATGTTTAATTCTGTTGTGTGGAGTAGTAATATTCTCCTCAAAACTAAACGACTAATTTATAGTGGAATCGTGCAAAGAATTTTACTGCATGGTTCCGAGACTTGGCCCTTAACTCTCTACCTAGCAAGTAAACTCCTCTCTACCAAAATGGAGTTCTGGCAAAAATCAACAAGAATATAAAAGCTGGAAAAATTAAAAAAAATCAAGAATACGCGAAGTCAAACAGGATATCGTACAGGTGATACTAAAGAAATTGTTCTATTTCGAGCCAAACTATCGCTATACTTGTATTATAAGATTAATATGATATCAATTTTTGAAAATAGCGTTGTCTTGCAAAGTCTTCTTTTACTTCTCCTGAAAAATAAGTGAAATGCGACTTACAATAGTTTGGTTTTCAGATACAGAATTGGGGAGTCGTTGAATGCTTATAAATTAAGTGATGTTGCTTTCTGGACGGTGAGAAATGGAAAAGAACTTCCAACAATATTTTTATTGGTCTGGAAAAACTTACTGCTTAGTGGAAATTCCTAAAGATGATGATTATATATATATGAGTGCTATTTCAAGACACGTAATTTGCAGTTTTCCAGATAGGACTGCGTTTCAGCGTCTCTCCACATTAAATGACAAACGCTTTTTCGTAATACATTGTATTCTGATTTCTTTTTCGGAAGAACGTAAATTTTTTCATCGTGTCGTATAAAGGTATTAATTACATCAATTGGTTACATTCATTAATTGCTGTAAAGTATGAAGATAATTGTCAATCTATAGATGTTTTCTACTTTCTTTCTACTATGCCAATTATTTTGCATCTTCTTAGCCGAAAACGCTGACGATTTAAGGATGTTCGTGTAAAAATATCCCTAATCTTATAGATCGAAAGGAGACTGCACAGAAATCACCTCATCAATTCCAGGATTGTACAGAATTCGATTAATATATTAAAATGCAACTGGTCTGCTAAGTCATATCTTGGTGGAAACCACTTGTAGACTCCATTTTAGTGGTTGATCGGTAGTTTTATTATTATTATGTTTTCCTGCATTCAAAGGTATGAAAACATGGAGGACTGGGAACAGGAAAAGACAATAGTAAACTTATCAGTCAACCACTAAAATCGGGTTTGCAGGGGGTTTCCACCAAGATATGACTTGCCAGACCAGTTTCATTTTAAAAAGCGAATCGAGTTTTAACTAATTCTGGAATTTCACCCGTGAACTCGATGAGGTGATGGTTTGTACAGCTGTCTCCTGGTCTATTAAATAACTTCAGCTGAATGCTGCTAAAACCATGAGGTAAATTTTTAGGAGTTTCAGACTATCCAATTTCCAGACGACCCACTGTCCGATCTTGGAAAACATAAATTACTTGAAGTTAATAGTTATTCGTTTCCGTAAAATTTTTATTACAGTCTAAGAACAAACGGTTTTGAATTATAAAGGAAAACAACTCTATATTAGGAAATTTGAGTATTGAGAAATAGAATAATGCTTTAATTTATGTAGTCTCCTTTTAACCCTGTTACCAAATATGTAATATTCGGATGAGATGTTTTTCCTTATATAAATATAACCAGAATATGAAATACAATTTAATTATACATTCAGGAAACCTCTATCAAAAAATGTGTAATTTATTGCATTCATTATAAAAGTTCAGTCTTTCAGTTAAAATTTCTCGATGCTTAGTATAATGAAGCGATGATTTAATGTTTTTAGAAGATGCACAAGTCAACGATAAACGTAATTGTTGATGTTAAATAAACCGTCGTCTCATTTTTCTCAGGTAATAAACCCTTATAGAGGTTTTCGAACTTAGTTAGCTGACCACAAGTATTTTATGGTCAAATCTTTAAACATTAACCTAAATTTTATGAAAGTGTGATTTCACAGCCTTTTCAAAAGTTAGGTATTTACTAATGAAGAAGGAAGTTGCTATGATGATACTTACCTAACATTAAATAAAGAATCGTAACAGAGTAATGGATTTCATGCTTTCAGTTAGATCGTAAATTCTAAAGTTTACGAGATACCTTTAACGAAAGGTTTTTTTTATAATCATAATAACAGCATGCAGCATCATTGTATATAAGATATAGTAAAATTAACTTCTATGTACATGGCTTGTTAAGTAAATAAGTTTGTTTTCATCCTTTTAAACACTTTAAATGTAGTTGAAAAGTGTTTATGAATTCGGTTTATCTGTCCATCTGTCCGTACTCTAATTCGTGTAAATATAGTGCGATTGCCGTGAAATTGATATATGTTATTGGGTTTCACTATGGCATGTTCGGTATTGAAAACGAAATGTGTAGCCTTTACGGTTCATTTACAGGGTCACTCAAAAGAATTCCGTTACATTACGGTCTATGGGGAAAAATTGTTTGCGGCGTATTTTAATAATATTACACTATTTTAAACATATTGAAATTAATATATATCACTGATGTGCACAAGGTTGTTACTATAGAATGTGGTAAGCATTGAATTTATCATTCATTTACAGGGCCACACAAAATAATTTGGCTACAGAAGAAAATGAATAATTGAACTTTTGAAGTCGACGAACAATAATTGCTGTAAGTGAGTTTTCAGTTGTGGTACACGTTTTCAAATTTTATTATTTTTTAAATATTACTTGGTGTGTATAAATTCTATAGATCATATACAGGGCTGCACAAAAGTTTTCAACTACATATGTTTGTTTGCGGAAATTGTTGAATGGAAATTTTCAACAGAGCATTTAATTGAACTAACTTTTAGCATACTGTGTAGTATACATACATATCCATAGATCATATACAGAGATAAACAACAACAAAAAAATCTATTTTTCGACTATTCATGGTAATAGCAGAAATTAGGTTTTCAAATGCATTATGTGTTTTCCAAATTGTTAATTTAGACATCATCTTTCACATTAGTAAACTCTGAAGTTTTGTTACAGTATTCCAAATGTGTTGGAAACTGACTCATAAACTATGCCGTATGCAAGATTTTTTGTTTTTGTTTTATTTTGTTGTTGTTCTTAAAAGTGAAAATAAAAATATATATAATCATAAAGTGTGCCGAAGGAAGTAAAAAGCAAGCCCGATTCTTATACCAAGACGCTTATACAGTGTGTCCACGTATAACCTGACCGACCTTTATTTTCGCAACCGTTGGTCCTAGATGCATACTTCCAATTACAAAAATGGTTTAAATAAGGTAATGAATTATTTTTAAAGCGATTTGAGTCAAGAAAAACATTTATTAAAAAATTACGAAATTTAAATTTTTATACGGTCCCCCGGTCCTATAAGTGATATTTAGTAAAAATTTACTGTGGCACTAACAAGTAAGACAGAAAAAGTCCCATTCATCTAACATTAAAATTGACCGAGTTATGAAACTTTGAAATGCATGACTTATACCACTTTTTTACATATCAAAACAGATGGTTTCGACCTTGCTTTTAGGGGTCGTATATAAAGTAGTTAAACTGATTTCAAGGTATCTGCGGTTTGAAAGAAATTGTACAACTATTACGATTGAGTTAACTTTATTAGTTATGTTTCAGATCAGTTAAAATAATTGTATTTTAACATATGTTGTATTTTGTAAGGATTTGAGGCTATGTTTTCTTTTAACAAAAATTATGTTATTTTTATAAGGTTTTATTTAACTTGCAACGATCGTCTTTCCAGTTTAAAATTTGTACTTGAACTTTAACTGAGTTTCAAATATCCGATCGAAGTTAAAATTTTACATACGGACTTTAATCCGATTAGAATGTAATATTATTATGATTTTCGTCGCCATCTTATAATACTTACATTAGAGGATAACTCAAAAATATTCAGATAGATTACCGTTAACAAGTTTAAGAAATGGTTTTAGATTAGGTAACATAAACCTGCGATGGTTGTGTTTTTTAACTTTTATAATTACGTTTTATGTATTTTGTAACGTTAAATAAAAAAATTACCTTCACTTTTAACCATCACGTCAGGATTTTTCACAAATCGTAAATTTCAAGATTAAAAAATAGCGAAATATCTGATACTATAAAATAGATGTAAGACTTTTTTATTCAGTTTAATTTTATTTAATTCAATAATTTATTCAATTTTGTGGCTCATACTGAGTTTCTTACAGCTAAACAGCTCAGGAGTCCGATGAGGTTGGGAGGGGAGGGGGAATCAAATTTAACTTTGAGCTTTTTAACTTTAAAATTTGCGATTGGAGAAAAATCCTGACGCGATGGTTTAAAATGAAGGTCATTTTCGGATTCAACGCTAAAAAAATACATGTAAATCAATTTTCAAAAGCTAAAAAACATGGCACAACCCGAAATTTGAAAGACGGCGTAATCTTATACCATTTTAAAATATGTATCATTTTTGTAAAGAATTCAAGCTGTTGTTTTTCATCCTTTTATTTAACAAAAATTCTGTTTCTTTTTATCCTCTAATATGTTCGTACAAATAGTATATTTTGCAGTAATATGTCAGAATGATTAAAGATTTCAAATTTATATTGCAATGATAATTTTTCTCAACCATTTCTTTAATATATCTGACGAAATTATATTTTCAATAAATTTGTGAATGACCCCTAATTTGCAGCAAAAATATGCTCCAACTTTAAACAGCTATTATTGGGTCAATTTTAATCGTAGAATAACGGGACTTTTTTTTTTTGCCTTACTTGTCAGTGTAACAGGAAAATTTTACTAAATATAACTTCTAGGACCGGGGGACTGTATAATAATTTAGATTCTGTAATTCTTCGCTAAATTGTTTTTTCGCTTCAAACTTTTTTTATCTTAACTCTGCACTTAATTTTGACCACTTTTGTAATTGGAAGTATGCATCTAGGACCAACGGTTGCGAAAATAAAGGTCGGTCAGATTAAACGTGGACACACTGTATATTAAGAAGCAAAATGCTGTAAAATAAAAGTGGCATATGAATTCAATTCGGGGACTTCAGATTGTAAATAAAGTCTCGGAAATTTGAGAATAAGAATTTTTCCAACATAGCTACTTTTTTCTTCAAAAACTAAATGGAAGTTTAAACAAAATATGAAACGTTAGACAGGCTTGAATACATTTAAAAAGCAATCAAATTTAAAATAAATACATAAAAACGTTTAATTAAAATCAAAACCATACAAACCATACTTTTCGCATACCATTTTTAGGTGCGTTCGTAATTATATAAATACGTATAGCACCTATAGTCGTCGTTCAGTCCGTCTGTCCGTCCGTCCGCATATAAGAGAGCAAAAACTACCCAACCGAATGGTCTGAAATTTTAAATATATGATTGTTGCAAAATTTTGTCGAGCCACTTCAAATTTTATGAAAATCGGATGTATACTTTAATTACAGGGACTGTCAAAAGTTTTTTTTACATTACGGCCAATGGGAAAAAAATATTGCAAGTGAATTTTAATGATGTTACAGCCTTCCGAATGGTCAGAATTTTTAAATATATAATTGTTGCAAAATTTTGTCGGGACATTTCGAATTTTATGAAAATTGGATGTATAGTTTAATTACAGGGACAGTCAAAATTTTTCCGTTACATTACGGCCAATGGGAAAAAATTATTGCAAGTGCATTTTAATGATGTTACAGCCTTCCGAATGGTCTGAAATTGTAATCCAAAATTTTGTCGAGCCATTTCAGATTTTATGAAAATCGGATGTATAGTTTAATGACAGTCAAAAGTTTTCCGTTACATTACGGGGAATGGGAAAAAAATTATTGCAAGTGCATTTTAATGACGTTACAAACTGCACTTATGAACATACATCCAGTACAATATTGGGTGCAAAAAATAATTATAAAACTAGTTATAGTACGAACGCACCTCATCTGTCACGTTTGACGAGATATTTCCAACTTGTTTATGGAGGGATGGTTCACTAAGCTTTACCCATATACAATGAAACCTCCCTGTGCGATCACCTTCCTGAACGACTATTTTTTCATGGAACGAAATTTATTCCCATAGGCTCAATACTAATTTTATCTCCATTCAGAGACCAGCCCAGTTGAACTCCCTTCATGAGCGACCAATTTCTTTGAAGAAAATGAAAAAAAATTCCGTTTTTTCCTGGTCGCCTGAAGATGGTTTTATTAGAAAAATAATTCCGGAGAGCGCATCAAACTTCTAAACTAAGTTTAGATATTTTTTATTCCGGTAACTTTATTCCCTTTGTGCCTTTTTAGGCAATGAATTTAACCCTGATGATAAATTAAGAATGACGGTCAATAAACTTCCCTGCCCTATTCTGTATAGAAACTCTCAAAGAAATAGATAAATTAAGGATATCGTCATTATTTGCTCCCGCCCCAAAAAAATTGTATTTATTTACTGAACTTCGAAAGGATTTGGGAATAAAAGTTATAAAAGATAAAACCGTAAAATCAAAGCAAACGTCAAAGTATTCATTTTTTACACTCTGCAGTAAATAACTTACGTAAATAACTTTTGTTTAGATACTTAAATTTTTGTATTTTTTCCTAATGTAAAAAAGAAATTTTTGTAACATTAATTGTTATCTTTTTTCAACAATTAAAATCTAGATTTAAACATGACCTTCATTAAGAGACCACCACTCAGAGCGACCAATTTTTATTGGAACAGAACGTAATCTCTTTAAGGAAGTTTTACTGTACCTTGAACGAATCAGGTTCGATTCCTAATGAATATTTCTTGGTTCTAAAAGAAAAACTTTAACTGTAACTTTGACTGAGTCCCGTAAATGTTTCATGTTTTGTTGTGGTTGATGTTAGTACTGATGAGACTATGAGATGAGATAGCGAAACGTATACTTTTTATAATTTTGATTTTAATTAAATGTTTTTATGTATGAGGCCTTCTCACATAATTTTAACTTTTAGGAAAAAAAAATCTTGTGAAATTAAAGTTAATAAAATAAAATTTTAAACTTATATAAGATAAACTTATATAAGCCTTAATGATTCAAAATAAAGAAAAAAATGGTCAACAGCGATTATTTTTAATAATATTTTATTTAACTGAAGAACAAAGTTAAACTTGCGAGTTTAAATTTCCTTACCGTCCCCTTGACATCTTATCTCTCCAACTCTTTATTTTCTTCTAAATTTTCACTTATAATGAATTCGTATAGTACCCATAGAATATTTAAACAACAAATAATAACAATGTAGCAAATTTAGTACAAAAGTTTGATGTAACGTTGTCTTAAATGCTGAAATATAGCAGTTTATATTATTTTATGCTGAATTATTTTATTTTATTATTATTTACTTGCAACACACGTGTTCCAGACATGCTAATTTATTATATATACCAACCAGGATTAAAAAAAAAAATAGATAACTTTTATTATTTAAAATTATTTACTAAGAATTTCATGGTTGCAAACAGAAATATAAGAGTAGGGACGGTAAGAATATCATAAGAACGATAAGGCCCTGTAGCAAGTAATTAGAACTAAATATTTAGAATATTGTTTCCCCAAATGTTGATCGCGAACAGATACAAAGAGGCTGCAGTTAATCCGAAAAAATAAAATGTTTATGTACAAGAAATATCTGTTATATAATAATAATCAAATATTACATAATTCGTATTGATGCCAATGTAGACTGATAAGTAAACGTAAACATGTATTAATACACGATTGCATTTATTCAAAGCTTTACTAAATGTGGATTTATATTTGAAACACGCATAAGTAAATTATTTTCAACTAATCTAGTTTTTGTTGCTACTATTGAAGAAGATGCTTTCCACTTTGAAGGAAATGCTTTTCCAGGTAAGAACTAAAAAATATATAGGATCATTGTTTTGAAAGAATCCGTTACTAAGATTTCATTAAAACAGTATAATAAAACATGCTATTTACCTTTTAATGAATGCTTAGAGGATATCAATATTTAGAAGTTTTATAAACGATGATTTATAACAAAATACATGTTAGCCCTTCTCCGATAATTTTTAACATTTATGGATAAGAAACATGTGATATTCAACGTAAAACAACAACAACAACAACAACAAAAAACAGCATTTTAAAACTTTCATGTTCTTGTAGCTATACTTAAAAAAATTTCTTATTCACCATTAATATTTAATACTGTACTATCCCAGTGAGACCCTTGCCATTCGTTTAATAGTGAAATACTAGAACGGGGATGGTAAGGAAGAGACGATAATGATTTTGACGGTAAAGAAAATTAGCACTTATTTTTAGGCAAATCATTTTCAGACTAAATGATGGCCACAAGGTTAATTGATTTTCAGCAATAGTTATTTACATTTGATTAAATTTAAAAAAAATATTTACCTCGAAATCTACAGGAATAAACCTTGGAGACGGTAAAACTACCAATAAAGCCACAATGCTTGAAATTGATATTTAAATGCTAATTTAAATACTGCAGTAAATTTGCTGTCAAAGAATTACAGCCATTTTCCCCTAACATACTTATTCATGCGAAAAAAGTTGAAAAAAATTCTGTGGCTGCATCTGAAGTGATTTTCTGTATAATTTTAGCAAGAGGGATGGCAAGGAGTCTAAAATCCAGGGGCAGAGTTCAAAAAATAATAACAACCGTTAAAATGTGTTCAGGTTAATTTTTTGCTATAAATTTATGTAAAACAATAGTCCTATTCTCCTATTTTCAGAAAAAATTACACTGAGTTACTTTTACTGAAACAATTTTATTCAGACAGCTCCAAACTTAAAAATCAGCATCAGGGACGGTAAAGAATTTAAAGGTACATTTTTACCACCAACATTGTTCAAAACTTATTTATCTCGTTAATATTGTTATACAATCATGCAATTGCATATTGTCCAATAGAAGAAATAAGAAATACCCAAGAATATGTACTAAAATAAAAATTATTATTCGGGGGCTTAAAAGTCAAAATTACTATGTGAAAATGCCTCGTACATATTTTAAATTTAATTGATTTTTAAATGTATTCAAGTCTGCCTAATGTTTCATATTGTGTTTAAATAATACTTTAATTCAGACGTTAAAATGTACATCTTAAAAATAAATGGTAATTTATGTAAAAATATAGTTTTGACGTTTAGAGTCCTATATTTGGTCGAGTTCAAGCTATATTTTTCGTTTTCAACCGGGTTGACTTAAATTGTTTCGGGTTTGGGTCGGTTTCAGGTTGAGTTGTGACTATTACGGGAACGGGCTCTTGATCCGATTTTTCAAAAGAAAGTTTCGAATATTTTTAAAATTAAAAATCTATATATTTTAACTTTAATGAGTACGTTGTAAAAAAAGATGTAATTCTACAGATCACTTGGAATCTACTAAATTTACAGTAACCTAACTAAAATTTTTGTAATTATCTATTGTCTATTTGTAATTAGCTTGGTTAGCATTATGTTCTGCATCTGCATGACTCGCATTGGATTCCAGATCGCGTTCATTCTGTATTTAACGTGTTTAAAGTTTTGTACATTTGATTATAAGTTTAAAATATTTCCTCCAGAATTTTAGATTATAGCCACAAACATTATTAGATACATCCGCAAAGTCAAATGATATTTGAAAAATGTCAGTTAGCGGAGTATGTCACATCATCACGCGTCAGATAAACAGGAGTCACTTGTACCATTGTAAAAGTTTATTCAGACACTAGAGCTAAGAAATAATTTAAATTCAATACTTTCACTTAGACAATCTTATACTAATAAAAGAAAGTTTCGCTCTGTCTGTGTGCGATGCCTAGCAAAATCTACGGGGGATACGAGACTAAAATGTTTTGTGAGGCTAGCCTAAAGTGTCTCCTGATGCGCCTGAGACTCGGAATTTTAAATTTCTAATAATTAGTTGAGTAATTAATTAAACGTCGCAACTCACTCTCCACAAAAGTCATCTATTTAATCCTTGGTCAAGGAAAGCACTTGCGCATGCGCACAAATTCATTTACGCATCGGGATCTAGCGAAGAAACCTTTTTCGACTTTATTTCTGTTTTTTTTGGGTTATTATGTTTTAATCCAAATCGACTCAACTGCTCAGTACAGTTAAAATTGAAAGCCATATTCCGAAAGATCGTACTTATACGTGTCAAATGCCGCAATCAATTCGAAAAAATGTCGCAGTCAACACTTTGGGGAAAAAATTCAAATTGTCGTTTTTCCCCCTTATTGCAACGCACCTTCAGGACGTAATTTTAGAGATAATGATAAACTAAATACTCTTAAAGCTGAAACCTTTTACTAATCGATAGTGTAATTGTTTTTTAAAAATATGAAGTTTAACCCTTTCAAACACACCGGCGAACGGAGACGATATTTTTTCTACGCTAAAAGTAACTAAATACCCGCATTTTAACACAATCTTTTTAGGGCATCTCAATACAGCAGATTTACATCACTTACAGAAATTTCGAAACTTTCGAACGAATAGAAATATTTTTTACAAAATAAAATGTGCGAAAATTCCGGCTAAATCAGTACATACATCAGTGCTTTGATGCGCTTTGATGATCAGTGCTTTCGCCCATCCAGCGCTCAATTTTAGAGGTACCGACAAACCAAAAATATGTTCTTAAAGTAGAAACCTTTTTCTAACCGATAGCGCAATCGGTTTTTAAAAATAGGAAATTTAATCCTTTCAAATACATTGGCAAACTTAGGTCTCTTCGCGCCTCACGGAGACGATATTTTCCCTACGCTAAAAGTAACTAAACGTCCTTATATTAATACAATCTTTTTAGAGCATGAATAGACCAGATTTACATCACTTAGAAAAAATTTGAAACGTTCAGACGGGTACAAATATTTTTTACAAAATAAAATTTGTAAAATGTCGACGAAATCAATAAAAACTTAAGTGTTTTCAAGCGGTTTCGCTCGCTTTCGATATGCATAGACTCCAAAAATCAAATTACGCAAAACAGCATATAATGTCAATTCTATATTATTTCGCTATTTTTTCATTTCAAAATATTAATTCAGACAAAATGGAGTTAAAAATTTAAAATCATACAAATTTGAGGTTCATTTAAGAGCCATTCAACACAGGCTCGGGAAACTCCGGTCGGGTCAGCTAGTACTGAATAAAAGAAAATATTTTAGGTACATCTGATAACTTTTATTTATTTGTGACAACATTTGTTGAAATGTTACGTTAATCATGTTACATTTAACATAAAAAATAAGAAAAGAAATAATTTTTATAAAACCAGTTTATTTTTTGTTATTATTATTTTTTTAATCGCTCCTTAAAAATATGAAAATTTGACTGATTATTATACAGCACGATAGTGCTGTATAGTAGAGCTCAGCCGCATCTTTTACGTTTTGAAACATGATGAAAAGGCAACAACTCAATTACAATCCAAACCAGAAAACATTCAGTGATGTATAATGGATAGTTGAAAAGATCTTAATTTAGTGATGTGCCTTTCGCAGGTCAGGTCAAAAAATATCCAATATTAAGGGAATGGCACCCATTTAAACTTTACATAGCACTATACCTTCCGCAATTTAACAATATAGAAATACAGTCGAGTCTCTATATAACGAAATCCATTGTTCCAGTAAAAAATTTGTTATATAGAGAAATTCGTTATACAGAGAATGAGTAAAAATTCCTACTTAATGTGTAAATTTTGAACAAAAATTATTTTTGAGGTGTTTAATTAAGAATTTGAAATGTTTAACTATAAATATGTATAACCTAATGTTGTATTTCTTAATTATTTAAACAGTTTCAAAAAAGATAACAGACATTTATTTGAAAACATAATAAAAATCACATAAGGAAAACTTACATTAATTTTAGACGAAGAAATCTGTAATTTTTCGCTGTTTTGATTTCAAAAATGTTACACTCTCGAAAAAATGTTCACACTGTAGGAAGGAATGAAAAATTGTATCGGGAACATTTTCTTACGTTTGAAGTTTTCTCCTTATAAGATCAAAAGAACTCATCATTTCACTGTGTGATGGGTTTTTTTCTGTTGTTGTACGTTTCCATTTTCATGCTCATTGTCACTCTCCCCATCATTGTTCATAACGCTGCTTAAAATATCACTACTGCACAATAGTGAGATTGTCATACACTTCCAAAAAATCAGAGAGAGTAACATTTTCTTCAACATTTTCGCGTTCCTTAATCAATTTTCATTTCTCTTTTAAGTCTGCTAAAGTCATATCTTCTTGGTCCTCAGAATCTGCATTGTTCTCCAGTTTAGAAAAGCTGGCCTTTTTGAAGCAATTGTTAATTGTTTTTCCAGTTACATCAAATCTCCAAGCTTTATAAAGTTCCAAAATACACTTTCTAAGACTAATGATGCTTTGGGTGGAATAATTTTTTCCAGTAGCTATGATCAGTTCTTTAAGAATTCTTTTCTTATACTGCACCGTATTTTACTTTTCTACCTTGAATCTCCTTGTTCTTCATGTCCAACGAATTCATTCCCCCTCCTTCTTAAAACAGTGTCAATTGGATTGTTACACATATAAGAGCGGGATCAGAGAGGTAATTGAAATTTAAGGTGAATGAGATCGAATATCATTCAAAAGGTTAAATTAGAAAAATAAACTCTCTTTTAATCAAGCACAACAAGTCGATATTCGTAATATTCACTTTTTTATTATTCCCAAGTCCATGGGCTGCAGTTTTGATGTGCAATTGGGTGGTAAGAAAATAACTTCAACATTTTTCAGTTTTTCTCCACAGTTTTGTGAGTGAGCTGCACAATTATCAATAAGAAAATCAATTTTTCGGCGTAGTTTTCTCATTTGATTGTCAAGTGCTTTTAACCATTTGTCAAAAATTTCAGTGGTCATCCAGGACTTTTTATTAAAATCGTAGTCCACTTCTAAGGACTTCACTCCTTTAAAACACCGGAGGAGATTGACTTTTCCCAATGACTAGCTCTTTAATTTTTCTTTCCCTGTCATTTTAGCACACAACAAAATAGTAATCCTTTGTTTGCTGCCAAAACATTTATCTTCTTTAAACGCCAGAGTTTTGTTTGGGAGACACTTGTAAAAGAGACCTGTTTCGTCGGCATTGAAAATGTGTTCAGGATCGAATTCTTTTAGAATTTCTGCTAATTTAAGACTCCAGTTCTCACATGCTGTCACCGGAGCATCCGCACTTTCACCGCAGATAGTTTTCTCGAATAACCCATGTCTCTTCTTGAACTTTTCTAGCCAAACAATACTGTCTTGGAAGTCAGAGTGTTGAAGAGATGAAGCATATTCTAGAGCCTTTTCTAAAATCATTGGTCCCGAAAGTGCTAGATTCCGGTCTCTTATCCCTTTAATCCACTTAAACATTCCTTCATTTAAGTCCTCGTATTGGCACGTCCTTTTTCTTTTTCGTGACGAACCAAGATCCGAATTCTTCTCGGTGATGGACTCTCTAATTTTTATGATTGTTGACAGACTGCTTGCCGGAATCCAAAATGTTTTTGCCACATTTTTTTTTTCAATCCCGTATTGATTTCTTTCAAAATCTTCACTTTATCACAGAGAGTTATGCAGTTCCTAGGAGACATTTTTTGCAGAAGCAGTAGAAAAACGCACTCAAACAGATTAAGTTTTGTGAATCTTTCATACTAAAGAAAGCCAGAAAGAATACTCTAACTGTAAGGGTCGAGAGCTTTAGTTTGGATATATGAAAACGTGTTTTAAATGGTGGCAGTGATCTGCTCTCGCGGCTGCAGCTGTCGAGGGAGCATTTTCCATTTGATCAATAGCGTGCTTGCGCCTTCTTTCACTCCCACTTTTTTGTTGGAGCGCAACAGGTCATGTGTCATGCCAGTGAATCTTGGGAGCTTTCTGGCAGTGAATATTACAAATATCGACTTGTTGTACTTGATTAAAAGAGAGTTTATTTTTCTAATTTAACCTTTTGAATGATCTTCGATCTCATTCACCTTAAATTTCAATTACCTCTCTGATCCTGCTCTTATATGTGTAACAATCCAATTGACACTGTTTTAAGAAGGAGGGGGAATGAATTCGTTGGACATGAAGAACAAGGAGATTCAAGGTAGAAAAGTAAAATAAAAAACTCAGCACTGAACGATAAATCAGGAATCAGTGATGAAAAATTGATTCCATGTGATTTGGAATCTTTTTAAAAACTGAATAAATGAAGAACATTTTATGAAAAAATTCGTTATATGGAGATAGATATTTCGCTATATGGAGACTGTTTTTAATGAGATCATGGGAAAAGAGGACCGTCCCTACTAAAAATTCGTTATATAGGGAAATTCGATGCATGGAGTTTCGTTATAAAGAGACTCGACTGTATCTCCTTTTTAATTTCCTAATTAAATCGTCTCTTTCCTGTTGCCACTCTCTAAAAAGCGGCACAATAATTTTAAAAAAGTGATAACACGCGTATTTTGCTTTTACGAGCCAATAAAAGTTCAGATTTTCCTGCTATATTTTTGAATTTTTGAAATCGAAGTCATTCTAGTCAGAAAATGAAAATTTTGCCCATATATATGTAAAAACTTTAACTAAACACGTGTTAGAATGACGTAGTATTTTCATTAGAATGCTTTTAAAATTAAAAAATCTATTTTAATTTCAAGAAAACAATTTAAGAAAAGATAATAATAATAAAAAAAATCGTTTGCTAGGTATGACGTCAATTTCCGTTTAACTGACATACCTGTCTAATGATGTTTTATTCTGAAGAGAGATTCCTGATAATCTGAAATTAATCCTTATTATTATCATCCATAAAGTGAAAGATTTATTTTTAAGTCATACGAAAGAAATTTTCGGTAAATGCTAGTTTATTTGGTTGTATTTATTGCATTTCCCTGCGTATTGTCAAGGAAATCGTATACTCCTATTGGCATATTTCTTTTTCCCAACGGAGATTTGCCATCTCGTAACCTGATTGGTCAGAGCTTCCTGTGTCAAAGTGACTTTTCTTGGCGGGAAGGAATTGTGCTTGCGACCATGAAAGTAGAGAATTTTAATAGAATGGGCTGGGGGAAAGGGATGCATTTCAATAAACTTTTGATTTTTTTTTTTTTTTAAATTACAGGTCGACGGCAAAAACGATATCTAAAGAAAGAAGATAATTTCCATTACCTAATGACAAAGAGGGCGGGGTGTCATCTGAAAAGTGAAAACATTCCAAATAATTTTAATAAATTTGTAACTTTTTAAATTTAAGATATTTTTAAATCTATTTTACAATATTTTTTTTTATTTTAAATTTTCTATTAATTTGTAATTTTATTTAATTATAAATTTATTTAATTGAATTGGTAATTATTCAAATAAATTATAAATGTTACCCTTTTTAATGATTTTAAATTTAATAATCCTTATAATTATGAAACTCTGTAAACTCTAATGAAAATAAAATTGTCAGGAGTCGGGGAATTATAGCAGATGTAACAAAATACTATAAAATAACATATAGGAGAGATGATTTAAAAAAGAAGTACATATAGATATTAAACTTTCCGTGATTTTGTCAAAGTAGAAATTTCAGAGGGCGGTAAATTTAGATGAAATCTTTAGAAAAAGTGGAAATCTGCGATATGCAAAATTTTTAAAACTTAAAAAAAAAACCTGCTCTGTTTGTTATTTTGCTGAAATAACAAACTGATAATACGTCGTCTAAATTTCACTTTAAATTTCAATTTCTCCTGCCCATTTCTCAGCATATATAATCCTGAAATATTTATATTAAAAAAAATCAATATTTGTTGAAACAATAATCAGCCATCTAAAATCCCCCTTGAAATTTCTGCAAAAACATTTTTACGCCCCCCACCCCCTTTACACACGACACAGTTCAGTTTTCTTAAAGTTTTTTTTTTCTTTTTTGTATGCGCATATCTTCATACACAACATTTGAATGGCTATTCTGAATATGTTAAGAAAATTAATATGTTCCTTTTTGAAAATGATCCTCAAATCGCTAGTTTATTTTCTTTTGAAGAAGATGAAGAAATAAATTATTTGCGTTTTTTATTTTGCCTGTATGATGTTATTTAAAGAAAAATAACCAAATGCTTACAAAATTCGAATATGTTGTTCAAATATAACACAGTATTTAAGCATTTAAAAATGGACATCTTCTAAAAACTCCTACCCTTTTTTTTTACTGAAAAGGTTGAAGATCCTGTTATATTATTGCCTAAAGCTGTTATATTTGTTGGATACTTAAATTAAATTAATGATGGTGAGTTTTATTCCTTAGTTTAGTGCCTGTGTTTCCGAACAAAAATGAATTCATAAAGGTATTTGAAAACAGCCGTGAAATTTTCTGTCACATATTTAAGAATCGAACAGTGTTTTCCATTTTTTCATAAATAAATGGAGAGTTGTAAGCGATTGTTGTCACGGGACGACAGGTTTTTCTCCTTTCCCGCGCTGTCGCATCCAAAAATTCGTTTCGAAAAGCCAACTTTGACAATATTTTTAAAAAGATATTTTGCTTTTACCAAAAAATTTAAAATACCATTCAATTACCTAGTTTATTAATAAGAACACCTATCAATTTTATGTGTTTCCGAACAAAAATGAATTTAGGAAGGTATTTGAGAACAGCCGTGAAATTTTCTGTCGCATATTTAAGAATCGAAAAGTGTTTTCCATTTTTTCATAAATAAATGACTTATAGAGTTGTAAGCGATTATTGTCACGTGACTACAGGTTTTTCTCCCTTCCCGCGCTGTCGCATCCAAAAATTCGGTTCAAAACGCTAACTTTGATAATATTTTCTAAAAGATATTCTGCTTTTACTAAAAAATTGAAAACACCATCCGATTACATAGTTTATTCATAAGAACTCCTGTCAATTTCATGTGTTTGCGAACAAAAATGAATTCAGAAAGGTATTTGAGAACAGCCGTATTATTTCAATTTTAAAAGATAAACTTAATTTAGAAATTGGTACTGACAAGGGCCGTTTTTGTTTAATTTTGTATAACATAATGTGCAATTAAAAAGAATTTCTGAACGAAAAAAATCTTACTCAACAAGAAACAAAGAAGTGTTTTTAGCCAAGCACGATTCCCGCCAAGAAACATCAAATGCATGCCGAAGTCTCTGACCAATCAGATTGCGAGATACAATTTAGATGGCAAATCTCAGTTGGGAAAAAATATATGCCTCCTATTGCACGCGCCAAAGAAAACATACATTTTAATTTTAAAAGCTGAAACACTACTATAACTACGTCATTATAACGCCAAATGAAATTCAATTTCGCGAGTTAAAAAAAAAAATTAACATTGTTGACGCGAAAGTAATAATTTAAAGAATGTAAATTTTCAAAATTACACAGTTTCGAGAACTATTTTATGAAATCAATACAAATATACTAAAAATAAAAGCGCAAATAAATATTATACAAAAAATATTTTTTCAAAATCGCATTTTAAATTACATACATGAAACTGTAAGGGTCTCTTAGCACTGCACCAGGGGCGTAGCTACCGTGGAGCAGTTGGAGCAAACTGCTCCAGGCGCACGAATCCTAAGGGCGCAAATTAGAAAAAGAGAAATAAAGATTTCTTAAAATATTTGTATATTTTTTCATTATTAAATCAGATATTATAGATGAATCTTGTTACAATCAGCGTATTTCTATGATATTTTACCTTGTGTTTAACCTCAACTATTTCTATTTAAAACATGTTTTCATACGCAGTTGAAAGAAATGACTTCTATTCATCAAGTTTTAATTTTAATTCATACCGTATTGCAGCCTCGAGTAACTTCTCCAACACCGTTTCAGCATGCCTGACTTTTTTCTGTAACTTTTCCGTAGACGACTGTTGAAGATTTTCAGATCTTAAAGTAATCAAAACTTATTTAACAGGGCTTATTCAACTTATTTAACATCGGCCTCTTTACTGGCTACTATTCCAAACAGTAATCTTTCTGGTACATTTCTATTAGAAATGTTTTAGACATTTATCATGATGATTACTGTACGGAAATAATTATAGCCAAAGAATTCACCGCTGAGAAACCTATATGTTGCATCATAAAAAATATAATGCATCATTTCCCATTCAAATTAATTTAAATAATATAATTTATTTCAATTTTACAACTTAAATTAACATTTTCAAACACCTAATTTCTAATCACAAGTTTTAAACTTATAATGTAAATTTTAATGATAAATAATTCAATATTTCCTTATTTTTCAATGTAAACATTATCTCTTATTAAGATTATTTAAGTGCAATTAGTATTTTATTATATTTCAGTAATTTAACTTTCAAATTTCTTTCAACATACATCGCGAATGTGTAAACACATCGGAATTTTCTAAGTCTAAAATATAAAAAATAGAAATCTTTTATTTATCAATATTTCCCTTTTAAATTATATTATGTGGATAGAAATATTTATTTCTAGCCGATTGCAAAATTTTCAGTGACTTGTGATAAATACTTTGGCAGAAATACGCAAAAATGTATTTTCTATCTTTTCTCATTTTTAATTTCGGCGCGCGACGCCATGAGATCATTCTTTCCGACATTTTGAAAGTTCCAACAAGAAGGGTATTCCCCTTTGCCAAACAGACGCTTAGTTCAAAACCGGACGTCTGCTAAATCGTTTAACATTCCTTTTGGAACACGCACGTTGTGTGTGACGTCAGGCGCGGGGAGGATAGGCGTTTTTAATTGGCTGGCGCGCTCTGTAATGGCTTTTCATGTTTGAAACTCTGGGTTCTGGAAAAGTCATCATTCTTCACCAGGGAGCCGTTAAAGCAAGTAACTTGTGGGGGCTGCGACGCCGTGCTTTTTTTAGCCGGCTGTTGCAGCAGAAGAGTTCGGCGAGCCAGTGAGAAGAGATCGACGTTCAGTTAGGCCTTGGCGGCCATATATCATCTAAAAGAAATATAATTTTTTCCTTCAAGAAGCATTTCTAAGTAAATTTCATAGAACATTAATTGGAAGCCTTGAATCGTTCTGCTCATCGACATTTTATTATTCTTCAATCAAGCATACTTCTTTGCTATAAAAACATGAATTGATTATCTGTTTTTTTTGTCGATGCGATAAATAGTAAATTGCCTATGTAACGAACTGAAATCGTCAAAATCTGCATTCCTGAAGGAAGTTCACAAACATCCTATTTCCAATTTTCCAAATCCGTAACTTCTTATTCGGTTCAGATTCGCATTGAATAAAAAGAAATAGAATCTACATTCCTGAAGGAAGTTTGACTACGGCATGTTTCCAGTTCTCCAAATACAAGAGTCCTTCTACGACCCTAGTATGACTTTACATTCCTGAACTTTAATCCCTAGTTTGACTTTACGTTCCTGAACTTTATTCATTTTGGAGGCCTTAAAACTAAAAGAAATATTTCTTAAAATATCAGACTATAACATTACGATATCCGGACTTCACATTCTATCATGTTAACTTAAATAATTTTCATATTTTAACAATTTAATTCTGCTTTTTCTCAGATGCCAATATATCTTCAATCATCTAAAGTTATATTAAATTTTACATTCATTTTGATAATCTTCTCATAATTCATAATGTAAGAATGCATTCAAATTAGCAAATTTTATATATGTTTAAATAAACGTCATTTGTGAATTATCTTTCTGTGTTCAAGTACTTGGGTGAGTGTTTTCTTTTCTTTATTTTTTTTCAGCTACGATAACTAGTAAATATAATTTTATTTGATCTTATATAATTTAAAATAATTCTTAAAAACCACATTTAGCAATGTCAACCACTTACGTCATCGGCTGTAGTGTAATTTTGAGCTTATGAATCGGAATTAATTTTGTTCAATTCAAACTTTGGATTGAATTCCACTCTCCAATTCATTAAGCCCAACTTAACAGTACATTTATGGTGCCGTTAACTTAGTGATTTCATTCTTGGAGTTATTGTTTTAAGCCTTTTTAATATTAATTTTTTCTTTTCATTCATAGGCATTAATTGATGCCATAACTTTAAAGATCGGAGATCGGGTTTCATTACTTTTTCATGATAATAGATAAAGCATATTTATTAATTAACTTATTAATTATTTTATCATTTATTTTAAAAATAATACTCACTAAACTTATATATATATTTTTTTCTCTCTCTTTCATGTGCGGACCCCATATTGGTGCAATATATTTTTAAAATATACATGATTTATATTTTTATTTATTTTCCTTTTAAGATTTGATTCTATAAATATATGTAAAGAAAAGAAATTTGATTTTTCAAAGATTTATTTGCTAATATTTTTTCATAAATTGAAAAAACGAAAACTTTATATATTACGCTTTGAATTTATAATGATTTATTGTTGCATGTTTTGATATTTGTAGTTATTGTGTTCCTTTTTTTCTATTTTGGGGGATTTGTACATTTTTGCATATATTTATTTAGTTTAACTGTATTGCACATTAATATGCATTTTTAGAAAATTTTTTAAAAAAGTAATCTTCCATTTTTTTTATAATTTTTTTTCTTTCCTTCATCATGTTAACAAATTTTTCCATTATTATTTTTTTATTTGCTTTGCTTTAAGATAATTTATGTGTCATACATCAGTGTTTTAGTATACCTTTTGATTTTTCACGTGTATACAAATTATTACGATATGGCAAATGATTTGCAATTAAACGCGCTTATGGCAGCGATTCCCACTTTCCATGGAAAAGAAGGGGAAAATGTACATTTTTTCATTAAAAACATTAGTGATGTCTGTAACATACAGAATTGGAACGACGAGAATCGTATTCTACTCTTCCGCCTGTATTGTAGAGACAAGGCGCAGGAATATGTTGCGAGCGATCCAGAAATTAGCAATATTGATAATTTTGAAAATTTTGTGCGTTTATTTAGAGCAAAATTTAGCAGAGAAGAGAATTTCCAGGAAACCTCTTATCAGTTCTCAAATATAAGACAAAAACCTAAACAGACAGTGAAGGAGTTGGCTGAGGTAGTAAAAAAATTAGTCAATCGATTGGTTCCGAACGCTGAGGATATTCCTCAAATGGTCATTCTAAAGCAAAAATTGATGTTTAATAAATTGCTCGAAGCTCTTAGACCGGATATTAAAACAGAGGTACTTAAACTTGGAAAGGAAAATTTCGATGATCTGGTTTCTAGTGCTATGGATTGCGAAAAAGCTTTGGAACAGCAATGCTCTTTCTCAGTCAACACCATCAACGCGACGCAGGTTTCAAACAACAGCAGTCAGGACTCGTTGATTACAATTTTGTTGAAACAACAAGAAAATTCAAATAAATTATTGCAGAGTATGGCGGAGCAGTTAAAAGGATTAAAAGAAGAGCGGACTGTTTGCCATATCTGTAACAAACAGCATAATACGCGCGATTGCTGGTTTTTTCCGTCTTTGCATAATAGGGGATTTTTTTCGCCGCAGCAAAATTTTTCTGGTCAGGGTAACAGTGCTGCTAATCAAGCAAGTAATTTTTTAAGTCCTAACAGTAATTCTCCAAGTAATGATAGATATTTTGAGAATCAGGGCAGAAACTTTGCTGGAGATTTTAGAAGAGGTAGCGAGAACAATGTGCAGAGATTCAATAGGGGCAGAGGTAGAAATAATTATCGACCATATCGTGGCAGAGGCAGAAGAAATAATTTAAACTTCTAGAGGGTTCTGATGATATTTTGCACAATTTTTCCCCTCAATCTCACAGAGCCCTAGATGATAAATTTTTGCACGAGGGTATGAATTATTCTGATACTGCTGTTAACATTCCCAAATCACTTATGTCATGTTTTTCTGATGATTCTCCACTTCCTTTAATCAAATTAACATTTGGAAAACATAACTTTATTGGTCTTCTGGATTCTGGTGCAAATCTTTCTCTTATACAACCTAAAACTATTAACTTACTTAAACAAAACAATAAACTTAACTTTTTATCTAGATCTGTAAACATCAAGACCATCAATAATTCCAGTGTTCCTTATTTTTCTGCTGTACAATTAAACTTTAAAATTCGTAATAAATGGTTCAGCAATGTGTTTTTCGTTACCCATGATAATTGGCACTCTAACTACCAAATTATTCTCGGTTATGATTTTTTAAACCGAAATAAAGTTTTGTTAGACTCTGCCAACTCTCAACTTATCATGGGAAACCTCACATTTCCTTTCGAAAATAAAAATCCTGATTCTACTCAAACTTCTAATTTTAACAATGAAAATCTAAGTTCCAATGACAATAATACTATTCATGATATTTCAAATTCCAATGCTGAATCATATGAAAATATTAATTCTCTCTCTAACGATATTAATCATGAAGATTCCAAAAACTTTGTCACACCAGCTAACCGTGTCATTATTCGGCCAAATCATGGCAGGATTATAAGACTTAAAGCATTACATAAAATTAACAATTCATTTAACTATTTATTTGTTCCATTAACTACCAAATTGCCACTAAACTTAGATCTTAGTCTTCATGAAGCAAATGTTAACAATTCTATTCTTCTGTATGTATTCAACAACAATAGTCAAAAAATTGTCCTCAACAAAAATACTAAATTAGGTTACTTAAAACAAATTTCTAAAGATCAAATTTCTACGCATGACAACAGTAAAACATACCAGGTAAATTCGCTAATTTGTGATGATATTTTAGAACTTCGTAAAAATGAACTAAAAGCTAATAATTTTCAAGTTGATCACTTACCTGAATCAGATAGGAAGAGAGTTCTCAAACTTCTTATGAATAATTCAGCTGTTTTTTCTTCTTCATACAGTACACTGGGATGTACAGATAAAGTTGTTCCTCAGTTTAACTTACTGCATGATTTTGCTTTACAAACAAAACCATATCCCATTCCTAGAATTGCCAAGGAGTTTGCTAGAAATGAAATCGCTGATCTTCTGAAGGCTGGCATTATAGAAAATTCAACCTCAAACTACTGTTTTCCAGTCATTTTTGTTAAAAAGAAGACGTTACCTACTGATGACCCTAACAAACTTAAATTTCGTATGGTTATCGACTATCGATTACTTAATGCAATAACTGAACCTTATAAAATTTGTTTACCAAAAATCGACGACATTATGCAAAATATATCGGGCAAAAAATTCTATACTGTTTTGGATTTAAAAGCCGCATTTTTTCAAATTCTTCTTCAACAGAAGGATAGGGCCAAACTGGCATTTGCAACGGAGTATGGGAATTATCAACCTAAACGCCTGCCATTTGGATGTGTGAACTCAACTTCTTATTTTCATACTTTAATAAATAACTGCCTTAGCTCATTAAGAGGTAAAAATGTTCAATATTTTCTAGATGACATAATTGTTGCTGCTGATTCGTTGGAGGAAATGTTAATATGGTTGCAGAAAGTTTTTGACAAATTGAGAGAATTTAACCTCACTTTAGACCCTAAAAAGCTTCAAATATGTAAAGAACAAATAACATACCTAGGTTTTAAATTACACAAAAACGGTCACTCTCCTTCTACTGATAATGTAAACAAAAGCAATAGATTTCCCATTCCTACAAACCTGAAACAAGTTCAAAGTTATCTGGGTATGATAAATTATTTCCGTCATTTAATTTTCGATTTTGCAAAAATAGTACAACCTATTGTAAATTTAACGAGAAAAAAGGTAAAATTCTTCTGGAGCAATGACTGTCAAAATGCTTTTCTCAAGATTCAGGAAATTTTGCTTACTAATCCAACAGTTAAAAATTTTGATGATAGTAAGGATGTTTATTTGGTTACTGATGCATCTATGGTTGCAATTTGCGGAATTCTTATGCAAAAACACAATGACAAATTCTACCCCATTGAATTTTATTCCAAGCAATTAAATCAGGCAGAATCTAAATACCCTTCAATCAAACGTGAATTTTATGCTATCTATTCCTCTGTTAAACATTTTTCTGAATTCTTGTACGGTAGACAATTCAAAATTCTAACAGATGCTAAAGCTTTAACTTACCATTTAAACCTAGAAAAACAGGCTGAAATTATAACTAGATGGCTTTTATATTTGCAGAGTTTTAATTTTAAGGTTGAGCACATTCCTGGGCTTGTTAATCCAGCCGATTTTCTTTCTCGTGTCGTGGACCTTCCTAATAACCCTAATTTATATGTAAATGCATTAAATATTTTTATACCTACTAACGACTCACTAACTACCGAAAATATACTAAAAGAGCAGCAAAATGATGAAAAACTTAAGGAAATCCGAGAAAAAATAATTGCCAAAACATGTTCTAACACTAATTACTCAATCAATCCTAATAACGATCTTTTAATGTTTGCTAAAAAGAAATCTGGTAATGTCAATAGAGTAAAGAAAATCGTTATTCCTAAAACATTAATCAATAGTTGCATTGCCCTTGCTCACCAAGCTCATTTTGGAATGATAAAAACGGTTGAGACAATTTCCAGGAATTATTTCTGGCACGGAATGGTTCAGGATGTTCAAAATTTTGTAAATAACTGTGAAAAATGTCTTCCCTACAAAAGTAAACAAACCAACACAAAACCTTCCTTCATTTCCAAGTGTGAATTAGCTCCCGGAGAGATGCTTGCAATAGATATTGTGGGTAAACTCCCCAGGTCACATGACGGTAAATTTTTTATTCTCACCATCGTTGACCACTATTCACGCTTTCTGGAAGCTATTCCGCTTAGAGATGCTACCTCCCCATCTATAATTAAAGCTTTAAACGACTACTTTTCGAGGTTTGGTATACCAAAAATTATATTATCTGATAACGCCAAAAACTTTACCTCTGATATCTTATATCTTTCTAACCTTTCTTAAATCTCTCAATATCAAACGTAGAAATTCGTCCATTTACTTCCCGAGGTCGAACGGTGTTATCGAACGTATCCATCGATCCCTGAAAGAATCAGTTGCTTCACTATCTGATCAAATAATTGAATGGTCTGATAGATTGAAATTTTTTGTGCTTCACTACAATAATTCTAAACATTCTGTAACTAATTTTAGTCCTGCAAACTTATTTTTTGGCAGAGATTTAAACTTACCTATTGATACTTTCTTACCACCTAAAGATGCTGAAGAACCTTCCCAATACTTTAAACAACAACAAGAACATATCAAAACAACCAGAGAATTAGTTAAACTTAATGAACAAAAATATTTTAAAATGAATGCAAAATTTCTTAAAGGTCGTTCTCCTCCAAAGTTGAAAATTGGCGACAAGGTTTATTTAAAGAATTTCAATCATACTAATACTTTCCATGCGAAAAATTCAGGTCCTTTTAAAATTATCCAGATATGCAATAACGATAACTATCAAATTCAGCATATGACTGATCCAACAATCAGAATTATGACGGTGAATGTATCAAAACTCATCTCAACAGGATGCTAGTTTTTTTTTGTTTTCTACTCACTTAATTTTCTTTTGTTATGGACATTTTAATTTTTTTAGGGCACTACAATCTTCTTACAAATGTAAATCCCATTTTTTCTAATTTCCATTTTAGTGTCTTCATATGTATATATATCTCTCTGAATTACAATTTTTTTTTAAACAATACAGTGGTAATATCTGTATCAATTCTATGAGTTTTCAATATTTTGCTGGCGAAATACTAGTGGTCACGGAATGTAAGCGCTTACGTACTGTCCATTACTGTTCACTCATACAATTGATTAAGCATACTGATTTATTGATTTCATTATTTTACAATTCTATATTTTATAATAGGTACTATCCTTCATCTAATTTTTTTTTCTACCTTAATTTAAATGATGGGAATGCAATATTATGTTGCCACAGATTTTTTTTTTGTATGTTCATCTTTGTTAATTTTTGAACAATATATATCCATATCATATTGAAATTGAGGGGTGATCTCAACATATAAACTTTTACTGCTTATCCATGTGATGTTTTATTTTAAATTTAATTATAGGATCCTATATAACCATTATTAAAAATTATGAGAAAATATATATAAAAAATTTAATATATTTTTGAGACAACTTTAATAAATTACAAATAAAAAATACAAATGAAAATTTATATATGTTCCAGAAATTATATGAAAAATTATCAATGCTCAAATCTCCTAGCTGCAGCTCTTTGAATACTAGTGGAGATATTTTATGAGAATACGATGGAGCAACTGCTCTAAGTTATTTCTCTTTTTCTTTCAGTTCCCAACAAATTTATAGCGAGCACACACAGAAGGTAAATTCGGCATAGCTTGGGGCAAAAAATAATCACAAAATTAGTACCCTTCCGATAAATCCTTCAAGGTGCAACTATTCATAATTTAAAGGGAATAACATTCTATATTGTAAATTTCAGTGTCCAAGATCACATATGATCTATTTTAAAATTCACAGCTTAATGTCTTAAATTTTTTTAATTTAATGGGCACAACTATCATTCTGAACAATGTACATTTGTTTTTTGTTCAAGAAATTGATGGTATTTTACGATGTAAACAAAATAAATACTACAAATAATGATATACAGTTGTCTCAGCTACATCACAATTGCAGTATTATCCTGTTTTAATTTTATTGGTTTGATTTTGCAATACTTGAAAACTTTATGCAGCATTTTGTTTGTTTCTTTAAATATGATTACACATATAGTTTTATTTTTATCATAGTTGCAATATGTCTACTGTTAGGGGTTTGCACATGAAAAGATTACATTTTTATAGGCCAATTGGAACCTCACCCATGCAGTGTTTTGTTTATATATAAATTTTAGTGGTTTGTTTCTACCTGTACCATGTTTGTTATTGTTTGATATTGTGTTACAATTCTATTTCTATTTGTACTGTGTATTCTTGTTTGGTATTGTGTTTATATATTTGTTTTGTTGTATTGTGTTTATTGTTGTTTAGTATTGTGTAGTTTACCTTTAAATTTGCATAGAATTATCTGCAGATGGTTCATCTTTTCGAACCTGTCAGCTAAAAATTTTTTTTTTATCCTTTTTTTTTCTGCTACCGGGAGATAAAATGTTGCATCATAAAAAATATAATGCATCATTTCCCATTCAAATTAATTTAAATAATATAATTTATTTCAATTTTACAACTTAAATTAACATTTTCAAACACCTAATTTCTAATCACAAGTTTTAAACTTATAATGTAAATTTTAATGATAAATAATTCAATATTTCCTTATTTTTCAATGTAAACATTATCTCTTATTAAGATTATTTAAGTGCAATTAGTATTTTATTATATTTCAGTAATTTAACTTTCAAATTTCTTTCAACATACATCGCGAATGTGTAAACACATCGGAATTTTCTAAGTCTAAAATATAAAAAATAGAAATCTTTTATTTATCAATATTTCCCTTTTAAATTATATTATGTGGATAGAAATATTTATTTCTAGCCGATTGCAAAATTTTCAGTGACTTGTGATAAATACTTTGGCAGAAATACGCAAAAATGTATTTTCTATCTTTTCTCATTTTTAATTTCGGCGCGCGACGCCATGAGATCATTCTTTCCGACATTTTGAAAGTTCCAACAAGAAGGGTATTCCCCTTTGCCAAACAGACGCTTAGTTCAAAACCGGACGTCTGCTAAATCGTTTAACATTCCTTTTGGAACACGCACGTTGTGTGTGACGTCAGGCGCGGGGAGGATAGGCGTTTTTAATTGGCTGGCGCGCTCTGTAATGGCTTTTCATGTTTGAAACTCTGGGTTCTGGAAAAGTCATCATTCTTCACCAGGGAGCCGTTAAAGCAAGTAACTTGTGGGGGCTGCGACGCCGTGCTTTTTTTAGCCGGCTGTTGCAGCAGAAGAGTTCGGCGAGCCAGTGAGAAGAGATCGACGTTCAGTTAGGCCTTGGCGGCCATATATCATCTAAAAGAAATATAATTTTTTCCTTCAAGAAGCATTTCTAAGTAAATTTCATAGAACATTAATTGGAAGCCTTGAATCGTTCTGCTCATCGACATTTTATTATTCTTCAATCAAGCATACTTCTTTGCTATAAAAACATGAATTGATTATCTGTTTTTTTTGTCGATGCGATAAATAGTAAATTGCCTATGTAACGAACTGAAATCGTCAAAATCTGCATTCCTGAAGGAAGTTCACAAACATCCTATTTCCAATTTTCCAAATCCGTAACTTCTTATTCGGTTCAGATTCGCATTGAATAAAAAGAAATAGAATCTACATTCCTGAAGGAAGTTTGACTACGGCATGTTTCCAGTTCTCCAAATACAAGAGTCCTTCTACGACCCTAGTATGACTTTACATTCCTGAACTTTAATCCCTAGTTTGACTTTACGTTCCTGAACTTTATTCATTTTGGAGGCCTTAAAACTAAAAGAAATATTTCTTAAAATATCAGACTATAACATTACGATATCCGGACTTCACATTCTATCATGTTAACTTAAATAATTTTCATATTTTAACAATTTAATTCTGCTTTTTCTCAGATGCCAATATATCTTCAATCATCTAAAGTTATATTAAATTTTACATTCATTTTGATAATCTTCTCATAATTCATAATGTAAGAATGCATTCAAATTAGCAAATTTTATATATGTTTAAATAAACGTCATTTGTGAATTATCTTTCTGTGTTCAAGTACTTGGGTGAGTGTTTTCTTTTCTTTATTTTTTTTCAGCTACGATAACTAGTAAATATAATTTTATTTGATCTTATATAATTTAAAATAATTCTTAAAAACCACATTTAGCAATGTCAACCACTTACGTCATCGGCTGTAGTGTAATTTTGAGCTTATGAATCGGAATTAATTTTGTTCAATTCAAACTTTGGATTGAATTCCACTCTCCAATTCATTAAGCCCAACTTTACAGTACACTATATGTACGATGTAACAGTAGTAATTTACGAAAATTATTTTACGATTTGAGAAAAAATATAGCGTGACAAGTTGAAGAAAATTATTGACCATTTTACAAACGAAAACCAATAAATGAAAATTTTGAAGGTTTTTTCTTTTTGTTTGTTTTGTGGAAACTAAACATGCATCAATACAGATTACAAAACAATAATAAGGGCCGGATTTAAACATATTCTACATCAGCCCACGGCGACAAAATTTAGATGGGGTGAGGGGGAAACAGCAACTTAAATTTTGTGCGTATTGTTTTTGAGAATTTGAAAATATTGCAAATGTCAAATGCAGAATCGATAAGCTTCAAAAGAGAAAAGTTAAGTACCAAATTAAGTGTTCCTTAGGGCCTGATTATAGTCTATGCAAAATTACACCACTTTTTCTAACAATAATTTTCCACATTAAACCTTATTTAATCGCAGAATTTTAGGATTAAATAAGGCAAAACATATTTTTCGAACATAGTAATGTGAGTTTGCTTAGTCCATAATCAGGCTGTGCCTACTCCCTCGACACACACGCTCATTCCACCACCATCTGAGAGCACATTATAGTAGTCGATGAATTTTCGATTAAAAAAAGGGAAGAAAATGTTTGGAGTTACTCCATTCAACTTTCTGAACAGTTTACAGAAATATTGTTTGTTCAAAACAGTATAAGAATGAATAAAAACTTAGTTCCTAATTTTATACAGAGGCGAAATATTTCCACTAGTGATAAAGACGTCGTGTGTTAAAGAAAACGTGCACTTTCATTCATAAAGCTTAAACATTTTTCTAAAGACATAATTTTCAATAAATTTTCATTCCGCCAATACCGAAAAAAGGCCTATAAACAATAATAATAATAAAAAAATAGAATTTTACTAAATTAAGTCACATTCTGGCAGGGTCAGACTGGCCCGCCGGGCAACCGACCTGCGGGTCGGTACGCCCTAAACGAGGTAAAGCTGCTTCCTCCTTCAGCTGAAACTAATAGTTTTAAAATTTGCTATAAGCATTAGATATGAAAAATCTTAAATCATTTAATATTTCTTTTAAATCATTTTTTGAAGCATTTTTTATTTATGATTTTTATTTCTCTTTGCAAGGTAGAAGAATTGGTTTTTTTTCTTGAAAGTTTCTTTGCTTCAGAGGACCATTTAAATCTTTTAAACACTAACGTATATATTCTGGAATTTTTTCTGTGACCAGTTTGGACATGGTCTGCCCCAAGAATTTCCAGCCTGTCTTGTACCAAAGAGCGTCGCCTCTCTTTATTTATATATATATATATATACGTATTTTATTTTATTTAGTTATTTGTAAAATCACTTATTAAGTATTTGTTTGAAATGTGTATAGGCTTCGTGTGTTCGTACAATGCTGTGATTGTAATTTCCTCTATAATAAATTTTATTATATTGATTTTTGTGCTTTGTACAAAAATATTTATAAAGAATATTTTCAGCAAAGAAAATGTAAGTCAAACATTCTTTTTTGTAAAAAATTACATTTTAATATGAAAATGGGCCTTTCTAGGTGCATTCGTAATTATATAAATACGTAGCACCTATAGTCGTCGTTCAGTCCGTCTGTCTGTCCGTCCGTCTGTCCGCATATAATAGAGCAAAAACTACCACCCGAATGGTCTGAAATTTTGAATATATAATTGTTGCAAAATTGTGTCGAGTCATTTCAAATTTTATGAAAATCGGATGTATACTTTAATGATAGGGACAGTCAAAAGTTTTCCGTTACATGACGGTCGGTGGGGAAAAAAAGTTTTTACAAATGCATTTTAATGATGTTACAGCTTTTCGAACAGAATAAAATGGATATGCACTTATTGAAGTGCACTGAAATATACATTCAGTACAATATGCGGTGCAAAAAATATTTATAAAACTAGTTATAGTACGAAAGCACCTCATTTGCCAAGTTTGACGAGCAATTTCCAATTTGTTCAATATTGTCTATAAATGAATATATATATGTCTATATTATATATGTCTATATATAATCAGAACGGCGGCGGTCAGCAATTTTGTATATAAATTAGAGCAGGTCTGTTTTTTTTAACCGATTTTTGGAGCGCGTATTTCACACAAAGTCGTGTTAAAGATATATGACAAGACGTTTTTCTCCCTTCGTTGACTTGCTTTTCTGCTTTCGTCGGGAAATTCCATTGAAAATGCCAACTTTGACAGTGTTTTCTGTAAGATCTATTGTGTTTACAAAAAATACGGAAAACATCTTTCGATTACAAAGTTTCTGAATAACAAAATCTGCTAGTTTCATGCGTTCTCGATCAAAAATTAGTTAAAACGTATGTCATAAAGTTGCTCCTTTGGATTTAAGAACAGCCTTAAGAAATAAAATCCTACAAATTTCAAGTTCATTTAAGAATATTATCACGGGCCTGGGCAACACCGGGTGGGTCAGCTAATCTATACTAATAAAAGAAAGTTTCGCTCTGTGTGCGGTGGCTAACGAAATCTATTGCACGTAGAAGTCTGAAAATTTGGGTGAGGGTAGTCCAAGACAGGTCCTGATGCGCCTGGAGCTCAGATTTTTAATTGTTTATGACCGCTCCCCAGAGCACCTTTCAGTTTTTATACCCTGAATTGCTCATAACTTGCCCCGATCTTCTTCGTTTTGGGGGCCCTATTCCCATTTAGTTATTCTCCGTTTCTACATTCCAGTTAAGACCCCGGGGCTGGGCTCCTTGAAATTTTTGTGCGTCATGCATTTTTCACCTCCTAATATTGCCAACCTCTCAATACATAACTTTAAAATTGAGAGTTGGACTCCTCTCCCCGGGCCAGCACCCTCACACTTTTATTGGGCACCTAGTGCCCTTTTAAAAGAATTTTCCCCACTTTTTTTCGCGCTTCTTTAAAATTATATTCGAATGATTAATACATACCCCATGCTTAATTTCGACTTATTGAGATCTAAAGCGCCAAGTACTAGAACCTTTTAACATGTTTTCATCTTAAGGCCCTGCTCTCAACTATCATTTGGCACCTTTTGGACCTCCAATTATATCTCCCTTAAAAATGGTCTGATTCACTAACTTTTTTTTTGTAACAACATCTTAGGAAATCCAGCTACTATACGAACGACAAAAATTTTTTTACACTTCAGCTACCACAAAATTTGAATATTAATCGCCTTCTTGGGGCCCTTGGTGCAGCTTCTTTAAAAATGATCCGATTATCTTGCAATTTTCTTTGATGTTGTTCTAGCGTCCCTTGACTACTATATAAAATACTAAAAAAATTTCCTTTTGCCCAGCAACATTCCAGTTGTGACCCTGGACCCCTGGGGCTTGGTACAGAGCCACTTGAAGTTTTTGTATTCCTAAAGTTCCTAAATTGTTAATAAATTGCCTCCTTTTAATCCGATCTTCGTTTTTGGAGCTCTTTTTTCATTTAATTTTTCTTCAGCTTCTACATTTCAGTTAAGACACTGGCCCCCAGGGTAACTTTTTGTGCGCCATGCTTTTTTTACCCATTTAATTGTGTAACACTCTCATTGCATAACTTCAAAATTGAGTCTTGGACTTCTCTCCCCGAGACAACACCTTCATATTTTTATTGAGACCCTAGGGCTCTTTAAGCATTTCTTTGAAAAAAATTGCTAATTAGTACTTGATTAGTACTTATACCCTATACTTAATTTCGACTAACTGAAAATCTAAAGCACTAAGTACTAGGACATTTTAACATGTTTTCACCTTAGGCCTTGCTCTCAATTATCAGTTGGCCCCTTTTGGTCCCCTTATTATAGCAACCTTAAAAATGGTCCGATTCACTAAGATTTTTTTTTCCTAACAAATTCTTACGTCCCCCAGCTACTACATAAATAACAAAAAAAAAAAATACTCGCACTTCAGCTACCACCAATTTTGAATATTAATCACCTTGTTAGGGTCCTTGATGCAGTTTCTTTAAAAATTATCCGATTGTCTTGCAATTTTCTTTAGCATAGTTCGAGGGTCCTCCGGTTACTTATAAACGACTAAAATATTTTCTTATACTCCAGCTACCACCTTTTTCAAATATTAATCTTCTTTTTCGGCATCAACTTTCGTTTACTCACTGCAGCCGTGAATTAAATATCGCGTTAATGTTAAAGGTAATTTGTTAAATTTACAGGGGGTGGGGGCCACAAACACCTTCCACTGCTTGCGGGCGCATTCTTTCCTCGGGTTTTTAAGGGGCTCGATTTCAACGGGAATTGGTTCATTCAACCTAGATTACGATTCAGCTACTTTCTGTATTATAAAGTTTGTCTTAGACTTCTGTTACCACCATTTTTGAACATTAACGGCGCATTCTTTTCTCGGGTTGTCATAGGCCCGATTTCAACGGAAATTGGTCCATTTAACTTAGCTTACGACTGTTTTAAAGATTATAGATTCACCGCTAAGATTCGCATTCTTATCTCGGGTTCTATGAGCTCGATTACTACGGGGTTTGACTCATTCAACTTGGTTTTCGATTGTCTCCGACGCGTACAGAACACTCCTGGTATAAAGAAAGGACATGTTTACAAACAAACACTTCCGTCAATCAATTTACCACTACGTTTTTATCATAGCGATCATTGCAGGAATCAACTTGGCGATGCACGTAGGGCAATCATATCATAGATCTGTTAAATCAGTCTGTTAAAGACCAATCAAATTCCCGGAGTTCATGTGTATTGTAGGAGCCATAATGAATGAACAGGTTTTTCTTGCTGACCAACAGTAATTCGACAAACAGTGACGTCAGCTGCCCTTTCCTTATACACTGCCTTTGGTAGCGGGGACCCAGGCCACAGGTTAGTTCAGAAAGAGGCTTGTCAGGAACACACTAGACACTACCGAAGGCAGTGGGCCACCCCTAAGATCGGGTTCATTTGAACTACTTTCGGAATATATAAAATCATACAAACTTGAGTTTTGTTTACGTTATTAGAACGGGCCCGGTCAACGCCGGGCGGGTCAGCTAGTTACACATACACACACATATATATATATGTAACTTCAAATCAAAATTACGCAGAGCTTTTTTGAGTGACAAGAAGGCGCACAAACTTTACTTGCTCCAGGGCGCTGAATATGTAGCTACGCCACTGCACTGCACTAAACATGGCCAGTTTTGAGTCATCGAAAAATGAAGTTAAAACTTAATTTTTCTTAATAATAAAAAATATTTTCAATTAAAAAAACAGTAAATTGAAATTTTTTGCATGGTTACGATTAAATAATAATTAAATCCAAAAGAGATTCGCGTTCAATAAATAGCAGGTCACAACGTTTGGCGCGGTTTGTAAAAAAAAAAATTGGTACTTTTCCGGTATAGGGGCCTTGCGTTTTTTTCTTAAAGCTTGGCGTAATTCGGGCATCAGAACTTTCGATTTGTTGCCGAATGATATAAACAGTAGTGAAAACAAACTTTTTTGTTTAGTTAGATATGTATTTAAATGTATGTCTATTATTAATGCTTTTTATAAACAAATTACTTCTGTTTCTGTATAAAATTAGATAAATGGCATCTTTATGTTAAATAAATTTTATAAGCCTTGAAAAAAATGCTTCTGTATATGAAATGAAACAGTGAATAGGTTGCCAGAAAATATGTTGCAAAATTTCCTTCTCCACCAAGCCTACATTCTCTATTTCGCTAAGGTCTCTATACTGGAAAAGTACCAAAAAATCTTTGCACGTTGAGGATTGAAATAAATGGGGCAATAGCATACATTTTAGCATAGAGTTGGTATAACGTAAAAGTAGCGAAAGGTCTCCAAACAAATTTGTCCCAACTTACGCCAATTCTCTGTAAATTAGAATGTGGAATAGGTTCGCTTTAAAAACACAGAATCAAATTATTCCTTTTTTAATGCATAAGCACACGCGTTGGGGTAAATCTCACCGCACTCACATTTTTTCTTCGAAAAAGAAATTATAAATTTTTTGAGGGCGCTTCTGAACTTCCTTATACCTTTCAAGGTCAAGGTTTAGAAAGGTTCTGTGAAGGAATGTCTTTGTTTTGTTGGCTAGAAGAGGAAAAATATGCCTTTGGGATTAAGTGATCCCGCGCGTGTACAAACTCTTCCTTTCGGTATGTTCATTCGTTTTGGGATAACACACACTAAAATAATTTTACTTAAAGAGTGACATAAAAGCTACCTGTATATGTTGATGAAAGTGTGTTAAATGTAATTAATATAAAGTTTATAAAATAATTCATGTTTTAAGAGGTAAAACAAATCGTTGCATATTTTCAAAAAAATAACAAAAAACGCGATTTTTACAGAAACTGATACAAAATCGGAAAATAAATATGAAACGCTTCATTTTTCCCTAAAAAGAAGTATTGATGCATTTTACAATATCGAGTTGTAGACTTGCTTTTAAAACGCATTTAGCCAAAAATAGAATGGTAGAAAAAATGTAATAATGAATTACCCCATGAGTGTGGTAACTTTACAAAAATAGGTGCATGTGCTTACGTTTAAGTTAATTATGTGCTAATCGACGAACGGTAACCATGCGCCAATTGTCTGTAGATTCAATTATGTAATTTATCCGTACAAAATACGCCAATTGTCTATAGACTCTTTTACGTAATTTTTCTCATTAATTAATGCATATTTTACAAAGGATACCTACTTTCCAATTTTCCTGATTTTTTTTTTTATCAATTGTTACGGTTAGATGTAAATATGTTAGTCATTATCGCGGTATTTTAGTTTGACCTACGAAATATTATTATAAATATCCAATATTAGCAATATTTCTTATATTATTTACAGGTGTATTGTATAATATTTTCAATTACTTTTAATCCTTTTTCTGCATTCAGTCGTTTTCAGACTTTTTTAAATTTTAAATTCCCATTAAGGCACTAAAACAAAATTTTTCCCTTTTTATGGTTTTTTTCACAGTTTTAATTCATTTCTTATGACTGTTTCTTACCATAGCTTTTTGTGTGTTTGAGGGGTTGACATAGGATACTGCAAAGTTCCTTAATACAGAGGAGCGTGGGTACGTAGCAGAAAAATTTAAGAAATCACACTATGTATAAAACTAGTCTGGCGGCTAGTCCTGAGTAAAGTATAGGTCAATATCCCAGGTTAGTTGGGGCGGTTTTTTGGTTAGTTGCAGTTTACTGATTAAGTTCCTGAAAGGATCTGAAAAAGGTAAGAAATGATATAAAAAACTGGTGGAACCAGATTGAAATGTAAAGCTCGATCTAAAAAAGTTACAGTAAAAAATTGGCAAATAGTTTCAGTCTAAAAAAGTAAGTAGTGCGTAGAAAAGTAATGGAACCAGATTATCTGTAAAGCTCATGAAATTACCCAAATTTTTGTTGATAGCTGAAAACCTGGACTGAGCTTTACTGGCGCCTTATATTCAGAATCATATTATCCACATCAAAATGAGTAATCAAAATGAGTACCGGGTATAGTAAACAGAATGTGTAGTTATGTACTAAAAAAAATCTGTCAGGCACAGAATTGTGGACATGATTGCATCATGTCGAACTAAACTCCACAAAGCTAAAAGAATGTAAACCATGAAGTAATATTTTAAGTGTAACATTAATATAGTCAGGTTGTTGAGGAATTGTTGTTATTAACATTTCTGACATAACACACTAACGTAATATTTTTTCTTTCATGTAATTACTGTGAAAAGGGAACCTTATGCCAATGGACTTACACCAGACAAATAGTTAGCATATGGTTGAATCGTACATGCTTAGGGTTTTGGGTTTACTTGGGCTTTGATCTTCCAGGCTTATCAGTGACCCCTGGAATAGAATTTGGTCCATACTTCGTACTGAACGGATCTCTCAGTTTGTCGCTCATTACAAAAATCAGCCTCTAACCTATTATTATGAACCTACATTTTTAAACTGGTTATGAATGATTGGAATTCAGAATGTGTTAAAAATGCCTTTATTACCCTGATTGATTTTAAGGCACCAGTAAAGCTCAGTCCACATTTTCAGCTATCAACAAAAATTTTTCTAATTTCATGAGCTTTACAGATAATCTGGTTCCATTACTTTTGTACGCACTACTTAATTTTTTAGACTGAAACTATTTGCCAATTTTTTACTGTAACTTTTTTAGATCGAGCTTTACTTTTCAATCTGGTTCCACCAGTTTTTTATATCATATTTAATAAATTTTCAAATTGATGTTGCCTCTAAATTTAACATTAATTTCTTTAATCATGTGAAAACTATTACTTAGAAAAAATTCTAACAATTATACTATAACCGTTATTGTTATTATTCTTTGTTAATATTTGAAATAATAGTGGCGAAATTCTTTGTAACGGATAAGTGATTTTCATTATTAATCTCATATCTATGCAAGTTTCATATGATAAATTAATTGCCTTCAACGTTCATTTTCAATAACTTTAAAACAATGTTTCACCTTCTTTTCAAATCGAAGGCTTTCTCTTTTGAAACTCGAAAGGTCTTCCAAAGAAAATAGGAAGGTTTTCGATTGAAATGGTAGAAAAGTCTTCTAATGAAGGTAAAATAAAAGCACCTGTTCTTCATATTATTAAAAATTAGTCGGATGTGTCAATCCCAAAACTTTCTTCTTTCTCATACATGTTAATATTTCAAAATATTGTTACATATGTTAATACTTCAGTGTTATTACTTCAATATTATATGAACTTTGATTTTCATCTGAAAAGTTTCTGATTCCTTTTACTAATTGGCGTAAAAACGAGTTAATCTCAATCATATTTAATTAAATCAATATTTTTCGATATTCAATATGTTTCGTACATGAGCAGCTTGAGAATCGCCGGGTTAGCTGGCTGCGAATTGCTCGTCGCAGCATGAACAGCCGATGTACAATAGAACTATGAAAAATCGAGAAAAATTGCTAGTACATTGAACCCTTCCGGCGGCTTGTTACTAAATTTACTTGGGACCTGCTGGACATAGCCAGAAACACACAACTGAAATTTGGTTCAACTCTATGCATAACAAAGAAAATAAGTTGAAAGGGGTGTGAATTAATACGAACTGAAGCATCTTCTTAAAACATCATAAAAAATGCATAACTTCATACACTTTTCGATAAGACAATATTGAAAACGGCACAAAAATCGCTATTACAGCCACACTTTCCGGCTGAATATTTACAAATTCAATCAGCGGACAGACAGACATTTTGTATAAACATGTTTTTGGGATCTTTGACCCACAAAAACATGTAAAATCCGCCGAAAACCGGTGATCGAAAAAAAATTTCGATTATAATACTTTCTTCTTTAAAAGAAAAAGAAAGTAAAAATGAATAATAAGAAAGGAATAAATTATTCTAATGTCTTCAATAAAACTGTTATATTCTATGTTCAGAAAATGCCCTCGCCAATTGATAGTGTAAAAATTTAAATTAAGAATTGGCAGAGCTGCCTGTATCAAAAGTGAGGCTCGGTGCAAGAACTTTTTGGAGCCCTCCCTATCGAACAAGTTATCTCCCCCACACACACGTTCTGAAACGCAATCACCAATGGAAAAGTCTCTCATACTATACGTATGCATGTGGACTGGAACATGTACATTCATATAATAAAAAGAGATACTTCATTAAACAAAAAAATATTCAAATTCATGTTAAAAAAAACAGTACAGAAAAGTAAGTTTATATTATTCCATTATTTGTAATGTGTTAATGATTATTTGTAAAAATAGGGTGAATACAAATGATGAACCCGATTTAAAAAAAATCATATTTTCGAAACTGCTGCACATATTACAATAAGTGATAGATGAATTTAAAGAGAAATTTACCAATTTTTTTTCAGTTACAAATGTTCGATATGTGACCCTCTTGTTACACGGCATACGTCCAATCTGTAATCCAGTTCGTTCCAAACATTTTGTAGCATCACTTTGTCAATGGTTCTGAATGCTGCACAAATGCGTTCTGTAAGTTCTGGCAGTGTTTTCGACATTGGTGGTACATAAATAATGTCTTTGACGTAACCCCACAAAAGAAATCACATGGTGTTAGTTCTGGGGATCTTACAAGGAAGGTCTCCTTACAGGGCATACGCAGAATATGTTGAAAAAAAATGCTAGTGAAACTACTCATGTATGTAATAAGGGATCAGTCAAATTTAACGGCGGAATTTCAGTAGAAAGCCTGTAAAAAAATAAAATACTTTCGAATATTTGGCGCTAAAATAGGAAAGTGACACGCGATTTGGCGGGCAGGATTTTTCCTCGCCAAAAGCAAACGATTTTAATGCATCTGAAAATTTATTAATTGTTTTTTAGAATGCACGGTTTTTAATGAATTCAAACTTAATCAATTAAAGAGGTTATTATATATTTTTTATATTACCTATATATGTTGCTTGTTGCTGTAGTTATTTAATTTCATCACTGTAAAAATATTTTCTATGCTTTGCAAGTTGCAAGTATCTATTTTAAGTTATAGCCATCTGACATTTGATTTAACATTTCCATATCGAAGACGAAGTCGTTTCCATAGCAACAAAATCAAATCGACAGTGTTCTATCTGCCTTATTTTTGAGCTTGAAATAATTTAAATCAATTTAAATTTTGTTTTAAATCGTAAAATATGATATTTAAATTTTATTATAAATAAATATAAATATATATCACAAGCAATAGTTAAAACAAATTAAAAATGACAAAACTAAAGATATTTAAATTAAACTTGTATAAACAAATGCAACATAAAAAGTGTTTTCCTTCATAAAACCGTATTTTTTTCATCGCCAACCGGTGATAAATCGCCAAATAACCGAAAATTTCGTTATTTTTTTAAGGACGCTGTATCAGGGTTCCGCCAAAAAAATTTTTATCAGCATATATATCCATATGAGAAGAACATTCTGTAATATTTTCAGATTTTTCTGAGTATGCCCGTATGGAGACCTTCCTTGTTAGTGGCGATGTTATTAAGGGTAAATTACCATCACCCGCTTGAGGACAGCGCAGATTTTGTGTTTCAGCAGGATGGACCCCACCTCATTGGTCTTAGTTACTTGAACGAGGAGCTTCCACACCGATGGATGGGACGTTTGGAACGAACTGGATGACAGATTGGATGTATGCCGTGTAACGAGGGTCACACATCGAATATTTGTAGCTGAAAAAACTTGGTATGTTTCTCTTAAATTCATGTATCACTTATTGTAAAATGTGCAGTAGTTTCGAAAATAAGATTTTTTAAAATCGGTATTCATCACTTGTACTCACCCTGTATTTGTGTCTTTTATTCTTATAATCAACAGCAACGGCCTCGACATTCCATATTCAAACTTCAAAATAAACATAAGTGTCTAACTTCGGTTAAAGTCAGTATCCACCAATTCTGTATCAGCAACTTAGTTTTACTGTTTCTATAGATTGTCTAGATTATCATGATAATACTTAACTGGTTTGATTTCTAAAAATTTCACTCTGGTAACAATAACGTTTAATTAGGGTAAGTGTACCATTTACTGAGAAAAGAGCAAAATCAACTTCATTTCTAATTTTAAGTTAACACACATTATGTACCCTATAACCAATTTTGTAGTCGTTAATATATCCGACAGTAGGGTAGACCGGGGCATGTTTACGCGGTTTTTTTTTTTTTTCAATGAATTTTCTAATTTTTATGTTTTAACTTAGGAAATTTTAGACATTGTGGTTTTATAAAGCAGTTAATAAAGTCAAAACTTGTGTATTCAGTTGTTGCCCTATTTGTGTTTTTAAACGAAAAAAAAAATTTTTTTTAGGTCCAAAGTTTTTGCGTAAACTTGCCCCGGGAATGGGGCAAGTTTAGTGGGGCAGGATCACGCAATTTATAAGTAATACCAAGGAGTAGGTGAAATAATTATTTAATCAAATTGAAATGTTTTATTTATAACTTAAAGCACTGTTTAAAAAAATTAAAGAAAATTAATTAAAGAACATTTTATAAGCTAAATTGAAAACATAGGGCTTATTGCTAATTAAAAGCAGAAACTATTTAGTCATCTTCATCAACATTGTTACAGTTTTTACAAACAAAATATAAAGTATTTCCTTTTGCACACTGGTCATGGGACCACCTTTTGCCTCTAATACATTGAACCCAGTCATGTCCTTTTTTTGATTGGTTGTATAATTTCAAACAATAAATACACAGACAGTTTTCATTTATTTCATCAGATTCATTCACTATTTTCTTTATTCCAGAGTGTACAAACTTTTTTTCTTTTTGCAGTATTTGGTTTCATACTTTTTCCTTTGCTGTTTTCTTTTGTCTGCTTCCATAGAAACTAGTAAATTTTTACGTAATTTCTTCTTTTTGAACGTGCGTAAAGGTGCCCCGTCGCCATGTTTGGATTTATTTTTAACGTGCAACAAAAATTAATAACATTTCTGTTCATACAAATACAGTTCTCAAAAAAGGATCAAATTCTGCTAATGTTCATATATTTGTTTATCCTTAACTAAGTATTATTAGTTCACAATAAGTTTCAATAAGTTCAACACAAAATTTACTCACCTTGACAGAAAACAGATTATCCTTTCCTCATGTTAGACCGAAGCTCGACTGAAGCTCAAAACGTGTGAGAATACCCACTATGGAGCAGCATCAATCTGTCATGACTGGTGGCGCGCCAGTTATAACTCGTTTCGGAAAAAGTGCACTGCGTAAACGTCCCCCGATCTACCCTATACATTTTAGTCAGAGAATGTACTACACTAGAGCCATGAACGTTCGTGGGTAGACTATATGATATTTTTTTTTATTTGAGAACACTATGTATAAGGGACCTCTTTAAAAAATCCAAAGAGTATACTAGTGTATACTCTTTGTCCTACACTAGAGGTCTGCACGGGCCGACATTTCCAGGCCCGGGTCCGGCCCGACTCATAGAGAAAAAAATCTGCCCGGCCCGACCCAATACAAAAATTAAAAGTTCGGTCCGGGCCCGGCCCGATAAAAAAATTAAAAGTTCGGCCCGAGTGAACTTCTACAAAACATTGATTTTTACGTAGAATTGGTTAAAAATTTTCTCGCACTGTAAACTGAAATGTCTGAAATTCAGACATATTTGTGTCTTAAACGGAGTGTTCAATTTTCAGACATTTTAAAATGTCTTAATTTTTCAGTCGCTTGTATGCATCTGAATTTAAGACACTTCAAACGTCTGACTCGCATCCATGTTTGACCACCTTTCATTTCTCGGCAATAGGCCACTTTTTCACACACCCCTTTTTTTTCCTTCTAAGCATTTTACATTGAAAAAAAATATCCGTTAAAATGTGGAAATTGTACCACCAATCGAAACGCCAGTGCAATTTACGTATTTTAATGGAAATTATCTTCCGTAAATTCCAGAAAATTTCCAATTTTTTTGGAAATTTCTATATTTAAAAAAATAAAATGTAAACTTTCAATGGATAACCCGTACTTCATTCAATCAAAGGTCACGTATATTCTACAGGATTTATTTTTTTTTTAATTCCCATTAGTATCACCATGCCACGCTTACCCCTCGCTGGATTTGAACCCGGGACCTCTTGCTTACAAGGACTGTGACATACCGATTCAGCCACGCCGTCGCGAGAGAAGGTTTCAAATATTGCTATTTATCAAGTACACGAAATGTATTTTATGGTAGTGGTAATATTTTTTTTCTCAATCTAGTTCAACTTTTACCGTTTTACAAATTTTCTTTCTGGAATTTTGGAATCTGAATTTTGAATCTGACGGTGGTATACGCCGTATACCTTCTGAAATTCTTTAAGGAGCACCGTATACCCTCTGTTTCTCAAAAAAGCTGTATCATTCACTCTCTAGGGTATACCCTCTGCATAGAGCGTATACTCTCTAATTTTTTTACGACTACACCACTAAGAACAACGCTTTTCTTTTTCTTCTACTCACGGAGAATTTTTTAGAATACAAATATTATTGTTTTATACAGAGAAACGTTATTTTTGAAATATTAAAATATTTAAAATGTTTTAACAGTGTGTATATATTCAGCAATCCCTTAACATTCGCGAGTTTTGATTATTCTCGAAATAGAACATTTCTCGAAGAATATTTCAACATTCGCGAATACTTAACTTGGTTATTTGCGAATTTTATTTTGTTTACAAAGTAAATTCGCTTTGTTTTACCAATTTCGTAAACTATTTTACACTCGACAACCCTCAATGTACCGTATAGCCTAAGTTTGGAGAATTTCAGCCCTTGTATTGAAGCAAAATGTATATCGGCAATTCAAAATGAATTTAAAAATGAATCCGAAAATAAGCAGTTTGGATTTGAATGAATACACCCTTAATAAATATATTTTTGCATTTCAATTGCTTTTCTCAATTAAAAAAAATTATACATGCCAGATGGCGCTACTCCTTATCTATCAAATCGCCTCATAAGAAACGATAAGAAATCTTACGAAAATAATTTTGCAAAGCTTCTAAAATCCAATTTATTTTTAAATGTAAAATATGAAATAAAAATACCTAATACTGAACTAACCGGCGCGGAGTAATTCTGTTTATAAACTAATGAAATAATGGGCTGACACCGCAATTTATAAACGAATTTATTAGAAAATACGAAATTGCTTATTTTCATGTACATTATAATAGGAAAATTTTAGTTAAATATTCTTGGTGCCGTTTGTCAGTTTTGGAATTAAAATTAGGTGTCCTTTTTTAAGGACACCGCGCCGGAAAAGGTTAATCAGCTTTGTATATAAATATATTAATTTTTCGTTTAAGACAGGATTCTGTTATCGACGAATAAAACATTATCATCTTAACTATAAAATCACGGCCGAAACTATCCTTTTTTGCACTCAGGTCAAACATGGATTTTTGTGCCCCCACTCCTCCGCAAAATATATTTACAAAGAGGATTTTACTAATTTTCTAATAGCCGACTTATTTTAAAATTTAAAATATGTAATCATAAAATATCTAATATTTTATAATCTAATATCTATGTAATCTATTTTGTCAAATATTGGTTTAATGAAATCTTGAAAATGAAATCTAAAAAAATTCCGTCTTATACAGGATCCTTATGCCATATCATCCTGAGATTCTGCTAAGTTTTGGCATATCCCAGACAGGATGAATTTAACAATACCGTGCTAAACATAGACGTGAGAAAAATCGACAAACAAAATCTTCATTTGGCGCTCCTTCGTTCTGGCGCCCGGTGCACATGCCCCCGCCCCCCCCCCCTAGATTCGACCCTGTATAAAACATTATCTAGATACTGAACATTATCTATCTAATAGAAGATAGTTAATGGCATTTTTTGTAGTAAACAACAAACAAAATTTTCATGTTGCGCCCTCTTCGCTTTTCATTATGGCGCCCGGGGCAGACGCCACCTCTGTCCTCCCTCTAATTTCAGTCCTGGTTTGATTTAAATAAATACATCATGTAATATATGTGACTTTGGGTGGTAGTTGAAATATGTGAATTTTTCCTTGAAAGATTGATTATATTTTATTTTTTAAAGGGAAAATTGTAAATACGAAATATACAAATAAATAAAATAAATAAATAAGGGGGGGTGGGGTGGGGATTTCTGGAATTTACAGAAGAAGATTTACCTAAAAATACGTACAGTAGCAGTATAATTTCCATATTTTAACAGATATTTTTTTAAAGTGATAATGCTTTCAAAAAAAAAAAAAAAAAAAAAAAAAGGCTGTTGATCAAACATGTCTGTGATTCAGACGTTTGAAATGTTTTAAATTCGGATGCATACACGCGTCTTAAAAATTAAGACACTTTAAAATGTCTGAAAATTGAACACTCCGTTTTAAGACACTTATATGTCTGGATTTCAGACATTTCAGTTTGCAGTGTTTATGCCATGATCTTATAGTAAGACACTTAAGTGTCTTAATTTCAAACACCTATGATGTCTGAAATTTCATATTCAGACACTTAAGTGTCTTAATTACTTTTTCAGTCACATATGTATCTGAATTTAAGACGCCTCTATTTGCAGTGCGTACGAGGAGTTCTGTCCAAAAATATTTATCTTAACTTTTAACTTTTTTTTCATGTTTATAATCTTTATTTTTATAGAAGTGCAGCAGGCTGCGATATTTATTTTTTTAATCAATCTCTATTTTTTGTATGTAAATGTTTCAGTTATCATTAATATTGTTAATCCATATTCCATGTATAGAAGTGTTAAAAATCGGAAAAATGCTATACAGTAAAATCTTCTAAGACGGAATTGCATACAAAAGAAAAAAATGCGTTATAGACAAGTTCCCTTTTTAGCAAGTGTAAATGTATTATATATTCTTTTCTTACTTATTAGTATATTGATTTTGCATGGATCAACACGTTTTGTAGTTTAAAACAGGGTTCCGTCATAGGCAGATTTCCTTTCCACACATTTTACTGTATTTTAATTTAGTTATATTTTAATATGCGTAGAAATCTATTATTCTTTAAAAATAATAAATTTTAATGTTTAAGTGTAGAATAATGGCGATTCAGAAACGTATGTATTTTTTGCAAAAACTTTTGGGCCAGGCTTAATTTAACTGACCTTTAAATGGACCAGGCCACGCTGAGATAACGATTTTCATACTGGCTGACTCAAAACTAGGACTGAAAATTTTGGGCCGTGAAGACTAGGAATGAAACCAGGCCCGGCTCTGTACAGAAAAATTAAGCTAGGCCCGGCCCGGCCCGGCCCGTGCAGATCTCTACCCTATACTACAAACCTGCCTATAGCTCACAACTAGAAGAATGATAAATGTTTAAAATATTTTTTTTCTTTCTGGGCGCGCGTCTCTGTGCGGCGACACCTGTCTTGAACCAAAGCCGCCTCAAGACTACAAGCCAAACACGAGGTTTCGTGACGTCACGACGCGGGGCTTAGATCAGCCGTGGAGAGCACATGCGTTATTTAAAACATATTAATTCTTTCCTCTATATTCCAATTTATTATCACAGCATATGGGGAAAAAATAAAAACTTATAGTTTACAGACGCTAATTAAGTGCTTTTTAATCAATTTCGATCATTCGAAACAATAATAATAATGATAACACAAAAACAAAATTTATGAAATAATATCACTGTGTCAGTCAAAATGTGCACTTAATTAAAGTTACATTAAAGAAAAATGGTTGTTTAATGAAAAAAAAAATTGAAGTATTAAATTTAATTTAGTGAACAGTTTTCATTATTTATTCTACTTTGAAATTTACAAAAATATCAATTATCTATTTTCTATATATTCTAAAACAAGACATTAATAAATATATGTAAGCAAAATCTACAAATATGTATATAATATATATATACACATATATATGTAGTTTTAAACACATAGAAAGAATTACTTTGCTTTCAATTATTTCATTTTCAAAAATAAATAAATAAATACCAATATTCTGTCAATCAAAACCCACATTTAAAATTAAATTAAAGTGGATGAAAAATGATTGTTAAATGAAAACAAATTCAAGTTGTATGCTATTTTTATTATTCATTGTGGCTTGAAATTATACAATAAATATCCTATTAAATTTAGTGATTTGAAACATGCAAAGGAATATAATAAATTTAATATAAATAAATAGTAAAACTACAGAGTGCATGAAATTAGGTAACAACACAGATAAATTTTTCTTACTGTAAACTTTACTTAGCAGAAATGGGTAATTTTCACATAGAATCGATTAAATTGAAAAAACATAAAGCGCTCATAATAAAACAAAACAAGGTCATGAAACAGAAAATTATTATTTTCTTAATTTTTGTATTATTTTAAGATATTATGCAAGGTACAAGCAATAGAGTTTTTAAAAAGTGTACTGAAACATTGTGAGAACAAAAGAAAGAAAGAAAACACTTTCATCAATTGGAATTGAAATATATATAATAGATTTTTTTTTCCCTTGAAAAACTGTAAATAAGCCAAAATTCGGAAAAATCCGAATTTTGGAATCGCCAAGTGCCGAAGAATTCTGGATTTTGGACTTTGTACTATATATCATTAGAAAACTAATGATTTAAATTTTATTATAACAACTTAGTACTACATTGTTTTCAAAAGAAATTCTTCATACACGTTTTCCTCATAACGAGTCAAGTTGAAATCATTTATTATGGACCGATTGGGAGTATTTTTTTTAGACACCTTATAACATAAATAGAAAAACAAATAAAAGTTTGCAAACAAATACTCCTTTGCAACAAATCCATGATTTTTTCTACTATTATTCTAGTAGTATTTTTTCATAAAGTTGTGACCATCTTTTTGTGATACCCTGTATACAAATGTAAATAGTACCTGGTACGAAATTTATGCATGCATACAATACGTATGAAGTTTAGCACTAACCACTTATGCATTATTCGCGAATAATTTCTACGGATAGATAAAAGGGGGGCCCCAGAATGGTGCTTGCTCCGAGAACCTAGATAGACGAAGTCGGGTCCTGACTACACAGAAAACTAAATTTATAATTATATAACAATAATTTTATTTATTGTTATTTTTAATCAAACGTTAAAAGTTATATAAAAACACACAAAATTTTTGCGAATTCGGAAGGGGGAGGGTGGATAAATTGTTTACAGTCATTGTAAAAATAAAGATTCAGACACATCATTCCCATGTCAGCAATTGTCATGTATAAGCATGCACTGTGTAACAAATATTATAAAATGAATTTTTATTAAGAGTTTAAGATTAAAAAACACCAATAAATTAGTATGTATATTGATCGGGCTTTAAAAGAAATAAACAAGGTAACAATGTTATGCATCCATAGAAATTATGATGAAAGTTTCTAGTACATTTAAATTTTTAAGTATGAAAATATCTATAAAAATACATAAATTTTGTATCATATTAAAGACCAATCAATTCTGCCTACAGAATAATCAGAGTTATTATTCTCACGACAAGTGTTTTTTAATAAAAGTCGATCATTAAAAGTCACTCTAATGAGAGAAATCAGAACAAATTACAAAGATAGGAAGGTGTGACAAGTTATACATTACATAATAATTAAGATTGTAATTAAGACTTTTGGCTGAAAATGTTTTAGCATGATTAGTATCCAAGAAACTCAGTCTGACATAAATTTCAGCTATCTGGTGCCAGTATTTCCGAGTAAATAAAATCAGAAGTTTTAATCGAAATTATTGAATAGCAAGAAAGGTAAAGTTTAAACTAATAATATTTATGCTGTACTTACTGTATGCAAAATATCATCAGTTTTCAGTGATAAATTTCTGAGTAATAATAATTTTAAAGTTTTTTTTTTACTAATTTTCATAAATTAAAAGAACTGATTAAAATTTGCACTTGAAAGTTTAACAGTTGAGGTAGAAAAATATGTCACATAGGACATTAAAATTTCAAGTGAATCGAATAAATAGCTTCCAAATTATGAGGCAAAATGTGCTGGCGCCAATAGAATTGTCTAGCAGATATTGAAATCAGATTATTTTGACAAATTAATAAAGGCTATAATTAAATAATGGAAACTTTATTAATCAATAACTTTTGAGATAATTCACCTATTAGTACAATTCAAGCCCCAATTTTTAGAAAATTACGAGAGACAGGGAATGATATAAGTCTCGACACGATCTTGTCATTTTTTCTATTTTAAATTATTGCTGTATTGAAACAGAACTAGATTAATATCTTTTTTTTTTTTTTTAGACACGGAATATTACAACATGATATTTCATTAGGATTTACTAGTTAACTTATTTTAAACAAATTAAAAATAAAGTACATAGTGAACAAAAAAAAGATAACTAGTACTAATAGTCTATAAATAGTTAATTTGAAAATAAACTTACCTTAAAAAGAATACGTCCTTTGCTTCCGAATAAAAAACACGTTGTACTCTAATTCTAAACAGAGGAATACAAAATTCTCCTCGTTGGCGCCAGCCCCGGCTCGTTACGTCACATACGAGGGGGAAAGAAATTGTGTCTGGCTTGATAGTCTTAAGGCGGCTTTGCTTGAACCCTCCAAGAACATCATTGCGTATTTAAACATTGTTTTACAACATGAATACATCTTAGGGGATTTAAATACCAGTTTTTTTCCCCTAAAAGTAATGGTTAGCATATTTATACTTAGATTTACTTCATTTAAAAAGGCAAATATTTCTTTTCGAAAATATTGATATTTAAATCATCTGAGGCTAGGAAACACTGTTTTGATAAACTAGAAAGAAAATGCAAAATTGCTTAAAAAGAAATGTATGAAATTTAGCGATATTTTCTTTACTTCGAACTTATCTCTCCCCTTTTTCTGTTTGTCATTTCTGTTTATTTCTATTTCTATTTATACATATAATTTTACTTCCTTCTTTTAATATTTGTTCCTAATGTATATCATACACGAACTATTTTCTTTGAAACTTATTATAGAAGTATAAAAGTTGTTTCTAATCACATCATTCACAAATAAATGTTCCTACTGCTTCAGTATGAAGAGAATAAAATGAAAATGTAAACAGTCGTTTCACTTCAGTGAATGCTATTGTGAAGTTATTTCTAAGGTAATATTTCTGGAGTTATATGTCTAATGATTCACAGTGAGGAAAAGTGCACCGTTCTTCCAGCTTAATTACAAAAAAAGGTAAATGGTATTTTTATACTCAATAACTTTACCATATACAAATTTACAGTCATATTTGCCTTTTCGTATCATCAGATATCATTTTCCTTCTTAACGCACAACGAGAAAATCATTTTTGTATCGACCATTAATTACTTTTCTTTTTAACATTGCTTTGAAAGTGACACAATTTTCGCATAGTGCATTTTACATAAAATTTTAGATAATTCAATAATTCGTTCGAAAATTTATTAAAAAGCTCATTTTAAGAAATTTTCTTAAAAATTTGTAAATTTTGTTTCAATAAAAGAATCGTATATAATAATTGAAGCGATGCAATACGCCCGCGAAATAGCAAATCTGAATTTTTAAATTACGCAAGTTTTCATTCACATCGCTCGCAAAGCGCATAAACAACAGAAAGGAAAAGTATCCAGGCCGTGGTTCGAACCCATCTTATGCTGCGGCTGCAGCGTTATCAACATAGAAGAGCGAAAGGTGCGAGGCTGGGTATTATTCCTGCAGCTGAGTTGGCATAACGTTGGTACTCTGAACCATTGGCCCAGGTTCGAATCCTGGTCTAGATATTTTTTCAATATTTTGGTTTTACGCCTTGTGAGCAATATGAATAAAAATTTGCGTAATTAAAAATTCAGATTTAAAATAAAATATTTAATAGGAAATGCGTAAAAATAAATTATACAAAACCTATTGCAAATTGTAATTTTATCAACAGAAAGTTATAACTATTCAGTTGACAGTCAACTCATGTACGCCGGCTGAAAAAAATCTAGTGAGGAGCAAAATTTTTGAACAGATTTACCTGAAGTTCTCCTAGGCCTCATATTTTAAAACGAATGATATAAACTTTATATAGCCTAAACTAAAACTTGTTTGTCAGAATCCCCCATATAAGCCAATTTTTTACACACACACACAAAAAAAAAACATAAAAAAATGCAGAAATTTAAAAATTAAGAATTGTTAAATATTTAAAAACAAGTTTCTACAAGAACTTTTCAAAATGAAGAATTCAAGCTCATCTTGCTTTTTTTTCGTCAAGGGATTTCTTACCCCTAAATACCCTAAACCTGCAGTTTAAGATGAATTGTAAATACATGAACGTAAATAGAAAATAGAACAAAATATCACCTCGCAGAAGAGTTTGGAGAACAGTTCTTCATTGTGCTAGTGTTTAATTATTTTGAGTTACTTGAAAAGAAGAATTTTTACTTTTCTATTTTCAAAATCATCAGAGAAAAGAAAAATTTAGTTAAATAAATTTTTAAATCCAGGGAGGGTCATGGTCCTTCTCTTCATCCCTCCTTCCCTTTTTCAGCGTCCAAGAATTAAGAAGGACGCGAAGTCAAAAAATCCCTGCCGGCTCGGGCCTACAGGCGGAGGTAGATTTCGAAGTTAAGTTCTAAATTCTCCAACAAAACTCAAATCAAGATTAGAGATAAACCCTGTTTCTTCACAAAGAGTGAGCTGTAGGGAACTAAACCTTTTGTGAAAATTATAATATACACGAATACACACACACACATGTATATGGAATAGGTTTAAAAAATGGCTACAAAAATTTCAGTGAACCTTAAAGTGTTAAAATATGTTAATACTAGCCGCCCTTGGCGACCAGTTTGGTCTCCTTTATATATATGCTAAATATTGTATCATGTTACTTTTATTCATAATTGAATTTACTTGCTCAAATCGAAACATTCTGATACAGAAATCATGAACTCGGTATTTTTATGTTAGCCGAGTGCAGGTGACAAATCGCCAAACATTGTACTCATCGTATTTTTTCTTATTTCATTAATTTCATTTAAAATATAATACTTTCACTCATTTTATTTAAAATGCATAACTTTAAAACTGAAATACTTAAAATTTATGACTCTCAATTTTCTCTTATTTCTTAAAAAGAAAAAAAGAAGCAGAAGAAGAAAAGTAATAAATAATACCGTAAACTATGACATTGAATTTCAACATCAAAGCTTTGTTTTAATTTTCCTCGCGAAAAATTGTTTATGATGGTCTCATGAGATGGACTATTATAATACCGGTGATATGATGGCGATGGAACAATACTTGGCGATTTATCACCTGCGTCTGACTAACATTAAATTACCAAATTGGCTGTTTGGCATATAAAAAGTGAAGCGGTCAACCCGGAACTATTGATGACAGTCACATGACATAGGCTATTATTATAGAGATTTCCATAGTCAGGTTTTTATCATGTTTTAATACGTTTCTTCAAACTCACATGGCGTTACATATTCACCTGCTGAGGTCCATTATATTTCCAATATGACGCAATATACATATTTTTTTAATTCGTCAAACTATTTATTTTATTTTGAGTTTTCATGCGGAAATCTTGCTCTAGAAAATTTATGACGTAATATTCAATTTGTTTTCAATTTGTCAAACTATTTCATTTTACACGTGAAAATTTTGCAATAGAAAAGTAATTGTTGTGGTGAGAATTTTATTGTTTTTTTTTTTAATTGTTGGCAACTGTTATAACGAAAAACTTTTATTTTTTTCCTGCCGTTGTTATGTAAGAGCTGATTTTATCAAAATCATGTTAAGACAGTATTCAAAATTTTGAACTCTCCCCATTTCCACCCTCTTGGGCCGATTTCGCCCATTTTCAATCCCCGCCGAGATATCAGCCATATCAAAGTTGTTGGCGAGTTTGAGGACAATCCGTGCATAATTGAGACTTTTATCGTGCGGACAAAATTTAGTACATACATACATATATATATAAACTTTTTAGGTGGGGGTGGTTTTGGGTTCCTGGGGTCCTATAATGAAAAGTTATGAAGGAATTTTTCAAAAGCGCACCATCGTAACGACTGCAATAGGTAGTATTTCTTACGAAATTTACCTAAAATTTAGAAATTCACTGTTATTACTTACCTTTCATACGTAGTATAGGGTAAGTCTTGTAATCGTTTTAAAAATCGAAAAAAAATTTTGATGGATTTACACGTTTCAGAGACTGGAGATTCCGAAAAACATATTTTTAGAAAAAAAAATGTCCGTCCGTCTGTATGTGTGTGTGTCTGTAATCGCTCTATCTCCGGAACAAATTGAGATAGAGACTTGAAATTCGGTGTGTACTTAGTGAGTAATAATTGGAAGAAGCTTATTAAATATCAGTAACCTCGATTAATCGAAACTTTTTTTTTCAGACTCTTACAATATTCGTTCTGATAAAAGGTATACAAAATTTTTTGAAATTGTTTATTTGAAGGAGTGAATATAAAAGACAATAAAAAAAACAAAACATAAATTTTGCATCATGAATGAACTCGATCGGATAATTAGTTTCCGAGATATTTGTAATTCTATTTTTCACACTCTTCGATTTTTCATGACCCTGTATTTCATTCAAATTTCAATTTAAAGATATATTTTGATTGGAAATGAGACGCTTAATCCGACGCAGCAAACTGTTAGTTAATAGGATTATAAGTTTTCGAGTTATAAGGATATTTCTTTTACGCAATTCGGTACTACTCGATTATCCCGCCGACCAAAAAACTATCGCCAAACTATAAGATTAAATGCCAATAATGGCTTATCGTAAATGTCAAGCATTTAAGGCCTCACCATTACCTATAATGGGGTTTACCATAGGGGAGACACTGTTCTGTCGCCAAATACCGCCGAGTTTGCCGCCAACTTGGCGGTATATCGCCAAATTTGGCGGCCAAAATGAGTCGCCAAAAGTGACGCCAAATTGGCAGTATCTCTAATATTTTGCCAAATTCTCATAGACTTCTATTGTAAACCAATAGTGTTTACTTGCTTACAGAAAATCAACAAATTGAGATATTTTAATGCAACAAAAAGTAATATTAGCTTAAGGGGTTATATTAATTATATTTAAGGAAGTCCAAATAAATTAAATTATGAATAAAAGTAACATGGTACAATGCTTAGCAAATATCACATGTTTTATTTTCATATTTTATATTATCTATATCCATGATGGGTAAGTATTAGTATGTGTAAGTATTAGTATGTAGTAGAATGTGTATCCGGAAATGGCATGTTTAAGCGCTGGTGAAGAAGAAATTTGTGAAACGTGCAATGAAAGTCATTTCTGGACACACACTGTATGACAAAAAATACTTATTTTGGTCCCCTCTGCCACCCTTTAAAATTTGGCCAGTTATTTTTAAATCACCCTGTATAATCGAGTGTAATTAGATATTTACTTTGGACAGAAATTATATGATTCATTGATTTGAGAAATTTTTAGTTCAGCACCTTGAAAAAATTTGTACGAAAAAGTTACAGGAAAAAAAAAAATTGGTTGCTTGATTGTAAAGTAAGTTGTTTATAACAGAAATATACATATAGTAAAATTACATTTTATAGTTCGGAAAAATCTTACAATTATCATGGCTATTAAATGCCAACACGTATAGTGATAAAAATGACGCCTATATATAGTAAAATAACTATAAAATTATTTACATTCGATAAAATTATCGATTATTCGATAAAATTATTTACAGCACACCCCTTAGCGATAAAATTAGGAGTTAGCGCGCTGATCTCGAGAACTATACAAGATAGGGAAGAAATTCAATGACAAAGTTGTAAAGCAAAATCGATTTTGTTTGAAACGGTAACCTTCCTTTCACAGTTGCTAAGGTTTAAGATGCGTAAAATGAACATTTATTTGTTTTCGACTTCCAGCATTGTAGCGTAACAAGATGAGCATTTTACGCGTTTTATTCTTTGCAATTATTTTCGCAAAGTGTCTTTTTATACTAAATTAATAGTTTTCTACAACTGTGTGACTGACCATTTTAACGTTTCTCGAATAGTTTTCGAGACCTGTACGCTAATTCCTAATTTTACTGCTATGGGGCGCAGTAAGTAGTCTTATCAAGCATTACGTAGTGATAGTCATACACTGAAGAGCCAAAACATTATGACCATCCCCACTTTTTGCAATGAACTCTCCTGGAGGACGTGGAGGACGAGTAATCAGGTGGAAATGGTATGTAACTGCTTCTAGGGAGTCTGAGGAATTTTTTTGCTCTTACTTCTGCCTGTAATGGGAAAGGCTGTTGAACTAAGCGACTTTGATAAGAGGGCAGAATTCAATGGCCAGACGACTCCGAGCGAGTATCTACGAAACTGTACGACTTGTGTATTTTTCGTGACATGTCGTCGTTAGTACTTATGCTAAGTGGATGAATGACGGTGAAACCATCAGTAGACGCCACGGCGTTGGATGTCAATGGATTATCAAAGAAAAAGGTCGTCGGAGACTCTCACACATGATAAAGTAAAATTCAAGCCAATGACTGGATCAACTGAGATTCTAATACAATACATGTCCTAGCAGAATTGGTTCGAAGCACACAGTTCAGATGACACTGTTGAATATGACATCACGCAGCAAATGTCCCACTCATGTGCCTCTGTTGACCAAGCATCATTGCCAACTACTCCTATACTAGTCCCAGGAACATCGTAACAGGGCCATGGATCATTGGCAGAGTGTTGCCTGATCGGAAGAATTTCGATTCATCCTTCAACACAGCGATGGACGTGTCAGGGTACGCCGTCTTCCATGCGAGTTGTTGCTGCCCCTTATACAGCAGATCATGCAGAGGCCTGTTGTGATGATATTATGCTTTGGGGAACATTTTCATGGGCGTCTCTGGGATCTGTGGTTGTGGTAGAACTGACCATGAAGGCCGCGCACTATCAGAACATCACTGTAAACAAGTTACACTCTTATATTATATCTGACTTCCCAAATGGAGATGGAGTCTTCGAGCAAGACAACGCTCCATGTCATAGGTCTCGAATTGTGCTGGAGTGGTTCCAGGAACATAATACTGAATTCCAGTTAAGGTCCTGGCCACCTAACTCAGCGGATCTCAATCCGATAGAACAAATTTGGGGTTTCATCGAATGGTAGCACGGAGCTGAAAAACAATTATGACGGAATATCCCGGATTGGCGTGGCCGCTGTTTGATCATCTGATGCAATCAGTCTTAGGCTATCTACCAACGACTTGTGGTATCCATATCATGGTGGGTTGCAGCTATTTTGCGAGCCAAATATCGACCAATGCGTTATTAGGTAGGTGGTCATAATGTTTTGGCTCATCAGTGTAGATTAATATACAAGGTGGAATATTTACGGCAAAATTTGTATTGGCAACAGTACTAGCGTCCCTATCGATAAGAGGGAAGAATTAACAAGCCTCCGAAATTTACCTATGTTGAAGAAATATGTTTACCCTCTAAGTTTTGAGTATCTATTCTTTCCTAAAACGAAGAAGAGGCAGACGATATTCTGTTTATGCTTTATTTATTTAGATGCATTTTTTAAAAATCGTACTAGTATTGTTCAACTTTAACTTACAAAATGATAATTAGAGTAATAAAATAAAAGAAAAACCCTAGAAAATTCTATTAAGAACGTAAATGGATTGTAAAAAATCAAATTCAGGTATTGTGTTAATTAATTCATATCGAATAAAATATTATTGAGTGTAATATCAGTACCTGTATTTATTTTTAACTTTTAGATTTATATAATTCTAAAAATTTGTCGAAAGAAATTTTTCCCCATCTGTAATTTTATTATTATTTCTTACATGTTATATTATAAATATTATTGAATTGATTGTACGTTATTTATATTAAAAACAATATTTTTATTTTATCTGTAAGAAATTGAAAATACATAAATTTTAAAAGATTATTGTAACGATTGTTTAATAGGTTAAACTTCATAAATTAATAAAACTTCGGCTATAAAAATTTTCCTACCAAATGGGATATATCCCTCGAGTAGGTAATCGGCCGTCAAAAATCAACCAACCTAACAAATGGGAATATTTATGAAATTTTATGGGACTTTTAGAGTGCAATATTTCGTATATTTTTATATTTCACTATTGCTTTTGATACATAGCCTTCAAGACGAAATCTTTACCTTGTTTTTCATTGCACTTAAATCTTTCACTCATCATGTAACAAAAAAAACCTAGTCGGATGTACCAATCCCAAAACTTTCTTCTATCTCATACATGTTAATATATCAAAATTCGCTATCACACTGCCAGAATTAAATGGCAATCTATGCATCTCATGAGGATTCTAAAGATATGAAATTCCGTGCATTAGTTCTTGAGATATGACTATCGCCGAAATCGTCTAAATCCAGCAAAATGCTGCCTAGCAGCGCCACCTATTGGGTGATTTATACCAAATCCTAATCAGCAACAATTTATGTCAACGTCTGACTGAATCTGAAGTTTGTAGAAAATCCGTGCATTAGTTTTTGAGATATGACTATCACTGAAATCGTGTAAATCCAGCAAAATGGTGTCTAGCAGCGCCACCTATTGGGTGATTTATACCAAATCCTAATCAGCAACAATTTATGTCAACGTCTGACTGAATCTGAAGTTTGGAAAAAATCCGTGCATTAGTTTTTGAGATAGAGCCACAGCAAAAATCGCGAAAATTCCTGCATAGCAGCGCCACCTATTGGGTGATTAACACCAAAACCTAATTAACAACAACTTGTGTCAACATACAACTAAATCTGAAGTTAGATGAAAATTCGCCCATTAGTTCTATAGATACAGCTATTGAGGCAATCGTTAAAAAAGCAGCACATAAGCGCCACCTGTTGGGCGATTTACACCAACACATAATCAGTAGCAAGTCATATCAAGGACTAATTGAATCTGAAGTTTGGAGAAAATCCGTCCATTAGTTTTTGAGATAGAGCTACAGCGAAAATCATGAAAATTCCTGCATAGCAGCGCCACCTATTGGGTGATTAACACCAAAACCTAATTAACAACAACTTGTGTCAACATACAACTAAATCTGAAGTTAGATGAAAATTCGTTCATTAGTTCTATAGATACAGCTATTGAGGCAATCGTGAAAAAGGCAGCACAGAAGAGCCACCTGTTGGGCGATTTACACCAACACATAATCAGTAGCAAGTCATATCAAGGACTAACTGAATCTGAAGTTTGATGAAAATCCGTGCGTTAGTTCTTAAGATAGAGCTATTGGGGAAATCGTGTAAATACTGCAAAATTCATCATAACAGTGCCACCTGTTGGGCGATTTACACCAAAACGTAATCAGCATCAATTCATATAAAGGACTAACTAAATCTGAAGTTTGATCAAAATCCGTGCATTAGTTCTTGAGATAGAGCTAGTGCAAAAATCGTGAAAAATGCAGCATAGCAGCGCCACCTGTTGAGCGATTTACACCAAAAACTAATCAGCATCAATCTGTATTAGGGACTAACAGAATATGAATTTTTATTAAATTCCGTGCATTAGTTCTTGAGATATAGCGCCCACAAAATTTGTGTCACATACACACAGACAGACAGACAGACAGACTCACAGAGTCACAGACAGACATTTTGTAAAAACATGTTTTTTGGAATCTCTGACCCCTAAAACGTTTAAATCCGTCAAAAACCGGAATTCGAAAATTTTCATGAATCCAATACTTTCTTCTTGTAAAGATAGAAGAAAGTAAAAAAAAAAAAAAAAAAAAAAAAAAAAGATGCTCATGTATTGGTGTAAGATTCTATTGAAAACGTAAACATCCAACATTAAAAAAAGAAAGATCAGAATATTGTAGATACGCAATAATAAAAATATTACAAGGATGGGGAGTTTTATTCCCCATTGTCACTAAAGGCGCTGCGATCGGAATCGCATTACCATTACGCTTTATGGAAATGTCCGATCTTGTATGTTAATCTATGGTCATACTTTGCTAACATTTTTATCCCTAGACAGCGGATTATATGCAATTGCATATTAGAAGGATTTTTACGATTAAAATATATAAAATATCGAAAAATTGGACTTAAATGCCCATTTTGAACTTTTAAATACGGCATGTTTATTTTGCTATCAATTTTTAAATAATTCTTTACAGCACTAAGGTTTGTTGGGATAACTGGAACCACGAGGTATCTAGACATTAGGCTATTTCATAAAAAACTGTTGCTGTTTTTTAAGTTTTAGCTTTTGTGAGCAATGCCCCATTATCTCTACTTCCTAAAACAACGTGTATCAACTCAATCATAACTCTCACTTTGCTGTGATAGGTTGTCAAAAATTTACGTTTCTTTTTTTAAAAACAACGTCAAAATGGTTGAACTTCCTCGGATTTTTATTAAAATACTGTAAGTACTTTTATTAAACAATCTTTTTTTTAAAAGATTAGACATATAACTACATTAATATTATTAGGTATCTATACATATTTACTTCATGTTTTAAATGTAAGCCCGGTGTCCCAGTTACCCCATAAATGTTTCAAGAATGGGGTAACTGGGACATGTGTCCGGGGTAACTGGGCCATGCTGGATCCAGTTACCCCAATAGTTATAAATAATTCTTTTGTGTTTGTCTTACTACGGGAAGTAAATTTCTCCATTGGTTTTTGCTCACAATAAAGAAAATGATAGAATACCTTATGCAAATAACGTAATGAAATTTAAAAAAAAAGCATATTGAGTGGTATCAAACCAAATTTCTTGACCCCTTGAGAGGCGGTGATGCCGTTATGACATCACTTGATTTTAATTCCTAATTGCCACATTGGCACCTGAATTTTATAATTAAAATTTAACCTTTATTAAGTACGCAAAAATATTCTTTTACATGTTTTCAGATAGATTATCTTGTAAATATTGGTGTCATTAAATTATTTCAACATTTTACGAATGCAAGTACCTTGCCCCTGAAAGCCAGATAGCCAGACCTTGAAATTGTACTATACACAGGGGTCTCATTCTATAGGCATAGCTGCCAATTTTTACGCTTTCTTGCTACCACTAAAATTTAATAGAGATTTTCGTTTTGTTTAATCATAAGATTTCGACGATTAAATAATACAACATTTACTATAATATTTTAGTGGTAAGAGGAAAGCGTAAAAGTTGGCAGCTATGCTATAGGGAATCTTTTATCGTCCCTACCACTATTTTGAAAATAATATCTTCATCGCACCTTTCTTTAAGGAACAATAAAATTTGCCCTATATAATGCGACCCCTGGATAAAGTACTTACGTAGCCTTTTGTTCAGAGATTTACCTTGCTATTTTTTCCTTAAAATACCCATGTGACTTTTATACTTATTATCTATACTTAAGTACATAAGTACTTACTTTAGTTTTATATTTTTGGTGTAAATAAATCTAATATTTTCACTTTTAGTGCTTTTTTTAGGCACACTGACAGCAAAGGTTTCCCTTACAACTCTGTTTATTGACATATAATTTACATGATCTGCCTGGTTTAAATTTTTTTAAGTTGTTTACACTTTTTCAAACAGGACCTGATATCCGATATGAAAAAATATAAACGCGTGTGGAACATAGACTCCCCCTGGTCCAGTTACCCCATTTTTGGGGGCAACTGGACCCATGAGGAAAGAAAGATGAAATATGCATATTTTTAAATATTAAAATGTAATTTTGAGCATTTCTGTCTCATAGAGGGAACCTAATTGAACATATTTACAGAAGTTCAGACTTTAATTGAAATGAACATTGGCTTTTTGAAGCTGAATTGTCAGAAGCTCCAGAGTCACATTGTAAAATCATGTCCCAGTTGCCCCAACTAACCTTATAACAAAAATATATCGACAAAATTTAATGTCTTTTATTTCAAGTCTTTTATTCGATACCAATAACATTGGTTGATATTGAAAGAATATTTATTACTTGCATTTGCAATAATTTTATAAGAAAAACAAAACAAAACTGAACATTGACTATTTTGAAAAATACGTAGTTGTATTGTGCAACAAAAATTACTGGCAATGGATGAAAATGTGTACAATGCGCATACGATTTTAATAAAATTATTAAAAATAATATAATTGTTTTCAAGTGTAAATATTAATTTAATAACATTTATACTCATATATACTAAATTCAAAGAAAACAGGAATTCATTTACTGGGCTTTAATTAAAAGTATTCCTGGATCTTAAGAGCACATTTGGAGGTTTTTATTGCATATTTGCATGCATGTTTTGGGCGTTTTTATGTGGATATCATCCATTGTCTGTTTATCGCTATAGCTGTTAATGCAAAACTTAAGTACGAGAAAAGTGTACTAGAGTTTCCTAAACTAGAATACATAATTTTACAATATGTTTATATTTTCATTATAGAAATATTGAATTTTCAATCAAACAACCAAATTTTTTTTCTGTAACTTTTTGTGTACATATTATTTGGAAGAAATTTCACCAAGAGTCATTCAATTTGATGGATCACAATTCTTTTCTGAGATTTCTTTTTCTTTTTAGGAATTATTACAATCAAAAAATAGCAAGTGTTTTTTTTTTTTTTCGTCTTAAGAAATGAATGTGCTAATCGTTCATAATGCTGCTACGTTCATTCGGTAGCATCTGGGTCAGTATTTCTCATCTACCCATCTCGGGTGATAAAAATAGATATGTAAATAGATGGTTATTCAAAATGATATACGGCATTTTAAGATAATGTAATAAACTCATTTAAAAACATACGAGTGTACTTACCAGAATAGGTTTACAATGAGAGAAGGCTCAAACATTTTCATTTTATTGCACTGTAAATGTTCTATGTAACTTTCTCCAGTCACGCTGTACTAAAAAAAAAAAAAAAAAATCGATACCCAAAATCGAGTGAAAAGTACTCAATTTTAAATACGTCACATACTCAAAATATATCCGATCTAGATATACTAAAAACTGAGAAAAACACATACAGTCGAACCTCGTTATCCCGACACTCTAATATACTACGTTCTAATATATACGTACACTCTAATATATACGTACTCTAATACGTTCAGCAAAAAAGTGTCGTCATAAGTCAAGTGTCTCGGTAACCGGAGTTGGAGAAAAATATGTTTATAAAAAGTCGTATTTTTAATTAATTTAAGAAAATTTTAAATTCATAACTGTTCTTGCAATTTTAAGCAATAGAACAAACATTATTATTAAACAAAATTGAAAAGAATAAAAATCATATTAATGATAACTTGTTGTTTTACTGTTACATGAAATATTGATGAATTAAGGTTTGCTTATCCTTAGATGGGCTTCCTACAGTTCTTTTTTAATTATTATGAAATGAAGTGTAATCAGTATTCTATGTTTCGATGTTAGGTAATTTTTAATCGTTTCAATGCAATGCAATGCTTCGGTTTTAGTCGGATGAAAAATGCTGTGTAACCACAAGAAAGCGCCACCTGAGCAGAACAGAAAGACAGTGAGTAGACTGATACGTATATCTGTAGCTTAATTGTGTCATTCATCGAGTGTGTGGGTTTATTTATCCAGATAAAGGATTGATGTAAAAATTCTCATTTATCTCAATGGGTATTTTAAACACTTTTGTGAAAAGTTTGACTAAGACATTTCTTATCGCTTAATTTCCGTGCTTACAAGATGGATTATGAAAAATGGACAATTTTCGTAAACCATCGAGATATCCGGAGTTGAAAATTATTCAACGACATAAAATTGCAATTAATTTACATTAGAATCATATACAGAAAATCGGGACTTTGAAAAACTGATGTGATTAGCGGAGTGACGTGAAAACCGGGTGTCGGGATAAAGAGATCCGATTGTACTTATTTTTTATTCCATGGATGCGTACAAATATGAACAGTTATGTACTCATTTTTGATTGACATTGACATCAATGGCATTGTCGAAGCACTCATAACAACAAAGCAATACAATCTTACGCATTGTAAAGGAGACGTGAGATATGGTTCATTCTGAGGAATAAAAATCCTTGATTCCAGGGTATAAGGTATATTAAATTCTTTTCCTATTAACGAATATCTTTTATAAAAAATTAATACAAAATTATCGCTTCGTATGGGTTTGATAACATGTGATGGTTCAAAATTGCGAAAGCATAGGTTCATTTTGGATGCAAAAATACTCAATTCAATATCGGTACATCGATTTACGCATTTTTGATTACTTCATTTTTTTTCAGTGTGAAGGAAGTCAAATAAATCATCATTCATCTGCAACCTGTAAACGTTTCATTTGCAATCGTTTTTTACCCGACTGCCAAGAAGGGTTAAGTGTTTCACGCGTATCTGGGTATGTGGATATCTTTATACATTCGAAACATCTCAACGGCTCGATGGATTTTAATGAATGAGATCTCTATCGATTCATTTTAACTGTCCGATGGTTATAGGCTAGGTTTTGTTTTTATAAATACAAAATGGTGGCCGTAAAATACAAAATGGCGGTAGAGACGAAAAAAAAAATTTTCGAACCCTATTGAGTGGCATATCATTGGACAGGTCTTTTGAAATAAAGACGATGTTTCATTGACTATTTTACAGTTAGAAGCTCCATTTAGATATTACACAACCAGGAAGTTGTGTAGGTAAGACCTCTAGCTTTACTGCAACTCTAACCATCTTAGACATCTATAGGCCTCATCAAAACAGTGTTTATAGATAGGAACTAACAATTAAGCACAACTTAAAAGTTATCAATACAAGTAAATAAAAAAATAGGTAAGTAATATAAAAAACAGTTTCACATTGATGAGAAATAATTAATTAGTTTACATTTTACGCAGTCGGGTTTTTTGATTTTTTAAATTTAATTTTTTACTACGCCCTAAACATATTGTTTACGGATTTCCCAGTTCATGACTCACTTCATTCGTTGATTTCTTTGAGCCGCGTTTAAACACCGTAGCATTCTCGTTACTGACACGTGGCCTCCTTGTGTTTTTGCCTTTCCAAAGACAGCCTGTTTCTTCAAATTGGTGATGCATCTTACGAATGCTTTTGTCAATAGGACTGTCTTTTCCAAAATGTCTATGAAACGCACGTTGGATTAAAATTGCAGATTCTAATTTCGCATACTGCAGAACGCAGAATGCATTTTGTTGCTGAGATATCGTTTTAGGTTATGGCGATAGCAGAACCATTACAATTTCCGTAGTGCTATCAGCAAGGGAGATGTGAAAATGCTCAAGTTTTCAGTCATCTTAAGCGATTTCTAGTACGTGTAGATTTTAAAATGAATTTATTATAGTATTTTAAAATACCGTACATCCTTTTGAATTACCCTGTACACTGACTCCGATATGACATATAAATGGTACAAAACATAAGAATAAACACCGTCTAGAGCTGCAAATATGTTCAAATTCATTTGGTCTAATGAAAGTGAAATTATGTTCGAATAAGAAAGAAAGCTTCACATGTTGAATGAATCGTGAATCCTCTTGTTCATACAAGATCTAGGGTAAGAAGCTTTTAATAAAGTTTTTTCAGACCATTACATTTTGATTGGGAATGCGGCGACTTATATTTCGCTAGACCTATTAACGTAAGATAACTACAGTACAAGTAAAGGAAGATGAAGTGTATACGTACAAATTTATGTGCGATACCAAAGAAAAAACTTGAATAGAGAAATCTATTAATGTTATGTCAGCCACTGCGGAATAAGACAAACCTAAAAAAGTTGATTTTATTTTAAAAAACATAATAGAGACGACTGTAGCGCATACAGTACAATCTCTGAAATTAAAGCTCGCTTATAATATTTGGGGGGGGGGGGGACAACTGTGGATTATCGAAATTTTGTGTTTCGCGATTTTGCTCCTACTATCTGCAAGGTCTCATATGTACAATACTAATTGAATCAGAAACAGCCAGACAACATCCTCTAATTTCTATTTACTCTAGAAGTTTTCACTCTATCCTTCCAGGCATAAAGAAAATAATTAATTAATTAATTATTATTACTATGATAAATTAAAACTTCTTAGCTGGAGCAATTCCAATAAACATCCTTCAACAGGCGGAATAAATCTTTATTGACGGGTATCAAATTAAACACATTGCAAAGATACGCATTAAAAAATATAAATCACATAAATACATCGTATTACGGATCTAGAATCTTTAAGTACATTTGTGTATCAAAGCATCGTTTTATCTGATTCGAGATAATTTCATTCGAATGATATATTCTCACCAGTCCTGAAATCAGAAACTACTTTTAACTTAAAAATTACAAATAAAAAAAATAAAACAACTTGAGTAGGAATGTTCAGTGTTTCTGGTCATATTGCTAAGAAATGCAATACCTTATGATAACAAAAAAGAAGAACCAAAACAGGTATTTGTTCTAATCAATCATGGTTGATGATCCATTCGTGTATGTTTGATATTTTTTACCACATATATAGACTATAATTCAGTCAACTGAAGCTATAGTCTTTTATCGTTATTTGATCACGCCAGTTGTGCAAACATGCACACGCTACAACTTTGTTTTAAAGGAGGGTAGGGCCTTTCTTTATAAAGGGTGTGTTTTATAGGATTTAAAATCGGCTTATCCCAGCGATAATGCTTGTGACGTGAATGTATTACACTAATTTATGTGTTCTAGATGGACGACTCATGTTGATAGAAAAAAAAAATATATCAAACACTAATTTGCTGTTTATTTCATGCTTTGTCAGTCACAATTAGTAGTCTTAATTTTAAACGTTTATTCTCTTTTTGATAGATAACATTTATACTAAACAAAGTTGAAGATTCTTTTCTTTTACCAAATTGGTAATTTTAGACCTGCATTCACCGATATATGCCATTCAGAAGCTAATGTGAAACAAATGGAAGCGTTCTCTAAAAATTTCTCGTTTGCATTTTGATATTTTTAAATGACTAGGAGGGCTCCGCACCACCTGTTCGTTACGCTCACAAACCCTCCCGTAATCGCTTCGCAATCCCTTATTTTCTATGCTTTCAATTTTTAGATTTCACTTGGTAAAAACGCGCTTCTCCCCAACTTCTGACAATTTTATTTACTTATTTCTAAGCACATAATCATTAGATCTTATAGAGTTTCATAAATATAAGAATTATTAAATATAAAATAATATATATACAGTGCTACGAATATTGTAAATAATTAGTGTTTGTGCTTAAAAATAATGTAAACAGGTTAATTAAGCTCTATTCATAAACTAATATTAGTTTTTGTTGCATTGAAATATCTCAATTTGTTGATTTTCTGCAAGCAACTAAACCCTATTGGATTTCAATGGGAGTCTATGGAAATTTGGTGAAAAACTGGAAACTTGGCGATATATCGCCAAGTTGGCGAAAAACTTAGCGACGTTTCGCGACAGAGCCGCCCCCTCGGTAACCCTCCTTATAGCGTCAGAAAGCTCTGACCAATCAGATGCGTTTTGTGGTATCTACGCAGATTTTCATTGCTCCATTTCCAAATCTTTACTTTTTTTTATATAGAAGGATTCTTTTTGCAGAGGATATCTCACAAGGAAAGTCTCCATAAGCACATACTCAGAAGAATTTGAAAAAAATTACAAAAAATATAGAATATTCTTAGAATGTCGATAAAAAAATAGAGTCCATAAAAAAACGATGCTACGATGGATATTAAAACTTTTCGTCAAGCATAACTCAAAAAATATTTGTCGGATTTCGTTTTTGACTGTACCAGAAGGTAACCATGAGAGTAACCTACTGAATGCACTTACTATAAAAAATAAGTTCTAATTCGTTTAAAAATTATATTAAAAAAACTGATAAAGAAAGCACAACTTATCTACATATGTCACGGAAATTTAATGTACGTCATTTTCACCGGTTGGATGTTTTCGTAGAAAACCGGATTACAATACATAGAGCAAAAAAAAAAAAAAAAAATATATGCACGAGCTAATATTAAAGTATAATAAAACCTATTTAATCAGGGAAATAAATCTGGATTTTTTCTTCTATTTAAAAGAAAGAAAGCCAAAATAAATTAGTATTTGATATTTTGCGATAATCTCTGTAACATAATTTTTTAATCGCCAATAGCATCTTTTATACTTCCCGTGTGCAAATTAGAAACAATTATTTGACGATTAAATAAAATATTTTGATTTATGGCATCATTTCTTCTTCTTCTTTTTTTTTTTTCGTTTTAGTATTTTAAATGAAATTGGTACTTTTCTAGTATAGGGGTCTTAGCGAGGTAGAGAAAATGAGAACTTTCCATGCATATTTTCTGGTAACCTATCCATTGTTTCATATACCCAAGCATTTCTTTAATCATTTATGCAAATTTATTAAGACTGAACAAGTCATTTACCTATTTTCAAATACAAACAGAATTAAGTTGTAAATAAAAAAAATAATATTACCATATACAGTGTGTCCACGTATAACCTGACCGACCTTTTTTTTTTCGCAACCGTTGGTCCTAGATGCATACTTTCAATTACAAAAATGGTTTAAATAAAGTAAAGAATTATTTTTAAAGCGATTTGGGTCAAAAAAAAATTTATTAAAAAATTACGAAATTTAAATTTTTATACGGTCCCTCGGTCCTATAAGTGATATTTAGTAAAACTTTACTGTGACACTAACAAGTAAGACAAAAAAAAGTCCCATTCAACTAACATTAAAATAGACCGAGTTATGAAACTTTGAAATGCATGACTTAAACCACTTTTATGCGTCTCAAAACAGATGATTTCTGCCATGTTTTCAGGGATCGTATTTAAAGTACTTAAACTTATTTCAAGGTATCTGCGCTTTGAAAGAAATCGTACAAATATTACGATTAAGTTTTATTAGTTAAGTTTCAGATTAGTTAAAATAATTGTATTTTAACATGTGTTTTATTTTGTAAGGATTTGAGGCTATGATTTCATTTAACTAAAATTGTGTTATTTTCATACGGTTTTATTTAACTTTCAATGATCGTCTTTCCAGTTTAAAATTTGTACTAGAACTTTAACTTACTTTCCAAAGACAGCCTGTTTCTTCAAATTGGTGATGCAACTTACGAATGCTTTTGTCAATAGGAGTATCTTTTCCAAAATGTCTATGAAACGCACGTTGGATTAAAATTCCAACAGTAATGACTTCCGAAGTAGTAATGACTTTAAACTGATTTGATATGTATTATAATTAAGAAGTGATGGGTTTTTTCGGTTTTCACAAACCCCCTCCCTATTTCCATCCCCTTCGTCCGATTTTGCCCATTAACGAACTTTACCAAGATTTTCTACCCCTTGATTTTATGTATCAGTTTTGAAGAGATTTGTTCAGAATTATTGAAGTTATCGTGTGCATAAAAAAGTATAAAGAAGTAAAAATTGTTTGTGTGTTTGTTAGAGGTAAACTCTGGAGCTACCGAATCGATTTCAAAAGTAATGGTGTCAAAATAATGGTGTTAGTCCGAAGTTAAATTTTACATACTGACTTAAATCCGATGACAATGCAATATTATTATGATTTTCGACTCTTACCATCTTATACATTAGAGGATAACACAAAAAAATTCGGATAGATTACAGTCAAGAAGTTTAAGAAAGAGTTTTAGATTAGATAACATAAACCTGCGATGGTTGTGTTTTTAAATTTATTAATTAAATTTTATGTATTTTTTAACGCTGAATAAAAAAATTACCTTCACTTTTAACCATCATGTCAGGATCTTTCGCAAATCGTAAATTTCACGGTTAAAAAATAGCGAAAAATCTGATGCTATAAAATAGATGTAAGACTTTTTTATTCGGTTTAATTTTATTTAATTCAATAATTTATTAGATTTTTTGGCTTTTAGTGGATTTCTTAGCGATAAACAACTCGGGGGTCCGATGAGGTTGGGAGGGGAGGGGGGATCAATTTTAACTTTTAGTTTTTTAACTTTGAAATTTGCGATTTGAGAAAATTCCTGACGTGATGGTTTAAAATGAAGGTCATTTTCGGATTCAGTGCTAAAAATTACATAAGAATCAATTTTCAAAAGCTAAAAAACATGCCACAACCCAAAATTTGAAAGACAGTGTAATCCAGGGTCGGCAAACCTTTTTATAACCGCGTGCCAGATTTTTTCGAAAACGTTTTTACGTGATCATGATGTGCCAACAACCAAAAAAATGGATCAAAATTATTGAATCAAAATTACCGTTAATTTTTGTTTATTAGGATTAAAAAGTATGGGAGTAACATATACGTGTAATAATCACAGTAACGTATTTTAGAAATTAATAGAATAGTAAACGCGTTTTCTGTTTGTGCATCTTGGATGCCAAATAATTAATATGTGGTTCATACCTAGTTACTTTTAAAGGAATTCAAGCTTAAATTGAGACACATTTAAGATTGCCGTATCATTATTTCCGAAAATAATGACTCGCAGAAATAGATAGACGGGACAATTGTCAAAACTACAAATTACGCACCAGGTCTTTATAATTCCATCATTTGCATTTTTACTTATAATGCCTGCTATTCTCTTTATTTGATAAATTATTGAGACCATATTCAAGAAATTTGGGATTCAACCTTTCCAATTTTTTTCAATTTCAGGGAATTAAATTAAAATTCTAAAAAGCCCAGTTTGTATACATTCGTGTGCTTTGTTAAAATTTTTTATCATATTTTATTTTAAAATCTGAATCAATACCGTGCCAAAAATATTCCATCGAGTGCCAATTATGGCACGCGTGCCATAGGTTCGCCGTCCCTGGTGTAATCTAACAGCATTTAAAAATATGTATCATTTTGTAAAGAATTGAGGCTGTTGTTTTTCATCCTTTTATTTAACAAAAAATTTGTTATTTTTATCCTTTTATAACGTTCAGTACAAATTCTGTATTTTAAAGTGATATGTCAGAATGATTAAAGATTTCAAATTTATATTGCAATGCTAATTTTACTCTCAACCATTTCTTTAATATATCTGATGAATTATATTTCTACTAAATTTGTGAATGACCCCTAATATGCAGCAAAAAGTATACTCCAATTTTAAACAGCTATTACCCGGTCAATTTTAATCGTAGAATAACGGGACTTTTTTTTTCTTACTTGCCAGTGTAACAGGGAAATTTTACTAAATATAACTTATAGGACCGGGGGGCCGTATAAAAATTTAGATTCTGTAATTCTTCACTAAATTGTTTTTTCGCTTCAAACTTTTTTTTATCTTAACCCTGCACCTAATTTCGACCATTTTTGTAATTGGAAGTATGCATCTAGGACTAACAGTTGCGAAAATAAAGGTCGGTCAGGTTATACGTGGACACACTGTATATATACAATGTTTATATTTATGTGTAAAAATGAGCATAAACGTTCAATAGGTTTATTTACATGTATGTTTATATCATTTATAAGCCGAAACTGCACAGAGTTCTCTAAAAAAAAAACGGTAAAAGTATTATTGGAAAAGTACGATGAAACATGTTAAAATCGTGTATTTTAAATCAAGCGAATGGAATGTTTACGTTTTAAATGAAATGAATGCCAAACCACGCTTACCAAAATGGGCCAACTGACATAAAAAATGAAACTAAGAAATATTTTAAACAAGAAAAAATAGAAAATAAAATATAAATAAAAATTATATAGTTTCTGAATAAGAGAACCTGCCAATTGGTTGCATTTAAGAGCAAAAATGAATTTAGAAATGAGTCAGGAAAAAAAAAACAGTTTGAATTTAAGTACAACCTTAACAGGATAATTTTTTCTTCAACCCCTATTTTTGTTTAATTGGTTTTTGCTGTAACTGTTAGTCCTATCAAACACTTGTCAATATAAAAGTTGTAGATAATATTAAGAAGATGCATAATAAATTCAACCGGATTAGATATCTCCTGAATTGACGAAGATATGAATTTTTTTCTCCTTCAATCCCTTCTTTTTTTCGTTTTTATTTTTTATTTATTTATTTTATTTATTTATTTATTTTTTTTTTTTTTTTGAGGTAAGAGTTGGACCTATCAAAAACTTGTCAGTATAAAAGTTTTAGATAGTATTAAAAAGATTTATAATAAATTTAAATGAATTTGCTATATTGAGAATTGACGAAGTTAGGAATTTATTTCCTCCCTAAAACACAATTTTTTTTCACCCCTTGAGACCATTTTAAATTTTATCAAAAATCTGTGATACATAAATTTTTGGTCATTTTCCTAGCAGTAGTAATGACTTTAAACTGATTTGATATGTATTATAATTAAGAAGTGATGGGTTTTTTCGGTTTTCACAAACCCCCTCGCTATTTCCATCCCCTTCGTCCGATTTTGCCCATTAACGAACTTTACCGAGATTTTCTGCCCCTTGATTTTATGTATCAGTTTTGAAGAGATTTGTTCAGAATTATTGAAGTTATCGTGTGCATAAAAAAGTATAAAGAAGTAAAAATTGTTTGTGTGTTTGTTAGAGGTAATCTCTGGAGATTCCGAATCGATTTCAAAAGTAATGGTGTCAAAATAATGGTGTTAGTCCAACTTAGAACATAGGCTATATTTTCTGTCGGTGCCACTACCCGAAGGGGGGTGCAGGAGAAAAAAACCTTCTAAAAATGCGATTTTTGTGTTATGGAAGGGCCTAGAATCATGAAATTTGGAATGGTAGTTACTTATAAGTTACAAATGATGTCTAAGAACATTTTCTAAACAATTCGAAATTTAAAAGTCCTTCCGGCTAGTGCCGGAAGGAAGAGGTAGCTTTCATATTCCTTATTTTTGAAAAGCAAGCTTATATTATTCAAACACACGAAGCTCAATTTAGTGGAAACCGATTATAGGAGATTCAATCCTAATCTTTATCAATACTAAATCATTATGAATGAGAATTTCGCGAAATTAGTCAGTTTTATTAAAGCTGCTTTTATTTAAAGTAACTTATATTTGGTTACCAAATTCGGCGATATCTTGAAGTTCCAGCCATTTTAAGACAATATGGTGGATGAGGCTAACGAGTGAACTTGGTCGAGACCTTAGTAATTCCTGTGCATATGCTCACTCACATCGGAATCGGTTGATATATACAAGTTCTGTCGCAGGCAAAAAATCAGATTTTTCAAAATGTCACCCACATTAGATATTCAAACTGCTATATCTGAGCCATTTTCTAAGATAAAGACAAAACAAAAAATGCTCCGGAATCCTTATATCATGGTCAAATACTTAAGAAAGAAACCTTTTCTAATTTCTAATTTTTTTGCACCTTACTTTAAATATAATTTTTTTTATTTAATTTAATGGCCTCCATTTTGAAACAAGATGACTGATGAAGCTGGCCAGCGAACTTGGTCGAGACATTACGATATACTATCCACATGCCTTCTTACATCGAAATAGGTTAATAAATACGCGTGTTATCACGTGACAAATATCAGATCGTTCCAAAATTTCAGCCATGCTAGAAATTCAAAGTGCTATAATTCAACCATTTTTTAAGATATATACGAAACAAAAACTGCTCCGGAATCTTTGTATCAAGGTCAAACACATAAAAATCTTTTTCTTTTTTCAATTTTTGATAACCCATTTTAAATTTAAAATTTAATTTTTTTTTTAATGGCAGCCCTTTTGAAACAAGATGGCGAATGAATCTGACCAACGAACTCGGTCGAGACATTGGTATGTACTATGTACACACCAAGTTACATCCAAATCGGTTCATAAATACGCCTGTTATCGCGTGACAAAAATCAGGCTGTTTCAAAATGTCAGCCACAATAGAAATTCAAAATACTATAACTCAGCGATTTTTTTTAGATATAGAAGAAAAAAAACCTGTTCCGGAATCTTGGTATTAAGGTCAAACACATACAAAAAAATCTTTTTCATTTTCCAATTTTTTGGTACCTTATTTTAAATTTTAAATTTTTAAAAAAATTTTAAATGACCGCCATTTTGAAACAAGATGGCGGATGAAGCTGGCGTACGAACTCGGTCGAGAAATTGGTACGTATTATGTATCCAAATCGGTTCTTAAATACGCCTGTTATCGCGTGACAAAAATCAGGTCGTTTCAAAATGTCAGCCCCGCTAGAAATTCAAAGTGCTATAACTCAGCCATTTTTTAAGATATAGGCGAAACAAAAACTGCTCCGGAATCTTTGTATCAAGGTCAAACACATAAGAAAAAAATATTTTTCTATTTTTAATTTTTTGGTACCACATTTCAAATTTCAAATATTTTTAAAAAATTTAAATGGCCGCCATTTTGAAACAAGATGGCGGATGAAGCTGGCCAACGAACTCGGTCGAGACAATAGTACGTATTATGTATACACCAAGGTACATCCAAATCGATTCATAAATACGCATGTTATCGTGTGACAAAAATCCGGTCGTTTCAAAATGTCAGCCAAGCTAGAAATTCAAAGTGCTATAACTCAGCCATTTTTTAAGATATAGACGAAACAAAAAATGCTCCGGAATCTTTGTATCAAGGTCAAACACATAAAAAAAAATATTTTTCAATTTTAAATTTTTTGGTACCACATTTCAAATTTTAAATTTTTTTTAAAAATTTAAATGGCCGCCAATTTGAAACAATATGGCGGATGAAGCTGACCAACGAACTCGGTCGAGAAATTTGTTTGTACTATGCACACACCGAGTTTCATCCAAATCGGTTCATAAATACGAGAGTTACAGTGTGACAAAGATCAGATATATATATATATCAACTTTTGAACGGAGGGTGGTTTCGGGGTCTGGGGGTCATGATCGATGAAAATATACCAAAATTTTTTGAAATCGCTTTCCTCCGAACGGCTGCAATAGTAATGCAGTATGTATTAGCAGTGCAGTAATAGTAATGCTTTTTGTAATGAAAGCTACCTAAAAGGGATGAAAATGCACATAAAGCTTCTAAAAATGTTCTAAATGGTGTTTTCAACACAATCTCAGGAAACACCAAAATGATTTAAATAATAATGATGTCAAAATGATGGTGACAACCCTTGCTCCAAGATAGGCTATATTTTATGTAGGTTCCCCTACCCCAAAGGGAGAGCAGGAGCAATAAACGTTCTAAATTACGGTTTTTGCGTTACTGAAGGGCCTAGAAATATGAAATTTGAAATATTAGTTGCTTATCAGATATAAAGGATTTCTAAGAACAGTTCTTAAAAAATTCGAAATTTAATAGGGGTGAAAATGCGCGAAAAGCGTTCTAAAAACTTCCTAAATGGGGAATTCTACACAATCTCAGGAAATACCAAACTGATTTAAAAAATAATGGTGTCAAAATGATGGTGACAAACCTTGCTCTAACATAGGCTGTGCTTTACGTCGGTGCCACTACACCAAAGGGGGTGCAGGAGCAAAAAACGTTCTAAAAATGCGATTTATGCGTTACTGAAGGGCCTAGAAATATGAAATTTGAAATATTAGTTACTTATTAGATGTAATATTTCTAAGAACAGTTCTTAAACAATTGGAAATTTAAAAGGTGTGAAAATGCGCGAAAAGCGTTCTAAAAAACGTTCGAAATGGTGGTTTCTACACAATCTCAGGAAACACTAAACTGATTTAAAAAATAATGCTGTCAAAATGATGGTGACAACCCTTGCTCCAAGATAGGCTATATTTTATGTCGGTGCCACTACCCCAATGGGGGTGCGGGAGCAAAAAACGTTCTAAAAATGCGATTTTTGCGTTACTGAAGGTCCGAGTAATATGAAATTTGAAATATTAATTATTAGATATAAAGGATTTCTAAGAACAGCTCTTAAAAAATTCGTAATTTAAAAGGGGTGAAAATGCGCGAAAAGCGTTCTAAAAAACTTTCTAAATGAGGGATTCTACACAATCTCAAGAAATACCAAACCGATTTAAAAAATAATGGTGTCAAAATGATGGCAACAACCCTTGCTCTAACATAGGCTATGCTTTATGTTGGAGCCACTACACCAAAGGGGGTGCGGAAGCAAAAAACTTTCTAAAAATGCGATTTATGCGTTACTGGAGGACCTAGAAATATGGAATTTGAAATATTAGTTACTTATTAGATATAAAGGATTTCTAAGAACAGTTCTTAAACAATTCGAAATTTAAAAGGTGTGAAAATGCGCTAAAAGCGTTCTACAAAACGTTCCAAATGGTGGTTTCAACACAATCTCAGGAAATACCAAACCGATTTAAAAAATAATGCTGTCAAAATGATAGTGACAACCCTTGTTCCGAGATAGGCTATATTTTATGTCGGTGCCACTACCCCAATGGGGGTGCGGAAGCAAAAAAGTTCTAAAAATGCGATTTTTGCGTTACTGAAGGTCCGAGTAATATGAAATTTGAAATATTAATTACTTATTAGATATAAAAGATTTCTAAGAACAGTTCTTAAAAAATTCGAAATTTAAAAGAGAGGTAATGTGCGAAGAGGGTTCTAAAAAACATTGTAAATGGCGATTTCTACTCAATTTTGGGAAGTATCAAATCGATTTCAAAGGTAATGGTACTAAATTGATGGTGACAGACCTTGCTGTAACATAGGCTCTGTTTTATGTTTGTATCACTACCACCTGGGTTGCAGGAGAAAAGAAGTTCTAAATTGCGGTTTTTGTGTTATGGATGGACCTAGAATCATGAAATTTGGAATGGTAGTTACTTGTAAGATAACAATGATCTCTAAGAACATTTCCTAAAAAAAATCGAAATTTAAAAAGGGTGAAAATGCGCGAAAAGCGTTGTAAAATACTTTCTAAATTGCGATTTCTATGCAGTCTCAGGAAGTACCAAACCAATTTCAAGTATAATAGTGTAAAAATGATGGTGACATCTCTTGCTCCAAGATAGGCTATATTTTATGTCTGTTTCCACTACCCAAGAGGAGATGCAGGAAATAAAAACGTTCTAAAAATCCGATTTTTGAATTATGGAGGGACCTAGATTCATGAAATTTTGCATGGTATATATTTATTAGATATAAATAATCTCTGAGAACATTTCTTTAAAAATTTGAAATTTAAAAAGGGTGAAAATGCGTGAAAATCTTTCTAAAAATGTTCTAAATGCCGATTTGTGAGCAACCTCAGGAAGAATAAACCTGATTTCAAAAGTAATGGTAGGCAAATTGATGCTGACAGCCTCTGCTTTAACATAGACGCTATTTCATGTCGGTGTCACTATCACCTGGAGGTTGCAGGAGCAAAAAACGAAATTAAAACGAAAAAATAAATTTCGATTTTTGTGATCGGTAGCGGCTAGCAACTTCAAATTAGGCAATGTACATATTTATTAGATATAAATGAACAGTTTCGAAAAAATTGGAAATTTAAAAGGGGTAAAAATGCGCGAAAAGCGTTCTGAAAAACGTTCTAAATTGCGATTTCTACTCAGTCTCAGGAAATACCAAACCTATTTCAAAAGTAACGGTTTCAGATTGATGGTGACAGTCCCTGCTCCCACATAGACTATATTTTATGTTGCTCTCACTACCATCTGGGGCTTGCCAGAACAAAACATGTTCTAATTTGTGTTTTTTGCACAACTGAGGTGTCTAACATTTTGAAATATGGCATGGTATTTACTTACAAGATGCTGCTTTATAAGAACAGTCGAAAGAAAATTCCAAATTTAAAAGGATGAAGTGGGTGAAAAGCGTTCTAAAAGCGTTCTAAATTACAATTTTTATGCAATCTTATGAAATACGAAACCGATTTAAAAAATAAATGGGACAAATTGTTGGTGATAGAATCTGCTCAAACATAAGCTATATTTTGTGTCTGTGCTACTACCACCAGAGGGTTGCAGGAGCAAAAAACTTTCTAAACTGCGATTTCTGTGATACTGAAGAAGCTAGAAACTTTAAATATGGCACGGTAGTTACTTATAAAATATAAATGCCCTCGAAGGACTGTCGAAAATAAATTCGAATTAAAAAGGGGTGAAGCGAAGGGGAGATGCGAAAAACGTTCTAAAAAGTTCTAAATTACGATTTCTATGCAATTCCAGGTAATATAAACCGATTATAAAAGCAATATTTGCGAATCAATGGTAACTGTCTCTGATCCTACACAGGCTGTATTTTATGCCGATGATTCTCCCACCTGGGGTTCACAGGGACAACAAACGTTCTAAAAAAGGACTTTAAAAGCTTTCTAATGTACGTTTCTGTGGAATATTAGGAAATAACAAACCGATTTAAAAATTAATGTTGGCAATTTAATAGAGACAGTTCCTATTTGAACATAGCCCTTTATATTGAAAGAGGTGGTAGGACTTAGAATTTGACATGATGGTTAATTTTAAGATGTAAGAAGATGTTTCTAAAAAAATCAAAACTTCAAATTAATACTGAAATGCCGTATTAATTGAACATAAAAGTTTCAAAATATTTCCTAAATTATCATTTATTTAGTTTTATTTCTTTTTATTAATTTAAGTCTCATTTCTGCCTAATGCACTGTAATAATGAAGTTTTGTCAAACTATGTTTTAAATAATAATTTTTGAATTATTGCAAAAGTATAATTTCTTTTAATAAAGGTTAGGCATATAAATATCACTTGGCATATTTCAAATATTACGCGGGCAAAGCCGCGGGGTTTGCTAGTATATATATATATAGATAAAAGATAGATAGACAGACAGAAAGATATATACAGCTGAAATACAGCATTTTCATAAACATACATTTAAAAATACCACAATTGAAATCACACAAATTCTAAAAAATAAATCAGAACGATTTTATTTGGAGTCATCATATACAGTGTGTCCGCTCTCAACGGTATCCAATGGCTAATTCCTAAACCGTTAGTCATAGACATATAGTTTCATTTACAAAAATGTTTTAAATCAGGTAAAGAAATCTATTAAAAGTGATTTGGGTCAATAAAAACATTTCTTAAAAATTACAAAATTTAAATTTTTATACGGTCCCCCGGTCCTATAAGTTATAGTTAGTAAAATTTCCCTATTACACTGATAAGTAAGACAAAAAAGTCCCATTCATATAGCGCTAAAATTGAGCGAGTTGTGAAATTTTAAAATGCATGACTTATGCCACTTTTCTGCTCTGAAAACAAATGAGTTCGGCTTGGATCTGCGGTGTCACATACCAAGTGCTAAAAGTATTCGAAGACCTTATTTCATTTGTATCTGCGCTTTGAAAAAAAACGTACAAGTATTACGATTAAGTTAACATTTATTAAGTTTCAGATTGACTAAAATGACATATGTTTTATTTTGTCAGGATTTGAGACTGTTTCTTTTATGATTTCTTTTAACAAAAATTATGTTATTTTTATAAGTTTTTGTGTTACTTCACCGACCGTAGGTATGTTTTTCCAGTTCAAATTTTGTACTGGAACTTTAACTCACTTTCAAATATCCGATCGAGATTACATTTTACGTACTGGCGCAAATCCGATAACAATCTAATATTATCTATGATTTTCGGTGGTTACCATTTATACTTATTTTACAGGATAACACAGAAAAATTCGGATAGATTACCGCCAAGAAGTTTAAGAAAAAGATTTAGATTAGCTAATACAAGGCTGCGATTGTTGGGTTTTATAACTTTTATGTATTTTTTAGCACTGAATCCGAAAATTACCTTAATTTTTAACCATCATGTCAGGATATTTCGCAAATCATAAATTGTCAAAGTTAAAGAATAACAAAAATCATATACTATAAAGTAGAGGAGATGGCTGTGTTTTTTAACTTTTGATAATTGATTTCTACGTACTTTTTAGCACTGAAGAATTTTTTTGCAAATATGTAAGTTAAAATATACCGAAAATCTCATACTAAATTTCCTTTTTAAATTTGTCCGGTTTCAGTTTTTGATTTTTTTTTTTCCAATCCTGGCTTTCGCTAGAGTGTCTTTCACTCGGGACGTGGCTGGGGACCTACGAATCTTGCTTCCGCAAAAGAGTCGGAATAGGTGGAAGAATAAAGGGCTGAGGACGAAGAGGGGCCGCTCGCCCCTCTTCTTTTGTTTGATAATATCTCGATCGGATATTTGAAAGTGAGTTAAAGTTCGAGTACAAAATTTGAACTGGAAAAACATACATACAGTCGGTGCAATAAAAAATCTCATTACAAAGGAATAATACATATGTACAACTTTATTTTATTTTATTTTATTTTATTCAAAATTTTTGCTTATCCTAAGATTCTTACAGCTAAACAGCTGAGTGGTCCGATGAGATGGGAGAGGAGGTTCAATTTTAACTTTGACCTTTTTAACTTTGAAATTTGCGAAAACTCTTTATGTGATTGTTAAAAATGAAGATCAATTTCGGATTCAGCGGTACAGAATGCATAAGAATCAATTATCAAAAGCTAAAAAACATGACACAATCCAACTTTTGCAGGTTAGTGCAAACTAATAATATTTAAAAATATGTATCATTTTGTAAAGAATTGAGGCTGTTAATTTAGCCTCATTTTATTTAACAAAAATTCTGTTTTTTATTTCTTCTTAAATGTTTATTACAAATTGTATATTTTGCATTAATAAGTCAGAATCAATAAAGATTTCAAATTTATATTGCCATGCTAATTTTACGCTCAACCATTTTTTAATATATCTGACGAAATTATATTTCGACTAATTTGTGAATGACGCCAAATTTGCAACAAAAAATATGCTCCAACTTTAAACGGCTATTATTTTAATTGTGATTTTAGGTGATATGGTAAATAAGTTATTACCATATTTTTTAATTTAAATGTTTGGAAATGAAATTCGCAGAAATATATAATTTAATTTCATTACTCAAAATTTGCTTTTTTTTCTAAGTCACACACGTAACGTTTTAAAAAGCTATTTAAAAAATAACTATTATATCAAAATGATAGGTTTTTTCATAAAAGAATACGGTAAAGTGTATATTTTTTAAAGAACTTTTGTTTGGATTTTTAAATAAAAAATGTATTGAAAAATCCTTGATTAATTAGAAATTTGTTTGTTCAAAATGTTACACACGTAACATGTGGAATGGCCCTATAAATAATTCAGCGTTTATCTCCGACTAAATACCATAAGAAAATTAAGGCGTCATAATAAAACACAAAATATAATTTAATCTATATCCGTATCTCTTTTCTTTTAAAGAAAGAAGAGAAATTAAGAAAGTTCTGAAATTTCTCCTCTGTTCTCCCCTTTTATTTAAATAACCTTAAAAATTTGTTGTACACTCTCTAAAAAACTCTAGACGCCCATGGATTAATCAGGCCCTGAATTTAACGTTTCGGGTAAGTTTTCCTTATTGTTGATGAATACTATATAAATATTTTTATATTTCTTACAGTACAAGTCAGTAAAAGCTATTTGTACTGATATTGCATTCAATACCTGCTTCCTTTCACCAATTAAGACAGATCTGTGATTTCGTCTCTTTTTTATGATCTTAATTACATCAGATTGCAAATTTGCTATTAAAACCTCAGCGACCCATAGTTTTCTTTATCATTAATGAATGGTATGAAAATATTTTTTTCAATTATTTGAAATTTTAAGTGGAGACCATGATTTCTATCCACCGTTCTTGGACGGGCATTTACACTAATTTCCTCTATTAAAAATAGACACACTAATACCACTTGGCATATTACAACGCAGACAAACAAGAGAAAAGCCGCAGGTTTTGCTAGTAATTTAATATTAATTAAATTATTATTATAAATTTAGAAAACAATTTACAAATCTTAAATAGATATTTTAAATAATGTTATTTCTTTCCTGTTGCCATATTTAAAAAATGGAACAGAGTTAGATATTTCTTAATAAATTAACTGGTTCACGCTTCCTGCCATACGTAAATCAAAGTGGTGAATTTTTCATAATTGGAACACTCGACAATTTAACAACATTGAATACTTATAAAAAAGTGGAGATTTTTTAAAAAAATTATTCTTCCTTTATACTCATTTGTAATTTTCCTGCAGTATTGTTAAGTTTAAGAGTCCAACAAAATGTTTCACAGTCTAAATGTCGGTGTAGTTCTGATCGGATTTTTATGTTTATCTCTCGCGCGGTAATAGGGAAAATAAAATGCATTTTCTGCTACCGGATCTGCAAATAAATTGGTAATGTCTATTGTATAAAACGTGACATATTTTTCTAATACATAATATTTTGTTTCTGAAATATCATTAAACGTTGATTACGTGTTGAAGACAACAAAGCATATAATTAAAAAAACAAATTTGTGACACTTTTCTTCTCTACCCAGACAAAGTCGTGACTGTTCCACCCTTTTAAAATAAACAAGCTTCCAAGAAGATTGAAAGAGCGCGATACCGCTATTTAGCGTGAGAATTAAGAGCAAATATTGATACACGTGAGGTCGACAGGCAAAGTCAATAAAACCTGCTGTAAGAGCTTTTACGGAAATGGGCCGCCTTTGAGAGCTCTCATAAAAGACATCGTTGTTAAGGTTGTTAAAAATTTTTTTAAAGATTTATCATACTTGCATTTCAAATAAACTGACAGCTTACTTGAATATATATTTGCTAAGGATGGTCAAAAATCCAAATTAACTATTTTGTGACACATACAAAGCGATTCGAAATTTCACGCACAACCTTTAATAGGTAGTAGAAGATATTAAAGTTAATAATTTTTGCACAGGAAACCATGGTATTTAGCGTATTTGTTAAGTGAAAAATGCAGGGTGTCTCACACAAATCCGAACATAACTATTGCTCGTGGACTTTTGACTTCCCTTACAGTGTTTTCCTTGAAAAAAAGTGACACCTAACAACTCTAGTCGCCAAATTTTATAACACGATTTTTTTTATATATCATAACTTGTGTATTTTAAATCAAAAAAGTGCGTGAACTACACTCCCCAAATTTCTGGATGTCCTCGTATTTCGAGGACATTTATAATCCTCTGACATATGATATTCTTTTCCCTTCCTGCCGCCCCGTGTCGCGAGAGGGGCTCATCCCCCGGCGGCCAGGGTCTGATGTTTATTATTATTATTATTATTTATTTATTTTATTATTTTTTTTTTTTTTTACTTTATATGTTCTTATACTCCCGCCCTCTGTCGCGAGTAGGCGTTTTCCTGGCGGGAAGGCATTCGCCTAATTTTTGTAAACCCACTTTGTTCTTTTTCAAATAAATTCTGGGTTCTGTGGTCGGTGGTGCATAGACGCCCTTGGCGGGTGAGCGTCGCCCCTTGAGTCTTTTGTGTTTGTCCGTCTGCTTACGGCCGGACATGGCTGGACTCACTAATGAGCCCCAACGTGTCGGGGAACATACAGGGAGAGACGTTAAGCTCTAAGGGGCAGGCCTAGCCGGCCCTGAGCAGTCTCTCTTAGGCTGTCTAACCATATATAGGAGGAGGTATAGAACAACTATCCTCGGACAACTGGGCATATATCATTTTTACTCTTTTATCGCAACTAAATCTTCTATGAAATTTAATAATGCTTGTCAAATACAGCAAGAGGTAGTAAAACGATTTTCTTTTTGAATATTCAGTTGGAAAATCCGCCGTACGCGTTTGAAGAATGTATTTTTTTACGCGTGACTGGGGATTTTCTCAGAGTTTTTGCCCTTAGATCCAAATGACACCATAATAAAAAAAAAATTTTTTTTTTTTACTTTATACTTTGTGTTATTGTATCTAAAGTTAAAAATTTCACAAAAAAACGATTTCATAACAATAACTAATAATAATAATTTCTTATTTCTTGTAAATCTCATATGAGGTCATTTTGTAATTTTGTGATAAATTTAAGATGTTTATAAATTTAACATCTTTCTGTTTTTAATAATTCAGTTTTAATCTGTTTTATGCGAAACCAATCAATCCAACCGTGGATATCGGGTTTCAATATATAATTCCCTATTGGTTACATCTTTCACATCTTAAATAGTACTTTAGTTTTACACACGGACGTATTTTCTCTAATTATAGATAAATATGTTTTTCAGCAATTTAAAAATAATTCTTGCTCGAGAATTAACGGATAAAAAATTTCCAATTAAAATAAAACATATAAAACCTGCGTTCATTTCTTTTGTGATATATTTTCGAGGGAAAACCCCCCATTAAAACAGCACATTTCCTATCTTAAATTATGAGAGTGGAAACTGTTTTCATTTAACAAACAATACGAGGATGGACCAATAAAAAAAGGTTAGAAGGCAATAGAAGAAAATAAAAAATGTAATTAAGAGGTATTGTTGCCGATCACTTTTCCATATAATCACCAAATCTACTTAGGCATTTATCTAAACGTAGGACCAACTTGTTTAACCCAGCTTGGTAGAAATCACGTCCCTGCACATTGAACCGCTTCTTATTAGATGTTTTTATGAAGAAAACACGACTGCGGAGTCGGTGGGTAAAATGACCCATTCCGACTCCGGGCAGGCTAATATACTAGTGTGGCCTGTTGGTTACAATAATGACGGAATATAAAAAAATAAAGTAAAATCTCACTATTTCGGCATATATTCCCTTTTTAATGCTTCAAAAACAATAAACAAAAAATATTTTCTGCTTTATTAATTTTACAATTTTCCGCCCGCAAACCCGCAAACCCGGAAAATCTAACTATTGAAGTCTAAAAAACACAAAAAGGAAATTTTACTTTTTTGGATCTGCGGACTGTGAAGAAAAAGCAAAATCGTTACAATTTAGTGGTTTATTTTGCTGTGCTTTCCAGATTCGAAAAATTTCTAAGGAAAGGAAGAAAAATAAAGATGAAAATGTAATTATTTCGAAAATAATTCGGATTCTGTGGATTCTAATGAAAAAAAAAATTACATTTTTTGAATTAATTTTACAATTTTGTCTTTATTTCGGGTTCTGAAGTCCTGAAAAATCCGAAATTCAAATGCTGAAAGATAACGAAATTTCACTATTTTATTGTTATTTTGGGTACCGCCGATTCAGAAAAAAAGCAATTGCAACTTCATGTTATTTTGACTACTGTGCACAAAAATAAATAAATAAAAGAAAGGTATTTCAGAATTTTGACTTTTGGCGATACTGACAAGAAGAATTTGAGGGGAAAAAAAGACTTCTATTACAATGCTATACCGGGTTCTTAGTTCTTTTGCATCCAAAAATAACGCAAATTTATAATTTTTGCATTACCTCTGGTAAGAGATCTATCTGCATGAGCCAAAATTTTAAGACCGTTCCCTAAAACGTTCGGCCGTGCCTTTGTATTTATTTTCACCCCAATCATGCCTATTCTAAATTGTTCCTATTTTATCCGGTAATTTGATTCTTTCAAATTTGTTATGTTTGGCTTGTCAGCCTGCTCAATTGTTTTATAAGCCTGATCCGGCCCATTAATATATAAAATGTCTTAATTCTACTTACACGGCCTGTTTGAAAGATTGCCTTCATTTTCCGGGCCTTGGGCACTTGCAGACCTTTGTACCTCGGGTTCTATCCGCAAGCGCCAAAAATATGAGGTGAATTACTTATATACTAAATGTAAAATATCTAGTACAGTTATAAATTAAAGCAATTTTCACCTACTCTCTACACGAGTACTCTGTACCTACTCTGTATCTATCACTGTATCTACTTTGTACATCGCAGTAAATCGGTCATCTTTAACTTGAGTAGCCTGATATAGTCCATAAATAACAATAATAGATTTAAAATTATAGATTTAAAATTACATATAATTAATTTAATTTCACATTAAAATGTCTAACAAAAAAATCTGGATTCGGAGTCGAAATCGGCTTGTTTTTTAGCGACTCCGACTTTTTTGCTCAAAAATGGGTCTGACTTCAACTCTTCAGCCCTGGAAGAAAACCCTGTTCCAGATAAATGTTTCCTTCAATTTTGGAATCAGGAAATAGTCAACGGGTGCTAAAAACCTGTCTGATTTTTTTTTTTTTTTTTTTGGTGGGGGGAGGATGGCTCTAGACTTCCCACTTGAACTTTTGCAACAATTCTTGAGTTTGATTAGTGGTATGGGCCTGGTAATATCATGCAGGAGGATGATACCATCATTTAACATGCCAGGACGTTTCCGTTGGATGTGCTTCTCGTAACATTGTCAAACTGGCACAAGCGAAGCCACTTTTTTAAACGTCTCTTCTGACGCGTCTCCGAACTAACACTGCCTATACTGTTGCCAGATGGGCTACTTTTTTTAAAAATCAGTTTCTTGATTGGCACCACTTTTTTGACATGGTAAAATGTGCCTTATTTAATGACATATTAATTTAGGCAAAAACAAAGTTAATTTTACCGTTTCAAAAAAAGTGGTGCAAACAAGAAATCTGATTAAAAAAAAGTAGCCCACTGGCAACACTGACTGCCTACCCCCACAACCGCCGGAAGATAACTAGCACCATCTGTCTTCACTCTGGATAAAAATATTTTCTTCACAATAACTATTTTTCAAATGTTGCTGCTTGTAACCCTTTTTTATCTATCCTCATAAAAAAGAGAAATTTTTGTCACGTGAAAGGTGAACTATACGCTTACACTGTGAAAAATAGACAGATGTTTCTAAATCTACGAAAACATATTATAACCGTAAACGCAAATATACAACAACCTCTTCCGAGTCACCTACAATTCCAAAAAGCGTCATTTATGTTTAGAAAGCTCAAAAACCATTCTATTTTCAAGGTTTAAGGAAGTATTTATAAACACAAAATTTATTTTGCTGCCACTTGTTTTCGGTAACGTTTGTGAGATGTTTATATAAAGCATTAATAAGTTTTTTTTCAAAACGGAATTTTGTTTTTAGAATGCTGTCGAATGTCAATTAAACATCTTCAGCTGCGTAACTGAATTTATGCGTGAAAGAGTAACAAAATAATATCAATTTTAATGTTAGTCTTAATAACTGTTATTCATGATTGTAATAATAATAATATCATAATTGTAATAATAATATATAATTCATGATTGTCTGTAAAACCTGTTTGTTGAACATTAAAATGTTCACTTGAGGATGGATAGCATCCGAAAAACCGATATTTCGGATTGAGAAAATTGATTAATATACGAAAAAAGCCTATTCAGAAACGTTTCGGAAAATCTGTGGCAGCAATTGAAACGTTGTTTTTATAAATTATTCATGTTTGTCCAAAACATGTTTGTTGAACATGAAAATGTTTACTTGAGAATTGATAGCATCCGAAAAACCGATATTCCGGTTTGAGAAAACGGATTAATATACAAAAAAAAAGTCTACTCGAAAACGTTTCCGAATATCACTGGCAGCAAAAGAAACTTAGTTTTTGTAAATTGATTCAATGTTGTATTCATTTTAAAAATTGTCTTTGCGGCCAAAATAATTTTTTCGAATGTTTCAGAAATATTTTTGGAGCTGAAATAATTTATTGTGAATAACTTACTAACTAAAAAAATTAATTAATTAATTTAAAATTAAGAATTAAATAAATTTTTAAACATTTTTAAAAATCAAATTGAATTAAATTTTTTAAGAGGTATTTTTAAAGATTTTCATCAATACCTTGCCAGGTATTATTTTATCCTTGTATTATTTTTTATCCAAAATATGTATGGCTCATTGACATTGTATTTTATCGGATCATTTATTTTATGATAATTATTATTATGATTTTTATGAATCCAAAAATTTATTTAAAGCTCTATTTCTTAACAAAATATTTTTTTTAAGAAATATTTATAATATTGGATTTTTTTCTCTTTTAAAATGTTTTTTTTTCTGCATTTCATATTTCATATAGGCTCTTTTCTTACTTATCACAGTTTACAGTAAAACAATAGTCATTTACTGAGAAATGAATATAAAAAAAATAGTCCAATGCAATAAAAAACAAATATTGGTGTTAGCTTGATACTGGGGTATTTATTACATATATGTATCTTATATAATCTCATTAATGAAAAGAAATTATTATGAATAATTTCTTGTATTTATCTTAATATAATCTGATAATGAAAAAAATATTTAAAGAATCAGAAATAATATTTTACTAACTAGCGATATCAAAAAAATAAATTTTTTCTATGTATAATAAAGAATTTCTAATATTTATCTTAATATAATCTGATAATGAAAACATATGTAAAGAATCAGAAATGTTACTATTAACTGGCGGTATATAGAAAAATGAATTTTTTCTATACAGGGTGTCCCTCACAACAGTGTTCAATGGCTAATTTCTAAACTGTTCGTCATATACATATAGTTCCAATTACAAAAATGTTTTAATTGAGGTGAAAAAATATTTTAAATATCGTTTCGACCAATAAAAATATTTCTTAAAAAGTTACTAAATTTGAATTTTTATAAGTGATATTTAGTAAAAAGTTTCTATTACTTTGCCAAGTATGACAAAAAAATTTATTCATCTAACTCTAAAATTGATCGAGTTATGAAACTTTGAATTGCATGATATATACCAATTTTCTGCATCTGAAGACAGATGAGTGGGCCAAGCTTCGAGGGAATGTACACAAAGGGCTTAAAGTATTAGAAGGATTTATTTCACCTGTACATTTCTGCAATGCAGCCGAAAGGAGTAACTTCGAGCAAGTTTTAACATAACTTTATTTTTATTTAAGTTTTAGATTAATTAATCTAATAATATTTTAAAATGAGTATCATTTTGTAAAGAATTGCGACTGTTGCTTTTCATCATTTCATTTAACAAAAATTCTGTTATTTTTTAACTTATATTTTTAGTACAAGTTGTATATTTTTCTTTAATATGTCAGCATGAAAATAGATTTCAAATTTATATTGTAATGTTAATTTTACTCTTAACTTTTATTTTTCTTATGTCTGACGATTATTTATATTTCCAGTACATTCGTGAATGTCCCTTATTTCGCAGCAAAAAGAGACTTCAACAAACGTTAACCCTTTATCTACTGAAGGTACTTGTAAGTATCATTAACTTGTTATAAAATTCATTTAATACATCGATTAGTTGTAATACAGTTTAGAATGAGTTACAGATACATTACTTTATCTTGTTTCAAAAGCATTACTAGGTACACAAAACAAAAATATTTTTAAAAGGACGATTTCTTTTGCCTTTGCATCATTTCAGCTTTCTTCGCGTTGGTGAAAGAGGTTGGGGGGGGGATTTTCAATTCAGAAATATTTCTATATTTCTATTGTAAAAACATTATATTTGTACATTTCCTAATTCTACAAAATACGAAGAAAAATATTTCAAATAAAAGGTTTGAGTGTGGTTATAAATATTGCACAAAATCCCTATAAATTCAAATTTAATTAATCCTTTCTAAAAATCCCTAAATCCCTTCTAAAAGTTATTAAATGATTATGTGAATCCTCTAATGTAGTTTAAACAATTTACGACAAATGCTTTAGAAAATAAATTTTTCATAAATTCATAATTCAGTACATAAAGGGTTAAACCATTAACTCACAAGTTATTGAACTCAGTCGTTAAATATATGAAAAAATCTATATGTAAAGAAATGTAAAATTCATCTTAAAATGGTAATTAAAACATGAAAACTTTCAAAGGATTCATAGTTTATTATTACTAAAATAGGTGTAAAAAAACACCTATAAGTGTAAAAAAAATTTACAACACATCATATTATTTCTATATTGAGTAGAAAACGCAACTATAGTCTCTTGAGCAATTAATTACTGAATATCTTCTTCAGGTGATTAGTGGTAGAGTGTAGTTAATTCTATAAGGGTTATTCCCTTAATATGATTGCAGCTTTTTTTTTCACTGCATAATATATACATATGGTTGAAATACATCAATGCGACGAAGTGCGACAACTTTTTTGGATTGTTTGATGTGGTCATTTTTTTGTCGCTCGGCAAGATAATACAACCTTGAAGGTAGAGGACCCCTGACTTGTTTATCACATACCCTAGGAAAAATTTCTTTTGTTAGTTTTATAAACTTTCCTTCGAAACCTTTGAAGATCAATAAAAAAAGTCATAATTGACTATAGATTTTTTTTTAAAAGGAAGCCAAAAAAATAATTTATAACTCTTGTCGCAGTATTTGGTCTATACGCAGTCTTACTACTCGCAATCACCATTCTTTCCCCATTTGCTCTTCTAGTTACAAGAGCTAAAAATCTGCTTCCAGAAGCTATTTTTCGGTTGTCGGATTAACAACTCTCTGCTACTAATCTTCCAAAAAGAGTAGATAATTAATTGCTCTCAACACTATAGTTGTGTTCTCTACTCGTTATTTGAAAGAAAAAAGAAGATTTTATTCTAAAACTAAAAAAAAAAAAAAAAAAAAATGTTCTTGTATAGTAAAGTATTCGAGAATAATTCGGTAACTCTGGTGCTGAAGTTGAAAAAAAAAAAGTGTAGTTTATTTATACGATCAATCCTCTTTAAGTACACCTTTTTCTGACAGTATTGTGGGTACAGTAGAGACACTTCAGTTACTTTCCTATTTTTCTCAATAAATCTAATTATACTAAATAACTTAAGCAAAGGCGGCAATTATTAATAAAAAAACTTCATTATTTTTATTATAAGAATTTTATACCCGAATAGACTGTAAATAAAGGAATTCCAAAATATCAAATTAAACATTACAATACTGTTGAAAAAATTCAAACAGTCAAATCACCCCCTGAATTCCAAATAAAAGTGATATGGGTGTTCCAAATTAGCAAGCTGGGTATATAAAAATGGTTAAACGATGGAACCACCAAAGTGGTCATATTACCCTGAAATATCGTGTTATTTAAGAAATGAGATTATCGTCTTTATAATATTAATTCGAATTGGCCACTAATATTTATTCGTATAATTTACGAGCATGCTCTATTTAATCAAATGATGGTCATTTCGTTGGTTTATAATTAATAGCATTCTTAGTATCATTAGTATTTTTCTGAGTTCAAGTATTTAACCCCTTGAAGGGTGGTGATGCCGTCACGGCATCATATAATTAAAATCCCAAATTGCCATATTGGCACCGGAATTTTATGAGGAAAATTTCATCTTTATTAAGTACGCGAAAATTTACTTTTACTTGTTTACACATAAAATCTCTTGATAATACTGGTGTCAGTAAATTATTTGAACATTATACGAATACAAGTACCTTGGTCCTGAAAGGTTTAAAACCCATATAAGTGTTTGAGTTTTTGGTGCATATCCCTTCCTAGTAAAATGCATCTATTTCATTTATGAATGCATACCGAAGTAAAAATACCGGTAAACATTGCACTGAAGATTCAAAAATCAGGTTCAAGGATCCCTGGAACATACCTATTTCCTTCAGAGGGGAAAATCAGAGAAACTTCTTTCGGATGAAACTGGATGCGAATCAAAATCCAAGACAAAGAGCCCCCAACTATGGCATCCCCTTTAGGCAAATGTCCCAGATAATCATGCCGGAACAAACAAATCGCAACTCTTAAAGTGTCCATCTTTGTTAAAACTATTATATTTTGGGGGTGATATTACATACCTGTTTAGGTTTTTATTTCTTTGTGAACGTCGTCTATTTTGTATGTATGGCCTAGCTATCATTTCCTTGATTTGTCATTTCAGGACACACCTACACGTTCTTTCGTAGCGTATTTTAATTGATAACTTCGCTGACACCAAACCCTGCAGTCAAATGTATTGGTATTAGGTTGATAATACTCCGTGAATACCCGTCAAATGTATATTTATCATCTCTGCTATTATTCCTTCCAGATGTTCTTTTTTGTTTCTATAAATCATGCTGTTCGGTACATTTGTTGTTCGCTTTCAATAAAGTCGCTATTTGACACTTCGTGATACGGCTTCGCAAAAAGGAAGAATTCACATGGTGTCTTCTACCTCTCATATTCTGTCTTACGCCTTCGGGCGTTTGAATTGTGCTGTGAATAAATAAGAAACCGAATTGAATGCCTTTCATTTTCCTGATTCGAAATGAAATTGATTTTTGTAATATTAAAAGCGTAATGGACTTCAAATAAACACTATTAGATTATATTTTTGATCGATGATGTCAGGTACAATTTGATTAAATTTCCTTATTACATGAATAACAAGAACGAAAAATCGTGCGTAATGGCATAGATTATGAAACACTTTCCAACACATTCAGAATACTACTAGCAAAAGCCATGCTTTGTTTGGACTCGCGAAGCATTATTTAATAAGATAAATATTTGAAAGAAACAATATTTTTTTATATTATTCTTGCATCTTTATTAAACAAAAACGTTATTTTATGTTTTGGCGCATTTTAATTTTAGAAATGTAAATTTAGCCAAATAACTAAGAATTTCCTCGGAATTTTTTATTTATGATATAAGACTGGTATAAATAAAAATATCTTCAAAGCAAAATTTTACAAAATATTTATATAACGAATTTAAAGATTAATTTTATTTGTATACAATTCTTTTGTTGCCACACCCCCACTAAAAATAATCTGTAGAAAATCTGTAGGCAATTGGACCAAAAATCTGTAGGTAATTGGCCTATTTCTGCAGATATACAATTTTTTATTAATTTTTCAACTACTATTCAGCAGTGAAATTACGCTTGAAATTATTGAATATTATAACTTTGCTAACTAAGCGTAATCCAACAGAGTGAAAAATGTCTAAGCCGGGAATCGAACCCGGACCCCTGGAATAGCGCTCCAGTGCTCTACCACTAAGCCCCGAGGACGATGTCCAGCTTGGCATCTCTCCCTCACATAAGTTAGTAAGATTGCTACCGCAGCTATTAGATGAAAAGTATTCATGAGCACACAATCTTGAGGCGTAACATGAGACGCAAATGAACCCAGCATCGGTGAATATACAATTTTTAAACTACTATTTAGCAGTGAAATTACACTTGAAATTATTGAATATTATAGACGTGAATTATCACTTTGCTAACTAAGCGTAAACCAACAGAGTGAAAAATGTCTAAGCCGGGAATCGAACCCGGACCCCTGGAATAGCGCTCCAGTGCTCTACCACTAAGCCACGAGGACGATGTTCAGCTTGTCATCTCTCACTCACATAAGTTGGTAAGACTGCTACCGCAGCTATTAGATGGAAAGTCTTCATGAGCACACAATCTTGAGGCGTAACATGAGACGCAAATGAACCCAGCACCGGTGAATATACGGTATCGCTACGTAAAAGGAAGAATTCATATGAAACCTTCGATATTATATTTTTCGTCTTTTACTCCTTCAGGCTTTTGAATTGGGCTGAGAATAAATAAGAAACCAAATTGAATGCCTTTCATTTTCCTAATTCAATATGAAATTGATTTTTGAAATATTAATATAGCAATGGACTTCAAATAAACACTATCAGATTATATTTTTGATGGATGACATCGGATATAATTTGATTAAATTTCCTTATTGAATAAAAATTGAGCTCGCTGTTAGGTTATGTCTAGGAAATGTTAATGACACACAGAATAATTTGGATATATTACGGTCTATCATTAGTTTCACAGGATTTTGTAAATATTAAGTATAATGTATAGATCTATATGCAGGCTGACCTTGACCCTTGGCTGGACTTAGGTATTTTTCTTGGTGACTCGGATCCTTTGTCAACGAAATTTGCCACTAAACACTGAATTGGGATATTCCTTAAATTAATTCTCTGCGATATGTTACTCCTTTTAGCTATTATTTTCTATTTCTATAAATAATGCTGTTCAGTACATTTGTTTTTCGATTTTAATAAAGTCACTATTTGACACTTCGTGATACGAATTCACTAAGCAAGAGGAAGAATTCGTTTGAAGTCTTCTTTCTACCTAACGTTTTAGGTAGCTTTCTTTACAAAAAAGCTACCTATTGCAGCCGTTCGGAGGAAAGAGATTTCAAAAAATTTTGGTATATTTTCATCGATCATGACCCCCAGACCCCGAAACCACCCTCCGTCCAAAATTGATATATATATATATATATATATATATATATATATATATATATATATATATATATATATATATATATATCTGACCTATGTCACACTGTAACTCCCGTAATTATGAACCGATTTCGATGTAATTCGGTGTGTACATAGTACATACGAATGTCTCAACCGAGTTCGTTGGCCAGCTTCATCCGCCATTTTGTTTCAAAATGGCGGCCATTTAAAATTTTAAAAAAAATTTAAAACTTGAAATGTGAGACCAAAAAATTCAAAATGGAAAAATATTTTTTTCTTATGTATTTGAACTTTATACAAAGATTCCAGAGCAGTTTTTGTTTCGTCTATATCTTAAAAAATGGCTGAGTTATAGCATTTTGAATTTCTAGCGTGCCTGACATTTTGAAACGTCCTGAATTTTGTCACGCGATAAAAGGCGTATTTATGAACCGATTTGGATGTAATTCGGTGTGTACATAGTACATACCAATCTCTCGACCGAGTTCGTTGGCCAGCTTCATCCGCCATTTTGTTTCAAAATGGCGGCCATTTAAATTTTTTTTAAAAATTTAAAATTTGAAATGTGGTACCAAAAAATTGAAAATGGAAAAATATTTTTTTCTTATGTATTTGACCTTTATACAAAGATTTCGGAGCAGTTTTTGTTTCATCTATATCTTAAAAAATGGCTGAGTTATAGCATTTTGAATTTCTAGCGTGACTGACATTTTGAAACGTCCTGAATTTTGTCGCGCGATAAAAGGCGTATCTATGAACCGATTTGGATGTAACTTCGTTTATACATAGTACATACCAATGTCTCGACCGGGTTCGTTGGCCAGCTTCAACCGCCATCTTGTTTAAAAATGGCGGCAATTTAAATTTTTTAGAAAAATTTAAATTTGAAATGTGGTACCAAAAATTGAAAATTGAAAAAATATTTTCTTCTTATGTGTTTGACCTTGATAAAAAGATTCGGGAACAGTTTTTGTTTCGTCTATATCTTAAGAAATGGCTGAGTTATAGCATTTAGGTAGCTTTCTTTACAAAAAAGCTACCTATTGCAGCCGTTCGGAGGAAAGAGATTTCAAAAAATTTTGGTATATTTTCATCGATCATGACCCCCAGACCCTGAAACCACCCTCCGTTCAAAATTGATATATATATATATATATATATATATATGACCTATGTCACACTGTAACTCCCGTAATTATGAACCGATTTCGATGTAATTCGGTGTGTACATAGTACATATAAATGTCTCGACCGAGTTCGTTGGCCAGCTTCATCCGCAATTTTGTTTCAAAATGGCGGCCATTTAAAATTTTTAAAAAAATTTAAAACTTGAAATGTGGTACCAAAAAATTCAAAATGGAAATATATTTTTTTCTTATGTATTTGACCTTTATACAAAGATTCCAGAGCAGTTTTTGTTTCGTCTATATCTTAAAAAATGGCTGAGTTATAGCATTTTGAATTTCTAGCGTGGCTGACATTTTGAAACGTCCTGAAATTTGTCACGCGATAAAAGGCGTATTTATGAACCGATTTGGATGTAATTCGGTGTGTACATAGTACATACCAATCTCTCGACCGAGTTCGTTGGCCAACTTCATCCGCCATTTTGTTTCAAAATGGCGGCCATTTAAATTTTTTTTTTAAGTTTAAAATTTGAAATGTGGTACCAAAAAATTGAAAATGGAAAAATATTTTTTTCTTATGTATTTGACCTTTATACAAAGATTTCGGAGCAGTTTTTGTTTCATCTATATCTCAAAAAATGGCTGAGTTATAGCATTTTGAATTTCTAGCGTGGCTGACATTTTGAAACGTCCTGAAATTTGTCGCGCGATAAAAGGCGTATCTATGAACCGATTTGGATGTAACTTCGTTTATACATAGTACATACCAATGTCTCGACCGGGTTCGTTGGCCAGCTTCACCCGCCATCTTGTTTAAAAATGGCGGCAATTTAAATTTTTTAGAAAAATTTAAATTTGAAATGTGGTACCAAAAATTGAAAATTGAAAAAATATTTTCTTCTTATGTGTTTGACCTTGATAAAAAGATTCGGGAACAGTTTTTGTTTCGTCTATATCTTAAGAAATGGCTGAGTTATAGCATTTTGAATTTCTAGCGTGGCTGACATTTTGAAACGTCCTGATTTTTCTCACGTAATAACAGGCGTATTTATGAACCGACTTGGATGTACCTTGGTGTGTACATAGTACATACAAATATCTCGACCGAGTTCGTTGGCCAGCTTCATCCGCCATCTTGTTTCAAAATGGCGGCCATTGAAAAAAATTAAAAAATAAAAAAATTTAAATGAGATACCAAAAAATTGGAAAATGAAAAAGGTTTTTAGGTAGCTTTCATTACAAAAAGCTACCTATTGCAGCCGTTCGGAGGAAAGCGAGTTCAAAAAATTTTGGTATATTTTCATCGATCATGACCCCCAGACCCCGAAACCACCCTCCGTTCAAAATTGATATATATACATACATATATATATATATATATATATATATATCTGACCTATGTCACACTGTAACTCTCGTATTTATGAACCGATTTGGATGTAATTCGGTGTGTACATAGTAAATACCAATGTCTCGACCGAGTTCGTTGGCCAGCTTCATCCGCCATTTTGTTTCAAAATGGCGGCCATTTAAAAAATTTTAAAAAATTTTAAATTTGAAATGCGGTACCAAAAAATTGAAAATGGAAAAATATTTTTTTCTTATGTATTTGACCTTTATAGAAAGACTCCGGAGCAGTTTTTGTTTCGTCTATATCTTAAAAAATGGCTGAGTTATAGCATTTTGAATTTCTAGCGTGGCTGACATTTTGAAACGTCCTGAATTTTGTCACGCGATAAAAGGCGTATTTATGAACCGATTTGGATATAACTTCGTTTATACATAGTACATACTAATGTCTGGACCGAGTTCGTTGGCCAGCTTCAGCCGCCATCTTGCTTAAAAATGGCAGCCATTTAAATTTTTAAGAAAAATTTAAATTTGAAATGTGGTACCAAAAAATTAAAAATTGAAAAAATATTTTTTGCTTATGTGTTTGACCTTGATAAAAAGATTCGGAAGCAGTTTTTGTTTCGTCTATATCTTAAAAAATGGCTGAGTTATAGCATTTTGAATTTCTAGCGTGGCTGACATTTTGAAACGTCCCGATTTTTCTCACGTGATAACAGACGTATTTATGAAAAAGATTTTTTTCGTATGCGTTTGACCTTAATACGAAGATTCCGGAACAGGTTTTGTTTCGTCTATATCTAAAAAAATGACTGAGTTAAAGCATTTTGAATTTCTATTGTGGCTGACATTTTAAAATGACCTGATTTTTGTCATGCGATAACAGGCGTATTTATAAACCGATTTGGATGTAACTTGGTCTGTACATAGTACATACCAGTGTCTCGACTGAGTTCGTTGGCCAGCTTCATTCGCCATCTTGTTTCAAAAGGGTTGCCATTAAAAAAATGTAATTTAAAATATAAAATGAAGTATTAAAAAATTGGAAAATGAAAAAGATTTTTTTTATGTGTTTGGCCTTGATACAAAGATTCTGGAGCAGTTTTTGTTTCTGAAAATTTGTTCTTTTGTTTATATCTTAAAAAATGCTTGAATTATAGCACTTTGAATTTCTAGCATGGGTAACACTTTGAATCGATCTTGTATTTGTCAAGCGATAACACACGTATTCGCCTATTTCGATGGAAGAAGGCATGTGGATGGTATACATCAATATCTCGACCAAGTTCGCTGGCCAGTTTCATCAGCCATCTTGTTTCAAAATGGCGGCCATTAAATAAAAAAATATATATTTAAAGTGAGGTGCAAAAAAATTAGAAATTGAAAAAGGTTTTTTCTGAAGTATTTGACCTTGATATAAGGATTTAGGAGCATTTTTTGTTTGTTTTTATCTTAAAAAATGGCTCAGATATAGCAGTTTCAATTTCTAATGTGGATGACATTTTGAAAAATCTGATTTTTTGCCTGCGACAGCACTCGTATATATCAACCGATTCCGATGTGAGTGAACATGTGCACAGCAATTACTAAGGTCTCTACCAAGTTCACTGGTTAGCCTCATCCACCATGTTGTATTAAAATGGCAGGCACTTTAAGAAATCGCCGAATTTGGCAGCCAAATATAAGTTACTTTAAATAAAAGCAGCTTGGATAAAGCTGACTAATTTCGCGAAATTCTCATTCATTATGATTTAGTATTGATAAAAATTAGTATTGAATCTCCCATATTCGGTTTCCACTAAATTGAGCTTCGTGTGTTTGAATAATACTTTTATTCTGGCTTATAATCTGTCTTTTTTAAAATAAGGAATATGAAAGCTACCTCTTCCTCCCGGCACTGGCCGGAAGGACTTTTTTGTCTTTTACAGCTTCAGACGTATGTATTGTAGTGTGAATAAATAAGAAACCGAATTGAGTGACTTTAATTTTTTTTAATTCAAAATGAAATTGATTTATGTTATATTAAAGGCGTAATGGACACCAAATAAACATTATTGGAGTATATTTTTAACCGGTGATGTCAGGTATAATTTGATTAAACGATATATTTTCCTTATTACTTGGATAAAAAATTATCTTGTTATTAAGCTATGCCTCGGTCTCGGTTCAATTCTCGGAGATATTAATGATACGCAAAATAATTTGGATACATTGACGGCAATTTTTAATGTGCGCTTTAATGATGGTAAGGTATTTGTGTATAATGAAAACAATGTATTGGTCGGTATAGAGATTGATCTTGGTAATAAACATAACAATGTTTTCAAAACGACGGTTTTAGCAACAAAATTTGAGCTAAACGTTTAAATGACCTATTCCAGAAATTAACCGTCGCACACAGGAGTATTTTATGGAAAATGTGGACAAAATTATTTTGTCAGCTATATCAAGTTGAAATGTTGTAAAAAGCTATTTAGAGTCATTATATATATATTTTTTTAAAAACATATAATTTTTTTTACGAATTTACAAAATATCTTTTCTTTTCAAAAAGTAAACTACTATTTAAAACAGTTTAGAATAAACATTTATGATATTTAATGAAATATTCCGGGTTTTTTTTACATATTTATAAAATGTTATTTCTGTAACTTACTATTCTAATCATATTAATCTTCATCTGTTTTGTCTTCATCCTCATCTTCATCTTCTTTTGGACGTTGTCCGTATGGTGTTTCTGGTTGTTTCGCAAGAAAAGGGCTTCCTTTTTTATCTTAGGCTTTGTCTTTAACTACTTATAAAAGGATCAGAATTTAGTAAGCCTCTGTTCAAAACATTTTTATTACATTTCCCTCGAGAAAATTTTCGGAAAAACCTTTGCCTATATTGGCGGAAATGTTTGTTTCTAGCTTCAGCAGCCTCCTTCGAAAGTTAACCGATAGGCAATATTGCATGTTTAATTACTGTGGCCTCATGTACTAAAGCTTTATGTACTTTTGGTGACATTGGGTTCACCCATATAATTCGACATAAAGCTTTACAGTTTCTTCTGTGTAATTTTCAAATTTCTTAACATCAATTCTATGTCCACTGAACAGCGTCTCTAAACATAAAGGAATAAGAGAACTCTGAAATATATTTGCATCACTATCCGAAGTAATCTGAAATAGCTGTTTAAATTGCGATTGTTGGGAGCCATCGCAACCCCATTTAGTTATTTGTTCTAAATTGTGGATGTCTTCTTCTGTATGATTTTGAATAACTTCTTCTAAATATTTACACAGTCTTAAAGAGGTGTGATCAAGAAGATCCTGTAGGTTAACTTCAGCGCTTGTTTCTGCCACATTTATCGACTTCTCACCTATATAGCAATCTTTCTTCGCTTTCTTAATCAGAGAATGACATGTAAATATTCTTATTTGCACTATGAATAATTTCCCATTGCTTTCTCGTTAGATCAGCTCCTACAATAATTGATAAGGCTTCTGATAGTGTATGCTTCTTAATGGTGGTTTCTGTTTGCTGAAGTTATAATTTTTCTGTATTTGGTATCTCTTGTTGATTTAGAGTTATATGTTTTATGAGTGTTCAGGCATCAATATTACTAGCAGCTCGTTGATTTGTACTAGCTGCATATGTTAATTAATCAAGAAGTACTTGCTCCCTTAAATCTCTTGTTTTTCGTCAATTGCTTCTGTCGCGCAATTCGGCGAAATCTTTTGTTGGTCAACCTTTTTTTGATATTGTACAGCTAGTATCTTCTACTGCTAATTTTATGGAACTGTTAAGCCAATGTTCATTTATTTTAACCCTCCGACTGTCTTGGAAAAAGGCAAAATTGTAATGTTGTTTTCTCTGCATTTTGTTTTAAATGCTAAAAAAAATGATTCTTTGAACATTTTATAAAAAAAACTTTATAACGAATATGAATGCAATCCTTGGAAGTATTGATCATTGTTCAATGTATTAAAAATACATTAAATCAATAGAATTATATTACTTTAAATATTGCTTGTATTGCAGTGAAACCTGGAGCTTAGTGAACGTATTAACACGGGCTTGTCAGTGAGGGGGTTTAAGAATGCGACTTTTTGTCCTATTGGCAACCTCCCATTTTTCTTTAAAATCCGATTTGAAACAGCTTAACGAACGTTTTAATGATTCTTGTTTACCTACCGGGCATTTCATCATTTTTATAACTTTACTTTCCGTGAAACATAATTTTTCATCTAATTTCTTGTTAGAACAATCTTGCATAAGTTGAAACAGCAATTTCTTTGACATATCTTTTGCTGTCACTGAAGTTTCTAAAAGAAAAATGAAGATTTTTCGTTTTCAAAATATCGTCACCTTCTGATACCATGTTTTTTTTATAAAACGGTAAAAAAAAAAAAAAAAAAAAAAAAAAAAAAAAAAAAAAAATGGGGCAAGTTGGAGCAAGATTTTATTTTATGAATATAACAAGGAATATCTATATTTTATATTCCAACAGAAAGTTTTGCCGGGCAAAGGGCAGAACGTATTTAGAAATCACTAATAATTTAAAAAAACTAGTAAAAATTACACTTATTTTTAAAGGTAAAATAATGTGGCTATATTAATTATATTCTTTTATAACTAAAACTAAATACAGTAATTTAAGCTACACACCTCCCACTTGTTTGTCCATAAAGGGTTTTATTCAAATCTCCACTGTATGCAACAATAAATGCAATTAAATAATATGCTTCTCACCACACCGCTGACAAAAGTGAAATCTGCGATGCACGACAGCTGTGGTCAGACTGATAACGCGACGGGGAGTGTCACCGAACATTCCTAAGATATTGTTTACCTAAAGCACTGACTAGTAAGCTATACAAACAAATAAAGTATTGCGGTTTTTCACGAAGTTCATTTTCGACTTTTGTCCAGCTTTTTTAGAAATACTCCTCTGTGGATGATATATTATTTATTTTAGGTAACATTTCCCCCTCTTTCTATAAACGGTAGTTTTCAAATTATTTGTTGTTCTAATACAATAAATTCGCTAACACTTCGTGATACTGCAAAAAAGAAGAACTCATATAAAGTCTCCTACCTCATAATCTGCCTTCTGCACCTTCAGGCGTTTGAATTGTGCTGTGAGCAAATAAGAAACTGAATTGAATGCCTTTTAGTTTCTTGATTCAAAATAAAATTGATTTTTGTAATGTTGAAGATGTAATGGACTTCAAATACTCTTTATTAAGGTATATTTTTGATGGATGACATCAAGTATAGCTTGATTAAATTTCATGCTAAACTTCCTTAATGCTTGGCTAAAAACATTGGTTGCCATTAAGTTGCTTAAAAAAGAAAAGGAACTGGGTTGAGTTTTGGATCGAATGCAAATGCATATCCCTGTCCGTTTCAGTACGTTCATTTATACGCGGAACTGTCTTTATACTACATTTTGGGACTCTGGAATAGACTTTTTTTTAAATCTCTTTTCTCTCCTTGCACGATATCATTATATTCTTTTTTGAAGCGTATGTTAGAAAACTGTTTGAATGAAAAATCGAATTTAATGACATACTCGCATCTTTTCAATAATCTTTTAAAAATGTAAATTTCATTCATTCAATTCTGAAAAAAAAAAAAAAAAAAAAATATTTTTAACCATTTGGAAAAATGGTTATTGTTCTTTGTCAGGGTAGGAAATCAAACACATATCAGATGCGTTTTATTGGTTGAATCCACATTTTATTCGTTTTCTGGTTGGTCAATACAGTAATCTGTATTTCCCTTTACTTTCAACAGAGATGGATACTTCTGTTGCCACTATGACAAAAAAGTAATAATAACTACAAAAAAAAATTAATAACTCAGAAACAAATTGGGATATAGCTTTCAAACAAATTGCATTTAAAAGTACATTTTTTTTTCTGTATACGACGGTGTAATAAGTAATATTGTGGGATGTTTCGAAGTTTAAGAATGAAATTTCATTTAAAATGGGTCGTCAGATTTTCAAGAAATCTGACGATGGAAATGCCTTTTCCCGAACAGCCAATGAAATGCTTTGATTATACGTAAATTTCAGATGGATAATACGTAAGTTTCGGGAAATCTGACGAGTCGCAGGAGATTTTTGTCGCTTGCAATTTTTACGTGTAACACTATTAATGTTTAATTCATGGCGTACGTAATGTATGATCAACTTCCGTGCGATTTTTTATGTCTTAAATTTTAGTCTTTGAAAAAATTATCTTCCAAATGGTCACTGTAATTTGTTAAATTGCTTTTTTTTTTTTTTTTTTATTCCAGTTAAGTAAATGTATATTACACAGTTTCAGAACACTGAAAAATAATTGGAATCGCTGTATTTGTATTAGAAAAAGATATCTAAAATAACCTTTTTATTCATGAACGATTTGTTGAACTTGCAGGAGTAATATTTAATCTGAATAAACATAATCAAGTAATGTAATTTAATACTTAAAAGATAGGAATCATTTTTAAACACAGTATTTATTTTTTAATAGTTCTAAATTCTGTAATTTTTAGAAGTATATACCAGGTGTCTTAAAAATGACTGATGGATTTTAAAATTCAATAACTTGCAAAAGGTGACAGATATTTAAAAAATTCTTGCAGGAGGGTTATGTATGATGACAGGAGTTTTTTTTACTGTGATTCTTGGTTTTAGTTCGAATTTCAAACTATAGATGGTGCTGACAGCGTTTGACGCTCAGTCGAGACCGAAACTGACGTCAATCAACTTTAATGCTAAGGAAGGAGATTATGGCTGTGGAATGGGTCTCATTCGCCAGTACTATCTTGCTCTTATACTGTTAAAAATTTGCAGCATTTTCTGCATAGTCACTCCGCAGCTTTTATAGAATATCTCTATTTTGACCAATGAGAATGCTCCATAATATAGTTAAGTAACCGTTTTCTATAAAAGCCATGGAGTGACTATGCAGCAAATGCTGCAGATTTTTAACAGTGTACACTGTTACAAATATCGTGAAAACTTACCTCTGTTTTTAAAGGCTATCTATTTTCTTACCAACGAGAACGCTCCATAGACGTTTATGTAGCATTTTCATTGGTCAGAAAATAGATAGCCTTTAAAAACAGAGGTAATTCTTCACGATCTTTTTAACAGTGTAGGGCCCGATTCTGAACTCATTTGATATGATTTCAATGGAGTGCGTTGTTGCCATGAAACAACAAATTCTTCGATAGTGGAATACAGCGTTAAGAACTGGCCATTAATTTAAGAAGCAGTATTCGAGTTTGCAGGCGATTTTACATTGATGACATTTTATTTTCCCGGATTAAATTACTTTTTATGGTCTGATTTAAAGTACATTTTATGCATCGTATTTTAAAATTAGGTGAAAAGATTTAGTATTTTTTGCTGTTGTTCAAAATTTCGTAACTTTTGTTACATTCTAATAATTTTTAGATTTTTTAAGGGGTCACAGAACTCTTAAAATTGAAAAAAAAAATCATTTTCAACATTTAATATTTTAAAATGCATATGATTTAAAAACATAATTTTAATTGGGATGGAAGTTATAAGTATGTTCTTTCCTGTCATGTATTTAAAAAATATTCAAGTTGCAGAATTAGTATTTATAGGGGGCTCCAAACTGTCAGATATTTGTCGAGCAGAAAATTGGTATGACAGCTTACGCGCAGCATTACAAAAAAAATTTTGTCACTAAAATTACTTTTGTTGTACCTAATTATACTTTAGATTACAATAATTACCCTAAACCTAAATAAATTTGTATTTAAAGCATTTTTATATTTTTAATACAAAGTTGTATTTAGCTAATACAAAATTTTGAAAATTTCAACAGTATAATCACCTAAAAAAAATTTTTTTTGAGCAGTAAAAAGGAAATTTAAGGTTCAGTTTATACAGACTGACATGAAACATATTTTGTTTGAAATTTCATGAAAAAATATTCATAAGTTTTTGAGATATCCTGCGCGTTATTCCCAACAACGTCATTTGGAGAAAAATGACTTCAAAACTTCGGAAATGCCGTTTCAGCTATTGCGCGGGTATAATTCTAAAAACCATAACTTCCGTTCTAATCGTAATTTCAAGGAAATAATTATATCAAAATGTTCAGAAAAAATAATATTTTAACATCTAAAAAAATTAAAATTTCGAAAATTTGAAGCTTTAAGAGTGCTGAGACCCCTTAAGGAAATTCGTTAGTAGGTTTTTATGAATGTTGGATAATAATCGTGAAAATGGTTAATAGTATATTATTGTTCAAAATAACTACTTAAAAACAAATATTAGAAGTTCTCTTGTTTTACCCTTTTTAATAGGGGTATTATATCATTACATTAAAATTTAAAAAACTAGAATAAATGCTAGCTAATTAAAATTTTGTTTCACAGTTTGATATTAAAATATTGCACTATATGCAGCTTCATCTTTATGTTTGATAAAATAAAACTAGTAAATATATTTATCTACATCCGTTTTAAATTGTAAAAATGTGTTAGAAGAATTCTTGGAGTTTGAATTTTTACGCTTTGGCAACTCTTTCTACACACAAACGCTAATATGCATATATTTTTAATAATAAAGATATCTGTAATATCTAATGTGATAAACAAAGTTCAAATTATATTTGACAAGTGTCTAAAACTTAGTGGTACTTAAATTATTGAAGGCCATAAACAAATTTTTATTGAAATTTTTACCTTGATATAAATTAAGACCGTATTTCTAATAGCGCATTTGTTAGAATGCGATTGTAATTTTAAAGCTCTTTAGTTTATATATATTTTTAAAAAAATCGTGAATCGTAATAATCAGGGCTTGGCAAATGCGATCGTCACTTGCAACCAATATTTTTTACTCGACGACCAAGATTTTTAATCTGGCGGTTTTTATAGTGTTAACGAAAGAACAAAGTGCAAACGGCATTTTCCATATCATGCACAGAAAACGACATTCTCTGCTGCTCTAGCCAGCTAGCATGTCATGTCATGTGATTAGAATGTGGGGAGAGGGTGGGTCGTTCTTACGTGTTGATACAACAATCAAAGGATTGATTTAATACAACAATCAAAGGATTGATTTAATACAACAATCTAAGGATTGATTTAATACAACAATCTAAGGATTGATTTAATACAACAATCTAAGGATTGATTTAATGCAACAATCTAATCATTGATTTAATACAACAATGAATTCGCTAAGGATTAATATCTCCAACCCCCTCCAAAAAAATGTCCTTCTGATTTTCAGTGGAATTTTTTTGTATTTACTATGGATGAAAATTTTAACACTATACACGTATAATTATAGAATATTCTTCATTAAGTAAAGTTATTATTCTAATATTTAAAATTTTCTCTCAATCGCCCCCCCCCCTCCCCCTGGGCCACTACTTCCAAATTTCTCTGAAAAACTGTAAACCGAACCCTCTTGCAAGAAACATTGGTAAACAACCCATAAGAATGACCCACCCTCTCCCCACATTCAAATCACATGACATGACATGTTAGCTGGCTAGATCAGCAAAGAATGTCGTTTTCTGTGCATGATATGGAAAATGCCGTTTACACTTTGTTCTTTCGTTAACACTACAAAAACCGCCAGATTAAATATCTTGGTCGTCGAGTAAAAAATATTGGTTGCAAGTGGCGACCGCATTTTCCAAGCCCTGATTATTACGATTCATGATTTTTTTTAAAATATATATAAACTAAAGAGCTTTAAAATTACAATTGCATTTCAACAAAAAGTGTCATTAGAAATACGGTCTACAAGATAAAAATTTCAATAAAAATTTGTTTGTGGCCTTCTATAATTTAAGTACTACTAAGTTTTAGACCAGGGGGCGCCAACCCGCGGCACGCGTGCCACGGGGTGGCACGGCGTCGTTCTGACAGTGGCACGTGAAGACTTATTGAAAAATTAAAAATTAAAAAGAAAAAATAGGCAGAAATCCAGATAGAAATGTTCCTTATTAACTGTCCAAAGTTAATTTTCAAAATAAACTTAAAATAAGTCTACATTAATCTAATAAGCGTCTGAAATTCCCAATCGAAAAACATTAACAGCGCTGCAGGTAATTCAATTAAAATATATACAGGCACTCTACCCTGCAAATCCCCCGTTTTGCCTGAATTCACTGTATTTTTTCTTCCGCACTCTTGAGTCAGCGAACAGCAAGCACAAGAATCAGTTTTTCCCCATGCAGAGAATGGCAACAGTACTTCAGCGGGAAGCTAGTATAACAGTTAAGCGGGAAGCTAGCACTGCCGAGCAAGATGTTAAGTTTTTTTAAACTGTTTTTAGATTCCAGTGTCGAGCGTTGTTGTTTTAAAACTTTTATTTTTACGATGTCCATAAGTAAACCTTCGACATCGAAAAGAAAATATGAAGACGATATTGCGATTCGCGATTTTAAAACTATCTGGGAAGAACAATTTTTGTTCACTAATAAAAATACTTCCAAGCCTGTTTGTTTGATAAGTGGAACTTGTGTAGCAGTGCCGAAAAAATTTAATCTGCACCGACATTTTACACAACTGCATAGTGATTTCAATAGCAAATATCCTGTCGGATCACACTTGCGAATGGAATTTATCAATAAAAAAAAGAAAACTTTAGCCAGCCAACAATCCTTGTTCCAGAAGAGAAATGACGAAATGGAAAGCATGGTGAAGGTTTCTTATGAACTTTCTCTGTTGTTAGCCCGCAAGAAAAAAACCTATTCTGACGGAGAGGAAATAATAAAAAATAGCCTTGTAATATTTGCCCTACATGTCGGCGATAAAAATGTCAAAAATATGGTTGATAATATAGCCTTGTCTAGAAATACAGTCATGCGTCGTATAGATGACATGGGCCAGGATGTTGGAACACAAATTGTCTCTGGACTACAATACTGCAAATATTTTTCATTAACTTTGGATGAAAGCTGTGACATCACAGACAGTGCGCAGTTAAGCATATTTGTACGCTAGGCGAACGATAATTTTGATATTGTGGAAGAACTTCTTGATTTGCGCCAATTAGTCTTTACTACAGGTGAGGACATTTTTAAAGAACTTAAAAGTGTAATTGAAGTTTACAAAGTAGAGTGGGCAAAATTAGATAGTGTTTGCACAGATGGAGTACCTTGCATGACTGGCAGGATAAAAGGTTTTGTTACATTGCTTGAAAATTATTTGGGAAGAAAAGTTTTTAAGTATCACTGTATTATCCATCAAGAAGCTCTTTGTGCCAAGGACTTAAACCTGTCTTCTGTTGTAGACCCTGTAGTGTGCTGTATCAACAAAATACGAGCTCGAGCTCTGAATCGACGACGATTTCGTGAGCTTTTCCCGGAAGAAACGGAAGAGGAAGGCGAGTTACTCCTTCATTGTAACGTGCGCTGGCTTTCCAAAGAAGTGCTCTCGCGAGATTTTGGACTTTGAAGGATTGTGTTTTAAAATTTCTGGAAGAAAACAATGAACTACCCAGTGAGTGCTTGCTACTCAAGAATGAAGATTGGCTATGGAATTTAGCTTTTCTCACCGATATTATTGGACATTTAAATAATTTAAATTTAAGATTACAGGGAAAATATTGTATTTTTCCTACTCTAGTTGGTCATATATCTTCTTTTGTGAACAAACTTTTGCTTTTTTACATCGATTTTGGAGAAAAAAGATTAACACATTTCACATTAATACAGGAACTAGCTACCGAAGTCAACAATTCTCCGAACTATGATAAATTTAAAAATTTAATATCCATTTTGCAAGATTCATTCAGTGCTATGTTTGATGATTTTCAAGATGATAAAAAGAATGTAGACCTTTTCACAAATCCTTTTTCAATTTCTCTGCAAGAAGTTAATTGTTACTCACCTGAAATCCAAATCAAAATTATTGACCTACAGTACCATACTGTGCTGAAAAGCAAATATAAGAAACTTATTTCAACTGCAAGTGATCCAAATTATATTGAATTTTGGAAACTTGTACCAGAAAGCAATTTTCCAAATTTACATGATTTAGCTGTCAGATATTGTTGTAGGTTTGGATCAACATATGTTTGTGAACAAATGTTTTCGATTATGAACATAATAAAATCAAAATATCGTTCAAGATTAACTGATACGCACATAAAACACCTAATTTTGTTAGCAACTTCAAAAACTAATCCTAATATAGATGGCTTAGTAAAAAAGCTAAAAATTCAAAAGCCACATTAATATGTAAGTACTGACTGTTTGTTTAATAATTATTTAGAATTAAATGTTCCAAGTTATTCACTCTTATTTTATACATAATCTGGAAGAACATTTAAAAATATTTGTTAACAATAAAACCCAAGTTTATACTTTTGTTTTATTTATGATATTATTTTTGTAATATCCAGTACTCAGACTTACAGGGAAAAAATGAGCTATTTGCGTAAAACTCACATAATCAATCTATAAATAACATGTTTTCGCCTTTTTATATTTTTTAGTATGTTGGAAAAATTAAAAGTGGCACGCATAATTCTTTTTCTTCAGATAGTGGCACTCTTCCCAAAAAGGTTGGCCACCCCTGTTTTAGACACTTGTCAAATTTAATTTGAACTTAGTTCATCACATTAGATATCATTGATATCTTTATTATTAAAAATATATGCATATTAGCATTTGTGTGTAGAAAGAGTTGCCAAAGCGTAAAAATTCAAACTCCAAGAATACCTTTAACACATTTTTACAATTTAAATAGTAGATGTAGATAAAAAATACTTACTAGTTTTATTTTATCAAACATAAAGATGAAGCTGCTTGTAGTACAATATTTTAATATCAAACTGTCAAACAAAATTTTAATTAACTAGCATTCATTTTATTTTTTTAATTTTAATGCAACAATATAATACCCCTATTCAAAAGGGTTAAACAAGGTAACTTCTAATATTTGTTTTTAAGTAGTTATTTTGAACAACAATATACTATTAACCATTTTCACGATTATTATCCAACATTCATATAAACCTACTGACGAACTTCCTTAAAAGATCTAAAATTTATTAGAATGTAATAAAAGTTATGAAATTTTTAACAACAACAAAAAATACTAAATCTCTTCACCTAGTTTTAAAATACGATGCATAAAATGTTCTTTAAATCAGACCATAAAAAGTAATTTAATCCGGAAAATAAAACTTCATCAACGTAAAATCGCCTGCAGACTCGAACGCCACTTCTTAAATTCATCCCCAGTTCTTAACGCTGTATCCCACTATCGAAGAATTTGTTGTTTCCATGGCAACAACGCACTGCATTGAAATCATATCAAATGAGTTCAGAATCGGGCCCTAAGAGCAAGATTATACTGGCGAATGAGACCCACTCCATAGCCTTAATCTCCTTCCTTCGCATCAATGTTGATTGACGTCAGTTTCGGCCTCGAGTGAGCGTCAAACGCTGTCAGCGCCATCTATTGTTTGAAATTTGAACTAAAATCAAGAATCACAGTAAAAAAAACTCCTGACATCATACATAACCCTCCTGCAAGAATTTTTTAAATATCTGTCACCGTTTGCAAGTTATTGAATTTTTAAATCCATCAGTCATTTTTGGGACACCCGGTACAAATATTATACGGACATACATACAATAAATACAATAAACCCAACTGGAGGGAAAAATTAGCCAGAGCCAGGAATCGAACCTAAGACCATAGCGTACTAGTCTTTTGCCCTAACCACTAAGCCACTCCGGCCGATACCTGGGTCTGCAATTTTTTACTAATAAACCATATTGGGAAAGTCATCAGCCACCTATCAGGCAGCTTTGGATGACGGACAACGATGAATAGGTTTTACTACAACATCGAACTACAACAAGGAACTTTACCAACATGGTTTATTAGTGAAAAATTGCAGACCCAGGTGTCGGTCGGAGTGGCTAAGTGGTTAGAGCAACAACTTAGTACGCTGTAGTCCCGGGTTCGATTCCTGGCTCTGGCTAATTTTTCACAGTTGGGTTTATTTTATGTATTGTATGTATGTCTTTATAATAATTGTATGTGGAAAAAAAAAGTAAACACCCCCTACTAACTCCTCAACAAATTATCGTAGAAGAAAATTACTGGTACCGAACGATTGGAAATAAAGTCTACTTTTAAATGATGTATATAAATTTGCTTAGGGGGCAATTTACATATTAAAACAAACCATAACTTCATTTTTTCAATGGCAATACCCAAATCTGACAGCATAAATGAACTCTACACCCTTCAATTAGCCTAGAAACAAATTTTTATGCAATTCGTATCATAAGTTTCCGAGAAATTAATTATTTTAAAACGAGCGTATTTTAAGGGCTGTATCCAAATTGAAGTTCGGTACTCGATTGTTAACCAAGAGAGCCACCTTCTTGATCAAGGCACTTTACGAAGCCAGTTAGATAACAGGACAGCAGGAGAAATTTCAAAATATCGACTCACTTCTATCATAGACGGCCCCTTAAACCATCATTTTGCCGTTTTTTAAGCATAATTTGAAAACTATTTGGAAGAAAAATGTGAAATTTTGGATTTTCATTAAGCAGGACTTAATAAATCAAAATCCATCAAAAAAATAGTAGGTTGCAATTCATAATTTTTTCGAATATTAATTTCATAATTCATAATTCATATCATAAAAATATAAAAATTGCGAATTCAGCGTATTTATGTTTGGGCACATTAGCATTATTGCTACACAAAAAAATAGCACATTAGGAGCATAATTTCAGGAGATATAAATAAAAATATGAAGATGTAATTTAACATTAGAAGCACTAAATTTTGAAGGTTTATAATTCAAAAACTTATCATTCAAATGACTTGAAATTTGGTATCTAGGCGTAGTTTGAACCGAAGATTTGAAATATCTCGTTAAAATTAGGTATTGCTATTGAAAAAAATGAAGTTTGGGTTCGTTTTAATAACGCAAGCGTTATTTATGTGTGTATGTCTGTAATTTTTGTTCGAACGCTCTCCGCAACAGAAAGAAATATTTTTTTTTTTTTTTTTCGGTTCGTAAATAGAATTTTTGAAGAATCATTTACAAATATCTAAGGATTTCTTAAGTTTCTTTTGTCATTTTGGCAAGTAATCTTTGACCTTTCTTAATCATTAGTAGTTGTTTATTCCATTCTAGTTACATATTGGGTATAAATTTCTAATTAGTGCTTTATTCACCTAGTACTTCTGAAAATACTTTTACAAAGCATTACAAAGTTAAAAATTCATCTTATTTAACTACAGTCTTATGTTTTCATACATCATTGAAAATCAAGTGAAAATAAAATACCTAACTATAGTCTACAGCCATTGTAGTTTGTAGAATACTCATTTAAATGTATTTATTTCAATAACAATGAGTGTGGAAACAAGCAACTTGCTTCAGTTTTAGGAACCTAAAATCAGAACTAATATGCTATGCCATATATTTCTTACTTCTCATATCAATCTGTTCTCTTATAAAGATATTCTAGCTTACTCTCTTTTATTATTCTTGTTTTATAATTATTTTAGACCCATTTTTTATATGTTCCTAATGAGGTACTATTAGGCAAGATAATGTAAACACTCGAGTTATTTTACAACTGAAAAGACTTTTTAATTCTAGAATTGCCTTTCGAATTCTTGTTCTTTTATAATTGAAATATAATTACTCATGAAGATTTTTCTACATCCTTAAATAAGGTGGTTATAAATCTGAAACTAGCATTTTAAAAAATAGCCTTTTTAATTTATTCAAATATTCGCGGATTTGGAAGCCTTTTAGTACAGCTATGGGAATGTAAAGCCATATTTTAAAGTTTATTTCAGATTTGCAACATCGCTCCAATTTCTAAAGTTATATATTTATAAAGATCTTTGTATTTCGTTATCAATGCAAATTATCTAAATTTCATATTTTTTCTCTCATTTTTTTCTTATTTATTTATGGTATTTATTTACATTTCATTTACAATCTTATTTCAAAAACGGTCATAAAATTTAGAATATTTATGAAAATCCGTAAAGCTTTCGTAAATTTTGCTTCATCTTTTTGTATTCTCCGACCTTTTAGAATTGTCAGTAGTTATGTCTACCATCCTGTGCTACATGTCACGCATTAAATTTTTAGCTAAGTTCTTTATACTTCTGAAATATTCTCTCATAAAGTATTACAAATTTGAAAACATTCATCTCATTTACCTAGAGAGCCTCATGTTTTCATAACCCATTCATATCTACGCGAAAATAAAAAAGCATTGCTGTAACCTACATGCATCGCAGTGTGTTCATTTGTATGCATTTTTTCAACAACAGTGGGTTTAGAAACACGTAACTTGCTTCAGTTATCGGAAGCTAAAGCCAAAATTAATATGCTCAGTCATATTTCTCTCAGAGACAAAAGAATACAATCTTCCATCAGATCTTTTAACTATACATTCCTTGCCTTTCGAATACAAAAAAGAGCACAACAATTAGGAATATTGTTTTGCGGATGGTATTGAAATCCAAGACGGCAGGGTCTTAACAAAGTTCTTTATAAACAAAAACATAGCATGTTTCCACGCAAATGACCACAAACAAAGGTGATAATGCATAGCCAAGATATCATAAATAGAGAAATACTTCGTTTGGTTCTGGGTCTTATAGCGAGAAATTGTAGTAAAATGCAGTAGTAGGCAATGCTCATTATCTTATTGTTTTAGCTACTTTCAAAACTGACGGCGTGTCCTGAAAAATTCTGAAATATCTTTTGTTCCGTTTTTGGTAGGGAAAAAAAGGTTGATGTTAATAACGTTCTTTCTCGTAACATTCTTGATATGTGGGTAGGGCCAACTGATTATATATTTGACCTCAACTTTTCAAGTATTGTTTAAACGGTTCCTTTTCTCTACTTTCTTGCTGATATGGCACACCTACGCAATAGCCAGGGTAGATGACCATTCATTGTGAAAAAAAATTTTAAAGTCGTTTTCTTCCTTCAAAATTTCAAGCCTAAGAATATTTGCTCATATGCAATCTTCCACCAGATCAATGCATTTAAAATCAGGAAGTATACGAAAGACATTAAGAGTTGATAACCACCATCACAATACAATGGCAAGATAAATCTAAGTTTTATTATACGTGAGAATAAATAGACATAATGTAAAAATTCTTATACTTGTGAAGCATTCAGAAATATTTAATATGAGGACTAAATTGGGACATGAAAATGGTGTACTAAGGGCATTATTACTTAAAGTGCAGTTTAATAATTCTACATCTCGATATCTTTTTAGTAAATCTAATATGCTTATTTCCAGTATAGTTCCAGATCAGTAAAAGTCAGATCTGAAGTTCGTAAAATACTTATATTTAGGAATAGTTCAGAAATATTTGAAATGTAGACTAAATTGAAACATGAAAATAGTGTAAAAATGCTATGAATATTATTACTTAAACTACAATTTGATAATTCTACATCTTGATATATTTTTAGTAAATCTAATATGCTTATTTATAGTATATCTGCAGATCAGTAAAAGTCAGATCTGAAATAAATAAATAGAAATTCTTAATTCATCTTTAAAAAGTTAAACTTAAATTTGCACTATGTGCAAAACTACTTAAAAGATGAAACAATATTTAAAAAAAGATGTTAAATTACTTTAATATCGTAGTACTTTCAACTATAAAAAACATAGTCTTTGTCAGAGAAATATAAGAAACTAGAAAACAGGAATTCTGCTTTTTCAGAATTTAGTGTCGCCCCCGATGAAAAAAAAATGTATATATAAATAGTGCAAAACATATTTCAATATTAAGACTTAAAGCACATGCTTATATTTTATGTAAAAGGACGTCATTCGCATCCGCTTAAGAATTCCACATTTACGATCTACTCTTAAACAGCTACAGTAAAGCATGCATAGGACGTCACTATCGTGAAATAATACACAAATGCAACAAAAATATGCCGTCATTAAAGAAACTCGACAAAAAAAAATGCTGTCTCATGATTCATAGGCCTTCATTTGTTTGTAACATTAATATAGATACTTAAAATTAAATATAGTTTATACTAGCTTCTTGTTTGACAGAAATCATTCCTTTATATTTTTTCAAAATAGCGCTTATTTAAATTACATGTTCTTTCGGTTGTTATGAGAAAATGACAACAAAAATATATATTTACTGTATTAGAACTACTATTTTTTCTTTACTTTCCACAGAAATGGAGTACTTCCGTTGCCAGTATTAAGCAAATGGCTCTAAAAACTACAAAAAAATTAAATTTCAAAAATAAATGGAGATACAGTTTTCAAACAAATTGCATTTAAAAGTACTTTTTTCCCCTATACGACAATATAAAATTTGAAAATGTGCGATGCTTAGAAAAGTTTAAAAAATTGCTCTAGATTATTTAATCGTACAATGATACATCTGCTTTGTTTTACGACTGGCTTATACAACGTAACGTTATGTTTTGGAGACAACATAAAATAAGCTGGGAGAAAGAAATAGCATACCGGGGGCTAATACTACTGTTATAAACGTCTAATATTCAAAATTCACGTAGATTCACTCCTTTCGTCACCATCTACGTGAATTTTGCATATAAGACGTTAATAACAGTAGCATTTCTTATATTTCTCTGACGAAGACTACGTTTTTTATAGTTGAAAGTACTAAGATATTAAAGTAATTTAACATTTTTTTTTTAAATATTGTCTCATCTTTTAAGTAGTTTTGCACATAGTGTAAATTTAAGTTAGATCTGAAGTTCGCAAAATTCTTGTACTTAGGAAGCATTCAGAAATATTTAAAATACAGAGTAAATTGGGACATTAAAATGGTGTAAAAATGCTATGAGCATTATTACTTAAAGTACAGTGTGATAATTCTACATCTTGATATATTTTTAGTAAATCTAATATGCTCATTTATTGTATATCTGCAGAACAGAAAAAGTCAGAAGTTCGTAAAATTCTTATACTTAAAAAGCATTCAGAAATATTTAAAATGCAGACTAAATTAGGACATGAAAATAGTTCAAAGATCCTATGAGCATTATTACTTAAAATACAATGTAATAATTCTACATCGGTATATTTTTAGTAAATCAAATATTGTTTATATCTGCAGATCAAAACTCTCAATACTATCTATCTATCTATCTATCTATCTATCTATCTATCTATCTATCTATCTATATTATAAAGGACAAACATATCTGTGCGTAACGCATACGTCATTCAGCGAATGGCAACACTTTGAAATTTGAAATGAAATTTCGGTTTTGCAATTTTCGATACTGCAAATTTTTAAACTTCTAAACATCGCACAGTTTCAATTTTTACACCGTTGTATAGGGAAAAAATGTACTTTTAAATGCAATTTGTTTGAAAGCTCTATCTCAATTTATTTCCGAGATATTAATTTTTTTATAGTTTTTAGTACCAATTTTGTAATTGTGGCAACTGAAGTACTCCATTTCTATCTATCTATATTATAAAGGACAAACATATCTGTGCGTAACGCATACGTCATTCTGCGAATGGCAACACTTTGAAATTTGAAATGAAATTTCGGTTTTGCAATTTTCGCTACTGCAAATTTTTAAACTTCTAAACATCGCACAGTTTCAACTTTTACACCGTCGTATGGGGAAAAAATGTACTTTTAGATGAAATTTGTTTGGAAGCTCTATCTAAATTTCTTTGTGAGATATTATTTTTTTTTATAGTTTTTGCAATTGTGGCAACTGAAGTACTCCATTTCTATTAAAAGTAAAGTGAAAATAGTCATGGTTTATTTATTTTTATTGATTATATCCTTATTGATGCCATTTTTTCACATTACAAATAAAAGTAACTTTTTTCTAATTTTTTAACAGAAAATGACGTCAGCCATTAAAAAAAAAACACGATTAATAAATCAAAAGATTGAAGCAGATATTTCAATATTTTTACATTACGCTGATACTGAGTTTGAGACGCTAGGCAAAATGCTTCAGTGAGTAAAAATTATGTCATATTTAATACAAAACGATAATTTTCTTTGATAAAACTAAATATTTGACCAATACTATGGCAAATAAAGGCAAATTTCTGAATGGTAAATTTTCGCGGGTACTGAGATTAGAACTTAAATTTTATGCGAATATTCACATGAAAAGTTGTATCGGACAAATGTGACTTTAAGTTTGGAAATACAAACATTAATAATGTATTGTGCGTTAAAATACTTTTAAATTGTGAATTTGAGTGGTGCGTATGTAAATTTTGAGAATGTGAAAATAACGTACAGTTTAGATTTTATGGGGAAATTTTTTATGATGTGACAAAGCGAAATCCTTTTTTCTGATTTTTTATCCCGTAAAAACAAATGTAAGAGCCTCAATCGATAACTTCAACATAATTACTCATCTTGATTACGTATTCTAATACAGTTTAATTTTTCAATAATTTAAGCAGTTGAAGCTTTTGGAAATAATATTTTGGTAATTTTAGGTTAAAAACATTATATGTTTTAAGAGTTAGATAACCAATGCAAGATGAATTTTTTATTGTAATTATTTTTGTAGGTTTATTATAAATTCGATCTAACAGTTCCATTCTAAACATTAAGGAACATAAAGGAAAAATAGTTATGGTTTATTTATTTTTATTGATTATATCCTTATTGATGCCATTTTCACATTACAAATAAAAGTAACTTTTTTCTAATTTTTGACAAGAAAATAACGTCAGCCATAAAAAAAAAAAAAAAAAAAAAAAAAAAAAGGAAAAGAAAAAAAAGATTCTTTATAAATCAAAAGATCGAAGAAGATATTTCAATATTTTTACATTACGCTGATACTGAGTTTGAGAAAATTGATGTCATATTTAAAACAAAAACATCATTTTCTTTGATAAAACTAAATATTTGACCAATACTAAATGGCCAATACTATGGCAACTAAAGGCAAATTTCTGAATGGTAAATTTTCGCGGTTACTGACATTAGAACTTAAATTTTATGCGAATGTTCACATGAAAAGTTGTATTGGACAAACGTGGCTGTAAGTTTGGAAATGCATTCATTAATAATGTATTGCGCGTTCAAATACTTTTAAATTGTGAATTTGAATGGTGCGTATGTAAATTTTGAGAATGTGAAAATAACGTATAGTTTAGATTTTATGGGGGAACATTTTATGATGTGACAAAGCGAAATCCTTTTTACTAATTTTTCATCCCGTAAAAACATACGTAAGAGCCTCAATCGATAACTTCAACATAATTACTCATCTTGATTACGTATTCTAATACAGTTTAATTTTTCAATAGTTTAAGCAGTTGGAGTCTTTGGAAATAATATTTTGGTAATTTTAGGTTTAAAACATTATTTGTTTTAAGAGCAATGCAAGATGAATTAGGTAGATTTTGTAAGAAATGCTACTTATTGCAGTCGTTACCATGGTGCGACTTTTGAAAAATTCCTTCATAACTTTTCATTATATGACCCTAGGAACCCAAAACCGCCCCCACCTAAAAAGTTTATATATATATATATATATATATATATATATATACATATACATATATATATATGCGTGCCTGTGTGTGTGTATGTATGTACTAAATTTTGTCCACACGATAAAAGCTCAATTATGCACGGATCGTCTTCAAACTCGCCAACAACTTTGAGATGGCTAATATCTCGGCGGGGATTGAAAATGGGTAAAATCGTCCCAAGGGAATGGAAATGGGGAGGGTTAAAATTTTGAATACCGTCTTAACATGATTCTGATAAAACCAGCTCTTACACAACAATGACAGGAAAAAATAAATATTTTTCGTTATAGCAGTTGCCAACAATTAAAAAAAAAAAGCAATAACATTCTCACCACAACAATTGCTTTTCTACTGCAAGATTTTCACGTGAAAAAATTAAATTAAATAAACAGTTTGACGAATTGAAAACAAATTGAATGTTACGTCATAAGTTTTCTAGAGCAAGATTTCCGCATGAAAACTCAAAATGAAATAAATAGTTTGACGAATAATAATAAAAAAAAAACATTGCGTCATATTAGAAATATAGTGGACCTCAGCAGGTGAACATGTAACGTCATGTGAGTTTGAAGAAACGTATTAAAACATGATAAAAACCCGACTATGGAAATATTAACATATTTTAACACTTTCAGGTTCTCTGAATTTGCTTTAGCCATTTTTAAACCTATTCCATATACATGCGTCTGTGTATTCGTGTATATTAGAATTTTCACAAAATGTTTAGCTCCCTAGAGCTCATTCTTAGTGAAGGAACTCGGTTTATCTCTAATCTTGATTTAAGTTTTGTTAGTGAATTTAGTACTTAACTTCGAAATATACCTCTGCTTGTAGGCCGGAGCCAGCAGGGATTTTTTTTATTGTAATTATTTTTGTAGGTTTATTATAAATTCGATCTAACAGTTCCATTCTAAACATTTTAATTCGTCGAATTTCGACGGGTTCCAACTCATCTTTATAAGAGTTCAGTTTTGTTTATTTCATTTCACCCTTTTTTAGACTGTCTATAATTCCATGCTTATTATGTTCTTTTTAGTTTGATTTTATTAAAGGTTTTTTTTTAAATTTTCCTCGCCGCAAAATCTTAAAGTTTTGCTTTAGTAAAAAGTTTCGTTTTAATAAGTTATTTTTTACATTAGTAGAAATTTGAACGTTATTTAATTTAGCCACCTATCTTTGTTACCACCCTATCGTTCTTCTTAAGTTTAAAAAAAAAATTCATCTATGAAAATTATTTGAATCTTAACCAAAACAATGGAGCTATCCCACAGGTATTCCTAATAAATTATATTCTGCACTCTCAATACGCTGCTTCAGAGCACGGGAATGTCACACAATTTGCCTAGAGTCAAGAACGGTGACTGCAAGTCAGCAGGTGTAAAGTTCGAAATTCGGTACAAGATTGAGTTTGGTAGTGTAAGAAATTCCCTGTAAACACACTGTAGAGGAGGACAAATGTTTCATAATTCAGAAAATAAAACATAACTTCAAGCGAAAATGCATAATAACCATTTCCGAGTAACTTCCGATCCCTAAAAGCGTTGTTTAAATTTAGAAACACCAGAAACAAAATATTTTGGATATTTAAAAAAGAATTTATCAAAACAAAGTATCATTTGCTGCAACTGATTTTTGGAACTATTTCCAAGTAGTTTACACATTTCATTAATCAGTTTTCTAAACTCGGAACTTTTTCGAATGCTCCAAAAACATATTTTATAGACAGACATGGAAAATCAACAACATTAACATTGACATTAAATTAATATTATTTTGATACACTTGAATGCGTAAATTGAGTTACGCATGTGGAAATTTTTATTTGAATATTGATAACATCGGAGAAACCGATATTCTGATTTCAGAAAACTCCTTTTTACACTATTAAAACTACTCGTAAAAAACTTCCGAAAATTATAGGCAGCAACAAAATGTGTATCAGTCTAATGTAAATGAAGTAAGGTTTAACAGAGAAGGAGTTAATGCTTGTGTAAATAATGATTTCACTGGAGAGCATCAAAATGTAAACAAAAAACATTTAAATAGAAATTCTGTACAAATATCAACATAGTTATCAATACAGTTACCAATCGTTATCTAAAAAATATGTGAATCTAAATAGTAATAATAAGGAAATGGCTAATAATAAAAAGTGCTAATGTAAATAGCAGTCTTATGAATACTGGTTACCGAAACGCAGTGAGGTTTACTCTTGAAATCCGAAAAGTTTTTGGTTTCTGTCTGTTAGTTTGTTCAGCGATAACCGCCACAAAAAGCATTCGATTAGATTGATATTTTGTAGGTATTTTGGCGGAGTACCCATATTTAGCTGTATGGTTGTTGGCTAAATTTGGTTTATTCGTCCGAAAAGTATAGAATATTTCTTTTCATGTCAAAATTTTTCCCTATGGAAATTCAGGCGATTTTGAAAATTTCCTTTCGTTGTAAATAAAATAACGCATTTGATTAATGGACTTAAATGTTAAACCATGGATGTTAAAATTTCCTAATTGATTCTTAAATTATTCCAATTAATTTGGAATCTTGTCAATTTTTTAAAATTAGGTGTATAACATTTGATGGAATTTGATACACCCGTTCAAATTATAATAAAACAATTTGTTTTATAACTTTAGTTATTTGACATGATACATATTTGACTTTTTTTCTTTTTTTTATGAGTCCCCTAGCAACTGTATTTCATAGCCTATAAGAAAATAATTCAAATAATAAGTTTAGGCAAAAAGCCTGACTTAAAAGAGAAATAAAAGATCAGTTAATGTTTCGTAATGATATGACAGATAGGTTTAGCGTCAAATATGAACGATGTTAATAACGTTAGGGGTTATATTGAATGTGGATACAATTAAAATGCTATCACAAAAATACTTTATAGCGCCAAATCCCGTTTGCTATTTAGTCAACTGGCAGTAGACACGAAGATGAATGTTAGGTTTAAAACTATCCAAATATGCCTATTTCTGTGTTATTCTAGTATGCTATTGTTATTAAGTAGATTAGTATGTATTCAGATAAGATCTTACATCTAAATACAGCATGACCATCAAAATTATAAAAACGTTAGATTTTTAAATCAGATATAAGTTAAATATAGTAGATTAAGTTTACATTTCCATACATTCCTTTCGTACATGGGATTTTATTAAACTTACTCATTGGTGTTACGGGTGTTTCATGGTTGATAGATAAATAAATATTTATATTTGGATATTAGGATAACATAAAATGCTTATCCAAATAAAATCACAGTGTAAATCGAAATCAAAGGTATACTATAATCATTTTCACAATGAAGAGAAATTTAGGAATTTAAATTTAAAGAGACTATCGTGGGGTTAAGGCAGAGCTCCCCTGAAAAAATGTACTTATTTAAAAAATAATAAGCTGATGATCAGAATTTCAGAATACCATTGCATAACACCGTGTTTAATTTAGCATTTCTAATTTCCGGAACCTTCGAAAAATTTTATATACTTATAAATATTTATGTAATTAAAAAAATAAATTGGGGATTGTAGGATGTTGGATATTATGCAAATTGAGATTAAGAAACAATGACTTGCACAGCTGATGTTCAGGATCTTTATCTGCAGATTTACTACTAAATTGATCTAGTGGGTAAAGCTAGGAATTCGATGGAAAAGTGATACTTAGCAATAATGTTACTATATCAAAATAAATAGAATTAAGAAAGAGCTAATAAAAATTGTGAATGGGGGAAAATTTTACGCTTTTTTATTTTAATATAATACCATTACTGGCATTCTTTTGAACTGTTTGGTTGGGGCTTACTTTTTTTCTAAAATTGTTATATGTGAGAGATCAGAGATATGTTATTTTGGTTGTAATTTCATCACTAACTCTTTCTAGTCAAAAACAAGAACGAAAAATCATGCGTCCAGCGTAGATTATGAAACCCTTTCCAACACATCCCAAATACTGTATCAAAACTTTACAGTTTATTAAGGGGAAAGGTGTTGCCTAAATAAACAATTTAGAAAAATTATAACGCGTGAAAACTATGTTTCTTTAGTCACCTTCACTGGTCCGAAAAATATGCAATTTTTTTGTGCAGCCCTGTATATTATCTTGTATGTATACTACATTGTATGGTAAAAGTTTAATTAAGGGCACAGCACAGCTCAAAATTCCCATTCAGCAATTTCCGTCAATAAACGGAAACTTGATACCTTTTGTGCAGTCCTGTATATGATCTATAGCATTTATGCACAAAGTAATATGCAAAAAATAGCTAAATTTTAAAACGCGTACCACAACTGAAAACGCATTTTTAGCTATTATTGTTCAAATTCTTTTGTGTGCCCCTGTAAATGAACGATAATTTATATGCACACCAGATTCTACATTAAAAACCATGTAGTACATATCAATGATATACATAAATTTCAATGCGTTTAACCCTTGAGGGGCGGTGAGATATATTATATCCCACCTACGATTAACGAAGATTTGTACCAGTAAAATTTTATTAAATTTTACTTTTCTAACTTTGGTGGGAAAAAGTCGTAAAATTGCTTTTCCTTATTTTGCAATACATTTTTTTTTAAGATTCCGGTGTGAATTCGACATTACAGGAGCACAATTACTTGCCCCTCAAAGGGTTAAAATAGTGTAATATCATTAAAATACACGGAAAACAATTTTCCCCATAGACCTTAATGTAACGGAATTATTTTAAGTGAGTATCCCTGTGAATGAACCATAAGTGCTACTCACTTCATTTTCAATACCGAACATTCCATAGTAAAAACCAATGACATATATCAATTTCATGAAAATATGACTAAATTTGCGTGTTAGCAAATGGACAGAAAACAGACAGACGAACGGACAGACAGACAAACGAATTCATCTTCATCTCCAATTGTTACAGCTTAAGAGACTACAATATTTCTGAAGATCTCATCTCTATATCGCTGAACGGTCAGAACTCCATTTCGAATGATGTGGAGGTCGGTGCGCCCATCAATGGAGTCAACCATAGACCGTCACTCCCCCACCGCCAAATCTGACACTTCCTTGCACGAACGCAGGATTGTTTCTTGTGCCACGTTCCCTCCAAATGAAAATACGTCTATTATCAGGATGAACAGAAAACGGGATTCGTAAAAAAAAAAAAAAGAATATTGCGCCATTCATTTCCCTTCCAGTTCACATGTTCTGATACCCTCTTCCTGCGGGCCTTGCTTTTAACGTAACACATACCATTGGTCTGCGAGCATACAGGCCCATAGCATGGAGCTGCTTTCGGACAGCTTGAGTCGAAACTGTGCAGTAGCGGAGCGAAGGTGTTGTTGAAGAACATCCTGAAAATCACACTTTGTGAAACTCCAGTGGCTTCTGCTACTTCGGCTTGTGTTTGCTACCCCCTCCCTCTAACCGACCAACAACTCTCCAAGTTTGTGATTCGGTTATATGTCTTCGTGGCGACATCGCACTCATCGAAACAAAGCACAGAAAACTTACTGAATGTAGATCATTGTTTTCCGGTTTGTCTTTCAGTAAGTTGAAAGCCAAATTTCATTCGCTGCCGCTAAAGCGTCGTTTTTGACGTCAAACTCAATATTTGCATACTCCGGAGTTTGAAAATGAGACAAATTTGCATTTCTGAAAAGAAAATTTCGCTTATACCGTTATTTTATATAAGACTTACAATATCATTTAACTGTTTTGAGCAATGTATGTAGTCGCATATGTAAAGTTCAGTACAAGATGTTGACTATAGAAAATGACATTCATAGCATTCATCGTACAGTTACATGAACACTCAAAAAAATTCCGTTACGTGACGTTGTATGGGGAAAATTCGTTTTCGGTGTATTTTATTCATGTTCCACTATTCCAAACATATTGAAATTGGTATATACCTCTGGGGCGCATTGCAAGATTCTTGCTGTAGAATGTGTTGCGCAAACCACATTCATCATTGATATACAGGGACACACAAAATAATTCGGTTATAGTACTCTCTATGAACAATAATTGCTGGAAGTAAGTTTTCAGCTGTGGTAAGAGTTTTTAGATTTAATTGATATTTTCTCTATTATTTGGTAGGTGTAAATTATATAGATGATATACAGGGCAGCACAAAAGATCTGAAGTACATTCCCATTTATTGATAAAAATTGATGAATGGGAAATTCAAACTGTGCATTGCGTTTCCTGACAGAACTAAATTTTGGCATATTAATTATTACGCGACAAATCTATAGATCATATATACTGCTACCCAAAAAATCTGATATTTTCCCGACTATTGGTGGTAATATCTGAAATTTTATTTTCAAATGTCTAATGCGTTTTACAAATTGTTTATTTAGACATCATTTTTAACTTTATTAAACTGTGAAATTCTGTTACAAATGTTCTGAATGTGTTGGAAAATATTTCATAATCTATGTTTGACGTATGATTATACGTTGTTGAGAAGACTTTTTTTATAACGAACTCTGGTACTTACTTAAAAAAAAAAAAAGATAAATAAACAACAAAAAATAAATTTGCAGAAATTAGTTAATTCAGTAAAATACCACTATGCGATCTCTGCCTGGTCTCAATGAGATTTTGACGACCACCCATATCGCATAATCATTCGCTCCATTTATAATTTATATGTGGAGGTAATGAAAGATTTCTGAGGAAATACACCTTTGTCAAGACTGAATAAAAAAGTCCTTTCGGCCAGTGCCGGGAGGAAAAGGTAGCTTTTATAGTTTTACTCCAAGATAATTTTACTCAAATTTTAAGAAGCTAAAATGCCACGAAATCGATAAGAGAATATTCTTCAATACTGAATTTGAATGAGAATTGCGCCAAATTAGTAAGCTGCTGGCCGCCCTTGGTGACCAGTTTGGTCTCCCTTAAAATTTATGTTTGGGAAAGTATCCCAAGCATTGTATCATTTTACTTTTATTCATAATTTAATTTACTTGGACTCCCTTAAATATAATTAATATAATCTCTTAAGCTAATATTAGTTTTTGTTGCATTAAAATATCTTAGTTTGTTGATTTTCTCTAAACAAGTAAACCCTATTGGTTTACAATGGAAGTCTATGAGAATTTAGCGAAATATCAGAGATATCGCCAAGTTGGCGACAAATTTGGCGGTATTTTGCGACAGAACAGGATCCCTCTTATGGTAACACCCCTTATAGGTATAGAGATGCATTAAATGCTGTTCAATATCCAATGGCCGCCATTTTCAAACAAGATGGCGGATGAAGCCAAAATGTCAGCCACCCTAGAAATTCAAACTGCTATATCTCCATTTTTTAAGATAAAGACAAAACAAAATATACTCTGGAATCCTTGTATTAAGGTCAAACACTTAAGAAAATAATATTTTTCAGTTTTTAATTTATTTGTACCGATTTTTACATTTAACATTTTTTTTTTTTTTTTTTTTTTTTTTAATGGCCGCCATTTTGAAGCAAGATGGTGGATGAAGCTGGCCTACGAACTTGGTAGAAAATTTTATCTGTAACCCGGGTTGAAGTTACTTAAAACGTTCTAGGCATCACAGTTTCCTAAAAAATTCTTAGTAACCTTACAGATTTTTTGATTTTCGGTGCAAAACTGTATCTGTTACATGAATTGTTGATGTTAACGTTACATAAAAAGTTCTAGGAATCCCAGTTTCCTAGAAAAATTTTAGAAACTTTACAGATTTTTTTTACAGTGTACTTAATATTGGAAGTAAATTAAGACTCTATACTCTTCCTTATCGTTTAATAATTTTATGTAGCGTGTTATTTTTTTTAATTTTTTAACTATCATTTAACCTTGCCTCTGTAAATGCAATAAACTGACAAGAACAGTATACTTGAGATTAAATTGGAAGCGTTTTATATTTATATTTACAGCCAGTAGATCTGTACTTGTGTCATCGGGTACTCGGCCATATTTTTTTAAGGCGATTCTCAACTCCACTGCTCAACAAGCACGAAACTTTTTGGCACACTTATTGGCTCATTTTTTAACGTAAACGCTCAAAATTGACATGACTGATTAAAGAAGGGATTTGGAATCAAAAGACTTTTTCCATTTTTTGATAACTAAATTATTTATCGAGTTATAAGTGCTGGGTCACGTGACAACAGGGGTTTCTCGTTTCTCCGACTTTTTTTCTCCATTCGTCCGGGAATTTGGTTCAAAACACCCACTTTGACAGTATTTTCTAAAAGATCTTTTGCGTTTACCAAAAAACGGAAAACGTCTTTCAATCACATAGTTTCTGAATAACAACACCTGTCAATTTCACTTGTTTACAAACAAAAATGAATTAAAACTTGCGTCATAAATTTGTTTCTTTGGATTTGAGAACAGCCTTAATTAAGTTTTGGTACAGTTGTGAGTTTCCAAGTTATACCTTCGAAGTATCGTCTACTGTGTATATTTGTAAATTTTTAAATTTCTGTGCAACTGGGGTTGTATTTATCAAATAGCAAGACATCCACACCATACATCACACATTATTTTTCTTAATTATTTATATTAATTAACAAAAAATACAAAATTAGATTGAATGGCCTTATGAAAACATAGATTGCAACGAATGAGTTGTTGATTTAAAAACAAACTGCACTAAGATATCAAATGAACAATTTATATATATATAAAGAATAATCCTTGAATTTTATTTTCCAAGTACCTCTATTTTATGTATAACATGTTAAAATTTGTGTTAATCATTTTGAAAGAATAACGGCTCAGTAAAAAACGACATGAAAGCTGGTCAAGGTTTAGTTGCGATAATTCCAAACATGATACACCAGAACAACAACAAAAAAAATAACACATATTTTTTTTTATCAGTCAAAAGCTCAAAGATAGGTTTTTTAAAATGCTGAATGTAGTTCTAGCCTGAAATTATTTTAGAATAGTAACACTATTGTAAAACATGGTGGATTTTTCTAATTTAATTAATTACTTGCATCTTCCAAAATATTTCAAAATTCTATAGGAATTGTTTGGCTGAAATTATTTATGAATCATGTGCCTTCTGAGCGATAGCACGTGACATAAACTCAACACTTGTACCAGCATTCGACTAGTACCCCTAACACAATCGCATATATTGTGAATAATTTTGAATTCCAGCCAAATATTTTGATTGATCTTTCCAATGATAATATGTAAATTTCAGCCTCAGCATCTAATATCACGAATTTTTCCCATTTTGGAACCTGGAAATATTCGTTGCCATAACCTTTTGTTCATTTTCTCAGTGCGAGCTTCGTCCTTTAGTTGTAACGGCATTAACCGTTGCATTTTTATTGTTTGTTTGAAAGACCATTTTTAGGTTTCAATGCCACTACAAACGGGTTTGGAAGGTCACTCTTTTATAATACAAGGTAGCTAATACTTAAGTTTGATATTGATACCATATTTTCTTCCCAAACATTTAACCTCTTATTGTGTATCCTAGAACATAATATGTTTTTGTAAATTACTGTTTAAATGGTATAAAGCACACAGCAAGGACATAATGAATGATAGTACAAGATGCAGATTAAACACTTCACAAAAGTTTGTATTCTTTATTATAAAGATGATTACAATTGTAAGACTTTGACATTATTTACATAGCTTGCGTTCCTTTACTAAACTCATTTCAAGTAAAGTAAAAAAAATATATTCAAAATATTAGTTATTGTTATTAAAAGAAATGTACAAATGGTAGGTTATCAAATGTTTCCCAGAATACAACGCAAAATATTTTTCCACACTCAACAACGTGAAAACTCATTTTTAAACGTAAAAGAATGATACTTGTAGACATGATTTTTGAAATGATTTGTAATCGAACAGCATTTTTCATTTTTTTAATAAATGAATTACTCGTTGAATTCCACTTGAATTTTTTTCATTCGCTTTCGCAAATTCGGTTCAAAATGCTCTGCCGCTTCTAAAAAATCTTCCGTCTTTAGCGAAAAACGGATTACAGTTTTTTAATAAGAGTACCTGTCAATTTGATAAGTTTGCGGATAAAATAGAATTTAAAAATACGTCAGAAAGTCACCAGCCTAGGTTTCAGAATAGCCTTAAATGCAATAAAACCGTTTGTTGAGGGTAGTTTCTAAAAAGAAAATTTCTAATTGTAGTAGTAAACGGGTGCGTCTTAAAAAAAAAAATGAAGCTTCTAAAACAAGTCACTTATAAGTAAATTATTATATCTCCGCAGAAAATCAACAATTTATTTTTTTTTTAAATATCCATCTATTTTATTCATTAAACAAATACTTCAGAATTCCATGCATAATTAACCATCAAACTTGATTTGTTGAATAATATCTCTTGATTTAATATATGTGAAATAAAATTAAATATTCTCGCAATTAATATTTAAAAAAATTAATTTCTTTCACGGCTTTCATCAGTAAGTGTTTTTTAAAACTATCAGCATTAACAAGATAATGCAAATCTCGGCTGAGTCAAAGATTTGTAACTGAAATTAAGCAGGTTAGCTTGTGCCAATGAAATTCAGAGAAATTATCGTATACCACAGCCTATAAATTATAAATATTTTAAATTAGTACCTTATATAAATATATTATTAGTACGTTAGTTATAAATATTTTTTATACTGTTCAATTTAATCTGGTTATGAGATAAAATTAAACAAAAACCTAATTTGAAGAACAAATTAAAAAAACAAAATTTATTTCCTACATTGTTTAAGCCCAAGAAGGGACATATATTAAGGTATTTCTTTCAATTCGTTCTACATTTAATGTTAAATTTTTGTAACAAATAAGTTAAACCAATTGAACATTAAAAAATAAAATTCATACAACATGATACATTAAACACCCTAAAAACTTAGATTCCGTTCAAATGAAATCGAAATAAATCTTAGACGTTTTCCAATTTTCAGTTATAAATATTTGTATTGCAGATTTTGTATTATTTTATGATGATTGTACATAAAATGATAAGATACATGCAAAATACAAAACTTTAAAAAAGTCTAAGATTTATTTCGATTTCATTTGAACGGAATCTAAGTTTTTAGGGTGTTTAAAGTATCATGTTGTATGAATTTTATTTTTATTTTTTAATGTTCAATTGGTTTAACTTATTTGTTACAAAAACTTAACATTAAATGTAGAACGAATTGAATGAAATACCTTAATATCTGTCCCTTCTTGGGCTTAAACAATGTAGGAAATCAATTTTGTTTTTTTAATTTGTTCTTCAAATTAGGTTTTTGTTTAATATGTCAAGTTTTTTAGTAACTACTGCATTCAGACGAACACATTTCAAAATTAATGAAGGGTACCATCATTAGGCTTTGATTCATGCGGTATCGTATCACAATTTGTGATGCAATTTACCTAAGGTGTGTCCCAACAAAATAAAGCCACCGTAATTTTGTGCTGTAACTGGACACGAAACATACAAATAAAAACGAAACAAATATATTAAGAAAGTCCATATACAAATATATATTTACAAGTAGTAACTCACTCCTTGCCCCACCTGGGCAGGAGAAAAAGATGAATGCGTAAAAAAAGAGGGGAAACAGTGTCCCACCGAAATAAAGCCACTGCAAATATTAGTATTCATTGGCAACTATCGACATTCCAGCTGCTGCAGTTCAACATGTTTATGACATCAGGATGTTGTCAAATACTTGCTCTGTGACACTCGAACTTTGTGTAGACTTTAGAAGGTTGTATTTTCTATTTCTCCATTGCATCGGTAAAGAAAACCCAGCTATCTAAGTTCGAGAAAGTTCAGGTAACAGCTTTTAAGGAACAAAGTCTTTCACATAGACTAATATGTAAGCAAATCAAACGAACTAAAACCGTAATAGATAATTTTTTAAATCAGGGCAATGCGTACGGGTATAAAAAAAATAAGGTGCACATGCAGAAAAATGACTTCCAGGCAGGAAAGAGATGTTTTGCGTCGTCTTTCACGAAGTGATATTTCCCTAAAATTGTTGGCCAATGAGGATAACATCCCAGTGAGAAGATCAACCCTGTCACGAATTGAAAAACGTAAAAGCAATTTACGATATAAGAAAAGGAAACAGCAGCCCATGTTGAAAGCTATCCATACGTTAAGGAGAATCGATTGAGCCCAATATAATCAAACCTGGAAGGACCAGTGGCATCGTGTTATAGTCTCAGATGAGAAAAAAATTAATTTGGATGGCTTAGATGGCTTTGCTTTATATTGGCATAACATGAGGAAAGAAGAGGAAATTTTCTCCGAAAGACAACAAGATGGAGTCTCATTAATGGTGTGGGGAGGATGTGGCTATAGCGGTAAACTTAACCTGGCTCTTCCTTCAGACCGCATGAAGGCTACCAAATACCAAGAAATGCTAGAAACTCATCTACTGCCATTTGCAGAGAGAATTGGTGCCCTAAGTTGGGTTTCCAGCAGGACAATGTCGCCATTCATGTTGCAAAATCTGCCTGGAAATTGTTTTTGAATAATGGGGTGCATGTCATGGAACGGCTTGCGCTTTCCCTTTTATCTCAATCCCCAAGAAAATGTGTGGAATATCCTCAGTAGGGCGGTATATGCCAGTGGCAGACAGTTTCAGTCTGTGGCAGAATTAAAGGCCGCCATCATTGAAGCCTGGGATAATATTGATACTACTGTGCTCCAGGAATTGGTAAATGGTATGCCACATCGTATATACCAAGTCATATATGAACATCGCGGATATATTGGCTATTAACTGTAGTGGCTTTATTTCGGCGGGACACTTCCCCCCCCCCTCTTTTTGTTACATATTCTTTTTTTTTTCCTGCCCAAGTGGGGCAGGGAGTGAGCTACCCCTTGTAAATATGTATTTGTAAATAGACTATCTTAAAATATTTGTTTCATTTTTATTGGTTTGTTTCGTGCCCAGTTACAGCACATAATCATTGTGGCTTTATTTCGGTGGGACACACCTTATGTATAATTCAAAATGTTTCACCAATGCAGTAATGAAAGTTGTTCTACTTTGGGCAAAAACTTCCAATCTGAACGTAAAAAATCTGTTTGAAAATGTCATTTTTATTTCTACTATGACGCCATATTCAACTTCTTTTTAATTAAAAAAAAAAAAAAAAAAAAAAAAAAAAAAAAAAAAAACTATTTCAATAATTTTTCACGTGAAAATCACTCAATAAAAAATAAACAAATTATTATTACGGCTTTTGAATTTTTGGCAACAATGAAAAAAAAAAAAGCTAAATTTTATTGGGAAAATGTCCGTTGATTCTCAATTAAAAAAGGCGAAATTTGGAATTATTAAGAAAAATATTTGAATAATATACAAAAAAATTGGCCCTTGTTTTTCTCTGGGTTATAATTCACTCATATGCAAAGGTTTTTTGCCATTCGTTTTGACCCTGACGTCAGGCAAACGTTTTTAAACTTTAAATTTATAATATTATTAGAATTAGTAAAGGATAAAAAATGAGTGGCATCAGCTACAAAAAGGTGGGAAGAAAAAATGAAAAAGTTATCACCCCCATAGGCTTTTCTATGTTAAATTAACATTGAAAAGTGACACTGGAAATAAATAAGTATTGCGCTGCCGCGCAATACTTAAATACCAATGTTTACTATTACAATTATTAATTGTGACGATTTCTCTTTAAGATACCTTTCACGTATATAATTTTTTATATTCCTTTAAAACGCAATTTTAGATTCTAAAAAAATGATAACAATTTTATAATTTTGAACAAATATACAATCATTCTGAATATAAACCCACAATTTCTCAGCTTTCTACATAAGTGTGAATTTTATTTCTATCTTGCTTACAGGATTTGATTTACAGCCGTTTAAATATTACTAATCTCGTAGGTAAAATAAGCAATTTAATTAGATTTTTATTTTATTTTTTCAAGGTTTGATTAATAACAGTTTCCTATAACGCAACGTATCATCATGAAAAAGTGCATGCAATGCTATGAACTTTGAATATACTTTGAAATACTTCTGAAAGGGCTCATTTAGGGAATGAACTACTATTATAAATATTTTTCTTAACACTTTCCCACATAAAAAAAAAGAGTGTTTATGAATTCGCTGTATTTGGCCGTCTGTCTGACCACCTGTCCGTGCTCTAACTCGCGTAAATATATTCCCATGTAATTAATATTCTGTTTATGTTTACCATAACATGATCTGTATTGAAAATGAAGCATATAGTATTTATAGATCGTTTACAGAGGCACACAAAATAATTCCTTTACATGGTCTATGGGGAATAATCATCTGCAGTGTATTTTAGTGATGATGCACTATTTAAAACATATTAAAATTGATGTAAATCACTCAGATGCACTACAAGATGCTTACCTTATATAGATGCATATAGTGTGCACAGTATTTATCATTCATTTACAAAGGTACACAAAAGATTTCGGTTACATATATCTATACAGTCTAAGAGCAAAAATCGCTCAAAGTGCGTTTTTATTTCTGGTATGCGTTTTTAATTTAACTTTCCTTTTTTTGTATATTACTTGGTGTGTATACATTATATAGATCACATACAGGGCTACTTAAAAGGATTCTAGTACATTTCCGTTTATTGACAGAAATTGCTGAAAGGGAATTTTCAATTGTTTTGTGCGTTTCCTAACTGAACTAAATTTTTGCATGCTGTGTAATGTGTGCAAAAATCTATAGATCATATACAAGACTGCACAAAAGAATTCATATACTTTTCCAACTATAGATGGTAATTGCTGAAATGGGGTTTTCAAATGTGATGTGCGTTGTCTAAATTGCTTACTTATTTAGACATCATCTTTCGCATTATTAAAAGGTGAAATTTTATTACAGTATTGTAAATGTGTTGGAAAGTGTTTAATAATCTATGCTTTATTCATGCTTTTATTTATTTCTGTATTATTATTACTGTTATTGTTATTGTTATTGTTATTATTTTGTAGTTGATGCAAGTTGTGAATTGTTGCAAATTATGAATATTTTAATGTGTCATAATAAATTTCTAAATAGTATGGCTATAGTTATGATATTAGATCGTTGAAGGAGATTTCTATAGCAAAATTTATGGAATAAAATTATCTTTATTTGAATTTGAATTTTGATGTTTTAATTAAGTACAATTATTTTACTGTTTTTACCCATTTTATTCACTTCGTTTGTTGTCTGCCCGTCTGTCTGTGCCACATTTTCCAATTGGTTTTTTACCGACGAACCAATTTGTCTCTAATATTTCCACATAAGATCGCCGTCAATGGCAATGCAATATACTATATAAATTTTCAGGACTGTATTTTATTAAGGGCAGGATGCAGGGGCGAAACTATCGTTTATATTTCTGATTGTTATCACATACGTAATGAACTGATTTCTTTCAAAAATCTGGCGGTCAAAGTTTATTATCGATGACACTGCTTATTGAAGTATGTTCAGAGTCTTTACTTAAATAGTGACGAGGGGCAAAAACCCACCTTTTCTTTTTTTATCTGAAATCATATTAAATTTTGGATTAAAATAATTTTACTTAATGTTTTAAATTTATATTTCATATTACGTATATTTGAACCAAAATATTTTAAAATATAAAACTATTTTATACTTATTTAAAAAAAATTATACCATATTTTACAAAGGTTTCACATGTTTTTGTGTAACTTAACTTGGTTCATATATTTAAACATAGAATTTTGTAATCAATTTTTCACTCACTTCCTGGCATTCAAGAGTTCTAAAAATTCTAGAAGTTTTAGGAAAATCCTACATAGTTTAAATAATTTTCGGCAGTGAATTTTTTTAATCGATTACACGTGACTCAACAACAAGTATTTGTTTAATACAAAAATCTGGGTAATGTAATATTTGCAGTAATATAAAGATACTGTTTTTTCTGATGTCATATCGCTCACCGCTAATATATATGTATATGCTGTCATATAATGTCATATCGCTCACCATATTCCACTAATAGGTCTGGCATAGATGCGTCTTGCTACACAAAATGTTTCATAAGTATAGTTATACGTAAAATTACTTTATTACGCTATATGTCCACTTGTGCAACAGAAGTAGGGTGGATTGTTGGGGAGATAAAATTACCCAACCCTCCAAACTTCATCCTACATCTTCATTGTTAAAGATTTTATGCTTTATATATTTTTTATACCTGCATGCAGAGCTATGTGCTATAATTTCATACTACAGTAAAATCATGCAAATTTACCCCCCCCCCCCCCCTTTTTGCCTCGTCTGTGAGATTTACTTTTGCCGAGATGTGTCACTTTTCTTGCTGGTGAGCGATATGTTAGAAAAAACTGAGCAAAAAAAAAAGAATGAATAACAATAATGGTAAATTAACAAAATTAATAGTAATAATGGTAAAATAGCATAAATGGAAATTTAATAGATATGCTTTACATGAAAAGCGACGACATTATATGAAGAATACGAATTTGCATTTGTAAAACATTAATTTTAAAATCGGCGTGGAATAACTTGTATAATTATATATCACCACTTCTTATAAGAGTGTTTAAAATAAAAATATTTTTAATTTTAAGATTACTAATTATTCTAATATTATACTAATCATTACTTTCGAGATAGTCAGAAATTTGAAAATAGCACTAAACAACAAAATGCTGAGGAAGTATTAGAAAGAGAGAGTAAAACGCTGCCATGCGATTCTAATGAAATAAGATCACAAAACATTTACATTCATGCTCTTGCGTTATTCCGCATCCTCTGCTGGCAATCGCAGAACTTGTTTTGAAATGAAACACTCTCTGCTTAAAAACCTGATTAGAATAAATAACCGGACACGACCATTTATATGTTTCTGTTGTCCTGTGCTATGTCGAAAATGTACGAATGCGACTATTTTTTGTTTTTAATCCGTTCACATCGCAGCAGATAGCATGAGATCGATTAATATCAGGTAATTAGCGAAAGCTGACACGTTTTTGACCGTTTACTGGGTGGCGTAGATTAAATGACTGGCTTCGTAGAAATAGTTTAATTAATACCTTTCCATTCATTTTGGGATAACTTTCATAAGAAAGCGTAATTGCGTGAAACTATTAACAACGCGATGCTCTAATTTCTTATTATGTTTTTGATTATTTAAACTGAATTAATACAGCAATTACTGCAACCGACATTAGTCAACTTATTACTATTGCTAGAATTGCCGTTTCATTGCAGACATTTCCAGTTTCCTTTGAACTAAAAAAAACACATATAAACCAGAAAAATGTATACCATTACTACTAAAACTTATACATATAATTACTGCAACTTACTACCACTACAATTACTAGTACTAGTACTAATAGTAGCACGATATTAAATCTGCTACAACTATCATTCCTACTACAAATGCATAATAATAATAATTATTATTATTATCATTACTATACATTTAAATACTTCCGTTTTATGTTAAAAATATATGAATTCGACTGTTTTTTGTTTTAATCCATTCGCATCACAGCATATAGAGTTAGATCGATTAATATCAGGTAATTAGCGAAAGCTGACAGTTTTTGACCGTTTACTGGGTGGGGTAGATTAAATGACTGGCTTCGTAGAAATAGTTTAATGGTACTTTTCGGTTAGCCGGGCGCCAGTGATGTATACATATGAATATACATACATATATGTGTATATACACATTTATATATATACATATATTGTATATATACACAGACACATATACATGTTTAGAGAATGGATTGAAGGGAGATGATAAAAATGTCTCGGTGACTCAAATAATCAGAAGGTTTTGTAGAAAAATAAACTTTATTAACATAACAACACATAGTCAAATATTCGCCATCGTCACTGACAGAATAATCTGCCGCTCCCTGCAGAGTTCGAATGTTACTGCGTCACGTGACTTCAAAAGCTCTCCGCAGAAAACGCGGGGGGAGGAAATGCGCCTCATTGCTATTGGCTGGCTCCTCGCGTGCGAGAGAGAGAGAAATAGCAGACGGCTACAGAGTATGCCCCCAGTGACGAAGTCGCGATTACAAAAAGGTAGCAATTAATAAGATACATAAGAAAGGTCTTGAGTAAAATTAAAGTACATATGATACAAAAAAAAATAGAAAATATATTATGCATTACATGAAAAACAATACTTTTGAGAAGGAAATAGTATGCACACTATATACATCAAATGTTTTAAACAATATAATCCGTAACGAGATGTTTCGGAAAACGAACTTTACGACCAGATTTGGTGGTAGGGTGTTCAACAGGAGTAGTTGGAAAATTTATGGGCTCATTTTGTTTTTGAGGTTGGGAAGGTGAAATAGAATCTGCTAATTGATATGCAGGTTTAATGCGATCAATAGATACAGTACAGCGCTTCCCGTTTAATTCCAAGTCAAACGTTTTCTCAGACCTGTCAATCACTCGATGAGGTCCTGTATAAGGGGGTGATAAGGGAGGATTGACTTTATCTGATCTAAGAAACACGTGTGAACAGGTTTTTAATGGGGGATTGACATAAATTTTAGGATTGCCGTGCATTGCAGTGGCAATGGGATTTAACTTTCTCATTTTTTCAGTTAACTCAGTCACGTATGTAAGAGTAGGTGCTTGATTTATAGTTTCAGTGTTTATGAGATCAGAGGGTAGTCTGATATTTGTGCCATAAACAAGTTGAGCACAGCTCGCTTGGATATCATTTTTAAGAGCAGTGCGTAAACCAAGTAAGACAATGGGGAGGATTTCAGTCCATTGAATTTGATTGTGAGCTTTAAGAGAACTCTTAAGATGGCGATGGAATCTTTCAATAAAACCGTTAGACTGTGGATGGTATGCTGTAGTTCTGATGCGTTTACATCCTAATCTATCAGTAAGCTCTTTGAAAAGAGTGGACTCAAAATTTCTACCCTGATCAGTAGTGATGGTAACAGGGGTTCCAAATCTGGAGATCCAACTGTGTATCAATGTACGAGCAGTTGTTTCTGCAGTCATATCAGATGTGGGTATAACTTCGGGCCATCTCGTGAACCTATCAATGATGGTCATGCAATACTGATTACCATCGGATGATGGTAAAGGTCCGATAAAATCAATATGAATATGGGCAAAACGAGCATCAGGTTCAGAGAATGTACCAATTGGTGATTTGGTGTGTTTAAAGATTTTAGCTTTTTGACATTTCGTACAGCTGCGAACCTTAGATTTTATGTCCTTACGCATGCGAGGCCATACAAATCGTTTAGAAATTAAATCTAATGAAGCTGAGATACCAGGATGCGAGAAATAATGCAAGGTTGAAAAAACTGATTGTCGCATACTTTTAGGAACAAATGGTCGAGGATGTTTTTGTGACATATCGCAATATAAATGTACATCTTCGAGTGGAAAATAATGTTTTTCTAATTTTAATGAAGTGGTGTCAAATTCGAGAAGTTGTTTTAGCTCTTCATCATTTGTCTGAGCGGTGGCAAACTCTTTAAAATCTAACACATTAGGAGAAATTGAATCTATCTCAATTCGAGATAATGCATCGGCCATAATGTTGCCAGAGCCTTTAGTATATCTAATATCAGTAGAAAACTGTGAAATATAGTCCAAATGTCTCAATTGACGTGGGCTACATTTATCAGGGTTTTGTTGAAATGCGAATGTAAGGGGTTTTTGGTCTGTATAAATAATGAAATTCCGACCTTCTAGCATGTGTCTGAATTTTTTTATAGAACAATAAATAGCAAATAATTCACGATCATAAGTAGACCAATTTCTTTGAGATTTATTTAATTTACAGGAATAAAATGCTATTGGTTCCCATTGGTTTTCGGAGAGTTGCATTAAAGATCCACCAATTGCGACATTGCTGGCATCGACCCATAAGCTTAGCAGGGCGCCAGGAATTGGATGTCGTAATAATGTAGCTCGAGCTATAGCTTCTTTTGAAGCAGTGAAGGAAACAATGGCTTCATCGTTCCATTGTAATTGCTCAGTTTTGTTAGCATTGGAACGGGGATGTTTTTTCGTATTTTTGTGTCCTTCTAAGAATTTAACGAGTGGAGCTAAAATATCGGCAGCTTTGGGAATGCACCGTCGATAAAAATTGAAAAGACCTAAGTAGCGTCTTAGTTGAGTTAAGGTAGAGGGCTGGGGGAAATCTAGGATGCATTTTACACGATCAGGTAAGGGTTCAATTCCTTCAGCTGAAAGTTTGAATCCTAGAAAATTGATAGTGGATTGGCCAAATTTACATTTATCAACATTAATACACAGACCATACTCTTTAAGTCTAGAAAACAACAACTCAAGGTGTTCTAAATGTTCAGTTTCATTATTTGATGCAATTAGAAAATCATCAAGAAATGCGTAAACAAATCCTAAGTCACGAATTACGTCATCAATAAATCGTTGAAAAGTTGAGGAAGCGTTACAAAGGCCGAATTGCATACGAGTGCTCTCGAAAAGTCCGAATGGAGTGCAAATCGCAGTTTTATGTACATCATCAGGATTTATGGGAATTTGATGGTAGGCTTTTACAAGATCAATGTGACTGAAGATTTGTTTACCATGTAATTCAGCAGTGAAATCTGCGATACAAGGGATAGGATATTTTTCTTTAACAAAACAGGTGCAAAGGCGAAGAGTAATTACTTTTAGAAGATCTCATATGACCGAGTTGTAGCATGTGCTAAAATTCAGCTTTGGCAATTTTTAACCGATCTGGAGCTAGCCGTCTAGGCTTAGCAGCGACTGGAGGCCCCTTAGTGTTTATATAATGCACAGTATTATGCTTAACCGGTTGGTTGGGATCCGGTAATTTCGTGATATCAGGAAATTTAAATAACAATTTACCATATATATCATTTACAACATTGGGTTTCACAGAAAATATATTACAAGTACTTAATATAGCAGGAGCTTTTAAATTAGTAGTGGAATCAATAAGACGACGATTTCGTAAATCAAGTTTTAAATTAAAATTATGCAAAAAATCAGCTCCTAAAATAGCACATGAAACATCACAAATATAAAAAGAATATGTAAAATCTCGGCGTAGGCCTAAGTTGATATTAATACATTTACGACCATACACATTAATTTTTGTGCCGTTAGCAGCACGAAAGGTTTGAAGAACAGGCTTAGTTTTGTCATTTTTATTCGCGGCCACAAGTGAGGCATCAGATCCAGAATCGACTAGAAAACACATACCTGTATTTCTGTCTCTAACGAAAAGGCGACGAGAAGGTGCTGGGGAGAAGTCCGTCGCCGCTACTCTTCCCGCTTCTGGTTTTCCGAATAAGAACAAGGCGCTAGGCACTTTTTTGCTTTTCCTTGATATTTTTGGTGATACCAACACAATGTTGCATCCCTATGGTGGGACTGAGAACGATTACGCTGATGGTTATCACTTCTAGATACACTTCTTGAACGACGAAGATGAGCGACCTCTTGGCGTAATGCTTGGATTTCTTTTACGAGCATATCAATGGCTGGTGGTGTCTGAGATTCAGTTGTTGGTGTTCGAATCGAAACAGAACTAATGTTGGAAGGCGTTAATTCAATTATTCTATCAGCAATATCCGCCGCTTTATCTGGAGTAATTTTTTCAATGGAAGCTAGAATCGTTTGCACAGTGGTTGGCATTTGTTGAGTAAACAGTTCTAAAAGAAGATCGTTACTAATATTATGGCTTTCAGCCCGTCTTTTCATTAATCGAAGTAATTCAGTTGGTTTTCTGTCACCCAGGCTTTCTCCAGCTAGCAGTTTCCGTATTTCTAAAGTACGACTTTCTCCGCAACGTTCGATAACTTTTGCTTTCAAAATCTAAGGATCAGTAGGATCAGGACTCATAATTATATCTCGAACCATAGTAGCAGCAGCAGGCGGTAGATGCGCTACAACATAATTATATTTTGTTTTCGGCTCAGTAATAGCTTTAGGAGTAGCTAATTCGAATGTGCTGTCCAGCATATGAAACCATAATGTAGGATCCACAGGGATATAGGGTGGAATGACTACGGCAGATGTTTCAGCAGTTGCCATTTTGCAAGTTAAACAAAACGTTCCATGAAACAGTTGAATAGTTCGGCGTTCTATGAAACAGTTGAAGGTTCAAAAATCCGCGGTCACCATTTTAGAGAATGGATTGAAGGGAGATGATAAAAATGTCTCGGTGACTCAAATAATCAGAAGGTTTTGTAGAAAAATAAACTTTATTAACATAACAACACATAGTCAAATATTCGCCATCGTCACTGACAGAATAATCTGCCGCTCCCTGCAGAGTTCGAATGTTACTGCGTCACGTGACTTCAAAAGCTCTCCGCAGAAAACGCGGTGGGAGGAAATGCGCCTCATTGCTATTGGCTGGCTCCTCGCGTGCGAGAGAGAGAGAAATAGCAGACGGCTAGATATGTATACATATAAGTATATATACATACATGTATATATACATATATATGTATATATAACACTGGCGCCCGGCTAACCGAAAAGTACCAGTTTAATTAATACCTTTCCATTCATTTTGGGATAACTTCATAGGAAAGCATAATTGCGTGAAACTATTAACAACACGATGCTCCAATTTCTTATTATGTTTTTGATTATTTAAACTCATTTTATGCAGCAATTATTGCAACCGTCATCAGTCAACTTATTACTATTGCTGCTACCTATTATCACTATTGCAAGAATTGCTATTACATTGCCACCTACATTTCAGTTTCCTTTCAAGTAGAAAAAATACACATAAACCATAAAACTTAATATTAACATGAAAAAATAAAAAATCACAATTTTACTAAATGTTGTATACAAAATTAGGCACAGATGTTATATATTGGCACGATTTTTTTGCCGACGCCAATGTCATATACACAACGGGTACTTAGCTGGCGCCAAAGTGTCGTTATTTTGCTTGATATGGTAACCCGGATGTTGTTGTTTATGCTGTTGATGCTTTTGAAAAATTAGCGAAACAAAAAATGGCATCATTAAACATTATATGACATCTGTGCCCAAAAGCTTTTTTAGTTAAAAACTAAACAAACACTAAAGTAAAATTATAACAATGGACGTTTCGGTCATTATCTATGACCATCTTGCGGAAAGAGTTGTTACATTGCTTTTAAAGACCAAAGCAAGCCGTGTTGAATTTGAAAAGATCGTTAGGTTCCCAAACGATAATCCCTTCAACAAATCAGAAGAACAGAATATGCAGTGACATCATCTATCGGACCAAAACAGTCCTTTATGGTCATTATGATCCCTATCGTCCTTTAGCATAAAATTTATTTTGTAAAGTTATTTAATACTAGGGGGCTCTGCCCCCTGCAAGCTACGCTCGCCAACCTCCGTTCAGACACCGCAGAATCTAAAAATTTAATGGGTTTTAAAAATATTAGAGAAGATTAAATTATACTGAAAAAGGTGTGCCGATCTCCCTGTAAATGGGTTTCCATTCAATTCCCTTTGATTGCAAAAATTTAACGGAGAATCAGTTGCTGTTAAGACATTCAACGGTTGTTTTCGTTTTTGATTAAAGAGGATCAGTTAAACATTTGAAAAGAAGCTAAAATAAAATGAATTAAGTATTCAGAGTCTTTGTCAACCGATATTTTAAAACAATCTCTATAACAATAGCCTAAATCATGTGACTATCATCAACAGTTCCGGGCGGAACACTTTGCTTTTTATACTCTAGGTGCCATTTTGATACTTTAAGGTTATCCAGGCACAGGCGATAAGCCGCCAAATATTATTCTATCCCCATCATTTCATCTATATTATAATAGTTCAAGTCATCAAATGCCATAAACAAATACGATCTGATCCCTTTGCCTTTCATATGAAGGTTTGAAACAAATGTCATATACGCCCGCGTCATATTGGCGCGATTTTTTTCCAACGCCAATTTTGGGAACGCATTAACAGCATAAATAACAACATCCGGCTTACCATATCAAGCAAAATAACGATACTTTGGCGCCAGTTAAGTACTCGTTGCGTATATGACATTGGCGTCAGAAAAAAATCGCGCCAATATGGGGCCCTATGTGACATCTGTGCCGAAAGAAAAAAAAGCCGGTGCAAATCTCGCCAATATCTTTTTTTCAATTCGCCAGTTAGCATTTTTTTTTATTGTTCGAGTGGTAAATTAAAACATTGATTTGAAGTTGAAATTAAATGTCATGGTTTGTTACATAATTTAATATTTCGCCAGATGTCATATACGGCATGTTTGGCATTTTTTTTTTTTTTTTTTTTTTTTACGAAAATTTGACGAAAACCTCGTTTTCGAATACCAGTTACATATGTATTTTTGGTACTACTTAGTTATCCCGTCGTCAAAAAATCTATCACCAAACTATAAGATTAAATGCCAATAATGGTTGATGGTAAATGTCACATTCACTTGACTTTTAGCAAGTTACACGTGTTTACGTCATCAAGTGATTTTTATTTCGACGTTTTATTTTTATATTTATTAATGTTATACTAATTTATTTGTTCTTTCTTTATTTAAAATAAAAATTTTGTCAATCTGTACAATTTGGCGAGTGGTTTGGCGATTTATATAATTTGCGAAATTGGGTGACGGAATAACTACTACATTCTACCGTATTTTTTAATTATTTTCTATTATTTCCAAAAGGAAATAGCAAAAAAAATAATTAATTACTATAGAACAAAATAATTTATATAAATTTAAAAAAGAAATAAAAGTAAATATACATTTATTATTAAATAAACAACAATAGCCGGGTTACCATGTCTATCGAAATAACGCCATTTGTGCGTCAATTAGGTACCCCGGTGCGTATATGACATCTGTGCCTAATATTTTTCTTTTCGTTTTTTTTTTTTTTTTTTTTTTTTAAAGAAGTGAAAGCCATCAATTTAAATATTTCATTTTTAAATGAAAGTTTTGTATTTAATAAAATGATAACGAAATAAAAAAAAGCATTGTTTTTAGCATAGATTTAAATGAGGCCAAACTGTCGCCAAATTAATTTAAAATAGTAACATTTTCTGAATTATGAAAAAAAAAATTTGTTATGATTTAAATTTGAGTTGCCATCATTAGAAAAAATGTATTTAAAATTAGAAAAAAATTAATATTTCGAAAACTAATTCGAATTTAAAAATTCTAATACCAGTTTTGAGATCTGTGGATCAACACGGATTTTTGGTGTAAATTTCATCGCAAAGTATTCCATATTTTAGGAGAAATCGCCGTGAAACAAAGTCATTTGTTTAATCAGTCGATTCAAAGAATCACTACATTTCAGGCGTTTCATATATTCGTTTCATAAATTCGTTTCATTAGGATTTTATATACATAGGGTAGATATACAGTATATTTATCTTGCTTCTTCGTGGTAGTAATTTAATTTTATTTATCCATTAAACTTTCTGTTTCTAAGTATGTTTTTTTTTTTTACTTAAAAAAACCGGAATTTTTCCAGGTATGCCATTCCCATTACTAATAAAGCTTATACATACAATTACTCTACTACTACCACTACAATTACTAGAACTACTACTACTACTACCACGACAATTACTAGAACTAGTACTAGTACTAATAGTAGCGCGATACTAAAGCTGCTACAACTATTATTCCTACTACAAATGATATAATAATTATTATTACTATACGTTTATATTCTTTCGTGCTATGTTAAAAATATCTGAATTTGACTGTTTTTTTATCCGTTCATAGCGCAGCAGACAGCATGAGATCGATTAATATCAGGTCAAACTAACTTAATATTTGCTAAAAGTTATAAAAACGCATTTAAAAAGCAAATAAATACTTTTATTTATTTTGATCGACATGTTCCATTGCTCTGACGGCAACATTATCAAGATCTATAATGATACAAATATTTTCACAAAAAATTTTTTTAATGAAAATTGGTAAACAAAAATTGCGCGAAATTTTATTTACCATCCATTATCCGAGAATCAATAGAGATCTTTTTAAAAAGTGAGAATATATGCAATGATACAGCCTCCATGGAACTTCCTAAAATCTGGAAAGAAATCCTGTGCAGAATAATGAAACAATAGTATAAAATAATTCACATTCAGTAATATCCATTTTTAATATCGCAGTTGATTTCATTATGCACGAGTCCGCGAGATTTTTGTTTACCAATTTCCATTTTAGAACTTTTTGCGAAAATATTTGTATCATTAAAGGTCTTGCGAAAGTTGCCATCAGAGCAATGAAACTTGTCAATCTAAATAAATAAAGTTATTTATTTTCCTTTTAAATGCATTTTTATCACTTTTAGCAAATATTAAGTTAGGTTTAATGTTTTCAAATGATTTTCCTATATAGTTTTATAATATCAGGTAATTATCGACAGCTGGCACGTTTTTGACCATTTACTGGGTGGCGTAGATTATATGACTGGCTTCGTAGAAATAGTTTAACTAATACCTTTCCATTCATTTTGGGATAACTTTCATAGGAAAGCGTAATTGCGTGAAACTATTAACAACGCGATGCTCTAATTTCTTATTATGTTTTTGATTATTTAAACTGATTTAATACATCAATTACTGCAACCGTCATTAGTCAGCTTATTACTATTGCTGCTACCTATTATTACTATTGCTAGAATTGCTGTTTCATTGCAGACATTTCCAGTTTCCTTTCAACTAAAAAGATACACAGAAACCAGAAAATTTTTACCATCACTACTAGAACTTATACATATAAATACCGTAACTTGCTACTACTACCATTACAATTACTAGCACTAGTACTAATAGTAGCACGATGTTAAAGCTGCTACAACTATTATTCCTACATCAAATGGCATTATTATTATTATCATTATACTATACGTTTATATGCTTCCCTGTTATGTTGAAAATATACGAATTCGACTGTTTTTTGTCTTTAATCCGTTCACATCACAGCAGATATCATGAGATCGATTAATATCCAAGTAATTAGACTGATTTAATGCAGCAGTTACTGAAATCGTCAACATTCAACTTATTACTATTGCTGCTACCTATTATTACTGTTGCTAGAATTGCTATTACATTGTTTGCAACATTTTCAGTTTCCTCTCAAGTAAAAAAATACACATAAATCATAAAATTTAATATTGACATGAAAAAAAAATCACAAGTTCGCAAATGGTGTATACAAAAAGTTTTAAAGTTAAAAACTAAACAAACGTTAAAATGAAATTATAACAATGGACGTTTCGGTCATCATCTATGACCATCTTGAGGAAATAGTTGTTACATTACTTTTAAAGACAAAGTCAAGCCGTGTTGAATTTCAAAAGTTCGTTACTATCCCAAACGATAATCGCTTCAACCAATCATAAGAAGAGAATATGCAGTGGAATAATCTATCGGACGAAAACAGTCCTTTATAGGTCCTTATGGTCATTATAGTTTTTTACCATAAAATGTATTTAGTAAAGTTATTTAATAAGGTGTCTTGCTTCTTCCTGGTACTTATTTTATTTATTCATTAAACTTTCTATTCTTAAGTATGTTTTTTTTTACTTAAGAAACCGGAACATTAGCAGGTATGTTGTTCCCATTACTAAAGCTTGTACATATAATTACTGCAACTTACTACAACTAGCACTAGTAATAACAGTAGTATCCTACTAAAACTGCTACAACTATTATTCCTCCTATAAATGACGTTCTTCTTATTAGTATTATTTTATTGTACATTTATATTCCGTATTATGTTGAAAAAATACGAATATTCGACTATATCTTGATTATAATTTGTTCATATTGCAGGAAATGAAATCAATTAATACCAGATAGCCAGAGAAAACTGACATATTCTGATTGTTTACTGGGTAGCGTGTATTAAATAACTGACGCCGCAGAAACAATTTAATTAATTCATGCTTCTGTTCCTAAAACTATTAACAACCTCCATGCTTTAGTTTCTTATTAAGTTTTTGATTATTGCAACTTATTTAATACAGCAAATACTGTGGTCAGAATCGCGAGCATATTTATTACAACTGCTGACAGCTATTATTACTATTCTCAGCCTTATTATTATAACCACCACCGCTACTACTACTTATTATTGCTCCACTATGGTAAAAAAGTTAGGATAACTATTATTCCTACTGCTATCGCTATTGATATTAGTAATATTATCGTTATGTATTATTATGATCATTATCAGTAGTAGTAATAATGGAAGTAGTATTGATGTTAATATCATTATTAATGTCATTTTTATCAGTGGTTAAAAAAATTGCTTTTGACTGGTTAGTCCGAGAGCTGCTAAACATTTTAGGGTAGGTATTTGAGGCGCCCTGAAAATTTGTGTAACACTTCTTTTGTAATGTCTACATACAAAATCGAAGAACTGGCTGAAGGATCGTGGGTGGCACTTAGCCAACCCGTTTATTTTTAAATTTCGATAATTTTAGTTAAAAAAAGTCCTTGAGGCATTTTGAAATTTTAATACCTTCAAATTTAGTATTTAATGAAATAAAAAATAAAATAGCCAGATTATTTAGTCGGATCTAAAACTGTGCCAGGCGGTTTCAAGTGGTATTTTTTAACTATCAAAAAATGTATTTGAGGCACGTTGAGATTGAGACAGAATAATATTTATACTTAGAAAAAACTATTTTGAAATGGACGGGCGATTATGGTGGAACATTCTACTCGCCAGGCAATAGGGAACGTTAAATGCGAGTGCCAGTAAATCTGAGCTTGCGGTGCCTCGCTGAACATCCATTTACTAACTTACGATTCAAACAAACCGTAAATCGTGTTGCAGCGCCTCGCGAAATCTATCTTAAGATGAAATTCAACTGGATGCGTGTCTAATCGCAACAAATCTAACTGCGATAGGCTCTCGCAAGACCACGTGACTCGTAGCAAGCATGCAGTTGTTCGAAAAATTTTGAAGTAGTTAAAAAATTCTTATTCGTATTGAAATTTGTGCAGCTTTAGAAGTGCTATTTTGTTTGTATATTAAAATATTTTTCTTTTTGTATAATACACGTTACTTATATATATTAATCATGGAAAGTAAAAAAATTGTTTGTGTTATTCGCACAAAAAGAGATTGAAAAATCACTGTTTTTAGTGGAAAAACTCTACAAAAAAATCTTGAAGTGTTGAAAATTCGGCAAAAACATATGGTAAACTATAAAGACATTATTTTACCATTCAATGCTAATCTGAAAGAGGGTTATCATACACATTGCTATAAAAATTTCCTCGCTTTAATAAAGAAATACTATGACGACAACTGCTCAAGAAAATACAGTGTACCATCTTCTTCATTAAGTATAGTATAATTTTATTTTTATTATTTAAATTAATATATTCACAAATAGCGTGAGACATTCATAGTCCCTAACAAAAATTAATCTTGTCTATCGGACAGATGAAAACACTCATTATACCAAATGTATTTATGTATACTATTTACTACATGGTCTTGCAAGAGCTTATCGCAGTTGGATTTTTTGCGATTTCGCAAGCATACTGTTGAAATTCATGTGAGGATAGCTTTCACAAAGCACTGCAACGCGGTTTACGCTTTGTTTGGATCGTAAAATGGATCTTCACTAAGACACCGCAAGCCCAGCTTTACTGGCACTCGCGTTTAACGTTTCCTATCGCCTGGCAAGTAGAAAGTACCACCAAAATCGTCTGTCCTTTTCAAAATATTTTTTCTAGGTATAAGTATTATTCTGTATCAATCTCAGCGTGCCTCAAATACTTTTTTTCGATAGTTAAAAAATACCACTTGAAACAGCCTGTCACAGTTTTAGACCCAACTAACTAATCTGGCTTTTATATTTTTTATTTCATTAAATACTGAATTTGAAGGTATTAAAATTTCAAAATGCCTAAAGAACTTTTTTTAACTAAAATTATGGAAATTTTAAAATTAACGGGTTGGCTAAGTGCCAAGATCCTTCAGCCAGTTCTTCGATGCGGACATTGCAAAAGAAGTGTTAGACAAATTTTCGGGATGCCTCAAATACCAACGACAAAATGTTTAACAGCTCTCCTGCTAAGTTTTCAACTTAACGATCATGCTTAAGCATTTATAAAGTGCTAATATGTAAGTGGTGAGATAGGTTAAAAAACACCCAGAACTCATAGGTATTTCATTAAATTACAGCAAAAGTAATATTAAAAATATTTAAATAACTTTAAGTGGAGATTAATAAAGGAGTTCAAAATAAAATATTTCAATTTACAATAATACAAATATATTTAAAAATAAAACGCGCTTTAAAAATAACAGAAAAATCTTGAAATGCTCTTTAATTATTATTATTATTATCGTCGTAGTTGTTTTATTTGTATGTAGCGCATCATAGCAGTATGGCTTATAAACACAAGACTTAAGAAAAGTAAAAGATATTTACAGTTGCTAGCATTGCTCGATGACTAATAGCATGCTACGTCTTTTATAACTTATTAACATACACAACAGTTTTCATGAATGATCATAAATGTTTGCGATGGACAGAAAAATATTTAGAAGAATTATCAGATATTAAAAATTTTAGGCATCCCAATGATTGCAAGCAATTTACTTATGTCATCCAAATAGAAATCACTATTGAACTCTTTGAAGAGTTGGGAGATTATTGAACATGTTTTGAGATTTCAATTACTTGCTCCAAAATGTGCAATCCTCTTGCAAAAAAACCTTACATGAAAAAAAAAATGGATTTCATTTTTGGAAACAGCACTGAAAATTACATGAAAATCAGTCAACAAAATTAAAACAATTTTCAAAAGTTATCTTTTTATAGAACTTTGCTATTGCAAACTCAAAAACGGCTTTATTTTCAACTTTACGGTACTATTGAATTGTAGTACCGTACTTATTACCGTACTTATAGATTGATTAAGTAAAATGTACCGTACTTATTACGGTATTACATTATCTCAAAGGAGTACGTATTTTTCTTATGGAACATAAAAAACCATAAGGGCAGGTCATTGTCTATTAATTTTTAATTATTTTTTTAAAGCGTAAAGATACATTTCGGACACTCTGTATTGTGGAATGACTTTGCGGAATTACATATTTGGAAGAAATGTTCTATATTCGGAATGATTTAAGCCAAACTGCCAGGAACGCCATAATCACAGCAAATTCCAACGGCTAAAAAGGGTTTGATGACTTCGGTGTGCCTTCCTGCCCGCCTCTACATTATCTAATCCTCTGAAATTTACTAGGATTCCGATACAATTTTTATATGTTATTGAGGTTTGCTATAGAACGTTCGTTATTGAAAATGAAGTTTGTAGCATTTATAATTAGTATAAAAGGACACACAAAAGAATTCCTTTACCTTATGATCTACAGGGGGAAATCATTTGAAGTGCATTTCATTGATATTGCCATACGTCAAATACACGGTGTCCGGTCTCAACGGTATCCAATGGCTAATTCCAAAACCGTTAGTCATAGACATATAGTTCCAATTACAAAAATATTTTAAATCAGGTAAAGAAATATTTTAAAAGTGATTTGGGCCAATAAAAATATTTTTTAAAAAATTACGAAATTTAAATTTTTATACGGTTCCCCCGGTACGGTATATTTAGTAAATTTTTCCTATTACACTGACAAGTAAGGCAAAAAAAGTCCCATTCATATAACACTAAAATTGAGCGAATTATGAAACTTTAAAAATGCATGACTTATGCCACTTTTCTGCTCTGAAAACAAATGAGTTCGGCTTGGCTTTGAGGGGTCATATACCAAGTGCTTAAAGTATTCGAAGATCTTATTTCATGTGCATTTGCGCTTTGAAAAAAATCGTACAAGTATTAAGATTAAGTTAACATTTATTAAGTTTCAGATTGGCTAAAATAACATATGTTTCATTTTGTCAGGATTTGAGACTGTTTCTTTTATGATTTCTTTTAACAAAAATTATGTTATTTTTATAAGTTTTTACGTTACTTCAACGATCGTATGTATGTTTTTTCCAGTTCAAAATTTGTACTCGAACTTTAACTCACTTTTAAATATCCGATCGAGATTACATTTTACATACTGGCGCAAATCCAATAACAATCTAATATTATTATGATTTTCGGTGGTTACCATTTATACTTATTTTATAGGGTAACACAAACAAATTCGGATAGATTACCGCCAAGAAGTTTAAGAAAAAGTTTTAGATTACATAATACAAGACTCCGATTGTTGGTTTTTTAAACTTTTATGTATTTTTTAGCACTGAATCAGAAAATTACATTAATTTTTAAACATCATGTTAGGATACTTCGCAAATCATAAATTGTCAGATTTAAAGTATAACAAAAATCGGATACTATAAAGCAGAGGAGATGGTTGTGTTTTTTAATTTTTGATAATTGACTTTTACGTACTTTTATACTGAATCTGAAAATGACCTTCATTTTTAACCATCACGTTAGAATTTTTTTGCAAATCGTAAATGTGTAATTTAAAATATAGCGAAAATCTCATACTATAAAACATACGTAAAATTTCTTTTGTTTTATTTTATTTTATTTTATTCAATAATTTATTCGATATTTTTGCTTATCCTGGGATTCTTACAGCTAAATAGCTGAGTGGTCCGATGAGATGAGGGAGGAGATTCAATTTTAACTTTTAACTTTTTAACTTTGAAATTTGCGAAAAATCCTGATGTGATGGTTAAAAATGAAGATCAATTTCAAATTCAGCGGTACAGAATACATAAGAATCAATTATCAAAATCTAAAAAACATGACATAACCCAACTTTTGCGGGCTAGTGTAATCTAATAATATTTTAAATACGTATCATTTTGTAAAGAATTGAGGCTGTTAATTTAGCATCATTTTATTTAACAAAAATTCTGTTTTTTTCTTTCTTCTTAAACGTTTATTACAAATTGTATATTTTGCATTAACTAGGGGCTCTACCCCTACGAGCTACGCTCGTCAACCCCCGTTCAGACACCGCAGACTCTAACAGCACGCTAATTGATCAAATAAATGTCTCGCGCAATTTTTAAATTTGCACTGTTTTACAATATTATTTTTTGTTCATTTTACGTAATAAGTGTAATGTGACGTAAATGTGACGTAAATTCTCCTATTTAAAACTTCTAACGCATGTTAATGAATTTATTATTTTACAATATTCTTTCTCTTTTAAAATTCACGTGTAAATATAGTTTTTAGGACGTAATTTTCAATGAGTTCCTACTTTTTATATTTTCTCTTTATAATAGTCACGTGTAAAATAAATTTTTAATTTGAAGCAAGCATTATTGTTTGCGCTGTTTATACAGTTGGCAACAGTTTAAATTAATACAATTTTCTAAAATATGTAAAAAATATCTCTCGAAATGCTGGAAATTCGAATTTGAAATAGGAATAAAACCTCAAAAAATGAGTCAAATTAAAAAACTAAATGCAGTCTGCACACCGAGAAATTCTGAAACATAAAATGATCTAAAAATGATTAAATTCCTATGTACAATTTTTGCTCCCATAAAACTTTTTTAATGGAACGATTTTGTCCAACTTTGGCATTAAATATCTCTTAAAATAATTCTTCGATTTGAAAACTGTCTGCATCAGCGTGTTTATCAAACATTTCTCTATGATACTACCGATTTTCATATTTTTGTATGCAACTTTTTTTAATATTAACGAAGAAAGGCCTTGCTTAAGCATTCAAATTGGATGCCGATCTGCCGGGAATATCTACGCAGATTTTCATTGGTCCATTTCCAAATCAAAATTTTTTTTTTATATATAGAAGGATATGTCAGAATGATTAAAGATTTCAAATTTATATGGCAATGTTAATTTTACTCTGAACCATTTTTTAATATATCTGACAAGATTATATTTCGACTAAATTTGTAAATGATCCCCAATTTGCAGAAAAAATATACTCCAACTTTAAACAGCTGTTACTCGGTCAATTTTAATCGTAGAATAACAGGACTTTTTGTGTATTACTTGTCTGTGTAAAAGGAAAATTTTACTAAATATAACTTATAGGATCGGGGGACCGTATAAAAATTTAAATTTCGTTACTTTTTAAGAAATTGTTTATTGACCCAAATCGCTTTTAAAATATTTCTTTACCTGATTTTAAACATTTTTGTAATTGGAACTATATGTCTATGACTAACGGTTTAGGAATTAGCCATTGGACACCGTTGAGACCGGACACCCTGTATAATAAAGAAATGAGTGACTAAGTTTCACTTTACATCTTGTTCACAACATGTTTTTAATAGATTATGGTGTAGCATTTATCGTTCATCTATAGAGACACACAAAGAAATTCTGTTACAGTTCTAAATATGATTGATAATTGCTGGAAGTGCGTTTCATTTGTGGTATGCATTTTTTAACTTAAATAATTTTAAATAAATTATATAATGTGTATAAATTCTATAAATCATAGACAGGACTGTACGAAAGAATTCATACACGTTACCGGATATAGATGGCAATTGCTGCAAATGGTTTTTACTCCACTGCATGTTTTTTAATTATTTATTTTGATTTCTCATTTTATTGTATGAAAAAAATACATTTCTTAACATTTATTTCTGTTAGTTTTGGAAATGTTTCATAATCTATGTATGACGCATAATTTTGCGTTTTTCTTCGTTCTTTCCTTTTTTTGGCGGGGGGTGGGCGTATTTTTTACGGGTAAAGTGTCTGAAAGAGTGCCATATATCCACGGTTTAGTCATTTCCATACAAATTCTCATTTCTATAAGGACATTCTCTGTGTACATGACTATATCGTAACCCTTAGTTACATTTCACATAAAAATATTATATGCTTTATATGTAGCAATACCGAATTAATTATATCAGTACTAAATATAATTTTTACCACTTACAAGTGCGATATATTGAAGATAACAGCCCTTTTTTATAAGCATACTTCTTTATGATTGTCCATAAAATTCTCATTTATGTAAGGAAATTCTCTGTGTATATAGTAATATCTTAACCCATAGTTACATTAAATATAAAAATATGATATGAGGGAGATTTATATTTGGCAATACCGAAATATACTTAATTATATCAGTACTAACTATAATTTTTACCGCTTACTAGTCTGATATAATGAAGAAAACAATAAAAGCCCCTCTGAGCACACTTCTATAATTTTGATTAATCTGTTACATAGCTCAACATATTTGTATATGAATTAGAGAACTGCATCTGGTCGGATCGGGTCGGGTAGACGCTACATTTTTCGTTTCAAGCCGAGTTCGGATCACGACTTTAAATGTTTGGTTTTCGGGTCGGTTTAGGGTTGGGGTTTGACTCTTTCTGTTCGGGTTCGTGTTCAACCGATTTTACAAAAGAATGTACTGAATATTTTTCAGATGAAAAACCATATATTTGAATATTAATATAGTATATGTGTTAATTTTTATTTTAAAAAATATAATAGTGATATCAGAAATATAACTGTACGCTATTTTTACACAAATTTATTAAAATATGGATTAATTTTCTTTCATGTCGAGTTCAAGTCGAATTCGGATTTGAATATTTCAGGTTCGAGTTGAAGTGAATCGAGTCTGTGTCGGCTTTCAGGTTCACTTTAAGCAGAAATTTCGGGTTCGGAGTCGGGTACTAGACGACTCGTGCAGGACTCTAACGTGTATATAAAATGTGGTTCATCCTTCTCAATAGACCATAGTTTCACAATGGAATTATAGATCTACAAGTTCTATGTAGTAACTATGTAGTACACTGTAAAGAAAAATCTGTAAAGATTCTAAAATTTTTCTAGGAAACGCGTGTTCCTGGAACTTTTTATGTAACGACAACAACAAAAATTCACATAAAAAATACACTTTTGCACCGACAATCAAAAAATCTCTAAGATTACTAAGACTTTTTTATGAAACTGGGATTCCTAGAACTTTTTATGTAACTGCAAGCCGGCTTACAGATCAAAATTTTAGTAAGATTGCTGTAATTTTAATAGATTCTTTTGTAAAGCTACAGAAATCTGTAGCCTTACAAAACAAGTTTTGTAGATTTACATCTTTTTTTGTACAATGTACAGATAAAATTTTAGTAAGCATACAGATTTCTCTAACTTTACATCTGCAGAATTACAAACTTTTTTTACAGTGAAATATACATGCAAATCTATAGAAAATATACAGAGCTGCATAAAAAACTCCAGTATTTTTCCGACTATTCATGGTAATCGGAGAAATAAGGTTTTCAAATCCGTTATGCGTTTTCAAAATCGTCTATTTATACATCATCTTTCACCTTAATAAACTATGAAGTTTTGTTTCAGTATTCTGGCCGTGTTGGAAAGTGTTTCATAATCTGTGCTGGACGCATGATTTTTTGTTCTTGTGTATAATAGATATAGCATTTTGTGTATCTGAAAAAATATACCGGGTGTCCTAAAAAGGACTGACTGATTTTAAAATTCAATAACTTGCAAAGGGTGACAGATATTTAAAAAATTCTTGCAGGGGGGTCATGCATAAGGTCAAAAGTTTTTTTACAGTGATTTTCGATTTTAGTTCGAATTACAAAAAATAAGTGGCGCTTCCATCAACAGACGCTAAATTCAGGCTTGATTTTTGGCACTTCGGGACCCACTCAATACATTTTCATCTCCTTTTTCCGCATGGAAGAACAGAAAGACCAAAAAAATCGGGCCTGTATTTAGCACCTACTGCTTACAGCGCCATCTATTTTTCGTAATTCGAACTAAAATCGAAAATCACTGTAAAAAAAACTTTTGACCTCATGCATGACCATCCTGCAAGGATTTTTTAAATATTTGTCACCATTTGCAAGTTATTGAATTTTAAAATCAGTCAGTCCTTTTTAGGACACCCGGTATATAGCAGCCTTAAAAAAACAATTTTTTTCATTCAAAAGAATTACTACTTCATTTCATTCAAAACTCCTTCTTGCTGATACCAAGTTCATATAATACTATCAAAGAAAATGTTTTATGAATCTTTTGACTGATTAATAAGTGATCTGAATGAATAAGTAAAATACCTTTCTTGCATTAAAAAAATAAGTAAATAGAATAAAAAAAATATCTTCACATTAATATTAATGCCCGATGTTATCCAACATTCTAATTAAAGCAAGTAAAAACTAATGATTTAAAGAAGTATATGGTCACTCACAACAGCCATAGAAACAAATTATTAGGCAAAAGAAAAAAAGCATGAATATACAAATAATTATCATTTGAAAAGCATTAAGGATTATCTTATCATATTCTTAGTTTCACATCTGACCTCTACCTTCGTGTGAAATTTTATTACCTTAAGTGTCATGATTGCCTTGAACATCTTTAATTAAAAAAGTCAACATTCCTTACTGTTCCACTGCTGTCATAAGAAATCCGTGTTTTCTTGATTTACCGATATACGGAAATAGTTTAAGAATATTTTTTATGTAATTTTTAATGATTTTTTGTGAAGATACGCTGTTCACATTTTTATGCTAAGCATATCTAATATGTAAAACAAGGTGGGAAAACTTTTTTTTAGTGTAGCTTCACATTTAAATAGGATTATTTGACACAGATTACACTGAAATTTTAAAATGCTTTAAATCTCCTTCTATATCCTTCTAAAAAAAAGTACATGGCCAATCAGTATTGTAGATATTGAATACATCCTGAGCAATATTGGTATGAAATGTTGTCACAAAATTAGAGTGTCTACATTTTGAGAATATTGCATATATGGGGCATGCTCACAATCTTTTGACTTTTATGTCCCTGAATAATAATTTTTATTTTAATACATTTTTTTGTATTTTTTTTACTTTATATACTGGGGAACATCCATTGGCATGATTGCATAACAATATTAACTAGATAAATAAGTTTTGGACGATGTTGAGGGTCCAAATACCAGGAAAACTCCTTTACCGTCCTGTGTCCCTGATGCTTATTTTTAAGTTTGGAGCTGACTGTATAAAATTTTTTCAATAAAAGTAATTCGATGTAATTTTTTTCCGAAACTGGAACAATTGTTTTATATAAATATGTAGCAAAAAATTAACCTGCACGCATTTTTACGATTGATATTATTTTTGGAACTCTGTCCCTGGGTTTTTCATCCTTACCGTCCCTCTTGCTAAACTTATACAGAAAATCACATCCGATGCAGCCACAGAATTTTTTTCAAGTTTTTTCTCATGCAGCAGTATGCTAGAGAAAGAATGTCTAACACTATTTGACAAGAAATTTACTGCAGAATTTAAATCAGCATTTAAATATTAATTTCAAGATCGTGGCTTTATTGGTAGTCTTACCGTCCCCAGGGTTTATTCCTGCACTTTTCGAGATAAATAAATTAAAAAAAAATAATTTAATCCAAAGTTAATAACTGTTTCTAAAAGTCAATGAACACTGTGGTTATCACTTAGTCTTAACATGATTTTCCTAAAAATAGATGGTAATTTTCCTTACCGTTCCATCCTTACCGTCCCTTTTTTTCCCATTTCGTCCCTTTTTTCCTATACCATCCCCTTTTTTTACCTTACCGTCCCTTCTTTACGACAATGTTATACAAAAATTCTGTATTAAGTACTATATTTTTATTATTTCTTATTTGAATGTCCTGTGGGTACTATGCAAATTCATTATAAGTAAAAATTTAGAAGAAAATAAAAAGTTATGGTGGTAAAATGGCAAGGAAAATTAAACTCGTAAGTTTAACTTAAACCTCAGTTAAATAAAAAAAAATTTCGCTGCTGACCATTTTTTCTTTATTTTGAATCATTAAGGCATTCGTCTATCAGATTAAAATGTTATTTTAGCAAGTTTAATTTCACCAGATTTTTATTCCCGAAAGTCAAAAGATTGTGAGAATGCCCCATATATTCTCAGACATATAGCGTGCTCGGGCAAGATCTTTATTATTGTAAATATTAATAACAAAAATAAGAACAGGTCATATAAATGCAATTTGCCTCAAAAGAATTAAGAAATCTAACTTTTTTTAACAGTGCCTTTAATGTATCCTCTACGTGAGCTCCGTTAGTAGTACGAAGAACGTCGAGTCTGCAGCCAATTTCCGTCTTTCCTAACATTATTATTGTAACAATGAGGATTGCGAATTCAATCCCTTCATTTAAAACGAAAGTATTTTAAACAGATTTTCAACAAACAATGTGTGTAAGAAGCCCATCCGGGCCGCTACATTGTAACAGAGACATGATCAAATTTTAAGTTTTAAAATGCAGTTTATTTAAATCGAAATAGGGAAAGGCTGCGATAACGCTTCTCAATTTAGCCTACACTCTGCTCTACCTATACTCTGGCCTATACTTTAGCCTAATACTCTGCACTTAAAAATAATCTGATGCTTAAATCGGCTCTCAACAATATAAAAAATGCAAAGTTACTAAGCCTAAAATTAACTTAAATATAAAAGGCTGACTGCTCAAATGGTATTCGAAAAACGGTTTTGATGTCGAGCATGAATATCGCTGAAAGTAATTTATTAGCTTATAAATTCAATAAACTATGAAAAAATCATTATGTACTAGCAACCCATGTTCTCTACAGAGCTTTTATGAATAATGGCGAAACGTCCTTTCTTAGGTCCTCTCATCTAATTCTAGATTTCAGATCCCGCAGAACATGTGTCATGCTTTCAATCTCAAAATGCAGGAAAACAGATCTTGCGTTTCTCCAGTCCAAGATCCACCGACACCAGCTTTCAATCCCATTTTTATGCTTGGCAGATTGACCAGCCCACCTTAATTAGCAAAAAACTACAGCGAAAGCCACGAATCACAGAATCCAAGAGCCCGAGAAAATTAAAGATAAACGAAGGATAGAGGTCGCTTTTATGCACACAGGTAATATCGGAATGGCAGCTCCGACTCAAAAATCGAGACTGCCTCTATAAGAGAGTAGCTAGTCACCCCCCCCCCCCCCCCCACACACACACACACATTTGAACCTGAAAAGAAAAGGTTTGGGACAAATGCACGTCCAAAATTGGTTAATCAATTTTAAGCCAAAACTTGAGAAAACACAAATGATGACTCAATACTTTAAAATTTTATCTTCCAAAGCCACTTTTTACTTTATTTCAATTGCGACTCACCACGGACATAGTCAATTGGTGACATAGCAAAAACACTCTCTCATCAAACTTTGTTTATACGTGTAAGATTCCCTTACTGATGCCTACAATCTTACATACTACATGCAAAACTAAAACTATAACAAAAATATACAAAATTCAAAATTTGAAATAGAACATCGCAGCCAAATTTTTCTGCAGTACTAAATACTCGAATATCCAAAATGACCATACACAAAAAAAAATTCCCAACCCGCATCAATACAAAAAATTTCATGCGCAACCTTTTCCCACCAAAACTCTAAAACTGACAAAACATAAACCTCATAAGCCAACGAAGACAAAAATCAAATTTCGGAGCCAGACAGAAAACTTTGCTAACCACTCTGAATAAATATTCGCTCCTACAGCTGGGCACATACGTACAGCACACTCCGCTGTGCAAGTTCGACAACATTAATAAATTAAAAATTTTAACATACAACTTATGACATCAGACAAAAAAATTTTCATCTGTTTAACTAAAACAAAACATAAGTAATATCAGTTAACATAATTAAAAAGCCTCTGTTCCCTTGGAAAAAAATTCGTTAAACATTCAAGAATATTTCCACAAGCAAGATACAAGAAACAACAAATAAAAAAACTCAAAACATCTTAACCTGAAAAAAACCACTCCCAACTAGCGACACCGGAAACACAACAACGGGCGACAAAAATAAAGTTACGTTTATTCAAGATTAGTAAATATAAAACAGAAACTTATGCCAAGAACCTCATCACACTAAAACAGTGTTGGATTCAGGGAGTGGCCTGGGGAAGACATTCCCCTCACCGGAACCATGAGATGCTCCCCGGAAGGTTTTCTGATTTTGTGTTCTCAGTGGTCAAAAAGTGCAACCTCGGAACTCTATAACGTTCCCTCTGGAACCACAGAAATCCCTCCCGGAGAAAAGTGTCTGAATTAAACACTGCACAAAAACACGTGCTCGCCTAACCGTCGCGCGTATCTACTAAAACTTCTATCGAACAGTTCAAATTATAAACCTATAATATAATATTATACGTAATGCAATACATTTTAAATATATAGCCTTTTCAACGATATAAGACTTTCACACATATAACGATTTCAAATACAATCATCAATCTTTCCAAAATAAAACTAGTATGCTGTGGCCATCACAAAACTTTCTTCTATATAAATCACGCCAATTAAATCATTTAAATAGCACAAGAAATAACAACGATTTAGCACCAAATCATATCAAAGTATATCTGAATTTGAAGTTGGATGAAAATTCGTGCATTAGTTCTTGAGATAGTGCTATAGCGGAAATTCTGAAAAATGTAGCATAGCAGCGTCACCTGCTGAGCGATTTACACCAAAAATAAGCAGCACTAAATGATATCAAGGTATACCTGAATCTGAAGTTTCTTAAAAATCCAAGCATTAGTTCTTGAGATAAAGCTATTGCGGAAATCGCAAAAAATACAGCATAGCAGCACCACCTGTTGAGCGATTTACACCAAAAATTAAACAGCACTAATTTATAAGTCAATTCATGTCAAGGACTAACTAAATTTGAAGTTTGATGAAAATCCGTGCAATTGTTCTTGAGATACAGCTCTTGCGGGAATCGTGAAAAATGCAGCACAGCAGCGCCACCTGTTGGGCGATTTACACCAAAAATTAAACAGCACTAATTTATATCAGGGACTAACTGAATCTCAAGTTTGATGAAAATTCGTGCATTTTTTCTTGAGAGCTATTGCGATAATTATGAATAATGCAGCATAGCAGCGCCACCTGTTGGACGATTTTCACAAAAAAATAATCAGCACCAAACTATATCCTGGACAAACTGAATCTGAAGTTTTATGAAAATACGTGCAGTAGTTCTTGAGATATAGCTATTGCAGAAATCGTGAAAAATGCCGCATAGCAGCGCCACCTGTTGGGCGATTTTCACCAAAAACTAATCAGGTCCAGTTTATATCAAGGTCAAACTAAATATAAAGTTTTGTGAAATTCAGTGCATTAGTTCTTGAGATAGAGCGCCCACAAAATTTTTGTCACATACAGACTCACAGAGTGACAGACTGGGTGACAGAATGACAGACAGACTCACAGACAGACATTTTCTAAAAACCATCAATTCGTGTTCTGGGCATTCTAAAACGTATAAATCCGTCGAAAACCAGAAGTCGAAATTTTCACGAATCCAATACTTTCTTCTTGTAAAGATACAAGGAAGTAAAAAACAGTTTAGACATAAAGAGATATATAATAATATCATCTCAACAATTTTGACAGCAATTTAGATTCCATTAAAGCACAAATTGTGAGTCCGTTAAAAATTCTAAAATCAGGTCAAAATAACAAAAAACAGTCCATCTGCTTTTCTTCTTTCAGACTGTTACATAATATTTGCACTCAAATTGTACAAAAAGAGGATTATCGTCACCTAGTTCATAGCGATGTCTCGGAACTGGCCGGTCTCATGTTCACTGAAGGGTCTTTTCTCTTGTCCCAAAATCTGAACAAACAATCACTCATCCTTGGAACTAAATGGTGTGGCTATTACCGATTGTCTCGCTCAAAGAAGGGTATGGTACCAATGTCGTTGAGTAGGTGTAAACTCTACTTGATACCAAGATCTAGATCGATGAACAGATTCCACCTGATGACTAGGCTCATGTCGTGGACAGATTCCGGCTCCAGGCATAGCTGAACAGTCGTAGACGAAACTGGATGGATACTATAGGATTCCATTTTTTCCTAGGCGCATCGGTTGAAACTGAAGAAGGCAGGCCGCATTTCCGACCTGTAGTCCGCTTCCATTTTGACACTTGAAAGTCATAATTCGAGTTAATTATTTGATGTTTTCGTTAAGAATGTATGTCGTAGAATGCTTTTTGGGGCTTCGACTTCGACAATACCGATGCTAGATTAACACTTCATTTCTTTTTTCGATCACCTGAAGGCATCATAAATGTAGGATCTTGTGTAACAATATTAATTTTTCGTTTCTTTGGCAACGTAACTTCCAACACCAAGGAGCTACCACGTTTTTGTCCACTAGCCTTGCGTGATCTCACAGCATCACTAGTTTGGTCATTATTCCCATATGGCTTTGCTGGAACCATATTATAACTTTTTTCCTTGAGCACGAAAATTTCCACGAGGCTTCAAATGGTCTCGACCTACACCTGAAGAAGAAAACTAGTAGACTCGTGTGATCGGGGAATTTGAAAAATACCACTCAAAATCTGAAAGTCTCCACTCCCATCCTCTCTAAATCTGTACACTCTCATCTGATCTAGATTAACGGCATTCTTCTCCCGTCAACATCTATCACCAAATTACTGTTTATTACTTCCAAAATCCTTAAACGGACCGACAAACTTTGAACCAAACTTCTCCACTCTTTTTTGCCGTATAGAACTTAACCAATACTTTTCTAATAAAACAAAATCACACACCTTAATTTCCAACTGTCGTCTGCGAATATTATAAAACAAAGCTTGCTGTGTCTAAATTTTTCTGTGCCTTAGCAGTCTGAACTTCCGCTTCTTTTACTAACTTATCTACGTCTCGACACATAAACTCACTTTTTGCACCAGACGCCATCACTATCCTCTGAAAAGGCGTAATAATTTTTTTTTTACCTAGAAACAACTCTGCAGATGTTTTACCTGTCAACTCATGAACCGCTGCGCGTAGAGCATATACAATGTGCTAAAGAAACTGGTCTTAATTTGAATGATGAGATCGCATGTAGGAAGATATCATTTGGATTAGTGTTCTATTTACACGTGCCATTATATTAGATTGCGAACGGTAGGGTACCGATAAGACGTGGGGAATCTGCAGCTTTACACGAAGAGCCTTAAAAATGTCTGATACAAAACAAGTCTCATTATCATTAATTCGCATGATTGGTGCACTAAATTTAGAGACCAAGTTATCAAAAAAGGCGTCTGCGAATGCCATTGAAGATGCCTTCCTGAAGGGTGACAAACCCCATTATTGAATCTAACTACCCATTTATTGAAACATTCAACAATAACCATTACATACCTAAATATGTCAGTTTTATATTAAGGATACGGACCAAGTAGGTCTAATCTTACACATTACAAGAAATAAGTTACCTTAATAGAAATTAATTTGACAGCTCGAGTTTCATTTTTATAATTATATCTTTCGTATGTGCTGAAGCTGGTGACATTATCACGAACTGCTTCCAGCATCTTAAAAAAGTAGCAGAAATCACAAAATTGTGCATACGTTTTTTGGATTCCTAAGTATCCTGCTACGGGATTATCATGAAATTATTTCAAGATGGCCTTATAAAGACTGGCAGGGATGAAAACTCTTAATACACCGCGTGAGAACAGTTTTTGAATAAAAAAGAAGACCATCTATTAACTTTCTGGGACATACACAAGTTTGCCCTTTGAACTTCCTCCAGATTCTCTAAATAACTATACACATTACCTCCTTTTGCTTCTTTATTAATTGTTCCTTTGATCTAAACACCAATGACGATAAAGCACAAACTTTCACATTTTTCACCGTCTCTGTGTGTTTCGAGACAATACATCTGTTACCGCATTTTGCTTACCAACATTATGTTCAATATTCCCATTACATTCAGCTAACTTAAGACTCCACTTTACCATACGAGATGACAAACCTTTTCATTAGACAACTTCGTCAACGCCGAATGATCTGTAAAAGCTTTCAATGATAACTTTATAAAGAAATATTGAAAACTCAAAGAACAAATCACACCAAACACTCCCTTTCCGTAATCGAATAATTTCGGTCAGCTGCATTCAAAATCCTCGACGCAAAGGCTATTGGTCTACCTTTCTGAGCCAACACTGCACTTACAAAAACAGCACTAGCATCACAATACACTCCGAATTGCAACGAATTATTAGGATGCACCAAAACAGGAGGAGACACTAGCGTCTCTTTCAAAACTCAAAAGATCTCTGAACTGCCGCTGCCCACACAAACTTTGCCCTCTTTCTTTTTAATCCGTACAAAAACTCACATAACTCTGAAAAATGTGGAATCATATTCGAAAACCATGCAACTATTCATAGGAATGTAGCCACCTGTTCTTAGGGAGGGACATCAGTGTGATAGCCGCAGATATCTGAGGATCAGTTTTAATCCCATCTTACGTAATTTAAATGCATACAATAAATATGACACACATTTTCAACAAATGAAAGCAATAGTGACTAATTATGAATCTTCCATAAACCTTAAATTTAATAAATATGTTGGAATGATATAAAACAGAGTAGTAGGGTTTAATTTTTATTTCAGGTAAATATCACAGAAAAATCTATTCGCCTTGACAGCTCAACAACCGCTACAATACTGATTCCTTTCCATGATCAGATTACTATTATCATAAATGAAATGAAGGTGGTAAAGCAATAAACAACTTTGTAATGTATAATAATAAAAAATAAAGTTTGAGTGCGTGCGCTTTGTACTGAAAAAACCACTATGAGTAAAGCTACAAGAATTGACAGGAAGGTACTCCAATGTCTGAAGTTATTGCACCCCGAAGACCGTTTCTGGATTTTTTTATTAGATATTTTTATTTATTATTTTATGCGATTTTTAGTTATCCCGAAAGTGATAACGTTGCGATTGTTTACTTTTAATTTGCAAAATTAGCTCCATTATTGTAACTGTCATCCATATTAACAACATTGTTGCCCGTCCACGTTGTTATTACGTCCACGTTTTTGACGAACACACTTGTGTTTTATGCCATAGATGGACTTTCAGTAGTTTTATTTCTAACGTATGGGTATACCACGGATTTTTTATTATTATTATTGAAAGCCTGAGCTAATAGGTAGCCAAATTAGATCTTACAATTTTAGTAACTTCCAAATAGGAGTAATATTTTTTAAAGAGCAATTAACTTGGGAAACACTTAAAACAGCGATATATTCAAATTTGCAATATAACAAAGAACTCTCCGATAAATTTTGTTACTGCTATGATTAAACTCAAGATTGGAGGATACTAAATCGGCTCAATGTTTACGAGGATGCTGAAAATTTTCATTTTAAACTGTGTCGAAATAAAAACAGAATACTCATTTGAGACCGGAGAAGGCGTAGCCTGCATAGAGGTAATGCTGCTGAAAGCAGTTGAACCCCTAGTCCCAGGTTCGTTTGGAAAACCGACCAGATAAGCTGGTGAAACTGCCCCAGTTATATAAGTTCACGGTATAGGGGAGGGTGGTACACAGAGAGACGAATATTATTATTACTTAGATTTTTGTTCGTTTGGAAAAAATTTTCCTGCATCTTTAAGCTACACAAATACGCTACACATTAATGTATAAATGGTTTTAAAAAAGTTATTTATAAAAGCACAGAAGCAGCATAAATGTGTATCGGAAATTGTCTCTATGTGTACCACAAGTGGTACACAGTGAGACAATCTATATATTTTCATAAATCATACATTTTTACACTCTATCAATAATTTTCTGCAGTTTATGATTTCTAATTAATATTTCTAGATTTTCAAAATATCAAAAAATGAGCCTCTGGTGGACAATGGGCAGACCTTGGGCTACCTTCATGCAAATTTTCAGCCTCTTATGTTTAGTAGATTTCCCTAGCCATCGCACGCCCCCAAACATATACAGAAAGAGAGAGGGAGAAAAACCTTCTTTTATTAATAAATAACTTTTTAACATCAGAACTACATAGTAAGTACACAATGAGACACGTCTCACTGTGTAGTTTCGTTATGTTGTAACAAAATGGATGCCACATCTGTTACATCAATTTCATCGCTTTAAAAAGTTTATGTCGTTTTGTCGAAATAGTCTATTATTAGATATAGCTAGGTTTAGTTAAATAAATATATGTCATATTGAAAAAAACAAACTCTAAAATAGACGTTTATGTAACTTTAACCACAATAAAATAAAGAATTATTTACTATTTTGTCAGACGAGTAACTGAAGTGCCGAAACTACACCACGTGTTGCATAAGATGAGGTCGTTATGTGTGTGTGCCAGCTTGGAGGAAAAGTTGCAACTATATGTCAAAATAGTTGCTGTCTCACTGTGTAGCATGTCTCACTGTGTTGTACTCTCCCCTACTATTTTATTTTTAATTCAAGGTACAAATTGTTAGACACTAAAAGTTTTGTAATAATTTAGTCTTTTACTTAATTTTATTGTTATATTGATTTTTTCTAACATTTATTTTATTATATAACGTGAAAAAAAGCATTTAAAGTGTATATTTAAAAAACTAGAAGAATCCACAAACTTCATAACAAAACTGCAAAATATCCACAGTTCAAATATCGAGTTTATTAAGGATTATAATAATTCTTACTCTTGACATTGATACAGCATTTTCCTTTAATTATGAAGCTTTATTATAATCTGCCGGAAATCCATACCTGTTAAATTTCACAGATTAAATTTCTGTCTTCCTGAAGCAAGCAAAATCAAGATTAAGTAAAAGACGGCTAGTTCCGTTCTTCCGATTGTGTTAAATCTCTGAATTGCACAATTTTACAGATTACTGCAATAAAATAGAACTCAACAACATTGAAATCAATGTCACATGATATTAATCTAGTATGGAGTAAACAAATTGAAACCAAACTTGAGGAAAAACAAAAAAGCTCTCGCATTTTATCTAATTTTTTTCCTGCTACACCAGCAGATCCAACATGGACTTCCCGGATTAAAGAACATACCGTGCGGTATACAAAACATAGGTGAAAACCAGTTTTGATTGAAAACTCTAATAGATTTTTTACAGTTAATATATTTTTTTAGTTGCCCACTAACAACACAAAAAAGCATTTTTATATGAAAAAGATAAATTATTCAAATAAAGTTTTGAAACTTATTACAAGCAATACTTTCGTGTTAGTCTTATGCCAGGGGTTATTAGAAGAAAAAAAGAGCACCAAATATTTCACTAATGGAGGATATTCCATTTACGTTTTGATCACGTGGTCTAGGTAAAAACTTCTAGCGTAAAGAAGGGAAGGCCCCGTAGACATGTAATATAAATCCCCGCTAGCCAATGAAAAAGTTCATGAGGCAAAGCAATAGTATCTTCCCTTCTTATCCGTTATAAGTTTTTTGGGTAAATTACCGGTATCACGTGACTTTTTTCAGCCTCGAACCCAGATTTGGAATATCCTCCATTACGACAGCTTTTTAATTCTGATAATTTCGCTATTTAAGAATTTTAGCTTGACTTATCTGTTATATTTATATTTATATTTATATTTATTTTGTTTATTTAATTATTTAGTGATGTAGTTTTGATTTTATTGTAGAATATTAGCTGGTTACAAATGCTAAGTTACTTACATTGTTTTAAGTGCAAAAGGGTTAATCTTCCGTAATCAGCTGCTCACGATTTAGGTTGTTTTAAAAAGAAATTCGTGCTTAAAAAATATTTTAAAACCATAAAAAGTCAGTAAGATGAGATACAATTTTCAGACAAATTGCTTTTGAAAGTACAAATTTTCCCTATTCAAAAGTGTTTAGTTTTTTAAATTGCTTTTATAATCTTAATTGCATATATTTGAGTTGTGCTGAAATGACGCTGAATATTCCAGCCCTTTTCCCTCTGTGTAGGGATAAATGAAAACACGTACTCTGTTTTTCCCTCTGCGCAGGGAATTTGTTGTTGATATTCTTTTTCTTTACCTGTCGAGTTTGTGGATCTCGATGAGTGTGTGTTGAAATCCCTAAGCGGTTATTTTATTTGTGAATTTGTGAAACTTTCAATTATATAGTGTGAAAAAATTAGTGTTTACAGTCTACTGCTTCATTTAAAAAACCTTTACGGTACAAAAAGAGTAAAAATTGAAATTGTGCGATATTTAGAAGTTAATGAAAATGATTGGTGAGCTCGTTGCCACCATTGATATGACGTCAATGCTACCAATTGACATAGTCTTGCTTAATAATATTGATACGTATAATTGAACTTCTATAATTTCAAAGACTATCTCTACAAACTGGTTGAGCTGTTAATGTTGAGGCTATATCTAAAACATTGTTATATGACTTAGAGTGTTGTAATTTATGTCACTTGTCATTTTCTTTCGTCTTTAATATGCGTCATAGTTATGTTATTAAATTTTAGTATTTTTTCTGTCCTCTTCGCCTATAGATATAATGTGCATGTGACGTCACACACCCCAAAAAAGACCTACTTCTCAACTTGGTGTAGGCAGAAAGTAATAATTCTCGCAGACATAATAATTTATAACTTATTATCTCCTACGTACAATGCAATATATTATAACTACGTGAAATTTACGAGCATTTTAGCATAATTTCAAGTAATTTAGTTGGAATTTTTGCCTACATTAAGTTGAGTAGTCACGCAACAAGCCAGTTTGTTGACAAACATGCACATTATCAATTAAAATGTTTTTAAAAATTCCAAAAATCTATATTTTTTTTCCTGAAAAAAAAAATCTTATACACTAACTGGGAATGTGTGTGCAAAATTTCATGATGTTATTCTAAAGCTGCTGTAGTTTTGAACTCTACTGCAAACTCTTTGGCGTGCAGACGACAAAATATGTGAACTGAAAAGAACTTTTGATTATTATGTTTATATGTATCTTTTTGAAACAGAAGTTTAATCGCAAGTGATACGTGCAAATATTGATCCTCCGAAAATACTTTACAATTTTTTCGTGCCAGGGTTCATTTGTATGTGAAATTAAAAAATTTTTCGTCTAAAGATGTAGTCTTCAATTAAAATAATACGTACACAAGAGATCGACTATTATAAAGACTTTAAAAATCCTAAGCAACTATGCGGTAGGTGAATTTTTATTCATGCATTATTGAGAAGATATTCTTCTTACCAATTTCAGTCACTATAATTTTTATTTCAAATGGGAGCATGCTTTAAAAAAATATGATTATGCAAAGCTTTTTACAAGGTAAATAATAAACATCATCCTGAAACTGCTAATTTTTATTGCAGAAACTCAGCCAGATAGTTATTTTTAGCTGTATATCTTATTTTGGAACAGATGTCATATTCGCCCCATATTGGCGCGATTTTTTTCGGTTGCCAATTTGGCGAAAACATCAACAGCATAAACAACATAATCCGGGTTACCACATCAAGCAAAATAACGACACTTTGGCGTAAGTTAAGTACGTGTTGCCCATATGATATTGACGACAGAAAAAAATCGCGCCAATATGGGGGCGAATATGACATCTGCACCCTTATTTTACGTCTTATAATACTTCCTATTATTTTGCGTCCTATTGATAAACATTAAGTTGTCTTTTATAAACTTAGAGCAAATGCAAGGCATTTTGTTGTAGTCATCACTTAATTATTTGAAATATAAAAATGCACATCATAGCAAATTATTTATTTTAAAAATAAAATTGTTTTATAAATTTCATCGTATAGAAAATTTAAATGTGTGTTAACAATATGCTAGTAGGATTAAAAATTATTTTGTATCATTTATTTTTCTGGGTAGCATTCATCCTAGATCTTAGCAATTCTAACATAATCCCTTCAATTAAACTTAGAATATTCTGCCCTGTAGAAATGCTGTCATTATTTTTTTAAGGAAAAAAAAAACATGACTAAATTATTCTTATTTATTTCATTTCCTAGTATCTGATCATAGTAGCATATTATCTGAGACCTTAATGGATGGAAATGATGTAAAACAACATTAACTCAATGTTATCTCTTTCATTGTAAAAATATCAAAGAATTTTTCACATTTCATCTATACTATGAAGCAAAAGTTTTTAGGGTTTGTAAAGGGTATAATTAGAGTAGATGATGTATGTTTTATTGCATTGTTTCTTTTTGACCCCCAATATGCTATTTCTTTCGGCCAGCAATTAAAGTGTCGTCCCCCCAAAATAACGTTCCGTTACATAAGCCAGCCGTAAAACAAACCAGATGTATCGTTATACGGTTAAATACTGATAATCTCAACTGAAATTTTTTTAACTTCTATGAATCGCGCATTTTCAATTTTTCCACCGTCTTATAGGAGAAAAAAGTACTTTTAAATACAATTTGTTTAAAAACTGCATCTGAATTCATTTTTGAGATATTAATTTTTTTTTGCAGTTTTTAACACCATTTCTGTAATGGTGGCAACTGAAGTACTCCATTACGGTAGAAAGTGAAGGAAAAACAGTTGGAAAATAGTAGATTATTATACCTTTTTTCTGCCATTTCCCCATAATAACTGAAAAAAAAATTAAAATACGTGCTATTTTGAAAAAAATATAAATGAATGATTTCTGATAAAACATGGAGCTATTATAAACTATATTTAATTTTACGTATCCATATTAATGTTACAAACAAATGAAGGCATATGAATCATTTAGATACTGGGTTTTTTTTTTGTCGAGTTTCTTGAATGACGACATCGCTTTTTGCTGGGTTTGTGTATTATTCTACGATAGTGACGTCATATACATACTTTTCTGTAGATACTGTTTAAGACTGGATTTATGTGGAATTCTTTAGCAGATGCGAATGGCGTCATTTTATATAAAACCAAACGGTGTGCTTTAATTCTTAAAACTGGAATATGTTTCGTACTATCTATCTATCTATCTATATATATATATATATATTCATCGGGGCGATACTAAATTTTGAAAAAGGCGGAATTCCTCTTTTCTAGTATTTGGAGTTTCTGCAGAGACAATTATCATTAATTTAATTAATTGCTATATTTGGTGACCGCTATAATGAGCATGTAAATATGCCTTCCTGTGCTGTTTAAAAAAAAATGTATATATAGAGTTTTGAGAAAAACCAAACAATAAAGCAATGTTAATAGTTTTTATAATTGACGACAAATGGTTAAGTAATGATATTGTGATTATCCATTTTAATTACAACGTGAAAGATTAACGACGGCATCTGGTTTCTAAGGGTAAATCAAAGAAGATTTAGACCCACAGGGATATAAAAATGATACACCGTTAAACATTTTTCGAAGTCATTTTGTAAAGCAAATACTATATACGTTATTAAACACTTTTAAAAGACGTTTGTTTGATTTTATTAGATATATGTATTTCAAAAGATAATTTTTGATAAGTATGATATTTTCATTACAGCACCTGTTAACATTTCTCACTACTCAATTGGAATTTTTATTCATATAAGATTCCATTGACATACCATCATTAATTTAAGCACATGCATTCTATATTAGTGTAACAAGAACAAAACTTCATGCATCATGGCATAGATTATGAAACTCTTTCCAACACTATCGGAATAATGTCCTTTCCTTCAGAAATTTCCTTTTTGTTCATGCAAAGAAATAAAATACCTAAATAAACATTTACACACCGACACACACACAAAAAAAAAAAAAAAAAAAAAAAAAACCAAAAAAAAAAAAACAGCAATTTTTGTTCAATGTGTGTAAATTATTTCCCTGTACAGGATCTACACACCTCGTAATGCACCAGAAAATAATTAATTCTTAAAATGCATATCATATCGAAAAACAATGGGATTAAAATTTTTAATTTTGAGTTATACTCACGTATCAGATCAAATTAAAAGTCATTAAGGACTGAATAAAATAGCATAAACGTAATCTCTCTGTGTTAAAAATAGCTTTAATAACTATTTTTGAAGTTGTAATAACGTGATATTTTTTGTATAATATTCATATTTTTCAAGTGTAATGTCTCAAAAAAATATTATTAAAATTATTATTAAAAAATTATTAAAAAAATTATCTGGTATTTTATTTTTCAAATAGAATAACTGGATAAAATATTATCAGTTTCTGATTTATCAAGGGTCAGCCCACTGGTTGATTTCGTATGGAATGACCCTATATATGTAACTTGAATTCTCGGTATATCGTGATCATTATTCTTTCGCATCCCCGAAGAACAATACATATAATAATAATTTTATCTTAATTATTTTTTATCTGTCATAATCATAGCGCAAGATATTTTCTTTTCTGCAAATGCATTGATATAACGAACTTCATCTCTCTCTTTGTGTGTGTATATAAATATACATGGTACTCCGAAACCCATACAGAATTTGAGGGAATTCAGAGAATACTACAATAAACAATTTTTGAATAGGAAACTAATGGTCATAATGGACCTTATGTGCGCGATCTGAGGTGAAGACTAAAATTCGCCCGCTGGCAGAATTTATTTTTGAATATTAGCACAGCCCTCTATGGAGCATGTATTATTAATGTTCTTTCGTTAAAAATACCGCAAAAAAATTCATTATTGTGGAAGTGTAACACAGATACTTAATGTATCGTAATATAAATACAAAATGCCGTTCTGTATTCGCGAACATCCGTTAAATTTTCAAAATTTCTATTAAAATTTATGCACGTAACCTGGGTTGAGATTAAAAGTCATCTGCTAACGGTATTTGCGGCTGCGAATACTGGCATTCTGCCGGTATGGTGGATAGAATAACGGATCAAAATACCATCAGCTCTAGAGTGTGACGTCACATGCATAAGGTCCATTCATTTTCTCACTCAAAAATACGAGACGTCTCACTTCATTTCGACCCCGTATTTTTGTTCGTAACTTTAACTCTGTAAATTTTAACGAAATTGAATTTAAATCTATGGCATCAGTTAATATTCACATCAACTAAACTTATAAATTTCAAAATTTATCGCACGCTATAATATGAAGGAAATGCTTACTATTAAAAAATGTAATTCTAACTCATATAATTTGCAATAAGGATTATAGTACTAATCAAAGTACATTATGTCTATAAGATTATTATTATTATTATTATTAGTGTTCCCATAATTCAAATTTTAATTTCATTGTTTAAAATTAATGTAAACATTTAATCAAAACAATTTGTGCTTGGAACCGAATTTTGTATATTTTAGACTGGTACACTTCCATTTGCTCATTTTGTCTCCTTATGGTTTTAACATTAACGTTTTCGTCTGTTTTATGAATGCTACATTTAAATGTCATGAAACAAGCTAAACCATTGAATAAACACTTTAACAGCAACATTATATCGCACACTAAAACCAAATGGTGAGTCGTGATTTTTTTCTTTCTATTTGTAATACTTTTACCATGATAATTTTTTAGGTCACATAAGTTATTTGTGAACCCTGGACTAAAAATGCAATACTGGCATGTAATATTTTCTTTATAAACTATCAAATTAATTGTTTTATTTGAAAGAAATCAAAATGTTTTTATTACGAACAAAATGATTACGACAGTAAACAAACAATTTATCATTCATAATTGGAAATTATTGAAGCCATTTTTTTATTTGTCAGTATTATTATTTCTTTCACAGTTCACAAAATGCTTTTGAAATCTATTCACACAGTTATTATGTAGATGAAATTTTAACATAAACTTTTATGGTCAATCATGCACTAACTCTCGTGTGATCGAGATTGCTATACCAACAAAACTTAATGGTCAAACTCAGAGACCGTAACCGACAATAGTAATTTTGTCTGAAAAGCGTGCAAATAGCTAATCATTTTTATCAAGTGTTCAAACGTATTAAATTCAATCAGTAGGTAGTACGTTGTAGTCTTATCGTTTACTACGAAGGTCTTTCAAACACCGTAGTTTGTCGTATAGGCTGCGATCTCGTGGAACACGCATACCCTGATTTTTAATACCACATTTGGGAAACGACTCTGGTGAAAACAGAAGAAAAATATTTCATACAGGTTTTATTCTATTAAAATCTATCAGTTAATACAAAAGTGGCACAGAATTCACAATGCATTACTTCAGCATTTCTGCTCGCAGGAAAGTTCTGGGATGATCCAGACACGCTTTAATTTAGTTACGTTTTATAAATGAATCAACCAATATAATTAGGCATGATCAAGGGCTTTACCCTGAATTGCAAAGAGTAAATTAACAATAAAGAAATAATTACTAATAGGTCAATTCTTAAAGTAGTATAATTTACGCATTGTGAATATTTACAAAAGAATTTCTACGTATAAATCCATGATTGATTACTTAATTCATCAAGAAAAATCAAAACAAAATCAATCCAAACTACTCTAGTGTCTAAACTAAAAGAATTCAAACACAAAATTCAGAAATAACAGGCGATAGAAAATTAACGATTAATAAGTAGCAAATATTTACAGCTATATACATTACAGAAAAATTAGAAAAAGTAAAATATTAAATTAAATATTAAGCTACCAATTGAGCTGCCAAGTAGTTAAATTTAATATCATTAACTTCAAACTGTTTTTTAAAGATTACTAAGTCTCCTTTTGGGATTAGATGCAAACATCGCATATTCAGTTTATTATTTGGTTTTAACATATTCGTAGATGTTTATTGTGCTTTACCAAAAATCATTACTTGCATACTACAATTAGTTGAATTAATTATATTCAAAATTTCAATGCAAAATATTTTTACTGAATGTTCCATAATTTTTTAAAAAGTCCACGTCTCACACAGTTAGTAATTTCTAACCATAATTATACATAAAGTTATGTTAGATGGTAAAAATTTAAGATAGGGCAGAACTTTGTGCTTCGTATTGCGTATAAATATACGTATAAGATTGTACTCTGAATTGCCAGTATTCCACGTGTGGAACATTAACATTCAAAGAAGTATAAAGATATTAAATAAGTCGTTCATACATGAAAATGCATTAAAAAACTGTACGAATTACAATAATTATCCTCACAGCACACAAATTTCAGTGCTAAAAGAGAGATATAAATTCTAAAATAGAGTTAAAACATAACCTTCTACATGTGCATTTTTAATTACATTTCAGCAAGCACCAAGTTTTGAATCACAAACAATTATTAGACAATACTTTATAATATGTTATAACATGTCTTTAAAAAGACACTTTTAAATTTTCAAACAGATTAAACAAATACTGAAACAGTTAAGGTATCACAAAGCGGATGTTTTATTTATGGAATGTTGGTAGGTAAACTGTTTATTAAGAAGTAGGTCTAATGTATTGAACTTAAATTACGTCTATATAGTGGTAGGATTAACTCCACTATAAACAATTTACGAAATATGACATGGTATGTTTTCATAGAAGGTAGCCTCAAAGGATGCTGGTTTTCAAAAAAAAAAGTACAGGAATATGTATTTCAGTTGTGTTTGGAAGCTCCAGGAAAATATTACCAGTACTTCCCGTGAATACCTGATTTATCGACGCCGAAAAATTTGCATATTTTGGATTTTTTTTTTTTTTTTTTTTTTTTTTTTTTTTTTTTTTTTTTTTAGGAAAGGGAGTAAGATTAATTAAAAAACTTATAATTCCACGTTTTTTTTTTTCTTCCTGTATTTAAAAATATTTTTTGTGCTTGAATTTGGTCACATATTACGTCGGAAACTTGGATCAGCATTGACCTGTACAAAAAAATCCGGGCTCGATGGGCAACTTCCTGTAGAAACAAATAATTATTAAAATCTCAGTTTCTTCTTGTAAAATAAGATTGTAGATAAGGGACATCGGCTCAAATTTTTGAATTTTTAAAAAATAAGAAAATTGCAATATTTTGATAAAAAAAAATTCATTTAAAATTTTGACCTTTAAACTTATTGGAAAAATATAAAAAATTAAATTTTCAATAAATAGCTGAATGGCCCTCATACAATTTAATTATGCGTAGATAAGCGCGAATTTGATACAAAAAATTGTTCACATTTTTGCTCATATCTTTCTTAATAATTAAGATATCACTTTAAATTTTTTTCCCATAATTATACACTCTATAAGAATTTGATTTCCGCCAAAAACAAAAAATCGATTTTTTGAAAGTTGAGAACGTATGTAACCCTTTAAATATACGAATATTACGTTTTGTTTTATTTCCCCCTGTACTTTTTTTTCTAAAGCCACCATTTTCCGGGCTACATTCTTGTGGAACATCTTGTATATACAGTAGACTCTCTCTATTCTGAACACTCATGGGACCGACCAAAAATGTTCAGATTATGGGGGTGTTCATTATAGAGGGAGATTGGGAAATGTAGTACTACTCTACTTAGTATTGAGTTTATAGACTGTATAGAATACTTAGCCTGGTTAGCCATGCCAGTTACCGAGATAGAGGTGCTGAATTTAGATTTGGCGGCTTATGCACTGTCAAACTAAATTCAGTCTGACCTGTATTCTGCCTAATTATTTTATATATTTTTTTCTTATTATTGTTATTAAAAAAGTTTTACAAAACATACAATTACATATCCTCCTGAGACCCAAGCAAAATATAATGCATATATTTTTTATGAGAGTTTTTTTCAACAAATAAGCATCAAAAATGATGTTTTTAAAGAAATTATTAAATTTCGATTTTTTAATTTTGTTTTACAGCATATCCATCGAAAAGGATGTTCAGGCCATAACTCGCTTTAAAATAATTTTAAAAAGGCTAAAAGTATGGGAAAGAATAGAATATTATTATAAAGTGCATAAGGCAATTATTAACATCTGCTATTAAAATTGAAAAAATAATAATAATTTAATCAAATTAAAATAACATAAAAACGAAACTTACCAGCAGAACGTAGAATTCCGACTTGACTCATTTATTACGCCATTTTGTAAACAAAGTAGTTACCGTTGCCAAAATCCAAAAGCTGAATGTGGATTTTAATTCATACATTACCATGTCAAACTGGTTTTAGATTGCTAAAATGAAATTTAACGCAATAGAAGGAGAAAGCAAAACATACATTTAAATGTATGCCAGGTCTCAGGAGGATTATACAATACATCATTTGAAAACAAATAGGTACATTACTTAAAAAACTGAGTAATTTTAGTCTGTTTTTGCACTGTGTATGCTCGTGCAGTATACATGTTATCTAGTTGTTTAAGAAGTGGGAAGGCTTCCGGGTGATGTTCAGCCGCATAGTTCAACAGGTCTTGAATCCCTTGGCCATATTGTTTGAAGGTAATCGTACTTCTTGTTCCTTCGGTATTTTCTGGTTCAACTTCTTCTTCACTGTCCCCTTCCTCTTCAACGATGTTGTTGTCGCAAACCGGAAGGCTTCCATCGGCTTCGAGATAAGCTCCAGGTTCAATTTCAGTATGAAGCTCCTGAAGAATTAACCCCAAATCTCTCACAGCTGTTGCTTCTTGGTCCTCTATTCTTATATGCTCATTGTCACATGGAAATACAGCTTTGTAGAAGCATCTTTGGATGGTGTAGGGGGTTACTTCATTCCAAGCCATTGATATCCAATGGACAGCATCCATGACGTTGACCTTCTTCGCTAGTTCGGTTGCCGAATTTGCCTCTTCAATCACCAGAGACATTTTCTTCAAAAACTGGATTCGGTAGTGAGCTTTAGAGGTCTTGATTACTCCTTGATCCAGTGGTTGGATTACAGAAGTACAGTTCGGTGGCAGGAACTTGGGGCTCACATTGCTCAAATGCATGTTTGTATGTGATCTGGCATTATCAACAAAAAGAAGAATTTTTCTTCCTTCTCTCTTCATCATCTCGTTAATGCCTTCCAACCATTGAGAGAAAATTGGGATTGTCATCCAGGCTTATCGATTTGATTTATAGTGCACTGGTAATGATGCGATATTCACATTTTTGAAGCATCGTGTTTTTTCAATTTTTCCGATCACAAATGGTTCGAGCTTCTCACCCGTAAAACTGGCACAGAGCATGACGGTAAGTTTTTCTTTCGACATTTTCCGGCCCACGCATTTTTCGCTTCTTTGTGCTAGGGTTTTATTTGGAAGAGCTCTAAAAAACAAGCCGGTTTCGTCGGCATTAAAAATGTCAGTGGAGTCGAAATCCTTCGTTATTTCCGGAAGTTTTCTTTTCCATTCCTCCACAATCTCGATATTTACGTCTGCAGCTTCACCGTTGATTACTTTGAATTCGATGTTATGCCGACTTTTAAAGCGAGTCAACCATCCTTCCGATGCCTTGAGTTCCGTAAATTTCTCCTTTTCTGCAAAATCTAGCGCAATCTGGTTTAGCAGGGGTCCGGTGACAGGAAGATTCTTCGTTCTCATTTGGCAAAAAAAACTTCCAGACATGATTGTTTATGTTCTCATTCCCTGTTTTCTTTTCTGAAATTCTGCACTTTGAGGAATGTTCATTTGCTTCAAAAGCGGCTATAATTTCTTTCTCTTTCTTACTGATGGCATTGACTTGGTCTACTGAAATTCCAAACTCAGATGCAATTTTCCTTTGACTTATTTTGGATTTTAATTTTTGAACAACATCGTATTTTTCCTGAAGCTTCAGTTCTTTCCGTTTTTTCATTTTCATACTTATTTCTGACGTATCTGCGACGATAGCAAAATGACAAAAATTTTTACCTTTGCTGGACAAAAAACAAAGAAAGAAACAGAAGCGATAATGTGCGGAAAACAAACAATTATCCTTTTTGTACACTCCTTCTGACACCTGTTGTCTCTTTGCTGCCACTGGGAGGCGGGACATTTCTGTTGCGTAATCTTTCTATTTATATCTCGGATCGGGATAGGGAAATCACGTGATATGGTTTTTACATTATTTTTTCTTGTAGCTCTTTGGATAAAAATTGATTTAATTGTTAATTTTATTTTTGATTATCATGATTTACGTTTTGTGAAATGTCAATAGTTTTATATCTGGACATTTTTCTTTATTAAAAATATAAGAATATTAGTGGATATGTAGAACCCGTACGGTAAAAGCTTACCTTTTGAAAAATATTCTTTCGATTTCTTCTTTCTTTGTTATAATAAATGTTTTATTTGTTTTCTTAACTGAAGATTTTAATCTGAATTATTCAAATTGCAGCATCAGATAGATGCTTAAAATCTAACAATGATTTTGTCTATTTTAAAATCGAGTTCAATCCAGAAAAAAACAGTTAAAATCCAGTTGAATATTTTATTCTTCTGCAACGACATATTTCCCGAATTTCCATTATGGGGGAATTCCCTGAATTCCGATTGAAAACACATGTTCAGTTTAGAGAGAGGTAGGATAGATTGGGGATCAAAAGTAACGTTCATAATAGCGGGGTGTTCAGATTAGAGGGTATTCAGAATACAGAAAGTTCATCTTTTGTTAAGTCTATGGAGTTTCGCCGGGGTCGTCGGAATGTGTTCATAATACAGGGGTGTTCACATTAGAGAGTGTTCAGATAGAGAGAGTCCACTGTACATACATACATACGTACATACATACATACATTTAGGTTTGATAAATAAACATGTCTAACAAAGTTAACAGTTTTGCCGAAGACTAAATATCAACTTCGTATTAATAAATTAAATTGAAATTTCATTGGTGGTTTAAATAAAAATTTCTAGAAAAAATGTATTTACAACGGGATACTTAAATTCGCAATTTAATACTTTTATTTTCGTAAATGTAGTTTTTTCACCATATAAATCCAAATAACTGGACTTTGGACAATTGAAGTTTTAGTGTACATTACAATATTAAGGAATTTCGTTGAAAACAATTTCGAAGCATTATAAGTGTTCAGAAGGCATAATTTAATCTTGCAAAATTTCAGAATTTGGAAAGGACAAGACCACAGAAATATATTAACTAAAGGGAAAACTTTTTTTCTGAGATTAACAAAAGGATAGCACAAAGTATAAAGAAAAGTATAAGAAAAATTAAAAAGCACAAAGTATAAAGCATAAAGACGCTATAAAGTGGTCACACACTGAAAATGAAAAATGTATGTAATGGAAGTATTTTTCAAATCCCGATCAAAATTTTCTTATAAGAAATTCATTAGGATTCGGAAATGAAATATTAAAATAATAATAATAATTAATAATAATAATAAATCGATACATAATTTTCAGAAATGCATATTTAAATTATTTATGGCCATTTTACTGTTTTAATAGTCGTTTTCGATAATAAATAATAAAATGAATCGTTTTTTTTTTTCTATGCAAATGCAGTATTTAGAATTTAAAGAAATTTCTGGAGGCAGTATGATTTTTTTTTTAAAAAGAAAGGAAAAGAAAACCTCAAAAAGAAACGGGAAAAAAAGAAATCTTCCTGCCATATAACATAGTAAATTCCCATAACAATACAATTTCTGAAAATACTAAGTTATAAATAAAAATTAAAAATAAGATTTTTGAAATCTCATTTTTTCTATAGCAAAATTTAAGCTATTTCGTGATTATTTGTTGTCAATCATATTTATTCTTGAAGTTATTTTTACATCATATTTACAAAAAAAAAAAAAAAAAAAAAAAAAAAAAAAAACTTTACACAAACAGATTAGGAAATTGTGCATCTTCAGTTTTTTTTTTTTTAAATATTACGTTTTCTTATTTGCTATTCCCAGTATACATCTTAAATGTTTCTACAAAAATAATGTCACAAAAAAAAGACTATTTTGAAACATCAGCAAATCTTATATTGAATAAAAAATGCTGTTACCAAAGCATATCAAATAAAGTTGACTCCTACAATTCATGATTTATTCTCAGTACATATGAAATAAAAATTTAACGAAAATTACGCCATTTTAACACAAACTTAGGAAATTATTTTAATTATAGCAATCAGAAAATATATGAAAACTTTTGAAACTTTGTATGTCTATTTTGGCTTCATGCATTGTTTTAAAGATACACTTATACAAATGTAATTACATAAAAATTAATGAGAGATTAAAAATAAAAACTGTGTGAAGAAAGATTATATTAATCTGACTTTTCAACCATAATTATCGAAGTTTTCATTTCAATATATCAGAAAGAATGCAACGCATTTACTTTAGAAATCGAATAACAAATTTGAAAAGCTAAGATAATTGTTTAAAAATGGCCAAAAAATTACTTTAATTATAAAATAGGAATATTTACAGACATATTAGTGGACGTTGTAGTACAAGACTGTTACTTCCAGCTACTATAAATAAATAATTATTATTGTAATGAAAACTAAAATGTTACTTTTCCCTATTTTCCATTCACTTCATCTAACTGTAATGTTTTGGTATTTACAGAGTTCTGTAATGTCCGTTTCATTTTTTTTTTTTTTTTTTTTTTTTTTTAGAAAATCACTTAATTGGTATCCACGAGTTTTACTTTCGTAGTGATATTTCTTGTATCATGAACAATCGGTTGAACCGTTGATAAACAATCAGTATCAATTGAAAAGATTGACATATTTTCTTCCTTGAAGGTTAAATATCAAATATTAATCTACAAAAATATGAAAATTGCAACAAAGCCAGTTCTTTATAAATGCAGATTTCAATTGGATTTTTGAAACACTTTTTCAATCCTGCGTTTCTCAATTGCTTTTACTGTTTGTAAAAGACAGAGATGTAAAGAGAATGGAGTTTGAGTGGGCATAAAATAACATTGCGATATTTGCGGAAAAAAATTATTATTTCTTTATCTTTCAATTTATTGAGAGGTAGGAGAGGTCATTTTGTAAGTCATATTTGCGGACTCTCTGTAGTAAAATTAGTGAATCAAGCTTTAGAATTTTCTGGGATTTGCAAATAAAATGTGACTAAACGCTGCTTCTAACAAGGAAGGTCTCCATATGGGCATACTCTGAAAAATGTGAAAAAATTATAGAATGTTCTACTCATGAGGATTGATATGTTTATAAAAAAAATTCGGCGAAAATTCGATAGAGCACTCGTAAAAAAAATAATGAAAATTTCGATATTTGGCGATTTATCACTGGTTGGCGATGGAATAAAATAAAAAAAAAAACACTTTTTTATGTCAGAAACTCTTTAAGATAAAAATGTTTCATATTGAACTTGTTTAAATAAATTTAATGTAAATAAGTTTATTTTTGTCAGTTTTAGTTTGATTTAACTATAGTTTTGTTACATATATATATTTATAATGAAAGAAAACTATCAAATTTTATGAATTAAAACAAAATTTTAATTAATTAAAATTGTTTCAATCTCAAAATGAAGTCCAATTTAGCACTGTCGATTCAATTTTGTTGCTATGGGAACTAAAGAATTATTTAACATTGAAATGAATAACTGTAGCATTCTTCACCTTGCCTTTATTTTAGAATACGCTTAAATATATGAAGATATTTTTTATATATTAAGTTGTTTTTCAAATAATAAAATTAAATAACAAGCAAAATAAATATCTCTCTATTCTAAAAAAAAGTAACTCCCGCTGTCACCGCCGCCGCCGCCGCCGCCGCCGGTTTTGAATTTTTTGTGACCGGAGGTCTTTCTTCGTTAATATTAAGAAAAATAATGCATACAAAAATATGAAAATTGGTAGTATTATACAGAAATGTTTGATAAACACGCTGATGTAGACAGTTTTCAAATCGAAGAGTTATTTTAAGAGATATTTAATGCTAAAGTTGGACAAAATCGTTCCATTAAAAAAGTTTTATAGGAGCAAAAACTATACATCGGAATTTAATACTTTTTAGATCATTTTATACTTTATAATTTCCCGGCGTGCAGAATTAATTTATTTTTTTAATTTGACTCATTTTTCGAGGTTTCATTTCTATTTTAAATTCAAATTTTCAGCATTTCGAGAGATATTTTTTTACTTATTTCAGAAAATTGTACTAATTTAACCTGTTGCCAAACTGTATAAACAACGGAAACAATAATGTTTGCTTCAAATTAAAAATTTATTTACACGTGACTATTATAAACAGAAAAGAAAAACTTTCAAATTAGAATTAAATAATTACGTATAAAAAGCAGGAACTTATTGAAAATTACTTCATCTATAATTACACGTGAATTTTAACAGAGAAAGGATATTGTAAAGTAATAAATTCATTAACATGCGTTAGAAGTCTTAAATAGGAGAAATTACATCACATTTACGTCACATTACACTTATTACGTAAAATGAACAAAAAATAATATTGCAAAATAGTAGTTTAAATTTAAAAATAGCGCGAGACATTTACTTGATATTTTGAGATGAACTTTTCAACTATTTTTTTTTTTTTTTTTTTTTTTTTGGACAGCGCAAATAATATTTCATTTCTAATAAAAGCATTTTCACGTGAATATTAAAAAGGGAAAGAAAAGTTTGGTGAAAATTACGTCAGATTAAAAACGATATATTTAAAATGTTTTATTTAAAAGGACTTTCTTTTCGCTTTGTTAAAAAATACCGGGAGACAAAGACTCTGTTTACTTAATTCATTTTATATTAGATGATTTTGAAATGCCATTGTAACTTTTAAGAGCAACTGATTTTTCCGTAAAATTCCCCAATCAAAGAGAAATTAATAGAAACCCGTTTATAGGGAGATCGCCTTTGTTTTTTTAATTATACTTCAATCTTCCAAAAAAATTCAATTAAAGCCGATCAAATTAGCGTGCTTTTAGAGACTGCAGTGTCTGAACGGGGGGTTGGCGAGCGTAGCTCGTAGGGGGCCGAGCCCCCTAGTGTAATACAAAAAATGTATTTATTAAACTTTCTCATTGTTTAAGTTTAAATGCATTAAATACTATTTACACGCATTCTAAAAATCAATTAACAAGCAATTTTCAGGTGCATTAGAATCGTTTGCTTTTGGCGGGGAAAAGTACTGCTCGCCAAATCGTATGACGTTTTCGTCTTTTCGCGCCAAATACTCGAAAGTAATTTATTTTTTTACAGAATTTCCACTGTAATTCCGCCGCTAAATTTGACTGATCCTTTATTACATACATAAGTAGTTTAATTAGTACTTTTTTTTTCAAAATATTCTGCGTATGCCCTGTAAGAAGACCTTGCCTGTAAGTTGTTTTAAGTTGCTCCTGTTCCTCGTAAGTTGGTTTAAGCAACAATGATTGATGTTAATAAAGCTCAAAAAGGGTATTTTAAACAGTTGGAGGAAAGAAAAATCTATAACTGTGGGTCTTCCAATTGGTCGGTGTCAAAGTAAAGCACTAAAATATTAGCATAGAATATTTTAAAAAGTTGAACTGTTGTCCATTTTATCTAAAATTGATAAAATACTCAACAATCGATACAAAATATCGAAAATATCCCCATTTGTTTAAATAAAAGCATATTGCGAATAAATAGTTAGAGCACTAGTTTTACATATCAAAAATTTATATTTACTTAATTGAGAGCCATCTGCTTAACTTCCAACATGATATTTTTAAATAACTATTTTGAACTTATCCTTTACAAATAACGAGAAAAAAAAATCATAAATACAATTTCTAGCCATTAGTTAGCAGAGAAAGGCTACATAAATTTTATTATTCATTTTTCCAAAACATAAATTTTAGAAAGATTGTATGCTTTTACTTTTATTTATTTATATATTTTTTAAACATATTGCATACATAAAATTTGCTTTAAAACAATGATGTTTTTCTTTTTACGCACACTTTCCATATAATAGTTTGATGAAATGTTTTAGCAAAAAAAATTATTTTAACAAAATGTTTCATTTAAGTAATTATAAATGCTGATAAGTACTTATTTGTAAAAGCAAATATTCATTATCTAAGTATTGCGTTAATCCTTTAATGTAAGAATTTCAAAAATAATAATATTTATTAATTTATTAACGAGTACTACTTTTTAGATTGAAATGTATGAACTTTCTGAGTTTTTGGGTGTTATATTTCCCTATGTACGCTATACTTCTCGGGAAATATTTCTTACATTCATACTAATGTATGTACAATGTTATATGAATACGCAATACACATACAAGGGTAATATATTGGAGGGACCGGAAAGTAATGTCGTTTTTTCGCATGTCAATATTTATTTACCATTTATCAGTTCATTGTATACTGGAAGGTCGTGCGAAAGGCTTTTTAAGGTTAAAGTGACTTGTAAATAATTAACTCTTAATTTTGTTTGGCAAGTTTAGGTGAAATGGTGAGATAATCCCTGAAGGAGTACATATCCGTCATTGCATGCCTATTGAGTTTCAGAAGGGTGGTAATGCAACAATTGCTACCAAAAACATTTGCGATATTTATCCAAGTACATTAGACGTCCGTAAATGCCAGAGGTGGTTTTCTAAGTTCAGATCCGGTAATTTTGATTTTTACGACTCGTATCGATCAGGAAAACCAACAACTTTAGACAATGAGGCGTTGAGGGTGGAAGTGGAAGCAAATCCGTGTCAGACAATCGAGGAACTATCAGATACTTTTAACCAACCTTGGTCGACCAACCGAGAACATTTGCAGCAGATTGGTAAAGTAATCAGAGCTGGTGTTTGAGTCCCGCATAATTTGTTGGAAGAAAACAAAGCTAACTGATACACCACATGCAACTTATTGCTTCAACGGTATAATACAGAAGCGTTTTTTTGATCGCTTGATCACAGGAGATGAAAAATGGCTCCTCTATAATAATCCAAAACGCAAAAGGCACTGGCTCTCTCCGAATGAATCGCTACAAGCCAGGCTTACATCCTAAAATGCGCTTTTGAATGTTTTGTGGAGTATTCGCGGAATCGTTCATTTTGAAGTGCTGGAACCTGGACAACTTGTGAATGCAGACCTTTACTGTGAACAATTGGATCGGGTAAATCAATCTTTAATTAAAAGTAGTCAGCGATTGTCGATAGAAATGGTTATTCTGCAACATGATAATGCCAGACCGCACTCCGCAAGACGAACATTGGAAAAATTTAATGAAGTGGAATGAGAGGTACCGCCATACTCCGCTGACATTGCGCCATCGGATTTCCATTTGTTCTGATCGCTACGGCACTTTCTACGTGAAAAGAAATTTGAAAATTTGGATGATATCAGTAATTCCATCTCCAGATATTTTGTTCAACAACCAATTGATGTTTATCGATCCGACATTAAAAATTTGCAAACGAGATGGCAAAAGGATGGCAATAACGAAGGTGATTACATCACTGATTAAAAATAAACACTTGTTAAAATTTATTTGTTCCAATTTAATGTAAAAAAATACATTAATTTCCAGTCCCCCAATATACAGTGGCGGTCAAAAGTTTCCGGCCAGTTAGTTTCTTTTATTTGTTTGAAAGAACGTTTCAGCAAAAATGAAGCACAATTGCTCCAAAAGTTAGGCATAAGCAAATTACCCCTGACCACGTGATCATTTTGATTGGATACTGAAGATACTGATGCAAAGAGGAGGAATTCGAAATTCGCGTGTGCAAAAGTTTCCGGCCATTCGTCATTCCGTTAGTTTTTGCTATCAGTAAAGTGTTTTTTTGACCGTGTTGGTGAATTAATCAACGTGAATAACGTATTTGAAATTAAAAAATGAAAACTTGAACAATTTATTGTTCCTTAACGAGTGGTTTGTTTGTCGCTAAAGGGACAATCCTCTCGTTAGATTGCGGCAAAGTTGTCGATCGGAAATTTTGCTGTGAACGATATTTTAAAAATATATAAAGATGGTCATGGCCTTCAGGAATTGCCACGGTCCGGAGGACCCCGGAAAACGACCGTTCTTGTGGACAGAATTATCAGGAACAAGTAGTTGATGACCCGCATGAAGATGCCACTGCAATTCCCTGCGATTGACGGTGTTAAAATATTGCTGAAATAAGTCGGTCTACCATTTCAAGACGCTTACGTGACGTAGGACTTTATGGAACACTCGGTGTTAAAAAGCCTTTCATAAGTAAAAAAAAAAAAATCAGAGGGCCCGACTGGTCAAGTGAAAACTGGAAAAAGTACTATTTTCCGATGAATCGTCGTTCAATCTTTTTGGGAGTGATAACAGACACTACAATCGACGACCTAAAAACAAAAGACAAAGTTCTAGATACGTTATTTCTACAATAAAGCATGGCGGAGGACACGTTATGCTGTGGGGAGCATTTTTTGGAAAATATGCCGGTCCGTTATTTCAAATCCGCGGCAAGATGAATAGTGCGATGCATAAAGATATCTTGCAAGATCATTTGCTGCCTTATTGGAGGAAAAATTGTGGTCGCAACTATTTGTTTCATCATGCTAACGACCAAAAGCATACATGCAAGCTCGTCAAGCAGTGGCTTTCGCACAAAAAACACTGACTAGGGAGGGATAACTGACTAGGGAGGGATTTTCAAGCAGCACCTAGAGATAGGAAGGTACTATTATTTTTAGGAGAGATATAGGAGAACATAGGGGGTTCATTTTATAGGAGGGTTAGCCCCTGCGCACCCTTGTGATGGAGAGAGATGCGAGCACAGTTTTTCGGCATTTGTCGGACACGCCGCGCCCAATAAAGGGTTAAAAATTCATTATTCTTAAGAAATATTTAAAAAACTATCTGTATAACATTACTCAAGTTTACCGTTTCCTCAAAATTGTTAAATGGAAGTCCTGATATGCTCTTAAATCATTTAAATTCTATTAAAATATTTAATACGTAAAAAATTAAAGAAAAAAATGTAATAACCATAATAGTGCCTTTCTTTGAACGACAGAATTTTAATTCTATGTCAATCGCTGGTATTTTGAATTTTTGAAAAAAAAAATTATAGTTCATAAGATCCTTAAAGGACACGTTGCTCTCTTTTGCCGAAAGATTTCGCTATTTCATATTCGTAAAAAGAGTCCCCATCAAATAAAACTTCATCTCTTTCTATCTCTCAAGTCAGATCTCTCTGCAAAAACCATTTATTTCATTCCTGCTTGATACTATCATAGAATAATAGTCGAAAACGAAATGTAAGTTCTAGTTTTCTTTTACGTTTATTATCATGTTAACGTAGCTGCTAAACTTCCTGGTTTTTAAAATTGATGTACACTCGTTGAACGATATAAAAGTTTTAATAAATTTTATCATCTTTCTATGTAGTAGTTGTAGCTTCCATTTAATTAATATAATTTATTATTGAAAAATGCTTATTTCACTGGAAAAAATGAAAAAATAAAAACAGAAGTTTAACTGCTATGTGTTAATCTCTAACCTAGACCGAACAACTTGTTTAAACCTTTTTTCTTTTAATTTCTCTCTGTTGTAATACTTGTATTTATTAACTTAATAGCCCATCACGCAAAAATATATTTATCTGAATGGGAACTGTTATTATCTGGTGGAAAATTTTAAACATAGAATAAACCAAAAATTGTTTCAAATTTCTAAAAGATGAAAAATCTCAGAAAAAAATATTGAAAGAAATACATGATCATTCGTGATTAACCCAACAACTTCCAAAAATAAAACATATTTTATCGAAAATACCTGTTAGTAAGTGACAAAAGTAAGTGACACAAATTCAAAATCGCACCACAGCAACAAAAAGTAATCAAACATTCGAAATCGTACAAATATCAGTTCAACGTTTAGTTAAATTTAACATTCAGGCAAAAAAAAGACACATAATGCCTTTTTTGGCAATTTATTACAGAGAGAAGGCCAATTCAAGTCCTATCTTGTTTGAAGGAGGTACAAAATTTTGGAAGGTTATTACTATCATATTAGAAAAGTCGACAGATATGGGACTTATCCTATGATTAGGTGGGCTCTTTTAAATCCAATAAAGGCGCCACGGTACATATTCATTTAATAAGGGAGATCTTAATGAAGATAGACTGTGTTCACTTAAAATCTAAGCCTACATGTCTTTTCAACGACGTGTCTCCCGAATGTGACAATGGACGTTGGAGGGTCAAAAGAAATCTTATGAATGACACGCAGAACATTACACGGTAATTTGTGACTTAATAATTCGTAATCCCTTTCTTAAAAGAAATCAATTCTTAAAGCAAGAATTAATATACTTAAAATTTCAAAAACCTAAGATTCAACAGAAGAGTTTTGAAAAATGAAATAATAACGGTGTATACAAATTACTCAAAATGTGTAAATTTATCGGCGTTTCTGATCATTATTGACATTATCGATAAATTTAATACATCGATCATTCCGAAAAATGTTGACATTTTAACAAAAATTTCAGAATTTTTTGTACAGAAGAATTCTATAATTTAAAGTGAAAAATATATGATAGTTAATATTTATGAATAATGTAGAAATTCTTCACCGCCCCTCAACCTCTAATAATATACTAAAATTGCATGATAAAAAAATTACATTATATGATTAATAATAGTTAAGTAATCCCGAAAAAATAAAAAAGTACTTGCATAACTTTAGTTAAATTTATATTTTGCTCAAAGTTGCAAACACCAGTCCTGATGTACCCTTTAAACATAAAGTCTAAATTCTGTGCAGATACTTATTCTGTATAGAAAAAAAAAGTAAGGTAAATTTATAATTCCTGCCTTTCAACAACAGCATTTTAATTCTGTACTAAACACTGGATTTTCGAATTTTTGTAAAACTTGTGAATCAGGAAAACTTCAAAGAATAACATGTTCCCTTTCCTCAAACGATTCCGCTTGTTGTATTCGTATTAACCCTTAAATGCCTGATTTTTCAAAAATCAATGTAATAATGTTTTTTGGCTTTCATTTTTTAAATAAATCATGGGAAAAATACTTAAAAAATCATATTGTGTTTTAAGTATGGTTTACGGCTAAAAAACAGTTTGTTACTAATCGACAATACTGGTCTTTAATGGAAAAAATAATTTTCCTTGACAAAATTCTATAATATTAAACACACAAGAATTTTAGGAACTATAATAAGAAATAAATTTTACTTGCTCACTACAGAACAAAATAGGGTATTTCGCAAGCTTCCAAACAAAACAAAAAGAACATGTAGAAACAATTGAAAAGATAAATCTATCTTTATTCTTAAACAGCACAAGTGATGTCATCTACATGTTGAAAATCGATTTAATAATATTTTCAGAATGTATTTTATTGTCAACATTAGGAATTATAGCTTCAATATTATTCTAATAGTATTTTAGAAGTCTAAATTGGGTATGTTGCCGAAAAGCAACACCAGGCATTTAAGGGTTAAAAAGTGTTATAATATAAAAATCTCATATTTGTCTTGACTCAAATAAATTTTCAAAGCAATAATATTTCGTCTTATTTTCCTCTGATACTATCATAGAATAATATTATAAAAGAAATTGAATTTCGAGTTTCCTTTTATGTTTGCTATCACCTTAATCTTAACACAGATCAAGCGTTTCATCAGTTGTATTTATGCAGAGTGTTCCAAAATTCGACCGAAAATTCAGAAGGGTGATAGACATGAAGAGGATGAAAAATTGCTACAGAACATGGGGTTGCAAACCACTGATTTAATCACAAATACAGGGTGTTTCATCCTATCTGAACTCGGGTTGGTGGTAATAATTTCCAGAAAAACAAAAACATTGCAGTAGAAATGCAACGATACATACCTTGTTTTGTGTGAAATGGGATAGCATCACGAAAAGATCTGGAAAAACATGTTGCTCAAGCAATCGATGATACCGTATGAACTGATCATCACAGTCCAAAATGTGTAGCGTCAAGTGCACACTGTTGGCATGTATAATGCACTTTTTTTTGTGTTATCAGATTTACAACAAAAGTGAAAATGTCTGTTAAATGTTTTATTATAACATATACTTCAGTTTTACCGCCAACCCAAAACGAGTTAGGATGAAATGCCCTGTATTTTTGGATTAAATACGTGGTTTCTGACCCCATGTTCCATGGTAATTTTTCATTCACTTGGTGCCTAATAATACCCTTCTGAATTTGTCAGTCGAATTTTGGAACAGCCTGTATACATTTTTTTATTTTAGTGTTTTGTAATGCTTAATTACTTACAAACTTAATAATACATTGGAAAGAATAATTACATGAATAGAAATTGTTCTTGTCTGACTGAAAAGTTAAAACATTTATCAAAAAGTATTTTAAATTTCTAAAAGATAAAGAAATCTTAGAAAAATTTCTTTAAAGAATTCCATTAATGCTCGAAATTAAAGGAAATGTTATGAATGACACACAGAAAATTGTGTTATAAATTATAAGTTAATGTACTCAATCCAGTCTTTTAAAGTAATTCTAATGTTAAATGTAAGAATAAATAAAGTTTTCAGAAAAAAAAATAACATCATAAAAAATTACTCTAAATATTTGAAAATGATAAATAGTTCCTTTGTGTTTAAAGGGAAAAAAAACTATAATTCAAATTTCGAAAGATTTTATACTTAATAATAAAAATTATGAAGGACACAGAAACTTTACCTATCAATCCTTTCATGCGTAAATTATTTTTAAATGGATAAAAACACATTTTGCACTTAAAATAGATTTAAAATGTATTATTAAGAACAAATAATGCTGAATTTTTAAAAACCTTACATTTACTACAAATTTAAAGAATAAATTTAAATAATTTATGTAACGTTTACAGGCACTAGGGGGAAGTCGGGTATTGGACGATTAAGCTATTTCGAATTTAATATATATATATATATATGGTTAAATTCGAATATTGACTACTTTAATGAAAACTTTAACATGTTATTTCCATTCTCCAAAAAGCTCATTTCCGTTAGAATAAACTTTATTGGCCTTTATTTGACTTTTTATAAACCTCACCATTTTAACCTTCCTTTGTTGTATCGAACGTGGAGCTGTGCTTGAAAAAATGTCATTTTTGGATTTAGAAACAACTTATTCTTACTACATTTGTTGCAGACTTAACTTTTGTCCTTTTTACTTTAACTTCTTGTTCAAATTTATGTTTTCTTTTCAACCGTTTAATCTGGTTTTCTTCCCTCACCTGTTTCTTTGCTTCTGCGATTTGTTCTTTCTCTTCTTTCTCCCTTTTCTTCTTTTCAAGTTGAGTTTTAAACGGCGATGAGGTTAAAATTTAATTTTTTTTCTTCACGACTGAGTCATGTTACGATCTTCGTATTTAAAATGGTTGGAAGACTTGAATTCTCTTCTAAAATTTGTTTCGATTAGTTTTTCTTATGAGAAGTCTCAGGGATGATTAGGCCTACCACTGAGATCTTTTCTAATTGCTCATTCTCTGTTTTTTCATCTATTGCTATGTTGAAAATTCATTCATGGAATTTGAGACACGAGGTTTTGAGGAACCCGTTACACAATATCCTTCACTAGCTTCCCTGATTGTCATTTCAGACATTTTATCTAGCTTCCTTCATGTGATTTTCATCCCACTTATGACGTATATTCTCCATCGAGAATAAAACAGAGAAAAACGTAAGAATTTAACTTTTCAACCTGTAAATATTTGTCCGGTACGCGATACAACCCTCCAACCGTTTGCCCGATACAACCCGAACGCTGCACGATGACACTTTGACTACCTATCACATGCGTATTGCCATGTCTAGACATTATGGCCTACAGCATAAAGAATAGTAACCCATATATCTAACAAAACTCTAAAAACATCGTTGTACTTGTTTCACACATGCTACGTAGTTCTAAAGTTAACTTCGTGCACAAGAAAAGTCGCAAAACATAAATAACTTACTATCACTTTCAAACGCACAGCCTATTCAGTCCAATATAACGTGAATGTCTTACTACTGGCTTAATAAACACGACAGTTCCGTGACTGGTGTTGCTAGCCGCCAAAGCTTGAAACGCTACTTGTGCAGGACAGTCCGCTGTACGATACTATCCGACCTTCCCCTAAATAATTATTAATCATTACACTCATTACCATACAAAGTGGCGCACCAAGAACGAGTTGTCCGAATGGAACGAAATTTTATATATGTGGCTAGAGCATTGATATGAGTAAGTGATTACAAAATTAAAACAAAAAGATAATTATATTGTAAAAAAAATTACAAATGAATGGCGATTCAGTATCCTGTTTGGACACTTGTAGCTTGAATACAGGATGCGATACGGGTGGGTATTGATGTATACAGTTTCCGTATGGTTTCCTGCGTCATCTCGTTCCACTGTTCCTGTAATCGCAATTCATGTTCAGCCAAACTCGCAGTTTGCCCAACCTGCCGTCCTAAGTCATCCCAGACACGCTCGGCTAAGGTGATAATAGGGCGGAGGCATTCCTATGACACCCAGGCTGTGTGTGGCTGAACATTATCCTGTTGAAAAATGCCTGCTGGAAGCCCTACCATGAGTGGAAACACGTGTGGCTAAAGGATGTCCCGAACGTACCGCTGGACTGTCAAGGTACCTTCGATCAATATTATAAGTGACCGAGTGTCGTATGTGATGGAAACCCACACCATTACACCAGGTGTGGGAGTGGTGTGCCGCTGTAAACTAAAGGCAGGATTAAGGCGCTTACCACGGGGTCTCACACGAGTACATGGTTGTCATCACTACCTGACTTGAATCTTGATTCATCGTTGAAGACAACCTGGTTCCAGTCGGTTGCGGTCCAATCCCGTCGAGTGCGACACCGCTCCAAACGGAGGCGACGCAACAGTAGGCGGGTGTCATTGGGAGCTCACGTAATGGGTGCCGCGATACCAAATTCCTTAAACAAGGCACCTTGCAACGGTAAGGACAGACACAGGGGTTTATAGTGAATGTGCTGCCTGCGTTTGGATAGTGGAGAGTGATGAAAGTGACACTACACGTGCATGACGGATGATGTGGCGGTCTTCACTGCTATTGGTCTGGCGAGGGCGTCTTGAGCCTCGACGAGGGGTATACGACCTCTCTCTTATCCACTGGTCCCAACATCTCCTCACAATGGAGTCAGAACGTCCTAGGCGGCTGGATACTCGCCGAGCTGACAATTCAGCTCCATCATCCCGACGATTCTTCCGCTCTCTAACTCTGACAGCTGATCGTATTGTCTTCGATGGCAGTGTAACGGCATCCTTGATGAAAAAGTACCCCACGGCAACAGAGTAAGTACAGGCAATATACCTTCTGCGTACTCTTTTTATACACCAGAGATATCAAAGTTCAACGCCCTCTGATGGTATTCCGTAATGCGCAATCACATTGTATTCTTAATTATTATTCATATCTGCCAGAAACGTACATACTCGCCAAGTTTCGTTACGATACGGCTTCTTGGTGTGCCAATTTTTATGGCAATAAATGTTAATAGTTTTAAAAATTGAACACATTAGCCCAAGGAGAACAAATATTTTTTGTCATGTTTTCGTTTAAACACAAGAACAAAAAGTCTTTGAAAAAGTATTCTGTCGTGGAGAACAGGGAAAATTTGTCAAAGGCGGATTATCCAAATAACATACGAAAAGAAAATAGATCTGTCATCTATTACATTATTTTACAAGCATTATTCAAGTTCATAAGAAGTCTACATGTGATAAAGAATGTAAATAAAACATGCACAAGACTATTTTTTAATGGAACCTCTGTGACGTTATCATGCATGAGAAGATTGAATATTAAAATTACATACTTAAGCATAATTAATAATGTTAAAAAAATAATTAATTAAAAATAAATAAAAACATTGATTGCCAGTATTTCCACATTTTTAGGGAATTTTCTTTCGAAAAAAAAACGTGAATGTGTTAGAAATTAACAAATATGAATTTAAGAATATCCTTGACAGATAATGGTGCTAAAAGTGTAGTTAGTTTGTGATTTGCGGCAAGGCTTTGGGATATTTTATTTTTTTTCACTGTAATTTCCTTACTCTAACAGTAGAATTTTCGGATTTTTACGTATTTTTTCTTTTACAGTGTATTAATAAAAATTAATTCCAGAGCTTTAGAGGGAATGAAAATTTAGCATTACCTGTCAAATATATTATCAAATTAATACTTTTTGACACATTCTCGAAATCTCTTTCGTTTGAAAAAGAGAATTCGTAAAAGTACGGAAATTATTCTAGCAAATCAACGGAAGATTTTTTTTTACAGTGGTTTATGTAACATATAATAATGCTTTACAAAATACAAAACAAATCGTTGTATAACTTCATTTAAAGGAAAACAAATTGCTTGAATAACTTTATCTAAGGTCGCAGTTTCCTCAAAGTTCTCAAATGGATGTCCTGAAATGTCCCTAAAACACCAAGTTTAAATTCTGTGCAGACACTTAATATGCAAAAAATTCAGTAAGGTAAATTTATAATGTCTTCCTTTCAACAACAGCATTTTAATTCTGTGTCAAAGACTGGATTATCGGATTTTTAAACAAACGTAAGAATACAAAGCAGCTCTGGAGAACAGGTTGTTCTCTTTTAAATAAAGATTTCTCTATCGTATTCGCATTAAAAAGAAAAAATCATCAAATGAAACCTCGTCTTTTTCTATCTTTCTAATCAGATTCTGCAGCTATGATCGTTCATCTTATTTCCTCTAATACTATCACAGAATAATATTCTCACCGACGGAAAGTTCTATTTTTCTTTTATGTTTATTATCATCTTTATTTGCTGAACAGGTCAAATAGCTCCAGTTATGTAATGTTTTATTTCGCTGTGTTGCAATATCTAATTATTCATTAACCTAATAGCATATTCAAAAGAACAATTATCGGAATAGGAGCTAGAATTTTGCACCGCAATCAGTCCGAAATTTCTGCTTTAAATTAAACCGAAATCGGCAAAGAAAATATCATTAACTCTTAACCAGACACACGTCGACCCGAAACTGATCGGAACCCAAAATATTCAAATCAGAACCCGACTAAAACCCGAAAGAAAATTAATATATATTTAAAATTTATTTATGGTAAAGTATCTATAATTATATCTTTAATATCGATTTTATTTATTTATTTTGTTTAAAGTGAACATATATAGACTCATTAATATTCAAATATATAGATTTTCTATTTGAAAAATATTCACGACCTTCTTGTGAAAAATCAGGTCAACCCGAATCCGACACGAAAGATTCAAAACCTAACTCGCAACCGACTCGATCTCGAAACATTTGAAGTCAATCCAACCTGAACTCAACCCGCAACGAGAAAAATAACTTCAACCCGATCCTAACCAAACCGCGGGTCGGGTCAGAGCCAGGTGAAATCGGCTTATTCGACCCGAAGCAGGATTCTAACAGAAACAATCTTTTTAGACAGGGATTTTTTATCATAAAATAAATCGGGACATATTTTAAAATTATAAAATAAGAAAAATATAATTATATAGAAAAAAAAAATCCTTGAAAGAATTGCATTACTGAAATACGGGTCATAACAATTCAATTACGACATAAAAGAAAATTTTAAGAATGGTTCGCAAAAAACTACCAACTAATTAAAAATTAATTTCCAAATTCATCCTGAAAAAAATTCACATTCTTAAGGCTAAACAGTACCCTTTTTCAAAAAAAAAATTTTTTTTTGGAGGTAGTTGCGTTAAAATAATTAATGACTTTGTTTGAGATTATAAAATTAAACTGATTCTGGTAAAAAAAAAAAAAAAAATCATTTTAGCAGTTACCACTTTTTTTTTAATTTAAAAATTTTTGAAAATTTTGAAGTGTTTAAAACACTTTTAATTTTTAATACTTTTTAGTTATTTTAAATGACTTATATCCATTGGATTATTGGGAACAAAAACTAGTATGGGTTGGGTTGGATTCATTTTTGACGGCTGATTATCAACTCGAGGGATATAGGCCCTAGGGAGACTGCTCTCCGTGGGGGTCTTTCTAAGGGAACCTAACCCGTATTTACGCATGGGAAATCCAAGGTTTTGAAGAAAACCACGAAAACTCGGAAACGGTTAGACCGACGGGCGCAGTTGGGTTCGAACCATGCACCTCCCGTCTACCAGCTTCGAGAGCAGAACCTCTCAGCCACTGGTGACGTAACGTTAGTATGGAATTAAAGATGTAACTTTTATTTATTTATTTATTTTTATTTTTATTTATTTATTTTTTTTTGTAGCGCGAAACCTGAAAATAAACACGAAACACGAAAAATTTGGAAATATTAACTTTGACATGTTTTTAAAAAATAACTATAACCCTCAGACCTAAATCTATACTAGTTATTGTAGTACATATCAAATAAGTGTGTACAAAAAATTGCAAGACTCTATCTGCAACAGAAAAGAAGCCTTAGGGAATAGCAAACACTTACATCAACAAAAATAAAAGTCTGAGAAAAATGCATTTAAAGTTTACAAAAGGAACACCCAGAACACTCAGAAAAGTTCAAATATCTTTAAAACTATTTGGATTTCAGATCTACAATTTTGAGTTATGATTCACAACCGTATGAACCACTGAAAAATTCAATAAAAAATATTTCATATTTTTGTCATTTTCAGGGTACTGTGTAGCCTTAAATCAAAGAAATAATGTCTGAGATTCCTTATCTATAGATATAAGAATAATAATAAAAAAAGGAAACAATAATAACTGCATAACCAAATTACTCAAAGCATCAAAAGTATGTCATATTTGCAAAATAATCAAAAATATAAAATTCAAATGATTTATAAATTAAAAAATAAATAAACATTCGTTGCATGCAGATATTTAAATTTTCGTTTCGGTACATTGTAATATGTCATTATTTATAAACGTAACAACATAGTATAATGAGTAATTATATGAATTAGAAGTGTTCTTGTTCTTTCTTGACTAAAAATTTTAATAAATCTAAAAATACTTTGAAATTATAAGAGGGAAAAAAATTCTTGGGCAACAGAAACACGAGAAAAAAAAGAATGAAAAAAGACTCTTATTAAACTATAATATCAAAGAAAATCTTGCAATTTTCAGAAAATTATAAGTTACCATAAGTCATCTTGTTAAAATAAATTTATTGTTAAATGCAAAAAATAATATATAAAATATAAACAACCATTTCCAGTGTGATCTAAAAGAATAATTTTCTAAGCAACAACAACAACAACAACAACAACAATAATAATAATAATAACAACACCAACAACAACAATAATAATAATAATAATAACAATAATATCAATAATAATAATGCATTAACCAAAATATTTTGTCAAAGATGATAGGAATTTCCCGTGTATTTACAAAACAAACAGAAATTAAAAATTAAAAAATAACTCTTTGTATTCGTATTAAAAAAATACCATCACATGAAATCTCGTCTCTTTCTATCTCTCTTTTAGTCAGATTTTAGAGCTGCAACAACAAGTCATCTTATGCCCGCACGGTGCTATCACAATATAATACACATACCGAAATACAGTACCCTTTTTTTTGTTTTATGTTTAAATATTACCTGTATGGGCAGCATAGGACAAATAGCTCTAGTTATGCAATTTATTTATCTTTTTCTGTTGAAACAATTATTTATTAACTTATTAATACATGGGAAATAATAATGACTGAAAAGTGAACTCTTATTAACCAACTAAAAATTATACGTGCAGCATACATAATTCATAAAAAAAAAAAATCTCGAAAATTATTTTATTTATTTATTAATTTATTTATATTAAAGATAAAAAGAATCTCATAAAATAATTTCATAAAGCGAAACTTTGAACGAATTGCAATAATTTTCAGAATTGAAGAAAATCTTGCTTATGAGATGCAAAAAATGATATTATAAACTATAAATTAATTTATAGAAATCATCTCCTTAACTTTGTTTAAACTATTCTATTTTTAGATTCAAATTTTACTGTGTGTTAGATTTAATAATACTTTGTCATTTAACAAAAGAGGTAGGACAAAGAACAATGGGAAAAAATTAATGAAAATTCCAGAAATGATGAAAATATTGTTCGTTTTTACAAGAAATAAATATAACAAGTTGGAAATTGCTCGTCAAACATGGCAAATGAGGTGAGTTTATGTTATAACTACTTTTTATAATAATTTTTTGCACTGAATATTGTACTGAATGTATATTTTAGTTCACTCTATAAGTGCATATCAATTTCATTCTCTTCGAAAGGCTGTAACATCATTAAAATGCACTTGGAATAATTTTTCCCATTGGTCTTAATGTAACGGAAAAGTTTTGACTATCCCTGTAATTAAACTATACATCCGATTTTCAAAAAATTTGAAATGAGTCGACAAAATTTTGCAACAATTATATATTTAAAATTTCAGACCATTCAGAAGGCTGTAACATCATTAAAATGCACTTGCAATATTTTTTCCCATTGGCCGTAATGTAACGGAAAACTTTTGACTGTCTCTGTAATTAAACTATACATCCGATTTTCATGAAATTTGAAATGACTCGACAAAATTTTGCAACAATTATATATTTAAAATTTCAGACCATTCGGTTGGTTAGTTTTTGCTCTGTTATATGCGGACAGACAGACAGACGGACGGACTGAACGACGACTATAGGTGCTACGTATATTTATATAATTACGAACGCACCTAAAAAGGCATAAAAGGAATTTTCCTAATAATTTAAGACATTATAAAAAATATGTTCATTAATATAAAGGTTTTTTTACGCTATTCAGAGCCATCTACAGCTGGTTCTAATAAACGGAATGGCACTAAACTTGGTAAAGAGACTAATGTCGTTTGGGAAAAAAACATTCCGTGAAAAAAAGTTCAAAAAATCACCAATAGGGTGAAATATGGAGCTGTTATAAGCTACGCAGCCGAGAATGAGCCTAAAACACGGGTAATAAATGAAAATGCAAAATCATACCTACGTATATGACAACAGTCTTAATAGTTTGTGCTATAAACGCATGCGAAAAACTCCCAGAAACATTTTCAGCTCAGGTTGAATATGAGTTTCACGTTATCGTAGCGTGTGTATAGCCCAAATTAATGGTGCTGATGTCGCATACGTCGGATAAATTTGAATTGAATTTTCATTTTTTACCCGTGTTTTATGCTAATTCTCGACTGTGTAACCTACAGCAGCACCATTTCCCCCTATCAGCCGTGTTTTGAACGTTTCTTTTTCCGTGGAATCCAATGGTTTCATTAATTCCCTTAACAAGTTGAGTGCCACCCCGTTTGTTAGCAAGAGCTACAGATGGCACTGAAAAGCGTCAGTTAAAATAAAAAATACCCTATATAAAATATTGTTTAAATAATGAAGAAAAAACACAACTTTCCTGCATAATTGTATTTAAGTTGTGGTTTTAGGGTTGTCAAACGTAAATTCTGAATACTCTAAAAAACATGTTAAAAAGTCGGAACGTTCCTAAACAATCCCATCAAATTAATTCTCGTATTTCTTTATCTCTCTAGTCAGATATAGCAATAAGCATTTATCTTATTCCCTTTTGATACAGAATGACATGCACACAGAAAGTAAGTTCTAATTTTCTTTTATGTTTATTATCAGCTGTATCTGTAGAATCACAGCTTCATTTATGCTCTTTATTTTTTTTCTTTTACTATGTTGTAATATCAATATCGACAGTTATTTATCGAATTAGTAACACATCCAAAAAAAAGATTAGTTATCTGATTAGGAACTAAAAAAACCATTGAATATAACTATAAACAGCTTGAAATTCTAAGAGGTGTGAACTTTCATGTTGTAAAGAATGAAATCTTTGAAAGAATTGTATTATTCCATGGTTTCACACAAAATCTTATGAATAGTTTGCAGAATACTATATAATTAACTATAAACTAACTTCCATAAATCATCCTTATAAAAAAACTCTGTTAAATGTAAGAATATTTAAGACTTAAGAGGGCTGGTCACTCAGATTCCAATTTCTCCTCACTAATGTAAAGTCTATGGGCATTGGATGCATTAGTATATTTCAAATATCTCCTCGGGAAATTAATATTTTTAACTTCTATTTTTTCTGTACACTTCCTAAAAGATGTCTCTTTTTCTTCTTAATTCTCAAAATATTTCTAAAATATAGACTTAATTTTAAATGAAGTATTAAAATCTTACTCACAATTTGCCCGCTTTTAACACACAAAATATTAAATTCAGCGTAGACTTTAGAAATATTTTGAAAACTAAGAAAAAAAGAGACATCTTTTAAGAAGAGTACACAGAAAAAATACACTGCTCAAAATAATTAGGGGAGCAGGCAAAAAAGTGAAGAAAACAGTGCAAGACAGCCATGTATGGGCATAAAATGGATAGTACACGTTTATTAATGTGCAATACAGAAAAAAGACGCAAAAAAATTGTAAGGAGGCTTTTATTCTTTGAGAAGATGAAAAGAACATGAAAAGATGGTTTAGAGCAACAATTTGGTTTCATGTAAATGATTAAAAAAAGTATTGTTTAGAAATGATGCAAGATTTTTAATATGGTGTGTGGTCTCCTCTAACAGCTACGACTGCTGCACACCTGTTTTCCATGGATGCGATGAGATTATCGATAAGACTTTGGAGAATACTGTTCCACTGCTCAAGAATTGAAATCTCCAAGTCCTGGACAGTAAAAAGAGGCTTCGGTCTCGCAGAAATGCGTCGTCTGAGTATGTCCCAAACATGCTCGATCGGATTTAGGTCAGGAGAGCATGCTGGTCGTTCCATACACTGTATTGTTTTAGCTTCAAGCATGTCTTCCACAAGACGAACTGTATAAAGTCTGGCATTATCATGCATGAAAAAAAAGAAATCACTAATTGCTGCAACATAAAATATGACATGAGGTCTCAGTATGTCGTCTGTATAACTTCGGACCGTCAAAGTGCCATTCCGAATGAAATGCAGGCCCGTACGTCCACCTATGCTGATTTCATCCATTAGCATCAACCCGCCTTGTCTGTAATGTGACCTTTCACGAACTAATGTAGGATGATTTTGAGTGTCTCTTTCTCTCCATGCCAAAACACATCAGATGTCACATCCAGACTGAATCGGGACTCGTCTGTAAACAGAATTTGACTCCAACAACGTTACCTCCAAACTCGATGTTCAGTTCCCCACCTTCTTTTGGCCGCACAGTGACTTGAGGTCAACGATATACAGACCATTGGCTTACGTGCACAGAGACCACCCGCATGAAGCTTATTTGGGCCTGTTTGGCTGGACGCCCTTCGTCATGTGGCCAAGAACAGCTATGTTTGCAGCTGAGTAGCATTGCCCGTTCTGTCTCGACGAGCTGTTAACAGGATATATCGGTCATCAGTTTCTGTGTTAGCACATTTTCGACCTTGCACTTGTCTACTGTTTCGTGTGTCTTGGAATCGATTCCACAGCCTTTCATGGACACTTCTTGCGACTCCAACAGCGTCCACTACACTTCGTTGTATTGCCCCAAATTCAACTGTCCCGATAACACGCCAAGCCATGGATTGCGGTAAATCATGTTTTTTTGACATTTTCAAGCCACCTTTTCTCAAAACACAAGCTGATCAATTCAATTTTACAACTGGGGCAGTGAAACAGACGTTTCTGCAAAATTCCGATTTCTGCACTTATCTTCCTTTTCTAGTTTTTGACGTCATAAACTTTAATTTACATGTGAAGTTTTCTTTATCTGTTTTCTACAACACTTTAAATTATGGATATTTTAATTTACGTTACTTATCGGTGTAAATATTTGCGTAATTTCGTTAAAACCATGTGCTCCCCTAATTGTTTTGAGCAGTGTATGTTAAAAATATGAATTTCTGAGAAGGTATTTTAAATATTAGAATGCATCAAATGTCCATAGACTTAACATTATGGAGGAGAATTCCGAAGCTGAGTGACCAGTCCACTTAAGAAACCCTTGTGCATTGTTACTTAATACAGCCGCCTCTCGTTATATCGCGCCTGTAGAAAGACAAGAAAAAAAGCGCCCTATACTAGGATGCCCGAAATACGGATGGTATAGAAAATTCAGGAAGATTATAATCTACAAACAAATGTGTTATTATGTATATCTTCAAAATATTAATTTATCCGAATAAAACAATTTCCTTCATAAAATTAACGATACAGAATTACACTTTTTGTAATTCACATTACATAAAGTTATTTAAAAATGCAGTTTAAGTGGAACATTTTTTTGGAGGGAGGGGGGGGGGGGGTTGTACACATTAAAAGAGAAAGGTTTATCCGAATCAGCTATGTAAATCGCGTGAAATATCAAAGGGTTACTGCAGAAAATTTAGAAGAATAATATTAAATAATAATAATAATAATAATAATAATAATAATAATAATGCATAACCAAATTACTTAATATGTAATTTTGTAAATACACAGGAAATTCCTATCAGTTTTGACAGAATAATTAAGTTATGGCATTATTATTATTATTGCTGTTGTTTAGAACTAAAAAATGATCTACATTTCCCGTGTATTTTCCAGTATTGTGTACGAGACAAACTCATTTAATTGAAACTGGGAAGTTTGACTCACTCTCTGTGAGTTTAGATTCAATTTTTGAAAAGCGAGCGTGAGTTGAGATGGACTAAAAATGACCGTGAGTTTCAGTCAAATTTATAACCTAAACTTTTCAATGTTGTCACATTTTTGCAGAGAAAACTCTGAGACGATAAACACTATAACATTAAAAATCACTCAGGCAATTTAAGAACTTAAGATTAATTAGCAGAAAATAATTACGATATTTCAATTACACCGGAGTATTTTAAGTTCTTGCTCAAATACTAAATTAATTAAAAAGATTTTGTTATCACTATAGTAGGATCACAAAATTAAATAAAATTTTATTCCACCTTTTTCTCATTATTTTTCACTTTCTTATATATACAAAAAAGAATCCTTGGTGATTTTCGCTCTTTTTTATCTTTCCAACAAAGTTAAAAATATTTATGAATTCGGTTATCTCTGTGTCTGTGTACCTGTCTCTAACTCTCGTAAATATACTCAGGTTGCCATGAAATTTTAAATATTATTGAGGTTTACTGTAGAATGTTCGGTATCAAAAATTAAGTGTCTAGCATGTGCAGTTCGTTTACAGGGGCACGCAAAAGAATTCTATTGTATTATGGTCTATGGGGAAAATCGATGCGGTGCCTTTTATTGATGTTATGATATTTCAAATGTAATGATATTCACGTGTATCAATGGGATGATCTATAAAATGCTTTCTCGGGAGTATATAAGAAATAGCATTTGGACGAAAAAAAAAGAGTTCTATTGCATTATGGTCGATACATAAAAACAGTTTGTGATGAATTTTTAGGATTTTATGAAATTTCAAACATAATGAAATCATTGAAAGGTACTATACCATATTCTCTATACATTATGAGAGCATAGCATTTATTGTTAGGAGTATATAATAAATAGCATTTGGACGACAAAAGAATTTCATTACATTATGGTCTATGTATAAAAAGAGTCTATGCATAAAGAAATCACTGAAGGCTACTACAACATGTTCTGTATAGATCATGGATGGCATAGCGTTTATTGTTAGGAGTATATAATAAACAGCGTTTGAATGTCAAAGGAATTCCATTACATTATGCTCTATGCATAAAAAGAGTTTGTGATGCTTGTTAATGATTTTATGATACTTCAAACATAATGAAATCACTGAAGGGTAGTACAACATGTTCTCTATAGATCATAAAGGACCTAGAATTTGATGTTGGGAGTAGATAATAAGCATTTGGACGACAAAAGAATTCCATTACATTATGGTTTATGCATAAAGAGAGTCTATGCATAATGAAATCACTGAAGGGTACTGCAACATGTTCTCTATAGATCATGGAGGGGATAGCATTTATTGTTAGAAGAATATAACAAATAGCATTTGGACAACAAAAGAATTCGATTACATTATAGTCTATGAATAAAAAGAGTCTATGCACAATGAAATCACTGGAGGGTACTACAACATGTTCTCTGTAGATCATGGAGAACCTAGAATTTATTGTTGGAATATATAATTAATAGCATTTGGATGATAAAAGAATTCCATTACATTATAGTCTATGCATAATGAAATCCCTGAAGGGTACTACGATATGTTCTCTATAGATCATGGATGGCATAACATTTATTGTTAGGAGTATACAAGAAATAGCATTTGGACAATAAAAGAATTCCATTACATTATGATCTATGCATAATGAAATCACTGAAGGGTACTACAACATGTTTTCTATAGATCATGGAGCACATAGAATTTATTCTTGGAGTATATAACTAGAAAGGTAGCCCGTCAAAAATGACGGAAATTTAGATATAAAGATATATACAACTCATGTGCAAGAATATGAGTTTTCTCGCTTGTTCCGCAGTGATAGATGAAAATAACACATTTTAAGAACGAAACACATTTATGAAAAACTGTGTACAGTAGAAGACCACTAATCTGCACAGTTCGGTTCCAAGTGTTATGCAGATTTGAGGCTTCTTGCGGTCATGTCTATTCAATCTTTCTTTACATTTTTTTAAATTCATATATTGGACAATTTAGATTGTTGAGCCTAAAAAATAAATAAATAACACACTTGAAGTAAGGTTAAAAACTATTAAATGATCGTATACGATTTCATGAAATGGTATTATACGGTATTATATGTGTGTGCTTCACGATCTTGGTTACGACATTGGCGAAATTGGTTGCAACTTGTCACAATCCTAATAGTGTGGGCCGCTATAACAAAAAAGTAACCAGTTTTTAGTAAAATTTCTGATATAAAGTAGCTTTCAAAAACTTGTGTAAAATTGCAGGCCGTTCTCATGTTATGTCAGTCCTACGAATAATATTTCTAACACTGAAGATTTTCCATGTATATATGGAATTTAGAAAAGCTTCTCCAAAAGAAAGGTCCTGAAATGACATTGTAATTCCTCAAACTTCAAAGTTTAATCGGGCCCTGATGTTGAGTACTGAAATCTAATAAATACAGTTATTTTGAATATTACAACAGAATTAAACAGTTAAACTTATTTAACTTAAACCCGCTGTTACTTCCCGATGTTATTTTTTAGTATTAAGAAAGAAAATTATTTAAAATTTTCAAATCATGCATTTATGATTCTTTTCCGTCTTTAATAACTAAATAATGAAAAAATAGGCTTTTGTTCTGAGCTCATAAATATGACAATAAAATAATGTAACTAAGAGACATTGCAAAATTAAATCTTTGTGTTTACAAACCATAAACAAACGCTACCGCCACCATTTTACCTACTATGACGTCATTAGAATATTGCTCATTGGTTGTTGGAGAACTTACTTTGTGAATGATTACCTCAATGATTTAATATTTTTGTATTTTTGACGTTTCACGATGAATGAATCACTTGTGTTTGTTTAGGTTTATGGAATGAGATATTAAGCTGTGAACCTAATTTCAATTGAAGTTATCCAAGGATATATGTATTTTTAATCGAAATTAAAAACAATGCTTTGATCTCGAAATAAAAAGTTTTAGTTCGTATAATTTGTTACTTCTGTTAATTATTTATTTAAGTACTTCTCCATTATAGCGCATTTTTAAAAAAAGCTTGGCTCGATTCGGGCATCAGAAAGTGAGATATGTTGCGAAAATATATAAACAGCTGTGAAAACAAATCTAATGAACTTTATCTTTGTTTATATATGCACTTATATACATAAAAAAATCGTTTCTAAATATATATAATTTTTTTATATACAAATTACGGCACAGATTTCAGATATGAACCGGGATACCTAACTGGCGACAAAATGGTGTTATTTTGCCTGCTATGGTAACCCGGCTATTGTTTTTTATTTATTAATAAATTGTTTATTTACTTTTATCTTCTATTTTTTTAATTATATAAACTGCTTTGTTATATAGTTATGATTCAAACTTTTATTGGAACAGATGTCATATTCGCCCCATATTGGCGCGATTTTTTTCTGTCGCCAATATCATATAGGCAACAGGTACTTAACTTGCGCCAAAGTGTCGTTATTTTGCTTGATGTGGTAACCCGGATTATGTTGTTTATGCTGTTGATGTTTTCGCCAAATTGGCAACCGAAGAAAATCGCGCCAATATGGGGCGAATATGACATCTGTACCCTTTTATTTATTTATAGTTATTTCCTTTTCAAAATGATAGCAAATAATTGAAAAATATATAAGTAACTGGTATTCGAAAGCGAGATTTCTGCCAAATTGGCGTCATAGAAAAATCACGCCAAACCCCATGCGTATAAGACATCTGTGTAAAAATTACTTCTGTTTCTTTATAAAAATGGGTAAATAGCTTTTTTTTATATTAAATTGACGACACAGATGTCATATACGCCCATATTGGCGCGATTTTTTTTTTTACGCCGATGTCATATACGCACCGGGTACTTAACTGGCGCCAAAGGGTCGTTAATTTGCTTGTAATGGTAACCCGAATGTTGTTTATGCTGTTGCTGTTTTCGCCAAATTGGCGTCGGAAAAAAAATCGCGCCAATATGGGCCGTATATGGGGATGTGCCAAATTATATACTTATGGAAAAAATTGCTTGTGAGTATGAAGCAGTAAATAGGTTGCCAGAAAATACGTTGGCAAACTTCTTTCTCGCCAAGAAACTTTTCTCCGAAGTATTGTACATAAGCAATGATTGCTAGAAATGCATTTTTAATTATGATATGCGCTTTTATGTTTCACTACATTTATGCATACTATACTGTGTGTATAAATGCTACAGTTCATATGCGGGGCTACACAAAAGAATTCGTAAGGGTTACTGAGTATGAGAGTAAATTGCTTAAATGTGGTTTTTAAAGGAGTTATGCATTTTTACGCTGAACTGCATTTAGTTTCCTAAGAAATTTTTGTAGAATAAAAATAAAATGACATACATGGTCACGCAAAGAATTGGATACATAACCGTCTATGGATGATAATATCTGAAAATGTGATTTCAGTAGTTTTAAGAGTAGTTTAAATTAAATTTTAGCTAAATAGTGGCATGTAATAACCAGTGGTGTAGTCGTAAAAAAAACAGAGGGTATATGCTCTAAGTAGAGGGTATACGCTCAAAACAGAGCGTATACCATAGAGTGTATATACTATAGATTTCTTGAGAAACAGAGGGCATACGGTGTTTCTTAAAAAAATCCAGAGGGTATACGGCGTATACTCCCGTATACCCTCCACTACATCCCTGGTAATAACGGTACTATTGGCTATGGACGGTAACTGCTCAAATCAATTTTTAAATTTTTTTATGCGTTTTCTAAAATGTTTAACTTAGTTATCTTGGTACTTCTTAGTTATCCCGTCGACCAAATTACTGTCGCCAAATTGTAAGATTAATTGCCAATAATGGTTGCCATTAATTAATTAATTGTAAGATTAAATGCCAATAATGGCCAATAAAACCATTAATTCGACGTTTTATTTGTATTTTTGTTAATATTTTACTACTGATTTGGCAATTTATATAATTTGGCGAAATTGGTCGACGGGATATCTAAGAAGTAACGTTATCTTATTTACCTTATTTCCCTAAATAACGAAGTTTTGTTAAAGCATTCAGGATGTGTTGGAAAGTGTTTCATATTCTATGCTTAACGCATGATTTTTCTTTCTTCTTTAGTCTTATTTTGCATTTATTTTATTCTTAATTTTTTTAGTCTTATACTGCTTTATAGAAATTTTGGCACAGTTGTCATATACGTTATCATATATTGGCGCGATTTTTTCCGACGCCAATTTGGCGAAAACATCAACAGCATAAACAACGACATCCGGATTACCATATCAAGCAAAATTACGACACTTTGGCGCCAGTTAAGTACCCGTGTGTATATGACATTGGCGTCAGAAAAAAATCGCGCCAGTATGGGGCGTATATGACATCTGTGCCGAAACTTTAATATTTAATGTTTAAACTCTTCGCTCCACTCCCCTTGCATATAGTACAAACTATAACACGGATAGCGCAAAATAATAGACAGTTTGGTACTTTTCCACTGTAGGGGCTTTGGCATTTTTAAAAAAAAGCTTGGTGTAATTTGGGCATCAGAAAGTGAGATTTGGGTACTTTTCCGTTATGCGGACACCATTGTCGCCAAGAGTAATAGTTTGCGCAAAATCGTGAATTGAAGCATTTGAAAAATAAAAGAAAAACCATTGTCTATACTAAAGTGAGCATTTAAAAAATATAACATTTGAAAATTCCAGACTTTTATGAACTATTTCATCAAATCACAAATATATACTTAAAATAAGTGAACAAATAACTGCTATAAAATAAAGCAATAAAATAAAACTCATATTAAACTGCTGGCATAAAATTACAAATACCTTTTAGCATTTTGAAATAATTGGCGCATTAGCATACATTTTGGCATGGTGTCCGTATAACGGAAAAATATCGAGATTTGTTGTCAAATCATATAAACAGCTATGAAAACAAATTTGATGAGCATTTTTGTTTGTTTTATATGTATATTATTGATGTTTTTATGTACAAATTACATCTGTTTCTGTATAAAATTAGAGAAACGGCTTTTTTATGTTAAATAAATCGTATAAATATCGAAAAAATGCGTGTGTATATAAAATGAAACAGTGAATAGGTTCACGGAAAATATGTTACCAAATTTCCTTTTTCGCCAAGGCACCTATACTGGAAAAGTACCTAAAGCACATTAAAATCGCGCAGTTAGGAGCTCACACAGTACACCGTTGTCGATTGTCGGTTATTTTATTAGTAGCATCGGGAGGAAGATGTAAAGATGTACTTTAAATTCTCACCCGTAGATTTCGAAAAAATATCTTAAAAGAGTGGAGTTAAATTAATTATTAAATTTCGGTGACCTCCATTATGAAAGATTAATGGTTTTAAATGGGAATTTCGCCAAATTAGCCAGCTATCGTCAAGTTGGCTAACATTTGGCGCTACTGTAGTAACCCTGCATTAATATTTTTCAACAATTACTCATTTCAATGAGGCGGTCCTACCGGAATAGTGAGGGACACACAGAGACTTGGATTTTATATAAATAGATACACTATATGGCCAAAGGTGATCGACCACTTGCAATTTTGACGTTTTCTTAAATAACTAGAAAAATACATGAGGAATTATCCTGAAACTCCATGTGTATAAACAGAATAGTACAGGTCATATATTTCCGTGAAGAGTTTTTCCCGAAACCCCATAGGGGACCGTCAACGAATTGAAAAAGAACGAATATTTTTTGGACAATCCTGTAAAAACTAATGTAAAAAAGCGTTCAAATTGTAGATTATGATTAAGTGCCTTATGGAATAAATTGTGTATGTTTTTAGGGTTCCGTAATTAAAAAGTAAAAACGGAACCATTATAAGATCACTCCTGTGTCTGTCCGTCTGTCTGTCAGTCTGTCACAGGCATTTTACTCGTAAACTATAGAACGAAGAAAGTTAAAATTCGGGGAAGTAATAAAGACCATTGACCCACATATTTTCAGATTAATAAATATTCATAAATATATTTAATAAAAAAGTAGAGGGGCTAATTATGCTACTTGAAAAAAAAAACTTTTCTTTGTGTATCATGTGGGGTATCCTGTGAAAGCTTTTGTAATGCTGAACTCAAAAATACATTCCTTTTAATTTTAGGTATTATATTTTCAAAGATATTGTTGAAAATGTAGCTCAAAAATATGTTCCACCCCCATCTAATTCCGAATCTACTGAAACTAAAATTATTAAAAAAATAGAGGTAGTAGACGTTAATATAAACCTTGCAGGAAAATTATAGCGATTACCCTAGGTCACATAGTTTTTGAGTAATTAGAATTTTTCTGTTATACACAAATCTCGATTTGCGGGCATTCAGAAAAATTGTTGAGCATCGCTGAATATACCTATCGTTGCAGAAGAATAAAAACATTGTTGATAATGATTTTCGATAAAAATAATCGGTAATTAGCCGAGATATTAACCCTTAAAGGTGCGGTCAGTTTGGACATACACAAGGACAGGGGCGGCGTACTCTATGCCTAGTTAACAACTTTTAATGATATATATGTGTAATGTAATGTCCAGTAACAGTATAAAAGCAATAAACGTCAAATTGTTAAAAACATACTAATTTAAGGGGTCTTGGGACCCTAAAAAGTAAAAAAAAAATGAAAAAAAGACCATTTTCAACATTTAATGTCTTAAAATGTATATGATTTTAAAACACAATTTTAATTGGGATGAAAGATGTTCTTTCGTTTCATGTATTTAAAAAATTGCAAGATACAGAATTAGTATTTATAGGGGGCTCGAAACTGTTAGACGTTTGTCGAACAAAAAATTGGCATAACAGTTTACGGGCAGGATTACAAAATAAATATTGCAACTAGAATGAAAATTTTGGTGCTTACTTATACTTCAGATTGTAATAATTTCCCTGAACTTAAATAAATTTGTATTTAAAGCATTTTTATATTTTTAATGCAATGTTGCATTTAGCTAATACAAAATTTTGAAAATTTCAACAGTAAAATCACCTGAAAAATATTTTTTTGAACAATAAAAAGGAAATTTTAGTTTCAGTTTATACAGACTAACATGAAATATATGTTTTGAAAATTTCATGAAAAAATATTCAGAAGTTTTTCAGGTATCCTGCGCGTTATGCCCCAAAAACGCCATTCGGAAAATAATGACTTTAAAGTTTCGGAAACGCCGCTTCAGCTATTGAGCGGGTATAAATTTAAAAGCCAAAACTTCTGTTCTAATGGGAATTTCAAGGAAACAATTATATCAAAATATTCAGAAAAGATAGGAGTTTAACATCTAAAAAAATTAAAATTTCTTAAATTTTGAAGCTTTAAGAGTCCTCCGACCACTTAATCCTTTCCGGTACGGAGTAATTCTATTTATAAAATTATGAAATAATGAACTGACACCAGAATTTATAAACGAATTTATTAGAAAATGCGAACTTGCTTATTTTTACGTACATGATAAAAGGAAAATTTTAATTAAATATTCTTGGTGCCGTTTGTCTGTTTTGGAATTAAAATTAGGCGTCCGTTTTTTAAGGACATCGCCCTCGAAAGATTTAATTAGAATGAATCGCATAAATACTGTGGGATTCGCGATAGTTTGCATTGATTGTATCTCGCAATACGCCTCGAGTGACTTTAAAAGAGTTAATTAAACAGCTATCTGGAAAAATGCTGCACTGACCAAGGCGGCGGTGCAATTTTGAGACCTCAATTCAAAGCGCGCTTAGCACAATGCCAAATTTAAACTTTGAACAAAGGTTTTGTTTTAGCTACACTGTAGAAATAAAGGTTATTACTACGCTGAATTTTGTTTCATGAAATGCCAAATGAAGTTTAACTATGCACTGCTTTTATTGTCAGTACCGAATTAAGTTCATCATAAACAGATTAGGATAATATTAAAAAAAGAGTTACACGAATAGCTATATTTGATATTATTTAGGTTCCATATCTCTTTGAACTTTCCTGGTATACCCGATTATACTTTTCTAATATATACAGTTATACCCAACCCTACGTTGTATAGTTTTTTTTTACAAAGTCTTAGTATTCTTTTAGCAACTTTTTTTTTATATAATACAATTACAAATTCATATATTTATTGTACGGAACCTTCTGTACGCGAGTAATGCTCGCACTTGACCGTTTATTATGAGAATAGCATGTATATTCGTAGCGAAATTAAAGTTTTTATAAAAAGAGTGCCAAATTTTGCCAAGTTTTTTGCTTATAATTTCATGAGTTCTTAATATAATAAACAGTTCTTTTCAGCAAATATGACAAATAACATTGTACACAATAATACTCTGCAATCAGAATGAAAAAATGATTATAATTGTATGATAATGAGCAGTTTTACTAAATAATGATTCACTGCGCATACCCGAATGTAAACAAAATATAATTTGCATAATGCGTTAGCTAAATGTATAGAGCAACTTTTGTCAATATTTCAAAAATATAGTTTGAAAAGTCTGAAAATTATCGTTTATAGAATAAGCTCAACATCCGTTATTGCAAAAAGATTAGGGGCTGTATCAAAATACAGTAGTACGTGCAATATTGTGTATGCTATACTGGCACTAACCAATGGATATATGGATACAACCCCTCATCTTTTTGCTTCATTTTGGAAACAACGTATTTTGAGCTTATTCTATCAACGATAATTTTTAGAATTTTCAAGCTATGTTTTTGAGACTTTTATAAAAGTTCCTTTATTCATTTAGCTAACACACTATGCACATTATATTTTGTTTACATTCGGGCATGGGCAGTGAATCATTATTTAGTAAAACTGCTCATTTTTAATACAATTTTTAATATTTTTTTCATCCTGATTGCAGGGTATTGTGTACAATGTGATTTGTCATATTTTCTGAAAAGAACTTTTTTTTATATTAAGAACTCTACAAATTATAAGCAAAAAACTTGGCAAAATTTGGGGTTCTTTTTATAAAAACTTTAATTTCTCTACGAATTACATGCTATTCTCATAAAAATGAACACAATTTATTACAATAAGGTACTTAATCATAATCTATAGTTTGAACGCTTTTGGTACATTAGATTTTGCAGGGTTGTCCAAAAGATATTCGTTCTTTTTCAATTTGTTGACGGTCCCCTATGGGGTTTCGGGAAAAAATCTTCACGGAAATGTATGGCCTGTACTATTCTGTTTACACAACTGAAGTTTCAGGATAATTCCTCATGCATTTTTCTAGATATTTAAGAAAACGTCTAAAATCTCAAGTGGCCGGTTACCTTTGGCCATATAGTGTAGCATTTAGACGATAAAAGAATTCCGTTACATTATGGTCCATGCATAAAAGAGTCTATGCACAATGAAATCACTGAAGGGTACTACAACATGTCTTCTTTAGATCATGGATGGCATAACATTTATTGTTAGGAGTATATAACAAATATCATTTGGACAATAAAAGAATTCCATTATATTATGCTCTGTGCATAATGAAATCACTGAACAAACTACAACATGTTCTCTATAGATCATGGAGGACATAGAATTTATTTTTGGAGTATATAATAAATAGCATTTGGACGATAAAAAGAATTCCATTACATTATGGTCTATGCATCAAAAGAGTCTATGTATGGTGAAATCACAGAAGGGTACTACAACATGTACGCTATAGATCATGGAGAGCATAGCATTTATTGTTAGGAATATGTAATAAATAGCATTTGTACAACAAAAGAATTACATTACATTATGGTCTATGTTAAAATTTTACATTTTAATAATTTTATGATGCTTCAAATATAATCATAGAAGATGATGAATTCAACTGAAGTGCACTACAACTAGTTCTCGATAGATAATGGTGTATCTGTAGCTTTTATTGTTCATTTATAGAGACACGCAAAGAATTAGGTTACAGGACTGACTAAAACTGATAATTACTTGAAATGCGTTTTCCGCTGTGGTATGCATTTTTAAGCTTATCTATTAGGTGGTGTGTGTAAATTCTGTAGATTGTATACTGGGCTACACAAAAGAATTCACACACATTACCGAATATGGACAGCTATTGTTGGAAATGGATTTTTACTGAGTTATGCGGGATTTTTTAAAGTTAATTATTTAGAACCTCATTTTATTACATTAGAAAATAAAATTTCTTAATAACATTTTTTTAGTGTTAATGTTTAGTGATCTATGACGGATTTTACTCCTTGTTTAAAAATGAGTTTGAATTGAGAAAATTCTTTTTATAGATGTTTAATTTAGAAATGTTGAACTCATTTTTCAGAAGGTGAAGTTAAGTTTGAATTAGTTTCCGTTTTTACGGTAAGTTTCCACGACAATAGTTTTTATATAATAATCTAAAATGCGAAATTGTGAAAGATTTGACAATTTAAAAAATTTTCTTGTTGTATTCATAAAAATAGCATCATTTTCTAGTCTGATTTAATATAGAGTATAATTATTCATCTTATATCCATCTGATACTGTCACAGAATAATATTCGCAACGAAATGAATTTGTATTTTTCCTTTATGTTTATTATCATCTGTATCTTCAGAATAGGCCAAAATCTGCGATTTGGGTATTTTTATATTTAGCTGTATTGTATAACACAATTACTTATTAACTTCATAATACACTAGCTTAATAATACAGCAACCCGATGCGATGGGTTTTATTTTCCTTTCATGAGATCTTTTGGTTTGGGGGAAAATACATCTAATTTAATTCTACATTTTATAAAGATTTATAATAATAAATTTATTAAATATCTCTTATTATAAGCAAGAAATTATATTTATAATGTAAATGAAATGAATATTACGAAAATTACGTTTCACAAGTTGCGTGATTTTGATGCAATTATTGGGGAATGTCTTTATGAAAAATTGGCGACAAAAAATTCCATTGGTCTAGGGGATTTTGGGTAAAAATTTGGAGACTTTCCAGTATTGACAAGCTAATGAGTGTTTGCTTCTCTGGCTTGATATTTCGACAAAAACTTTTAATCTGAACATATGCCCTGCACATATGTTCAACCTCCGTGTACAAAACTCCATATTCGGTCACAATCTGTTTATTTGGATTTTAAACAAATTCGGAAAATATTATTTCGTACGGATCAGTAATATTAAAATCTTTCAGCTTTTTAATAATAATTTTAGTAAATGTAGAAATAAGTTGTATGAATATTTTTTACATCACATTTTATGGAAGAGAATGTAAAATAAAAATCGTTAAATCGATTTTTCAAAACAAACCAAAATAGTAGGTGTTCACCATTTCGGATATCAGATGAAATCTCAATATTTAACTTTTTTCTTTTCTGCTTTATATATGTATATGCTTTATATATAACCATTAATTAAACATTACCGACCATCATCAAAAACCGCATTATTGTGAATGATAGACAATAAAAATGGATACCACAAACCTATAATATAGAACTGTATGTATAAAATAAAGTACCTTATACTTAATTACAAGAATTAATAAGGAAGAGTAAAAAAAGAAGAATATGGATTCCGAAAAAAATGAAAAACTTATATATTGAATTACGTTTTCAAGAGTACAAAATTCAATGATATAAGCAAATCGGTTGTTTTCTGTGAGAAAAAAGCTTAAAGCTGAAATTTTTTTTTCTCCTGTGCTCGAACAATCAATAGATCCAAAAGAATAGCCTCAAGATGAAAACAGAACATTATCAAACGGCATGAAATGGGGAAAAAAACACTACAACCCATTAAATATTTAATTTATAGCAATAGAAATTTTACACAACTTACCGAATAAATTCCCAGTAGATATTCAAAATAGATTCCCGCACATGGAATCCATAAGCATGATAAGATAAATGTGAATAAAACAGTTAAGTTAACACAGAAATTAAAACCTATGGATTCAGTTAATTCATTTTGAAATACCGTGATAAATACAATTAATATAATATAAATAGAAAATAATTACATTATTTAAATTACCTAAAAACAATTTTAAATTGTTTAATATCAATTTTACAATATTGCCAATATACAGCGTTAAATACCACCTGCCGTAAAAAAATAAAATTATAACTTTAATAGAAGCTTTAAAAAGACAAAATTTTTGGTGCTGCCATCTATTATTTAATTTTAAAACTATTATTATTATTCAAATGTCAAAAAAAGAAGAATCAAATAAAAGCTAAAGAAATAAAAACATATCAACTGCATTACTACACAAATCCTAATATAAAATTATTCAAAAACATTATTTAAAAAAATTAAATAAATTAAATGTTAATAAAATACTTTCAATATATTCTGTTACCAAACCCATTTAATCTACACTGAGAAATTAAAAAAAAATAACATTGGTAATATATAGAATATAGCTATATGCTATAAAATAAAAGATATATAATAATAATATTAAAAACCTTAATAATTACCATTACATATAAAAAATGAACAGGAAAGAAAATAAATAAATAAATAAATAAATGGATGTTTATAGAAGATTGTCATATTCTAAAATTCTCAATATCCTAAAGATCACAAATAGAGCGTGTGAATTATCTTCATATTAGCCATAAAAAAGCTAAAAAACATGATTATGACAATCAAACAAATTAAACTGATAATTAATCATGGAATACAAAGTTTAAAATAAAACAATATTAAAAAGTATAGAGGAATAATAATAAAAACTATTTACCCAATTTTAATACATACAGTATAACATTAGTTATATCAAATAAACTTATATGCATAATAATCACTAAAAAGATGGTATACTATTATTAATTAATATGATATTGTCCTGAGTAGGCTAAATTTTAAAACAAGTTAATATTGAGTTTGATTAAATAAGTTAAATTTAATATGAATTGAAATAAAAAGAATAGGCACCAATTACATATAAAACATCAAATCAACATCCATATAAAATACGTATTAGAAATGTAGTTATAATACTAAAGTCCCATCCCTTTTTTTTTTTTTATTAACCATTGCGTATTATCCAGACAACACCACCCTCCTCCGTACTCTAACATCTACCCACACAACCATCCTATAGAAATTTTTTATTATTATTTTACAATTTTTAATTTTTTATAAATATTTTTTAATTTTATAAATTTTTTTGTAATTTTGTTTACGCATGTGTTAATATATATATATTTTTTTTTTAAGATTATATAAGTACTAATTGTATATTAATGAATATATGAATTTTTTTGGTAAACCGTGATTTAATGCATCATAAATTAGTTTTTTTAATTTTATTGTTAATTAGATGAGAAGAACATAAACATTTTATTCTATATAAATGATTTAGTATATTTCGATATACAGAATGATGAAGACAAGATTTAAAATTTGTAAATGTATTAACTTTGAATTTAAATTCCTTACGTTTATCATATAAATCTGTTGTTGTTTTGTTGTCATTTATTCTAATTTTAAGTTATAAGAAGTTAATTGTATTGTTAGATAAGAGGTTTTCCGTTAATTCCAAATTAGTGGGATAATCGACTGGAAATTGAAAAATTTTAGATTGATCAGTGGCAATTAAAATTATGTCATCAATATAACGATATAAATGTAGATTATTATTAGTAAAAGTACGTTCATAGTGATATAAGTATAAGTCTGATAATAAACTGGATGTACAACCACCTTGTGGTATACCGACGTGCTGTAAATATAATATGTTATCTTGCAATATATAATTATTATAGATAATGAAGTTTGTTAATGATTTAAAATATGCGATATCAATATTAGATGGTAATACCAGTTTTTTATAATACTTTTTAAATAATGCATTTATAATATTATGTAAATCTAATAAGTCTATATTATTAAAAAGATCTTTAAAGTCATATGTCGTTATATTATATACACAATGAAGATTTTTTAAAATATTGACCAGTTGATAGCTATTTTTTATACAATGTGTATTATCATTGTTTGCAGTAAGTATATTGATTAAGAATTTTTAATAGAAGTTTATTGGCTTTATTATTATATGTATTGCAACCAATAGTTACAGTCCTAAATTTAATTGGAGTTTTATGAAATTTGGGAATAAGAACTAAATAAGGATAATTAAAGTTAGTAGATAGAATATTTAATAGTTTATAATAACTTTGAATTTTACGATTATTTACGATTACATTTTCATTAGTTTTTTGAAAAGATTTATTAGAAGAAATACAGGTTGTAAGAAGTTGGTGATAATAAGATTTACATATGATTGCATAATTATTAGGAGATTTGTCTACATATGTAATAACGTAGTTTTTTTGTAATTTAGTAATTTGTTGGAAAAAATGCTTTGTGTTAATTGAAACCAAATCATAAATATTATATTTTAAAGCCATAGTTAATTTTTCAATTACTAATATTTTCCATTGATTAAAATATGCAATAGGTTTATTGTAATAGATTGAAATTTTATATATAAAAATGTCTATATCATATGTAAACTGTTTGATAATAGATTTAACAGTAAATTGAGATAGAAGTCTATATTTAGTACCAAAACCCATTAGTTTTTTCAATTTAAAATCATTAACAATATTAAGATTTCCAGTGATTATATGTCCATGATCATTGTTTATATATTTTTTTTAGATTGGGGTCACTGCATTTACACGGAAAATTACTTGCAGCAGATGTATTTTTTGAAAATGTATTGTAGTTAAAAATCTTTCTACCAATTGTATTCGGAAATTTAAAGGTTTTTGACACATGAAGATTATTAATAGGAAAATAACAGTTTTTATCGTTAATTATAGAATTGATATTAATTTTATTAAATATATGATTTGAAAAAGTTATTAACATTTGAGTATTCGCATTTTGAATTTTATGGGGATTTTTGTAAATTAATATTTAAAAGATTAACCCTAGTCATAATGAGATCAGAATAAATATCAGAAAAATGTTTAGAGAAAGATTTACTTAGAAATACATTTAGATGTTGTACAATCTGTTTCTTTTTAATAGCAAAAATGTATTTTCGAATTAATAACCAATTATAATGCTTTAAATATTTACTTTGAAGATCATTAATTTGTTTAGTGATATATTTTTTAGAAACTACAACTGATGATGAACCCTTTCCACGTTTGTTTCGTGTTGTTTTACAATTAGGTCGATTAAATATTTCACTATTAAGCCCACAAGGATAAATTGTGTTGTAATATTTCATGTACGATGACTCCATATAAAGCCGTTCTGATTTATTTTTTAGAATTTGAAGGATTTCAATTGTCGTATTTTTAAATTGATGTTTATGAAAATGTTCAATTTCAGCTGTAGACAGTAGATTTTTTGCTTTGTTTTTATTAGAGTGAACGATGTTGATTGATACGTTTATGAATTGGACCTGATGTTTCACCTATATATTTCATGTTACATAAGTTGCACTTTATTCAATAAATAACATTAAATGCTTTACAAAAATTTGAATAATTAGGATCTGAGACAATTTGTGTCTGAGAAGCATATGGACATGTCTTGAACCGAGCATCTAAACACTTACGAAAAAGTAAAGGTCGAGGGGGAGAGTATAAATGGTCACTGGATGACGATCCAGGAACAACCCTATTATTGTTCCTGTACCGGGCACTACACTGCATAGATGCTAAGTGTATCTTGCCAGGATCGAGATGTTTACTAAGAACTGCCATATAAAAAAAATTTTTGGAAGAAAATATAATAATATAAAAATCAATAATAAATTAAATTAAATTAGTCTTGATTAAATTTAATATTAAATATCTTGAGTATGAAATATAAATTTATATACAATATGTACAAAACAGTGATGCACTACTCAAATACCATCTTTAACATTTCCAAAACCAAATAATGATTACCCTAAATGCACAAACTAATGCATGAAACCACTGGACTTTTTAGAACAAATAAAATAACCGCATCTAAAATCCAAAACCTAGAACGACAATAACCATGCAAAGGCGAGCAAAAACGCTATCCCAATTGACTTCTCAGATCAAAGTAATATAAATATAAATGAATGAAGCTTATTAACATAAAACGATTATTAGAAATAGATATTACTACCATATTGATGTATACAGGGTGATTCATAAAAGATGGGCATAACTTTAAGGGGTTATAGTACACTTAAAGACAAATAATATTAAATAGGAGACTAAGGGTCCCAGACGTATTCCCAAGGAGATAGGGGGCATTAAAGTTTAGGGTCCGAAATTTCAAATGATTATAAAACATGGAAAAATTGGTCGATTCGTTTGCGGTTTTTGCAAAAAATTTTCTTTATGCCAGTATTTTCTTGAAATAAAATTTTAAAGTCCAATTTCAAAAAATGCCGATAGGGGGCGCTTTAGACTTTGGAGTAACAAGCAACTATTTTTTAACGTTATTTTTTGTATTTCTTTAAATGATTTCGAAAGCTTAGACTTAAACTTAAATTTTGATCTAAAAATCTGAGTCCTAACGAGTAGTTAAGTAGCGTAAACTGAAATTTGAAATTTGAAACCCTTCTCCCCCCAGAACAAAAATCAGTTATTCCCGATCTTTGTGTCGTAGATTAGGCTCTAACTACTGCCGCGTTTTGCTAAAATTATTCTTTATGTCAGTATTTTCTTGAAAATAAATTTTAAAGAAAATTTTCAAAAAATTCCGATAGAGGGCGCTTTAGACTTTGGAGTAACGAACAATTATTTTATACCGTTATTTTTTGTGTCTCATTAAATGCTTTCTAAAGCTTAGACTTAAATTTTCAGCCCAAAATCTGAATCGTTAGACGTGGTTAAGTTTCTGGGGAGAGGGGTTTGAAATTTCTACTCCTGAGCACAGTTCAGTTTACCATGTCCACACATTGTGTGCTGTGATACGAGGTAAAAAGACACAAATTAGGATTATGTTACCAAAGCATATTTATTAACATGTAATTACAATAAATGTTCAAAATTGTGACCACCAGAGGTTATGCACGCAGAACAACGGCGAAGAATGGAACGGCGAACATTCGCGAAAACATCAGGCTTTTCGAGCACTTCCCCTACAGCGGCGGAAAGTCTGGCGACCAGTTCCTCGGGGGATTCAATGGGTGTCTCATACATAAGAGCCTTCAATCGTCCCCAAAAAAAGAAATCGAGGGGTGAAAGATCTGGCGAGCGAGCAGGCCAAGCAACAGGACCACCTCGACCAATCCATCTGTTCGGAAATGTGATGTCCAGATAGTTGCGGACGTCTCGTATGTAATGGGCTGGCGCTCCATCGTGCTGGAACCACATGACCCGCCGGATGCGTGGAGGAACAACGTTTAACAGGTCTGGCAGCACATGTTGCAGAAATGTGAGGTATGTTTTACCGTTGAGGCGTTCAGGAAGAAGGTACGGTCCGATTAGGTGGTCTCCGAGGATTCCTGCCCAAACATTGATGGAAAAGCGTCTCTGATAAGCATGTGGATACGTAGCATGTGGATTGACATCCGCCCATACATGTGCATTGTGTGTGTTAAATGTACCTTCACGTGTGAAGGTACATTCATCGGTGAAAAGCACAGTTCGTCCAAAATGTGGATTTAGCGCGTTCTGCTGCAGAAACCAGCGGGCGAATTCAATACGATTTGGATAATCCCCTGGAGACAGTTTCTGGACTCGTTGCACATGAAACGGGAGCAAATGTTCATCCTTCAGTACCCTCCAAGTCATGGACTGTGAGGTATCCACCTGCCTAGCCACTGTTCGTGTACTTGTACTTGGCTGCGCCGTTACTACATCCAGAATGGCTTCTGCAACAACTACTGATTCGTCCTTTTTTGCACGACCTGCATTCGACCGGGAAGCGAGAAATGATCCCGTCTCACACAACTGTCTGTGCAAGCGCTCGAAAGTTTTGCGGTTAGGCAACCGCCTGTTGGGAAATCGCTCTCCGTACATTTGTTGTGCCTCTGCACCATTTCCATCTGCCGCTCCGTAAATTAAATGCATCTCAGCCTTTTCCTTATTCGTGAAGGACACCATCTTCCGATTCATTACTACAGCGACTTACACTTGACTCACCGTTCAGTGGTTTTTATGCCTGAATCGTGTCGAAATTTTGCATACGTGTTCTTCTTCTTCCCCATTTGACATTTGCATACTTTCTGTTTCCTTCTTCACCCGGTGACTAGCGTCAGGAATGGAGTTTTAACGTTTGCATGAGCGACGTTTCCAACTGTGCCAGTGCCTTTATGAGTGAATTCCGACTATGCAGTGCTTGACGAAAGTTGTATTTTTGCCTCGTATCACAGCACAGAATCATTGGGCATGGTTAAGTAGTGCAAACTGAACTATGTTCAGAAGTTGAAATTTGAACCCCCTCCCCTCGCTACTGAACCACGCTCAGCGATTCAGATTTTGAGCTGAAAATTTAAGTTTAAGTCTAAGCTTTCGAAATCATTTAAAGAAATACAAAAAATAACGTTAAAAAATAGTTGTTTGTTACTCCAAAGTCTAAAGCGCCCCCTATCGGCATTTTTTGAAATTGAACTTTAAAATTTTATTTCAAGAAAATACTGGCATAAAGAAAATTTTTTGCAAAAACCGCAAACGAATCGACCAATTTTTCCATGTTTTATAATCATTTGAAATTTCGGACCCTAAACTTTAATGCCCCCTATCTCCTTGGGAATACGTCTGGGACCCTTAGTCTCCTATTTAATATTATTTGTCTTTAAGTGTACTATAATCCCTTAAAGTTCTGCCCATCTTTTATGAATCACCCTGTATATATTAAAAGAATATATGATAATGAATAAATTTATACAAAAAAAAAAAAAAAATCTAATAAATTGAAAATATATAGGAAATATCATACAATAACAACAAGAAAATACATATAAAATACATAACTAGAAAGGCATAAATCATAAAATGATACTTTGCGATGATAAGAATGAAAAATTTAATGGAATTTCCTAAGGGAGGTATAAGATAACTACAAAGTAGAAATCATATAGAAATACACAAAGATTATGCGCTTTTGCAGCAAAGATCTAAGCGTATAATATTTAAAAGATTGCTAAAACATTTAGCTACCGAGGTATATACAAATATATATATAAGATACCAATTAAGGAATAAATAATTCAAAATGAATTGTTGCATTCAAAAAGATAAGATATAATAAAAAAAAACATCATAAAAAGCTTACATTCATAATTACATGGGCAAATGCAGCATAATAATTTGAATGCTAATATATAACCATTAATTAAATATTACTGACCATCATCAAAAATCGCATTATTGTGAATGATTGACAATAAAAATGGATGTCATAAACCTATAATATAGAACTGTATGTATAAAATAAAGTACCTTACACTTAATTACAAGAATTAATAAGGAATAATAAAAAAAGGAGAATATGGATTCCGAAAAAAATGAAAAACTTATATATTGAATTACGTTTTCAAGAGTACAGAATTCAATGATATAAGCAAATCGGTTGTTTTCTGTGAGAAAAAAGCTTAAAGCTGAAATTTTTTTTTTCTCCTGTGCTTGAACAATCAATAGATCCAAAAGAATAGTCTCAAGATGAAAACAGAACATTATCAAATGGCATGAAATGGGTAAAAAAACACTACAACCCATTAAATATTTAATTTATAGCAATAGAAATCTTACACAACTTACCGAATAAATTCCCAGTAGATATTCAAAATAGATTCCAGCACATGGAATCCATAAGCATGATAAGATAAAGGTGAATAAAACAGTTAAGTTAACACAGAAATTAAAACCTATGGATTCAGTTAATTCATTTTAAAATACCGTGATAAATACAATTAATATAATATAAATAGAAAATAATTACATTATTTAAAATACCTAAAAACAATTTTAAATTGTTTAATATCAATTTTACAATATTGCCAATATACAGCGTTAAATACCACCTGGCGTAAAAAATTAAAATTATAACTTTAATAGAAGCTTTAAAAAGACAAAATTTTTGGTGCTGCCATCTATTATTTTATTTTAAAACTATTATTATTATTCAGATGTCACAAAAAGAAGAACCAAATAAAAGCTAAAGAAATAAAAACATATCAACTGCATTACTACACAAATCCTAATATAAAATTATTCAAAAACATTATTTAAAAAAATTAAATAAATTAAATGTTAATAAAATCCTTTCAATATATTCTATTACCAAACCCATTTAATCTAGACTAAGAAATTAAAAAAAATTAACATTGATAATATATAGAATATAGCTCTATCCTATAAAATAAAATAAATGATATATAATAATAATATTAAAAACCTTAATAATTGCCATTACATATAAAAAATGAACAGGAAAGAAAATAAATAAATAAATAAATAAATAAATGGATATTTATAGAAGATTGTCATATTCTAAAATTCCCAATATCCTAAAAATCACAAGTATAGTGTGCGAATTATCTTCATATTAGCCATAAAAAAGCTAAAAAAATAGGATTGTGACAATCAAACAAATTAAACTGATAATTAATCATGGAATACAAAGTTGAAAATAAAACAATATTAAAAAGTATAGAGGAATAATAATAAAAACTATTTACCCAATTTTAATACATACAGTATAACATTAGTTATATCAAATAAACTTATATGCATAATAAACACTAAAAAGATGGGATACTATTATTAATTAATATGATATTGTCCTGAGTAGACTAAATTTTAAAACAAGTTAATATTGAATTTGATTAAATAAGTTAAATTTAATATGAAATGAAATAAAAAGTATAGGCACCAATTACAAATAAAACATCAAATCAACATCCATATAAAAAACGTATTAGAAATGTAGTTATAATACTAAAGTCCCACCATTTAAAAAAAAAAATTAATTAACCATTGCGTATTATCCAGACAACACCACCCTCCTCCGTACTCTAACATCTACCCACCCAACCATCCTACAGAAATTTTTTTATTATTATTTTACAATTTTTAATTTTTTATAAATATTTTTTAATTTTATAATTTTTTTTTGTAATTTTGATTACGCATGTGTTATTTTTTTTTTTTTTTTTTTTTTTAAAGATCATGTAAGTACTAATTGTATATTAATGAATATATGAATTTTTTTGGAAAACCGTGATTTAATGCATCATAAATTAGTTTTTTAATATTATTGTTAATTAGATGAGAAGAACATAAACATTTTATTCTATATAAATGATTAAGTAATATATTTCGATATACAGAATGATGAAGACAAGATTTAAAATTTGTAAATGTATTAACTTTGAATTTAAATTCTTTACGTTTATCATATAAATCTGTTGTTGTTTTGTTGTCTTTTATTGTAATTTTAAGATCTAAAAAGCTAATTGTATTGTTAGATAAGAGGTTTTCCGTTATTTCCAAATTAGTGGGATAATCGACTGGAAATTGAAAAATTTTAGATTAATCAGTGGCAATTAAAATTATGTCATTAATATAATGATGTAAATGTAGATTATTATTAGTAAAAGTACGTTCATAGTGATATAAGTATAAGTCTGATAATAAACTGGATGTACAACCACCTTGTGGTATACCGACAAGGTGGAAATGGTATGCTGTAAATATAATATATTATCTTGCAATATATAATTATTATAGATAATGAAGTTTGTTAATGATTTAAAATATGCGATATCAATATTAGATGGTAATACCAGTTTTTTATAATACTTTTTAAATAATGCATTTATAATATTATGTAAATCTAATAAGTCTATATTATTAAAAAGATCTTTAAAGTCATATGTCGTTATATTATATACACAATGAAGATTTTTTAAAATATTGACCAGTTGATAGCTATTTTTTATACAAGGTGTATTATCATTGTTTGTAGTAACTATATATAATTGATCAAGAATTTTTAATAGAAGTTTATTAGCTTTATTATTATATGTATTGCAACCAATAGTTGCAGTCCTAAATTTAATTGGAGTTTTATGAAATTTGGGAATAAGAACTAAATAAGGATAATTAAAGTTAGTAGATAGAATATTTAATAGTTTATAATAACTTTGAATTTTACGATTATTTACGATTTCATTTTCATTTTTTTTTTTTTTTTTTTTTTTTTGAAAAGATTTATTAGAAGAAATACAGGTTGTAAGAAGTTGGTGATAATAAGATTTACATATGATTGCATAATTATTAGGAGATTTGTCTACATATGTAATAACGTAGTTTTTTTGTAATTTAGTAATTTGTTGGAAAAAATGCTTTGTGCTAACAGAAACCAAATCATAAATATTATTTTATAACTCCATAGTTAATTTTTCAATTACTAATATTTTCCATTGATTAAAATATGCAATAGGTTTATTGTAATAGATTGAAATTTTATATATAAAAATATCTATATCATATGTAAACTGTTTGATAATAGATTTAACAGTAAATTTAGATGGAAGTCTATATTTAGTACCAAAACCGATTAGTTTTTTTAATTTAAAATCATTAAGAATATTAAGATTTCCAGTGATTATGTGTCCATGATCATTGCTTATATATTTTTTTAGATTGGGGTCATTGCATTTACACGGAAAATTACTTGCAGCAGATGTAATATATATATATATATATATATATATATATATATATATATATATGTATGTATATACATATACATATATATACAAATGGCGTATTGTAATTGCCATCTTTAGAGAAAATGGTTTAAACGTTACAAAAAATTAATATCTTGGAAATCAATTCAAATCTAAAATACTGTGAGCTTATATGACATCATCGGATCCATGTGGATAACCGGTGTTAATTTCATCGCGCTGCGTTCCATATTTAGGAAGTTGTAGTACTGAAATACAAACAGACAGTCATATTTTAATATAATATATCCAAAAATGTGACTTATCGGAATAGGAACTGTTTATACCCTACTGAATATTTTAATCGTTCAATATAGGGTAAAATCACCTATTATGGCCCATATACCAGTAATGGCCCACTTAATATTCCTACGACGCTAGACTCGAAACGCCCAAAATTTGAATTTAGCACAATTGAGAAGTGATAAAATGGTCTTTCGACTGTCACATTATGCCTTTGTTTTGACAAATCAATGCACGTCACGTGAAGAGTGGCTTCTCCTACCGAAGCTTCCCTTTTTTCCAGTTTCAGCTTAGGTTTGTTAGCAAGATATTTATTGAGCAAAGTTGAATTTCGTGCTGTGTACGAAATTTCCAAGTAGGATAAACGAAGAAAAGTAAGTTCTAATAACTTATATAAAGTTTAAGGAATATGCAAACATAGTGGTGTTATCAAAATAAACTTATTAAGCGAGCTATTGGGGCTACTACTGATGCTGTTTTTTCATGATCGCAGTAGTGATGGCCCACACTTATTTTTTATATTTTATAGCTATTTGTTGTCATAAATTAAAGTTTTTAATACATCTATTTCTTTCAAACATTTAAAGCAAAGTGTTTGATAACAAATTTATATTAGCATATTCCTCTTATTTATGTCCATTTTATTCTATACTTTTTGTACTCGCGACATTCCTTTGTAAATGGCATAATTGACTATTCTTTTAGGCTAAAATCTACACCCTAACTGCCTAACTTTAGGTATCACAACTAGCGTCTATAGCCAGCGATGAATATTTAAAATTTAGCTTTAAGATTTCTAGAGTGCAAGGTAGTTCAATGTATGACGTTTGCTCAAGAGGGATTCATATCTAGTCCGGTCTTCGTATCTAATGAGCAAAAATCTTGAAAAAAGAAAATTTATATTTTTCAGTATGTTTAATTAAGTTATAAAAATAATTCAAAACAATTTTAATTTTAGATATTTTTAAATAATATTTTTATACTAATATTATAATGAAGAAACGTTTGTTTGTAGGCGTTAATCTATGAAACTAATAACACATTTCAAAAGCAATGTTGGCAAAATGATGGTGACAGTCTGTACTTTACCATATAGGCTGTATTTTATGTTGGTGTCATAATCCCAATCCGGAACGCTGGAGCGAAATCTTTCTAAAATGCATATTTTTGTGATTTTTAAGGGTATAAAAATTAGAAATTTGACTTGATGGTAACTTGCAAGATGTAAATACTCTCTAAAAACAGTTTCTAAAACATTCAAAATTCAAAAAGGATTTAAATGCGCAGAAAACTTTTTCTATAGAATTACGATTTCTAGAGAATTGGTAAGGATATATTGGGTCGTTCTGAAAGTCGTGTCCGTTTGGAAAAATCAATTCGTACCGGAAAATTCTGCCCAGTAATTATTAGACATTAGATATCGGAATCAATGTCTAATAATTAAATGAAAGAATTTTCCGGTTCGGATTGATTTTCCCAAAAGAACACGACTTTCCGAACGACCCAATAAAATTTAGACTTGACATGGCTGTTATTTTTAAATCGCAAATGTGCGCGCAAAATATTTTTTTTTAAGAGAAGAGTGTGCTGAAGTATTTCTAAAATTCCGATTTTTGTGATACTGAAGGGGCTAGAAACTTGACATGTGTTATGGTGGTTAAGATGCAAATTCTCGTCAATAATATTTTGTAAAAAAAATTTAATTTAAAAAGGTCAAATGAGCAGCAAACGTTCTAAATTAAGATTTCTATGGCTTTGTTTGTAATATAAAACTTAAAATTTCACGTGGCTGTTACATTTAAGACTCAACTCGTCATAATAAGAAGAATAATCGAGAGAATAACAAGAGTTATTTTCTCACAAAACTGTTTTTAAAAATTCGTAATTTAAAAGGGTGCAGGAGAAAAAGAAATTTTAAAGTTTCAATTTCTTTGATATTGGTGGGACTAGAAACTAAAAATTCTTATGGTGGTTATTTATAAGATATAAATGCTCATTAAGAACGGTTTCTAAAATATATCGAAATTTAAAAAGCTTAAATTAGCTGAAAAGACTCTAAATTACGAATAACTGGGAATTGTTCAATGAAATTGAAATTTTTATTTACAGGCTACTTTTACTATCGACACGATAGTGTGTAGGTATATAATAACTAATTCGTGGCATGAGATGATACTGTTTTATAATTTTTCCTTTTGGCATCAAGCTAAGCAAAGAATAAAACTTTAATTCTGCGGTTCTGCTGTGTTAGTACAGCTATCTCTTTTTTTATTTTAGAATACAGATAAAGGCTCCAAAAGAACTGAGTAAAGAACAGAAAGATCGAGTTGAGAAGGCAGTTGATGCTGTTAAACAGGAGTCGAAGAGTTTCGACGAAGACAGTTTTTCAGAGCTAGAAAATAACGACAATACTACTTCCACAGCTGAATACTTCAACGGTTAAAATAAATGCTTGAATGGCCGCACAGTCCAGAAAGGAAAGGGAAGAGGAGATCGGAGAGAATGCCTTTCAACCTGACATCGCAAAGATGGAATGAGCTGCAAGAAGACAAGGAACGGAAGAAATAAGAAGAATTGTAACAAAAAGAAGTAAATTAGAGAGAAATAGCTCTAAAACAAAAACAAAAAAAGAAGCTCAGATGGCCAACAAAACAGTTAAGATGACCAACAAAGAAGCCACCAAAATATCAAGGCCAAATCCTGCAAAAATAATCAGAAAAAGAAGAATCGATTTCGGTGGGCCATCACTAATGCAGTGATGGGCCATTACGGATGCAAAGCGGGCCATTACTGATGTTTTTGTACTTTTTAGTAAAACAAATTTTGTAAAGGAATAAATTTATATTTTTTTGGTTTACTTGACACGAAAATCTTCTTCCATCCTTTCTTCTTATATTTTGACCCTCGGCATGAAAAAAATTCGCACGGCATACTAATTATTAGCTAAACGCCGAAAAATTCGTCCTTAACCTAGCCATCACTGGTGGTTTTACCCTATTTAGAGATATTTAGAATTGGTACATGCCTGAAGAATTTTAGGTTGTTAAAAAGAAAGAAACAAAAAGAACAACAAAAACTTACAGAATACTATTAATTTAAAATATCAACGAAAACAGAATGAATGGTTAGTTAAAAAGCTATTTAATAACCTATAAATAAAATTCATAAATCATCTTGTAAATAAAATCTACTTTTAAATTTTTAGCAAACCTTTGTCCATTGTGATAAATTAGAATAATAAAAAAATACCATACTATTCACAAAGTCATAACCACACTCAAAAATGTCAAAAATGATTGGCCTTTCCTGTGTATTTACAAAATAAATTCCAAATTCAAAAGATTTGATTACTTAAAAAAATTCCTCGTAGTATTCGTATTTAAAAAGTTCCATTAAATGAAATCTTATTTTTTCTATCTCTCCGGTCAGACTGTAATAACCGTTCATCTTATTCTCCTTTGATACTATCACAGAATAATATGCGTAACAAAATAAAGTTCTGTTTTTCTTTTATGTTTATTATCATCTGTATCTGCAGAATAGGTCAAACAGTTTCAGTTAAGCAACTGTGCATTACATTGTGTTGTACCAGCTCATATTCAAAATATTAGAATAATTACTTTTTTTACAAATTGAAAATATCGTTTAGTAATTTAATGTCTTTTAATGCAAATATGCAAACGATATTTTTATTAATAACTTATTGTTGATTAAACTTATTTATTATCTTAAAATTAATATCATTTTTTGAAAAGATTAATTGAAAAAAATTAATTGAAAAAGTCAAAATATTAGAATATTTCACATTAATTCTCCTTTAATTATCATCAATTCATGACTGGTGGCATAATTGGTTAAATTCAGACGATTTTATTTAAATCAGTGTTCTTTTTGCAGCTTGTTTCCTTTTTCATCTTATAATGGGTCGTGTGAGTGATACTCCTCAATCTATTGAATTTCGTATGGTTGATTTGTATCGGCACGGTAAAAATCAATGTTAAATAGCGAATCATTTACATTGTTTGCAATCAAGCGTTAGTAAAATACTAACACAATATTCAAAAAATGCAAAATTTTAAAATAATCGCTGAAATGACGGCCAAAAACCAAAAACATCTGCTAGAGATGACAGGAAACTGAAGCTTATAGTTAAGAAAAACCGTTTTAAAAGTTTTCGATTCTTGCACCGAAAATGGAAAGAAGAAGTAGTTGAAGTTTCTACATCGACAACATTAAGACGTCTCCATCAATTTAAGTTTGAATCTCGTGTACCGAAAACAATACCTCACATGACTCCAAAACAAAAGCGTATAAGATTGAATTGGTGTAAATCAAGACGTTTATGGAGCGAAGAAGATTGGAAAAATATATTACTATTTAGGGATGAAAGTAGGTTTTGTGTTTCATATGGTAATCAAGATATTCAAGTTTGGAGAATGAAGCAAGCAGCATTTGATAAAGAATGCCTTAAACGTTCCGTAAAATTTGCAGCTAGTGTCATAGTTTGGGGTTGCATGAGTGCAGAAGGAACTGAAAAGTTTATGCATCGTCTACGAAAAGGTTAACTTTCAGATATATTAAGAAATTTTGGAATGTTACATGATTCCATCATCAGAAGATTTATTTGAAGATGATTTCATCTTTCAACAAGATTTAGTGTCACCGCATACCTCGGTGTCAACTAAGAATTGGTTCCACCAACGCAACATTAAGGTACTTTCTTGGACACCAAACTCACCAGACCTTAATCCCATCGAAAACTTATGGTGTATAATGAATAAGAAACTCCAAGAAAATCTTCCTTTAAGTAAAACTGAGTTAGTAGCACGTATAAAGTCTATTTGGGCTAATATTGATAAAAATGTTTGTAAACACCTTGTATATAGTATGCAGGATCGATCGTACGCTGTTATGAAAGCTAAAAGGGGATGCTACAAAGTATTAACTACCATTTACTTCATATACATAGGATAATATTGTTGCGTAAAATAAAATATTCTAATATTTTGTTCTTGAAATTTATATCTAAATTTTATTCTAATATTTTGATGCGTTTCAGAAAGCTGTATACCTACTTTATTGTACTGTATTTTATATTTTGTAAATGTTAAAATCTTAGCAAAACATTCCAGATTTAATTTATAAGAAATTTAATTGCATTTACTTAGTATCAAAAATAAATAAATGAAAAATATTTTTTTTTTATTACTTTTTCTCAATTATTCTAATATTTTGAATATGAGCTGTAATATCGAATTATGCATTAACTTAATAACACATCCCAAAGAACAATTATAGGGGTAGGAACAATTCTCAAATGAAAGAAGAGCTTTAATGTGAAATAAATCAGTAAATATTTTAAAATTCTAAAATAAAAAATCCTTAGGCTGTAAAAAAAAAATAAAATAGAAGCCTCGGATTTTTTTTAAAAATAATCTACCATGTCAAAGGAAATATTATAACTGGTTCACAGAAAAATATTTTTGACTATAAATTAATTACATAAATTATAAGGCTAAAAAATTCTTTTTTCAGATGTAAGGAATAACATTTAAGATTTTTTTTTCACTTGTGATAAATTGGGAGGAATCAAATAAAATCATAAGACGAAATGCAGCATTCCACTTTCATTCAATCCCAAAATACACAATATGAACTTTAAAAGCTCACCGTTTTACTTAAAAGGCGACAAAAATAATTAAATAGTTGTTACAATATTTCAAATGAAAAACAAATTTCAAAGTGATTGCTTAAAAGGCGCAAAGACCAACATAGTGAAAAAGATTCCAAGCCGGGACTCGAACCCGGGCCATCAGTATAGCGCACTTACGATCTACCGACTAAACCACTTGGAACTACACCTAGCTCGGAAAATTTCTCACTATTATATGTTGGCAAGGCTACAAACGTAGCACAAGATGAAATATTTATCGTGAGCCACCGACCTGGGGCGAGCACGAAACATAATTAAATCCAGCATCGATAGAAACTATTTTAATACATGGAAATTATTCCAGAGAGAAACATTTGCCTTGCATACAATATTTCAAATGAAAAACAAATTTCAAAGTGATTGCTTAAAAGGCGCAAAGACCAACATAGTGAAAAAGTTAAGTTGTTAACTTGTTTAGTTGTTACAAGTTAAAAATATACATTTTTTTATTTAAAAAAATCAAATGTATATTCTTTACTTGTAACATCTATTTTATTATTTTTTTTCGCCTTTTAAGTGAAACGGTGAGCTTTTTAAAGTTCATATTGTGTATTTTGTGTTAGATGAAATTATATTAATAATAATAATAATAATATCCAAATTACTAGCAAAATTACTTAAAATGTGGGAAATGTTCGGCATTTTCTGTGCCTTTATAAATAAGATAAAGTTAAAGTAACAAGTTGGAAATTGCACGTCAAACATGGCAAATTAGGTGCATTCGTACTATAACTAGTTTTATAAATATTTTTTGCACCGCATTTTGTACTGAATGTATATTTTAGTGCACTTCATAAGTGAATATCCATTTCATTCTGTTCGAAAAGCTGTAATATCATGAAAATGCACTTGAAGTATTTTTTTTTTCATTCACTATAATGTAACGGAAAACTTTTGACTGTCCTTGTAATTAAACTGTACATCCGATTTTCATAAAATTTCAAATGACTCGACAAAAGTTTACAACAATTATCTATTTAAAATTTCAAACCATTCGGTTGGGTAGTTTTTGCTCTTTTATATGCGGACGGACGGATAGAAGACAGACGGACCGAACGAAGACTGTAAGTGCTACGTATTTATATAATTACGAACGCACCTAAAAAGATTTGATAATTAAAGAAAATGCTTTGACATATTCATATTTAAAAAGTTCTTTCAAATGAAAATCCGTCTTTTTCGATCTATCAAGTCAGATTCTACAGCAATAACCATCGTGTTTTTTTTCTTTGATTCTATCGTAGAATACAATACGATACTATCATAATATGCACTAAGAAATGAAGTTCTGTTTTGCTTTTATTCTTCTTATCATCTGAATCTACAGCATAGGTCAAACAGCTTCAGTTATGCAATTTTTTTTATTTCGCTGTGTTGTAATGCCTAATTGTTTATTAACCCAATAATGAATCAAAAAGAACAATTAACCGAATAGGAACGTTCATATCTACTATAAAGTTTAAACTATGAATGCATCTCGAAATATCTTGAAATTGCAAGAGATGAAAATCTTATGTTGTAATAAATAAAAACAAGATTAGAAAAAAAAAACCCTGTCTAATTAGAATCTTTTATTCCTGCATGAGAGTTCAGTATGTAAGATTACTGGGTTTTTTTTATTTATTTTATGCTTAATATTACATACCCAATACATTACATGTAACTTATATGCTTTCATACATGCATCTTATATCTTTACATCCTTACATCCATTTTAATGCTTACATACAAATCGAAATATTTCTCACTTTTACATACAGCAACTTTCCGTACATACAAGAGATACGACATCCTCCCATTTTTAAATAAATGAAAGTAACAGTAATTAAGGATATGTCTTCCCTAATCATAATCCATAACACTGTAACACCCACAATAATGTTTCTTTATACGTTTATTATTTTAACACAACATACTGATTGGTAAAGAAGTTGAAGAGACAAAAACAAGACAAATTGAGATTTTCCCACGGAATGAAGAAGAGTACAGTGTGGGAATCGAACCATGAACCTTTGGCTTAAATTACCAATGGTCTTCCAATTGAGCTACTTGGAAAGACAACCGACCGACACAATTCATTCAAACAACATTTTAGCTCATACAACATCGTATCTGGTCTGCCAAGTAAACAGCTCAATAGAATAAGCCACAGGTAAAGGAACCCATTAAACGATGGAAAAGTTTATAAACGTTTATTATTTTATCGTTTAATCGAGTTCCTTTACCTGCGGCTTATTCTGTTGAGTTGCCTAAATGACAGATCAGATGCTATTGCTATAGGTTTTCTAAGTGAATTGTGTCGGCTGATTGTCGTGCCAAGTAGCTAAATCCGAAAAGCTTTATCAATTTAAGCCAACTGTTCTGTGTAAAACTCTTGGTTGGGTGCTTTTTTTCACCCAGTTGCAAAATTTTCAACTTGTAATATTTCAGTGCCCATGACCGGGGTACTTTTATACGTTTTTCCGGCAACCGAAAACATTAAGCAACTCTGTCACTAAAATGGCGCTTAAAGAATTGCAATAATTCTTAGAGAATTAAAGAAAACATGATAAACTACGCAAGAAAGTTAAACTACGCATTATTTTGTGTAAATACAGTATTAAAAAATCTATATCTCAATTAGAACGAAAAAAGAAAAGAAACTTTATCCATTGTTTTCTGATAGAGAATATTTCAAGTAATACATGATAAAAACAAATAACAGGTATTTTCAAAAGGAAAGAGACATGTTTAACAAGTATATGTTTTTGTATATGTTTAATAAATTAAATATTCAAAAGGATTTTTACTGTGTTACATAAGTTATAAAAATATGGCAACTGGTCTCAATGTTGATGTTGTCAATCATGAGCTTGATTTAATTTTAAGATAACATAAATAATTTTACGATAACATAAGTATATTCAAGTTTGATTAAGAGAACTCGATACCCTCTGATTTGTTTTTCTTTCACTAAAGCCTTTTCACTTGACTCTTATGCATATTATTAGAAATTGTTACTAGATAAACTCAATTTTAACTGTCAAAAAAAGTAATTCAGTTTGTAAAATTTAAAATTTTACTTTTTTTTAAATTAATGATTTTAAAATCTTTTCTTATCCTTCAATTTACAATCATAAGCACTTATTTTCTTGTATTATGTTTATCAGAGTCTACTATATAACTTTAAGAATCGATTTTGCAATTAATTAATTATTGCTTGAGAAAAAAAATTTATAAAACTCGTATATTATACAGTCGTGGAAAAAAAAGTAAACACCCCTACTAACTACTCAACAAATTAACGTAGAAGAAATTTACTGGTACCAAACGATTGGAAATAAAGTCTACTTTTGAATGATGTATATAAAATTTGCTTAGAGGGCCATCTACATATTAAAACGAACCCAAACTTTACTTTTTTCAATTGGAATACCCAATTTTAACAAGATATTTCAAATCTTC